>CM038147.1:238361017-238961017 GCA_021437245.1 Aegilops speltoides
TTGGAGTAGGAGAGAAGGGGAAAGAAGGGAAGGAGGGGAAGGAAAGGGGGGGCTCCGCCCCCCTTCCCTTGTCCTATTCGGACTAGGAGGGGGAGGTGTGCGCGGCCCCCTCCTGGCTCCTTCCTCTTCTCCCTCTTAGCCCATGTAGGCCCATTAACCCCCCGGGGGGGGTTCCGGTAACCTCCCGGTACTCCGGTAAAATACCGATTTCACCCGGAACCATTCCGATGTCCAAACACAGGCTTCCAATATATCAATCTTTATGTCTCGACCATTCCGAGACTCCTCGTCATGTCCGTGATCACATCCGGGACTCCGAACAAACTTCGGTACATCAAAACTTATAAACTCATAATAAAACTGTCATCGAAACGTTAAGCGTGCGGACCCTACGGGTTCGAGAACTATGTAGACATGACCTAAAACCATTCTCGGTCAATAACCAATAGCGGGACCTGGATGCCCATATTGGTTCCTACATATTCTACGAAGATCTTTATCGGTCAAACCGCATAACAACATACGTTGTTCCCTTTGTCATCGGTTTGTTACTTGCCCGAGATTCGATCGTCGGTATCCAATACCTAGTTCAATCTCGTTACCAGCAAGTCTCTTTACTCGTTCCGTAATACATCAGCTCACAACTAACTCATTAGTTACATGGTTGCAAGGCTTAGGTGATGAGTATTACCGAGAGGGCCCAGAGATACCTCTCCGACAATCAGAGTGACAAATCCTAATCTCGAATTATGCCAACCCAACATGTACCTTCGGAAACACCTGTAGAGCACCTTTATAATCACCCAGTTATGTTGTGACGTTTGGTAGCACACAAAGTGTTCTTCCGGTAAACGGGAGTTGCACAATCTCATAGTTATAGGAACTTTGTATAAGTCATGAAGAAAGCAATAGCAGTATACTAAACGATCAAGTGCTAGGCTAACGGAATGGGTCATGTCAATCACATCATTCTTCTAATGATGTGATCCCACTAATCAAATGACAACACATGTCTATGGTTAGGAAACATAACCATCTTTGATTAATGAGCTAGTCAAGTAGAGGCATACTAGTGACTATAGTTTTGTCTATGTATTCACACATGTATCATGTTTCCGGTTAATACAATTCTAGCATGAATAATAAACATTTATCATGATATGAGGAAATAAATAATAACTTTATTATTGCCTCTAGGGCATATTTCCTTGAGTCTCCCACTTGCACTAGAGTCAATAATCTAGATTACATAGTAATGATTCTAACACCCATGGAGTCTTGGTGTTGATCATGTTTTGCTCGTGAGAGAGGATTAGTCAGCAGTGCGCAACATTCAGATCCGTATGTATCTTGCAAATCTCTATGTCTCCCACTTGGACTTGGTCCCAATGGAATTGAAGTGTCTCTTGATGTGCTTGGTCCTCTTGTGAAATCTGGATTCCTTTGCCAAAGCAATTGCACCAATATTGTCACGAGAAGATCTTCATTGGTCCCGATGCACTAGGTATGACACCTAGATCGGAAATGAACTCCTTCATCCGAGACTCCTTCATTTGCTGCTTGAAGCAGCTATGTACTCCGCTTCACATGTAGATCCCGCCATGGCGCTTTGTTTAGAACTGCATCAACTTACAGCTCCACCGTTTAATATAAACACGTATCCGGTTTGCGATTAGAATCGTCCGGATCGGTGTCAAAGCTTACATCGGCGTAACCATTTACGACTAGCTCTTTGTCACCTCCATATCGAGAAACATATCCTTAGTCCTTTTCGGTATTTCAGGATGTTCTTGACCGCTGTCGATGATCCACTCCTTGATTACTTTGGTACCTTCTGCCAAGCTTATTGCTAAGCATCGTCAGTGCAGTACACGGCATTGCATACATGATAGAGCCTATGGCTGAAGCATAGGGAACAATTTTCATTTTCTCTCTATCTTCTGCTGTGGTCGGCATTGAGTTTGACTCAACTTCACACCTTGTAGCACAGGCAAGAATCCTTTCTTTGCTGATCCATTTGAACTTTTTCAAAATTTTGTCAAGGTATGTGCTTTGTGAAAGTCCTATTAAGCGTCTTGATCTATCTCTATAGATTTTGATGCCCAATATGTAAGCAGCTTCACGAGGTCTTTCATTGAAAAACTTTTATTCAAGTATCCCTTTATGCTATCCAGAAATTCTATATCATTTCCAATTAATAATATGTCATCAACATATAAAACTAGAAATGCTCTGAGCTCCCACTCACTTTCTTGTAAATCAGGCTTCTCCAAAAGTGCATATAAAACCATATGCTTTGATCACACTATCAAAGCGTTTATTCTAACTCGAGATGCTTGCACCAGTCCATAAATGGAGCAGCTGGAGCTTGCACACTTTATCGACACCTTTTGGATCAACAAAACCTTCCGCTGCATCATATACAACTCTTCTTCTAGGAATCCATTCAAGAATGCAGTCTTGACATCCATTTGCCAAATTTCATAATCATGAAATGCAGAAATAGCCAACATGATTCGGACAGACTTAAGCATCGCTCGGGTGAAAAGTCTCATCATAGTCAACCCTTGAACTTGTCGAAAACCTTTACGCAACAAGTCGAGCTTTATAAACGATAACATTACCATCGGCGTCGGTCTTCTTCTTAAAGATCCATTTATTCTCAATGGCTTGCCGATCATCGGGCAAGTCAACCAAAGTCCATACTTTGTTTTCATACATGGATCCCATCTCAGATTTCATGGCCTCTAGCCATTTTGCGAATCTGGGCTCATCATCGCTTCCTCATAGTTCGTAGGTTCATCATGGTCAAGTAACATGACTTCTCGAATGGGATTACCGTACCACTCAGTGCGGATCTTACTCTAGTAGACCTCGAGGTTCAGCGAAACTTGATCTGAAGTTTCATGATCAATATCATTAGCTTCCTCACTAATTGGTGTAGTTGTCACGGGAACCGGTTCTCGTGATGAACTAACTTCCAATAAGGGAGTAGATACAGTTATCTCATCAAGTTCTACTTTCCTCCCACTCACTTCTTTCGAGAGAAACTCCTTCTCTATAAAGGATCCATTCTTAGCAATGAATGTCTTGCCTTCGGATCTGTGATAGAAGGTGTACCCATGATCTCTTTTGGGTATCCTATGAAGACACATTTCTCCGATTTGGGTTCGAGCTTATCTGGTTGAAGTTTCTTCACATAAGCATCACAGCCCCAAACTTTAAGAAATGACAACTTTGGTTTCTTGCCAAACCACAGTTCATAAGGCGTCGTCTCAGCGGTTTTGATGGTGCCCTATTTAGCGTGAATGCGCCGTCTCTAAAGCATAACCCCAAAACGATATTGGTAAATCGGTAAGAGACATCATAGATCGCACCATATCAAGTAAAAATACGATTCTGACGTTCGGACACACCATTTCGTTGTGGTGTTCGGTGGCGTGAGTTGCGAAACTATTCCGCATTGTTTCAAATGTAAACCAAACTCGTAACTCAAATATTCTCCTCCACGATCAGATTGTAGAAACTTTATTTTCTTGTTACGATGATTTTCTACTTCACTCTGAAATTCTTTGAACTTTTCAAATGTTTCAAACTTGTGTTTCATTAAGTAGATATACCCATATCTGCTCAAATCATCTGTGAAGGTGAGAAAATAACGATATCCGCCACGAGCCTCAACATTCATCGGACCACATACATACATATGTATGATTTCCAACAAATCTGTTGCTCTCTCCATAGTTCCGAGAAGCGGTGTTTTAGTCATCTTGCCCATGAGGCACGGTTACAAAGTACCAAGTGATTCATAATCAAGTGATTCGAAGTCCATCGATATGGAGTTTCTTCATCGTTTTACACCGATATGACCTAAGCGGCGATGCCACAAATAAGTTGCACTATCATTATCAACTCTGCATCTTTTGGCTTCAACATTATGAATATGTGTATCACTACTATCGAGATTCAATAAAATAGACCACTCTTCAAGGGTGCATGACCATAAAGATATTACTCATATAAATAGAACAACCATTATTCTCTGATTTAAATGAATAACCGTCTCGCATCAAACAAGATCCAGATATAATGTTCATGCTCAATCTGGCACCAAATAACAATTATTCAGGTCTAAAACTAATCCGAAGGTAGATGTAGAGGTAGCGTGTCGACCAGCGATCACATCGACTTTGGAACCGTTCCCACGCGCATCGTCACCTCATCCTTGGCGATGCTCGCTTATTCCATAGTCCTGTTTGAGTTGCAAATATTAGCAATAGAACCAATATCAAATACCCAGGTGCTACTACGAGCTCTAGTTAGGTACACATCATTAACATGTATATCACATATACCTTTGTTCACTTTGCCGTCCTTCTTATCCGCCAAATACTTGGGGCAGTTCCGCTTCGGTGTCGATCGCTTGCAGTAGAAGCACTCAGTTTCAGTCTTAGGACCAGACTTGGGTTTCTTCTCTTGAGAAGCAACTTGCTTGCCGTTCTTCTTGAAGTTCCCCTTCTTCTTCCCTTTACCCTTTTTCTTGAAACTAGTGGTCTTGTTGACCATCAACACTTGATGCTCCTTCTTGATTTCTACCTTTGCGGCTTTCAGCATCGCGAAGAGCTCGGGAATAGTCTGGTTCATCCCTTGCATATTATAGTTCATCACGAAGCTCTTGTAGCTTGGTGGCGATGATTGGAGAATTCATCAATGACACTATCATCGGAAGAGTAACTCCAGTTGAATCAAGTGATTATTATACCCGGACATTACGAGTATATGTTCACTTGATGAACTATTCTCCTCCATCTTGCAGCTATAGAACTTATTGGAGACTTCATATCTCTCAATCCGGGCATTTGCTTGAATATTAACTTCAACTCTGGAACATCTAATATGCTCCATGACGTTCAAAACGTCGTTGAAGACCGGTTCTAAGCCGTAAAGCATGGCACATTGAACTATAGAGTAGTCATCGACTTTGCTCGCGAGATGTTCTTAACGTCGTCGGTTGCATCAGCGGCGAGTGGCACCCAGCGGTGCTTCGAGGACATAACTCTTACGTGCAGCAATGAGGATAATCCTCGAGTTCTGAGACCCGATCCGTGTAATTGCTACCATCATCTTTCAACTTTGCTTTCTCAAGGAGCGCATTAAAATTCAACGGAACAACAAAGACGAGCCATCTATCTACAAACAAACATAGACAAGCAAGATACTATCGGTACTAAGTTCATGATAAATTTAAGTTCAATTAATCATATTACTTAAGAACTCCCACTTAGACAGACATCTCTCTAGTCATCTAAGTGATCACGTGATCCAAATCAACTAAACCATAACCGATCATCACGTGAGATGGAGTAGTTTTCAATGGTGAACATCATTATGTTGATCATATCTACTATATAATCCACGCTCGACCTTTCGGTCTCCGTGTTCCGAGGCCATATCTGCATATGCTAGGCTCGTCAAGTTTAACCTAAGTATTCTGCGTGTGCAAAACTGGCTTGCACCCGTTGTAGATGGACGTAGAGCTTATCACACCCGATCATCACGTGGTATCTCGGCACGACGAACTTTGGCAATGGTGCATACTCAGGGAGAACACTACTTGATAATTTTAGTGAGAGATCATCTTAAAATGCTATCGTCAATCAAAGCAAGATAAGATGCATAAAGGATAAACATCACATGCAATCAATATAAGTGATATGATATGGCCATCATCATCTTGTGCTTGTGATCTCCATCTCCGAAGCACCGTCCTGATCACCATCGTCACCGGCGCGACACCTTGATCTCCATCGTAGCATCGTTGTCGTTCACGCCATCTATTGCTTCAACGACTATCGCTACCGCTTAGTGATAAAGTAAAAGCAATTACAGGCGTTTGCATTTCATACAATAAGCGACAACCATATGGCTCCTACCGATTGCCGATAACCGGTTACAAAACATGATCATCTCATACAATAAAATATAGCATCACGTCTTGACCATATCACATCACAACATGCCTGCAAAAACAAGTTAGGCGTCCTCTACTTTGTTGTTGCAAATTTTACGTGGCTGCTATGGGCTTTGCAAGAACCGTTCTTACCTCGCATCAAAAACCACAGCGATAGTTCGTCAAGTTGGTGCTGTTTTAACCTTCGCAAGGACCGGGCGTAGCCACACTCGATTCAGCTAAAGTGAGAGAGCAGACACCGCCAATCACCTTTAAGCACGAGTGCTCGTAGCAGTGAAACCAGTCTCGCGTAAGCGTCTGGCGTAATGTCGGTCCAAGCGCGTCATCTCACAATACCGCCCGAACCAAAGTATGACATCTTTGGTAAGCGGTATGACTTATATCGCCCACAACTCACTTGTGTTCTACTCGTGCATATAACATCAGCGCATAAAACCTAGGCTCGGATGCCCTTGTTGGGGAATGTAGTAATTTCAAAAAATTCCTACGCACAAGCAAGATCATGGTGATGGCATAGCAGAGAGGAGAGTGTATGTCCACGTACCCTCGTGAGACCGTGGCGAGCGTTATAACAATGCGGTTGATGTAGTCGTGCGTCTTCACGATCCGACCGATCCAAGCACCGAGCGTCACGGAGCCTCCGAGTTCATCACACGTTCAGCTCGATGGCGATCTCCGGTCTCCGATCCAGCCGAGCTCGGAGATGAGTTCCGTCGGCCGCGATGGCGTGGTGGCGATGATGATGTTCTCTTGGCGCAGGCTTCGCCTAAACTCATGACGATATGACCGAGGTGGAATATGGTGAAGGGGCACCGCACACGGCTAAGGAGCGATCCGTAGATCAACTTGTGTGTCTATGGGGTGCCCCCACCCGTATATAAAGGAGCAGGGGGAAGGAGGCCGCCCGGCCTAAGAAGGCGCGCCAAGGGGGGAGTCCTACTCCCACCGGGAGTAGGACTCCCCTTTTCCAAGTTGAAGTAGGAGAGAAGGGGGAAAGAGGGGAAGGAGGGAAGGAAGGCGCCGCCCTTCCCTTGTCCTATTCGGACTAGGAGGGGGAGGGGCGCGCAGCCCCCTCCTGGCTCCTTCCTCTTCTCCCTCTTGGCCCATGTAGGCCCATTAACCCCCCGGGGGAGTTCCGGTAACCTCCCGGTACTCCGGTAAAATGCCGATTTCACCCGGAACCATTCCGATTTCCAAACACAGGCTTCCAATATATCAATCTTTATGTCTCAACCATTCCGAGACTCCTCGTCATATCCGTGATCACATCCAGGACTCAGAACAAACTTCGGTACATCAAAACTTATAAACTCATAATAAAACTGTCATCAAAACGTTAAGCATGCGGACCCTACGGGTTCGAGAACTATGTAGACATGACCTAAAACCATTCTCGGTCAATAACCAATAGCGGGACCTGGATGCCCATATTGGTTCCTACATATTCTACGAAGATCTTTATCGGTCAAACCGCATAACAACATATGTTGTTCCCTTTGTCATCGGTATGTTACTTGCCCGAGATTCGATCGTTGGTATCCAATACCTAGTTCAATCTCATTACCGGCAAGTCTCTTTACTCGTTCCGTAATACATCATCTCACAACTAACTCATTAGTTACATGCTTGCAAGGCTTAGGTGATGAGCATTACCGAGAGGGCCCAGAGATACCTCTCCGACAATCGGAGTGACAAATCCTAATCTCGAATTATGCCAACCCAACATGTACCTTTGGAAACACACAGAGAGACCTTTATAATCACCCGATTCGTTGTGACGTTTGGTAGCACACAAAGTGTTCTTCCGTAAACAGGAGTTGCACAATCTCATAGTTATAGGAACTTTGTATAAGTCATGAAGAAAGCAATAGCAGTATACTAAACGATCAAGTGCTAGGCTAACGGAATGGGTCATGTCAATCACATCATTCTTCTAATGATGTGATCCCACTAATCAAATGACAACACATGTCTATGGTTAGGAAACATAACCATCTTTGATTAATGAGCTAGTCAAGTAGAGGCATACTAGTGACTATAGTTTTGTCTATGTATTCACACATGTATCATGTTTCCGGTTAATACAATTTTAGCATGAATAATAAACATTTATCATGATATGAGGAAATAAATAATAACTTTATTATTGCCTCTAGGGCATATTTTCTTCTGGCCTGTGGTGGAGTCAATGATGATTTCTAGGATTGGGAGAGGAAAGTCATCCTTTGGGCAAGCCCGATTCAGGTCGCGGAAGTTCTGGCAAATTCGTATCTGCCCATTCTTCTTCTCCACCGGGACAATATTCGCGAGCCACCATGGATACTTCGTCTCCTTGATGAAACCTGCAGCGATTAACTTGTCGACCTCCGCGATGACATCGTCTTAAAGTTCTGGACGTAACCATCATGATTGCTGCTTGATGGGATGGAATCATGGGTCAATCACCAACTTGTGTGTGGCGACACGAGGGTCCAAACCTGGCATCTCCTTGTAACTCCAGGCGAAGCAGTCTCGGTACTCCATCAAAAAGCTTCGATAGTCCTCTCGCTCCTCTTCCATCAGCGTGGCACTAACAAAAGTGGGGTTTGGGGCGTCCTCTGTTCCAAGGTTGACTTGGACGAGGTCATCGATGGTGGGCTGCCCTCCGTCTTCTAACTCTTGTGGTGCTGATATGGAGCTAAGTTCCTCGGCGTTACTTGGCTCACCGTTGGCAGAGTATTGTTGATGAGGAATGGTGGACAAAGTGTTGGAGTCAATGCTCGATGAGATGGAAGTGGCATGGCAGTTGACTCGTGTTCCACCACCGTGCTCCTCCTCTTCATCGGGGACGTAGTAGGTGCAGCATCCCATCGTATGGTGTATTGGCTTGCCAAGGACGGATATCATGGCATGCTGGTATGTTGCACCCGCATTCTTCAGCCCAAAAGGCATGCCGGTGTTGTAGAAGTCTCCTTCTGGCATCGGTCGCCCTTTGTCTTCTGGTTCTTGTGGTGATGGCGCGGAGCTGAGCTTCCCCTCATTGCTAGGGCCGTCGAGGTTGATGTAGCCAAGCCCAAACTTTGGTTGAGCTTTGCCTTTCTGCTTCATGAGGTCTTCCGCTTGTCTCCACCATTCCTCGCATATGGAGGGTTGCGGAGGCATCCTGTTTTTCCGCCCTAGAGTGATCCT
Organism: Aegilops speltoides; assembly: GCA_021437245.1. NCBI lineage: Eukaryota > Viridiplantae > Streptophyta > Magnoliopsida > Poales > Poaceae > Aegilops > Aegilops speltoides. Next base: position 238,370,157 of record CM038147.1, read on the forward strand.
GGCCTTCTCCAACAAGCGAACCATCTTGGGCTCCGCCTTCATCGTCGATAGAACCTCCTCTGGATCACTGCAAGTTTGGGGAAATTCAAATACAAAATCACATTGTTTTACCTGCGGGGCCTTGTAGAAAATGGTCTGGACTCTAGATCCAGACAAATTGGGGATAGCCCAAACCTCCAATGGGGAAGTCACTGAGACATAGAGCGATGGGGGCTGTACACCTTGAGCTCCCCTTCCGACTTCCTCCACTTATTTTATTCTTCTTCTATCGGCTATCGGTATGGGCGCATGTTCTTCCTTCCGAGGGTTGCGTGCCTGTACCGTGATGAGTGGTGGTGCATCATTGCTGCGTGTTAGAATCTTGGAGCCTTCCTGGGCACCTGCAGAGTTTCCCAGTGTTAAACAAATGGGCTCTCGGCGCACCAAAGCTGATGAAGAAGTGGCAGCCTCTTGAGAAATTGTTGTAGCCGACCTCAGCGTGATTGGTGTTGACGTTGGGAACCTTACCTTCAACAGTAATGGGGTTGCTGGACGAGGCATAGAAGATCCCGGTTCCACATGACATCAAAGTAGAGCCCCCTACCTGCAATTGGGAAGAGGGGCTATAGTCGTACCGCACAGATGAAGATGATCGCCTACGGACTTGGCTCCTGTGACTTCGAGAAGAGGAGCCCTTTGCATCGGCGGTGAGCTTGGCATGATGGGGAGCTTCATCTCAGCTACTGGCCCAAAACTTGGTTTGGTCAAGAGATCCACTGGGGGTGTTGTGCGCCCCAACTGCTGGTCGCTATCTACAATGGGGAAGTAGTACTTCGCATCTGCATGGTGAGACTCCTGCACAGTATAAGGGGATATGTTGCCGATGATGCGCTTTTGTGTGCCGCTAGCGTCGAGGAACTTCAGGCATTGATGGAGGGTGGATGGCATGACGTGGTACTTGTGGATCCACGGTCTTCCTAGAAGGGTGGAGTAGGAGGTATTTGCCTCGATTACGAAGAACCGCACCTTGAAGCTAAAAGTTGACATCTGGATCTTCAATGTAATGGCACCTAGCATAGGCTTCCCTTGGTTGTCGAAGCCTTCGATCATCACGTCAATAGCCTCCAAGTCATCCACCATAAAACCCACCTGTGTCAAACTCCGAAGAGGGTGAATGTTCATGGCAGACCCTGGGTCTATGAGGATCCTGCGAAGATGTGCAACACCAATATTACCTTCCACATACAGTGGCCGGTTGTGGTCACCATCATCTATGAGCTTGTCCTCTTCATCGAACGTGATCTCGTTCACGAACAAGGGGCTGGAGCAAAGACGATGTTTCGCCATGGACACCTCGTAGAGTTCCGGGGCTTGGAGCGCCTTGATAAGGGCCTTGAGAAGGTTGGGCACCATCTTGAGCACGTCATGCACACTCAAAAGTGCTGGAATCCGCTTGAGGTGGGCGATGATGTTGTAGTCGACGTCACGTGCCTTCATCTTCTCTTGTCCTTGGTGTTTGTATTCCTCCCCCTGCAAAGGCGCCTCCTTTGGGGCGGCTGGCTTCTGCACCCTTGTCGACTTGATATTTAGTGGTTCAGTGTCACGCCCAATATGCGACCCTATCCAAAAGGAACTCGAAGGTCCCACCAAGGATAGACCCGCATATTGAAACGCTTTTGCAAGGTGGATATCATTACATCAACATTACTTAATAGATGGGGATACATACAAAAGGCATACAATGCCACACGAATACAACATTACATCATACAAGAACAACATCCGACTATGGATGAAACACAAACAGAAGCTCAAACGACATCCACCCTGCTAGCCCAGGCTGCCGACTTGGAACCTATCCCCTGATCGAAGAAGAAGCAGAAGAAGAACTCGAAACAAGCAAACATCGCTCTCGCGTCATGATCATCGCATAAACCTGTACCTGCAACTGTTGTTGTAGTAATCAGTGAAACCACGAGGACTCAAAGAATCCCATTACCATGGGTATCAAGACTAGCAAAGCTTAAAGGGAAAGGAGGGGTAAAGTGGTGAGGTTGCAGCAGCGACTAAGCATGATATGGTGGCTAACATCGCAAATGAGGCGAGAAGAGAAACAAAGGAGCGGTCGTGAAGCTGGCAATGATCAAGAGGTGATCACGAACACCTACTTCGTCAAACATAACCCGAAACCGTGTTCACTTCCGGACTCCGCCGAAAGAGACCATCACGCCTACACACGCGGTTGATGCGTTTTAATTCGGATCTGGTGTCAAGTTATCTACAACGGACATTAACAAATTCCCATCCGCCACATAACTGTGGCACGGCTCTCGAAAGTTTATACCCAACAGGTGTCCCAACAGCCCATGACAAGCTCTCGCGATCAGCGAAGAATAGACCTTCTCCCAGAAGACCCGATCGGTCTCGGAATCGGTTTACAAGACATTTCGACAATGGTAAAACAAGACCAGCAAAGCCGCCGGATGTGCCGACAAATCTGATAGGAGCTGCACATATCTCGTTCTCGGGGCACACGGATTGTCCAAACTTCCGGTGGCGAGCCCAGAGTTGCCCCCGGTGGCCACCGTGGTGACGGTTTGGACCAACACTCTAACGAGCACCGCCGGGGGTAAATAAAGATGACCCTTGGGCTCCGAAACCCAAGGGAAAAAGGGCTAGGTGAGGCAAATGGTAAAACCAAGGTTGGGCCTTGCTAGAAGTTTTATTCAAAGCGAACTGTCGAGGCGTCCCATAAATCACCCGACCGCGTTAGGAGCATAAAATCCGGGAACATAACACCGGTATGGCGGAAACTAGAGGCGGCAAGAGTGGAACAAAACACCGGGCATAAGGCCGAGTCTTCCACCCTTTACCAAATATATAGATGCATTAATAATATAAGAGATATTGTGATATCCCAACAAAATCCTGTCCACCATGGAGAAATCTTCAACTTCACCGCAACTAGCAACGCTATAAGAGGGCTGAGCAAAAGCGGTAACATAGCCAAACAGTGGTTTGCATAGGAATGGTGTCAAGGTTAGAGGTTCATGGCAATTTGGGATGGCTTGATAAGCGGTGATAGGTAGCGCAGCATAGCGATAGAAACGAAACAACTAGCATAGCAATGATAGTAGTGAGATCGAGGTAGCGGTCATCTTGCACGAAATCCCGCAAGGAAGAAGAACGAGTCCATGAAGAAAATGAAGCCACGAAGATGAACCACCGTGAGCGAGCGAATCCTCACGATCACAAAGCAGGAACTATCGAGAAGAAGCACACAACATGGTAAACACCCCACACATGAACAAGACAAGATGCACAACAAGCATGATGCATGAGAAAGCTAGATGAGGCTACTCATGGCAAGAGATGATGCAAACAAGAACAACACATCAAAGCAAGTTTAAATGAAGCCGGGAACAACATATAACAATTCCGGTAAGTCCTCATATGCATAGTTCGAAATTGGTCCAGAACTGAATAAACCTTATGTTCAAGTTGTTAAATAGCAAGTTAAGATGCACCAAGATGATCTACACGAAATTTTAGTCAAGTTACATATAAACTTCATTAGATTCGGAGCTACGGCCTAGAAGATATGAGCAAAACAAGTTAAACATGGCATAGATGCAAAATGCACCCAAACATCAAGAAAAGACACCAAAACAAGGATGCAACATGATTATATGAAACTACATGCAAAATCACGCAAGTTTCATATAGAGCACACTCAAAACGGAGCAACGGTTCAACACATGCAGACTATACAAGTCATCGCAACAATCTGTCCATAACAGCAACTAGGAATATTGCAAGCATCAAAATAATAAGCTACAGCACCCCAACATAATAACAAAAGACATGGGCATGAAGTACTGGTACAGCGTAACAAAACATGAACACTGAGCTATTTGCAGAAACAACTAGAACATGCTCAAAAGGACATGGTAAGATTGCAAATAATAACAGTTTCAGACTTTGCAGAAATAACATCAGGTTGCAATGTTTAGAGCTATCAAACAACATGTTACAGGAACTTATCATGGCAAACAAAGGCATGGCATGAATCTACTAAAAGCATAGATCAAAAGTCCCTTACTGACCATGAGCCAAAAAGGATCAGAAAATATGATGGCACCCATGTGAACATGGCAAGTTATATTACAGATTCATACATGGCAGGAACAACAATAAGTAGGCATGTTGGTGAGCTAGAACCACTCACCACAGAGCAATACATGGCATGGCAAGGCAACCAACAGTAAGAAGGCATGTTTATGAAGCTATACATGGCAATAGCAAGTTCATAGGGTGCATGGATCACTAGCAAAACACATGGGAACTAGTGAACTTAATGTTAACAGGCTGACAGCAACATTATCAAGCAACTTTGGACCAAAATAACAACATGTTCCAGCAGGCTATAATTGCAACCAAGGGCATGAATGGATATAGCATGACATTTAGATCAAAACATGTTTATAGGACATCTCCAGATTATGCATAGAATGATTAGTAGCAACATGTTAATATAGCAACAAAATATAACAGAATCTGCCTAGCAAAACAGCAACAGCAAGTACACTACTTAACAAGCTCGATTCACTCACCACAAGTCATTGCATGACAAGATAAGCATACCATCATCAGGAAGACATGTTTGTGAAACAAACTAAGTCAAGAACAAGTCCATAGCATGCAAGGATCAAATATAACAAGCTTGGCTAAATTGAATAACAAGTAAACAATCTGCCAGGAAACATTTTGAAGCAAAAGTAGAGCACTCAAATGACATGCTAGGCAACTCCATAATTGCAAACAAGGACATGGATGGATAGACAATAACCACATGTTCAAAACACCCTTACTGAAATATCTCAAAATATGCATGGATCTCTCTGTAGCATCAAGTTTACATGGCATCAAAATAACAGCAGAACAGGGACTAAAATCAGCAATATCACGAAGCCTAGTTTGCATGCTTGTACTAGTCACCACATTGATCACAAAAATACATGGTAAGCACCTTTGGAAAGATGGCATGGCATAGATCAAAACACATGTAGACATCAATCTCATAGGATGCACACATTAATCATGGCAAAAATGACAAATGAGCAAGTTATAATAGTTTCAGCAGATTAACATCAACATGCACTCTTCCAACAGCATTTAGGGCATCAAGATGAGCTCAAATGAAAATGATGCAATGGAGCGAAATGAAGTACTCGTCGAGGCGAACAATTTGACATATTATCGCCTGAAAGCAGACTACGGATGCGAGATGCAATCGATGAACATGTCATGATTATAACAAAACATTGGGACGGCCGCGCGAACACGGACGACGAGTTATTTGGAGAGCGGGGCAGCGAGGGGCGGCGGATCCGGGCGCACCTGCCGGATCCGGCCGGGCGAGGCGGGGAGGCGGAGGAGGCCAGGGCCAGCGCCGCGTGATGATCAGCGTGGCGGCGGAAGCGGCCGACGCCGAGACGCAGGGGGCGAGCGAGGCGGCGGCGATTCGGTCTGGCGCCGGTCGGTGCCGGGCGCCGCGCGAAGCGCGCGCCAGCAGTGTAAGCCTGGCGGCGCTGGCTCCAGCGGCGGCGGCAGCGAAGGGCCCATGTGGCCGGCCGGCGAGGACGCTGGCGGTCCCGTGGCGCGGCGAGATCGGGCGGCGCAGCGGCGCTGAGCCGGCGGGTCCGCTGCGGTTCTGTGGCGGGCGGGCGGCGCGGGCGGTGGCGCAGGCCACGCAACAGCCCGCGATTGGACGGGCGCGGCGGCGCGGACATGTCCGGCGTGACGCAGACACGTCCGGCTGCGCGGGGAGGAAAAGCTAGGGTTTCGGGGTGGAAAAAGATCCGAAAATTTCGTGGGAGGTCTAGACTTATAGGTAGAGGGACCTAGGAGAGTCCAAATGAGGAGCGGTTTTCGCGCACACGATCGTGATCGAACGACCGAGAGCATGGAGGGGAGTTAGATGGGTTTTGGGCCACTTTGGAAGGGGTGTTGGGCTGCACACAAAAGAGGCCTTTGCGGTTACCCGGTTAACCGTTGGAGTATCAAACGACCTCCAAATGGCACGAAACTTGACAGGCGGTCTACCGGTGCTATACCAAGGCCGCTTGGCAAACCTCGGGCCATTCCGAGAAAGTTTAATACCCGCTCACAACAGGAGAGAAGAAGGGGACACCAGATGACATAGGAGTGCCGGATTGCAAAACGGACAACGGGGAAAAAGCTCGGATGCATGAGACGAACATGTATGCAAAATGAGATGCACATGATGACACGATAGGAAATGCATATGATGACATGGCAAAGTGCAACACGCAAGCAAATGACATGGCAACGATGGCGAATAATTGGCGGACACCTGGCGCAACGAAATCCGGGGCGTTACATTCAGGTAGGACATTGCCCCCACGCAGGTTCATGTTCACCTCTTCCAAGGGCACTTCCTTTGTTGCCTCTTCGGCGTGGAGGACCACTTGCTCTTCAAGAGTAAACACGTCTTCAGAAGGAGTGTCGCTGTAGTCATGGATGACATTGCAACTCTCTATGCTTGGTGATTGGGGTGAGCTGCCTCCTTCTTGAACTTGCTCCACCTCCTTTGCCGGTTCTTTCCCCCAGCCGGGTGGCAAGAACTGCGCCAAGGTTGGTAGAACACGCCCCAGTCGAGGAAAAGGCTCGTCTCCCTTTGACATAGGGACAAATCTTGGCGGAGGCTGACGTTGACTTGGATCGAACCGCCTTAGAATTCTTGGGGGACCATGTTCTGGAGAAACCGAGCGAGGATGTCAGGGTGGAAGCCTCCTTGCGTATGGCCTTCGGTGCACCATCCTCCAAGGCTCCTCTTCGGGAATGGCTGGGGTCACCTGGGGACGAAAGGGCGATACCTGCATCTTGGAGAGGACGAGGTTGGATAGCTGGTCTTCAACTTGGGCCAGTGGCACCCATGTTTCTTCGAGATCCGTGGCTTCACTTGGCGGAGACGGTAACTTCATGCTCACCATGTTTACTGCATGGTAATATGGGTTGATAGCTTCTGGGTCGAGGTTGATCCTTCTCTCATTAATGGCTCTTTGGAGCCATTCTTTGAACGTGACACAATCTTAAATGACATGTCCCACATACCTGTGATATGGGCAAGATAAAGGATTATCTGTCATCCTCACCTGATCAGGCCTCCGAGGTTCTAGAAAGTTCAAGGCTTGATGCTCCATAACCTGGTCGAACATGTCCTTGATGAGCTCCCGACGGAAGACGTACTGCTTCTTGAGGAGCTCCTGCATCGACGGGCATTGCCTCCCTCCGGGTTGTTCGCCTCTTGCACCCAAGATGGGCACATGGCCTTGCGGTGCAGACGAGAAGATCTTGGTGGTGTTTGTTTCGGCTGGTGCCTTCGCCCTGCTACCGTTGTTGACTTATTTGGACGTTGGGGCGAACCGCTTGGTGGGATCAAATGCGCTGACATTCTTATAGAGCTCCATTATCTGCGGTGATTTCTCAAACTCAAGCTTCGTGGCCGCTACCGCCGTGCTGAGGGCACTAAAACTTCTAGGCTCATGCCGAGAGACTTCAAGTGACCAATGTTGCTGCATCCTGTGGACGCACATCTCAATGGCATCCTCGAGGTGCATCACCCTGGCGAGACGCACATAACTATTGCGGAAGCGGATGATGTAGCCATCAATGGACTCGTCTCGTCGTTGTCGGACTTGCGCCAGCTCGACAACGGAGAAGTCCTTCTTCATGGCGACGAAGTGCTTCTTAAAAACCTCTTTCATGGCCGCCCAACTCCCAATGGACCCAACTGGTAAACGGCTGTACCAATGGAAGGTGGGCCTGGTTAATGACCCTGAAAATTGGCGAAGGAGAAGTGACGGGCTGTTTGCTGTGTCGCTGCATGTTGCCTCGAAGTACGCCAAGTGCTCCCTCGCATCACTGGTTCCATCAAATTGACGGAACTTTGGTGGGTGCCACCCTGCGGGATACGCCATCATGTCATGCCACGCCTCGTAAGGCTTCTCCAGCTCACTCTCGGAGGTGCAAGGGGATTGATCTATCTCCATTTGCTTCACCTTCTTGTCCACCATATCTCCGACCATGTCATGGTAGTCCTTCAACATAACTGCGCGTGGTACTGCGTTGGCAGAACCAATAGGGCTAACCCAAGGCTGAGCTTGTGTGCTGGGGTCATGTTGAGGCACATCATTTAAGGGCACCCTAGCAGGAGGGCCCACCTAAAGTTCCTCCTCTTGCGGATCGACCACTCGCTGCAGCACGCCTTTTGGAGGGACGCCTTGGTTGTTCATCATGAACTCAATAAACTGGTCAAGCTTTGACGCCAACTGGTTAATCGTCTGGCGCTGGCTTTTGACCTCTTCTTCTAGAGACACTTCTTGTGGTGCTACTATGTTTTCAGCACTTGGGCCATGGATGCCATCAACTGGTGACTTGGCAGCAGGATCTTGATCCACAAGGTTATCACCATGATTCACCATGCGAACGGCACGGTGTGGAGGTCTTCATCACCGCCCTCATAATCTAACAAAACCGATGAAGATAGTTCATGGTAACGAGGGGAGTGTGGACGACTCTCCAACGATGGCGAGAAGGACGAGTCGGAGAAACCCTCTTCATCATCAAGGTGGTCTTGGCGTTCTCCATCTCTCGGAAACCCATCCGTCACACCTTGACCAGCACTGGATTTTAATCTTGTACTGGCCCCTGGCCGGTTTGCAACTTGTCATCGTCCTTCAAGGTCTTGAGGAAGCCTTGATGTAATGTCGGTGTAGTGTCGCTTGTATATATCTTCATTTTGTGAAGTGCTCCCTCCACCTAATGAGCCTTTCCCTGTTGTCACAGGAAAACATGTGGCTCTAGATCATGCAGCTTCTTGTGACGTTCATGAGCTTTTCTTGGCATCCCCTTCGGCACCCCTGAACCATGCATGAACATGGCCAAGGCACGGTAGGAAGGTCCTCTGGAAGTCCGCCTTTGGGTTCGGCACGATCTCTTCTTCAGAAGGATAGTCGAACTCCTCGGTGATGGCGGGAGGTCGCCATCCATTACTTGACCCTTCGCTTGGCTGCACTCCAAGAGTACTGCACAAGGCAAGGTTCTTCTCAGGTGATTCCTTCCCTTTTTCAGCCTCCTGCTGGGCTTGGGCTTCTCCATCTTGGTCCATCCTTTCAGAGGGAACAAGAGGAAACTCCATGGGAAGTTTTGTGTCTTGTGGAAGGGCAGTGTGGGCTGCACCCTCGGAAGCTACTTCATTGTTGGAGGAGAACGTAAGCTTGGCTTCTTTGACGCCTTCCATCGGTGTTCCCGTCAGCGCTAGCATCTTCTGCTTCTCTAGTGGGGGTGCTGGTGCAGTAGCCTTCACCTGTTCATCATTCTTCTGGGGAAGGGATGAAGAAAGAACCGCCTTGCTCCCTTGCTCAGTGCTTCTCGTGGACGTCTTGCGTGGTTTCGGCGCCAACCGGCTGAGTAGGTAGCTATACTGCTCATGCCGCTCCAAGTCGGGGGAGATGTGAAATTTGATCCTGTCATTTTCTTGAACGACCCCACCATCGGGTCGTAAACGTACCTGAGTGTGTCGAAGGATTAAGTCCTCAAGTTCTTTATAAAGAACATGGTGGTTTCTCCGACGCCTCTCATGCTTGCGCTGATTCTCTGTTGGAAAGATACCATCCCTTTGCACCGGTGGCGTGAGTAGGAGTGTTGGTGCAAGGCGCCTCATGGATGATGAAGTCCTGTCCATCATCGCCTACAGTTGTGGCTGATCTCCCCGCCTAGGAGGTGACGAAGGTCGTGGTGGAAGTCTCATTCGCAAAGGTTCCCATGGTTGCCACTGTTGAGTGGGCTGAGGGTCCCTCTCATCGTCTTGATGTCCCCGCCTGGGAGTTGACGAAGGTCATGGTGGAAGTGTCTGTCGCAAAGGTTCCCATGGTTGCCACTATTGAGTGGGACGGGGGTCCCTCTCATTGTCTTGATGTCTTGACCATCGGTTCCAACCTGGAGGCATGTTGGGATATCTCCATTGTGGGAAGTGTCGAGTTGGTGAAGGTTGTCGCTGAGGCGCCAAAGTCTGGCGCTCATGTTGAGGATGATGGCTTGGGGCTTGGCACCTCATCCTCCCCGTAGCTTGAGCCACCGATGCACTTGGCGTCGTTGGATCTTGGAGCCTCCTCTGGATATTGTTCATCTGCTCTTGGAGTTGGCGAAATTCTCGCCATAGGTCATCGTCCCGTGGCGTGAGTCCTTCATGCCGAAGGGTGGAAAACCTGTTATTGTTGGGGAGAGACCTTCCGTCGACTGCCGAGTTGTGGAGACACGTCGCCCGTGCACCCCTTCACGTGTCGCCAATGTTGAGGGAGACAATAGGGCCTGGTAGAATGGGCTCTTTGCGTGAGCGCCACTTCCAGAACTCCTTCATGATGGCGCGTCTCACCAGCTCCTTGACCTTGCATGGCTCGTATGCCCAATCATTAGGGAACAAGTCATACGGAGGGGTTAAGGTGCTTCTGTAAGTGAACACCTTATCAGCTAGGTCCATGGCGCCGAGGGACCAATCCTCCTCCGGCACTGTGCTCTGAGTGATGCGGGAAGCTATCTATTGGTGGAGTAATTGTACCTTGGGGTACTTCCTCCTGTAGTTGCGAAGGGGATGAGGGCTATCTGACAAATGAGCGTTGGCCATGAGCCTACGCAAGTTATGGGACATTACCTCCAAACCCTCCGGAAGCTCTACCTCGGTGCGCCGCGGAGTTGGCTGCGACGGCTCCGAGTGTGTAGTCATGGTAGGGGTGTGGAGGGACGTCGCACTAGCCCGCCTGTTGGCGGCTCTGGTGCAGAGGCGTTGAGATGCCTCCAGATCTCCTTTCAAATCTGCCTTTGTTGACTCCTTCAACAGGGCGCGCGCCTCAAGCATTAGCTCGCGACGCTCCTTCTTCACCTTGGCAGCCTCCCGCCTTAGTGCCTTCTTCGACTGCATAGTTTGGAACTGCGCAGGATCTTGAGCTTGATGCATGTAGACCTTCTCGCCAAGCTCGATGACGACCATGGGCGGCATCGATCCAAACTGGATCATCACCGACTTTGAGTTGCTGTCATGCGAGAGTCCACCTGCATGAAAGGGATCTTGATGAGCGGAAATCCTCACTTACGCCTTGTCATGCAGCATGCCGTGTAGGTTGGGAGACAAGCAAAGACGATTCAGACGAGCACAATGAAGCGAAGATGGGAGGAGAACCACGTCCCACCGGGCGTGCCAATTTGTTTGACACGAGAAAAATCTTAATGTGCACTCCGATAGAAGGGAAGGGAAGGAGTATGGATTTCTCTCATGCGCCGGGGAAAAAGGAAAAAATGCGGGCGTTCCAGTGTACCGTAGTACACAGAAAAGTGAGACGGGAAACAAGTATTTCATTTATCTCTTTGGATGAACAAATTACAAGATCCAATAAAAAATGGTTGCGCTCTGTGGCCTACTAGCGCGGCCTGCTTGACTATGGCGATGTGCGGTCTCCTAGTTCCCGGGGCCTCGAAAAGATCCCAGTTAATTACTCCCGCAGGTTGCTCCACGAGATACCTTCGATTAAGCTGTGTGGTCATCTTCACCGTCTTCGCTTCGCAATCTCCATGCATGATGATGATGGTGTGTATGGGGTGTGGGCGGCGGCAAAGCCCGTGTCCTCGTCGGTACACGTGCCGCTCAAAACATGGCTTTGTTCCGGCCACGTTCACCCTCGCTGTCGCGCCTCGTCGATCTTGACAGCCTTGATGTAGTCGATGTTGAAGTTGCATGGGTCCTGCTTGGCTCAGACTTCTTGAAGATGTAGCGGCTTCATCAAGGTACGCAAGGGGTTTGCTTTGCGGGAGTATTCTTAAGGAGACCGGCGTCGGTGTAAAACCAACGCTCGCTCGTATTGGCAATGCCGGTGTGGTTGGCGCCTCGTCTTAGCTGGACGCCGTGTTTACGACGCTCCTCCAAGACAAGGGCACCGCCTCACGGGGCCATTGGGAGTTAGTTTTGGTGAAGTCATGTCGCCTCCTCGCCATCACGCCTCGTCTTCATGGGCTCCAGGTCATGGAGAGCATCATGTGGCACCATCTTCTCCTCCAGGTCATGGACAGCACCGCATCTCTACTCCGGTTGCGGGCAGCACCAAGGGTGTGTGTTATCTTCTTGGCTCCGTGTCGCGGGCTCCATCTTAACGAGGTAGACATTGGTGGTGATGTCCCGCGAGCTCTATGCTTCCGTCGTCCTTCCCGGCACGCGGCGGCATCCATGCCCATGCCTCTGGTCCAGCTTGATGATGTTGATGTTGGTGGTGTCCACCTTGCGAGCTCCACGATTCTCCGCGGTACCGGTTTGACGATGTTGGCGATGGGCGTCGTCTTGGTGAGCTCCGCGCCACTATCCAACATGGCACGGTTGCAGCATCATTGCGAGCCTCCACGCCTTTGTCCTCCATGTTGCCGGCTTCATGAAGAAGACGACGGCGTCGTCCTAGCGAGCTCCATCTCCGTCCTCCATGACACCAGCTTGATGAAGAAGAAGTCAGGCGTCGTGCTAGCGAGCTCCGTCTCGCCTTCCTCTGAGGCACACGGCGGAATCCCTATGAGCTCCACACCTCCGAGCTCCAGCTCGATGAAGTAGACGTTGGCGGCATCCCCAACGAGCGCCACGCCTCCGTCCTCTAGCTCCAGCATGACGAAGTGGATGGCGGGCGTCCTTCTTGCGAGCTCCCTGTCATGATCCTTGCGCCACCGAGTTGATGATGTTGACATTGGCGTCATATTGGTGAACTCCGTGGCGCCATCCACTATGGCACGGTAACGGCATCCTCCCGAGTCTCCATGCCTTCATCATCCATGGCGCCGTCTTGATGAAGTTGACACTGGCGTCGTATTGGCAAACTCCGTGGCACAATCCACTGCGGCACGGCGGCGGCATCCTCCGCGGTAAACGGCGGAATCCCTGCGAGCTCCATGCCTCCGGGGCTCTATCTTGACGAAGTAGACGTTGTTGGCCTCATCACCAAGGGTGGCCACCACAAAGGAGGCCAACAGGCTGCGCCCGGCAGCCCCATCGACACGCCATCATCTTCCACGCCTTGGTGAAGTCCGGGAGTAGCCTCTCGTCTTAGTTAGCTTGATGGAGATGATGAGAACGCCAACGAAGTGCTGCATGATCGCGAGCTCCACCGCACCACCACGTGTTGTGCATGCATGTAAAAATAAAGGATGAAGTAGAGATTAGATGATAACTTTACTGTTCGGGAAGATCAACTTGGTGTTCATCTTGCTGCCGAGGTGCCTATTTCTTGTACGTATGATCGTCGGCGTTGTTCTTCTCTCCTTCTACTTCTTATTGCTACGTGAGTTCTGGGATCGTGGTGGCTGGATGTGGTCGATGGATTTTTGTCCTGCGTGCTCTCCGTGCGTGAGTTGTTAGGACGTCGTGGCTGGATGTCTCATATTTATCCGATGGGAGAGCCGGAGCTACACACAGCCGCTGCCTGGTTTCTTCCTTCTATTTTTTCCTTGATGACCAAGTCTGCATCAAGAAAAGGAAATAAACCAATACATACCTTGGTTGTTTCACGTATGCCTTTCAATGATAAACATCGAGGTCGGTTGTTTTGTTTCCTGAACTTGGCGACTTCCCGATTATACACACACACCTCCGGCGGCTCCCTTGCTTTCATCTTCTTCTTCTTCTAAGTATAGCTTGCTTCAGGTATTTTAACACGTACACACGCGAGCTCATCTGGCCGATATACGTGTACAAATACATGAACACCGGCATATTCTTGATCCTTCACGCATGTACTAGCAGTAATAGAGATCCACCTACATATATGTGCCAATCTACATGATCAAAAAGCAGCTCCTGCGTGTATTCGTGCATGCATGGATAGCTAAACCACTTCATGCATGTATATGCACACCTAATCAGCGAGGGCTTGAATTTCACGTGCAAGCACATGTATAACTTCTTTTGTGTGTGTGTGTGTGTGTATTTAGGTACGTACGCGCGAGCTTGCCGGTCGGCCGCCAATACCTGAATACGTATATGTATAGTACATGCAATATGAACTAGCCTTGTTCACGTTCATGATTTTAAATGATGTGTTCCAAAATGAACAATTCAGACATGTCTTGCAAATGTAATACCTGCATGGAAAATCTCAAAAAATAATATTTCTTTATTAGAAATGTATAATTACTCATCAAACATTGGGAGAAGTGCCACTTCATGGTTAATGAAGGTATTTTATTGGGGCATAAAATCTCTGAACGAGGTATTGAAGTTGATAAAGCTAAAGTTGAGGCAATTGAAAAAATGCGCCATGTCCTAAAGATATCAAAGGTATAAGAAGTTTCCATGGTCATGCTGGTTTCTATAGGAGATTTATTAAAGACTTCTCTAAAATTCGTAGGCCTATCACTAATCTTTTGCAAAAAATATGTTCCATTTGTTTTTTATGATGATTGTGTGGAAGCATTCGAAATATTAAGAAAGCCTTAATTTATGCACCTATTGTTCAACCACCTGATTGGAACCTACCCTTTGAAATTATGTGGGATGCTAGTGATTATGTTGTTGGTAATGTTCTAGGACAAAGAGTTGATAAGAAATTAAATGTTATCCATTATGCTAGTAAAACTCTAGACAGTGCTCAAAGAAATTATGCTACTACTGAAAAAGAATTTTTAGCAATTGTGTTTGCTTGTGATAAGTTCAGATCTTACATTGTTGGTTCCAAATTAATTGTTTACACCGATCATGCTGCTATTAAATACCTTATGGAAAAGAAAGATGCTAAACCTAGACTTATTAGGTGGGTTCTCTTGCTACAAGAATTTGATTTGCATATTACTGATAGGAAAGGGGCTGAGAACCCCGTAGCAGATAACTTGTCTAGGTTACAAAATATTCTTGATGACCCACTACCGGTTGATGATAGCTTTTCTAATGAATAATTAGCTATTATAAATACTTCTCATAGTACTCCTTGGTATGCAGACTATGCCAATTATATTGTTGCTAAGTTTATACCACCTAGTTTCACATACCAACAGAAGAAAAAGTTTTTCTATGATTTAAGACATTACTTTTGGGATGACCCACACCTTTATAAAGAAGGAACAGATGGTGTTATTAGACGTTGTGTACCTGAGCATGAACAGGAACAAATCCTATGCAAGTGTCACTCAGAGGCTTACGGAGGACACCATGCTGGAGACAGAACTACACAGAAGGTATTACAATCTGGTTTTCATTGGCCTACTCTTTTCAAAAATGCTAGTAAGTTTGTCTTGTCCTGTGATGAATGTCAAAGAATTGGTAACATTAGTAGATGTCAGGAAATGCCTATGAATTATTCACTTGTTATTGAACCATTTGATGTATGGGGATTTGATTATATGGGATGTTTTCCATCCTATAATGGGTATACTCATATTTTAGTTGCTTTTGATTATGTTACTAAGTGGTTAGAGGCTATTCCAACTAGTAGTGCTGATCATAACACCTCTATTAAAATGCTTAAAGAAGTTATTTTCCCGAGGTTTGGAGTTCCTAGATATTTAATGACTGATGGTGGTTCATATTTTATTCATGGTGCTTTCCGTAAATTGCTTGCTAAGTATGATGTTTACCATATAATTGCATCTCCATATCATCCTCAGTCTAGTGGTCAAGTAGAATTAAGTAATAGGGAAATAAAATTGATCTTGCAAAGGACTGTTAATAGATCTAGAAAGAATTGGTCTAAAAAACTTGATGATGCATTATGGGATTATAGAGCTGGCATGTCACTTACCTCTTGAATTAGAACACAAAGCTTATTGGGCAATCAAAGAGCTCAACTACGATTTCAAACTTGCCGGTGAGAAGAGGTTATTTGATATTAGCTCACTTGATGAATGGAGAACCCAAGCCTATGGAAACGCCAAATTGTTTAAAGAAAAGGTTAAAAGATGGCATGACAAAAGGATACAAAAGCGAGAATTTAATGTAGATGATCATATCTTGCTATGCAATTCTCATTTAAGATTTTTTGCAGGAAAACTTCTCTCTAAGTGGGAAGGTCCTTACATTATCGAGGAAGTTTATCATTCCAGTGCCGTCAAGATCAATAATGTCGGGGGCAACAACCCGAAGGTGGTGAATGGGAAAAGAATCAAACATTATATCTCAGGTACGCCCATAAATGTTGAAACTAATATTATTCATACCATAACACCGGAGGAGTACATAAAGGAAACCTTCCAGCATGCTCTAGAACCCTAAAAAGGAATAGGTATGTGATATGGTATGTAAGCCGACTCCAAAAGTTTACCTACAACAATTTTATTCTGTTTTGGAATATTTAAAAAAATTAGGAAAATAAGAAGTAGTTCAAATAGTGCACATGGAGGCGACAAGCCTTGGGGGCACGCCTCCCAGGCTTGTGGCCAACTCGTGTGCCCTCCGGACTCCATTTTCTCCTAGAATACTTGTTCTAGACAGTAAAAATTCATTATATAATCTCCCGAACGTTTTGACCACCGTATCGCGGCAATATCCTCTATTCTTGTTTCGTGTTCTTTTTCTTGTAGACCTAAAAAGATGTCGTCTCCAGATTCGGAGGGAGAGAGCCTTGTTTCTTACCGTCCTCTAGATCCAAATGTCTTCAAGGATACTTATCCTTGCTTTTGGGATAAGAATGAGGAGGAAGATTCCAGCTCCGAAGAAGATGAAGCACGTACTACCTCAACTTGGAGATATGCATGTGGAATTCAAGAAGTCAAGTCTTCCTTACAAAGGAAACAAACCTAAGGTTCAATTTATCCCATCCCGTTTCCTGCAGGAGAGCAAGGCGGCATTATGCAAGTAGGTATTAGAGCTTGAGATGGATAATGAGGATCTCAAGGAGGAAAATTTTAGCCTCGGATGCAAGCTAGAGAAAAAGACAACCTCATCACCACCACCTCCGAAGAAGGAGACTTGAGTACACGGGTATGGGCACTCCCCTTGGCTTGTGCCAAGCTTGGGGGAGGTGCCCCGGTATAGTATCGCCATCACATCTTTATCTTTATCGGTTATCTTAGTTCGACCCTTTTGGTTAAATCTTGATCTAGTACAATAAAAGTTTTAGTATGATCTAGTTTTTGAGTCTTGCTTTGTGATCTATCTGTGTAATCGAGTGCGAGAGTTATGTAATATAGATTAGTTTTGAGTTGAGGGTTTTGCTTTCTTGTTTTGATATTGGAAAAGAATAAAAGAAATAAAAGATTATATAAAAATCTTATGGAGAGTGATGAGTTCACATATAAGAAGTATAATGCATGAAATTTGTTGAGAGATGACAAACATAGTTTTGGTCATTGTTGCAATTAAAAGGAAGTAGTAAAGAAAGAGAGGTCTCACATATAAATAAACCATCTTGGACATCTTTTATGGTTGTGATCACTCATTAAATTATTATATGCTAAAAGGTTGATGTTGGACAAGGAAGACAATGTAATGTGTTATGTTCCCTTATATCCAAATAGAAGTTATATTGTACTGGATCCTCCAACATGTTGAGCTTGCTTCTCATCCTATGCTAGCCAAGAATTCTGCACTAAGTAGAGATGCTACTTGTGCATCCAAAAACCATCAACACAGTTTTGCCATGAAAGTCCACTATATCTACCTATGGATTGAGTAAGATCCTTCAAGTAAGTTGCCATTAGTGCAAGCAATAAAAAATCCTCTTTAAATATGTATGATCTTTTAGTGTGAGGAAAATAAGCTTTTGTACAAACTTGTGATATGGAAGAAATAAAAGCGACAGTGCATAATAAAGTTCTTTATCACAAGCGGCAATATAAAGTGACAATCTTTTGCATTAAGATTTCGTGCAACCAACCATAAAAGCGCATGACAACATCTTCTTCCATCTGTGAAGGGCCTATCTTTTACTTTTACTTTCTATCTTTATACAAGAGTCAAGGTGATCTCCACCCTTCCTTTTATATTTTCTCTTTTTGGCAAGCACTATATGTTCGGGATGATCCAGATATATATACCCACTTAGATGTAGGGGATCATAAATTATTATTGTTGACATTACCCTTGAGGTAAATGGTTGGGAGACGAAACTATAATCCCCTATCTTCCTATGTGTTTGATTGAAGTTTTGATCTCATAAGTATCACGTGAGTGTTAGCAATTACGAAAGATTAAATGATGGTTGAGTATGTGAACTTGCTACATAAAAGCTCTTTCATTAATTCTTTCTGATGTTATGATAAATTGCAATTGCCTCAATGACCGAGATCATAGTTTGTTAGTTTTCAAGAAAGTTTTTGATTCATACTTTACCTTGTGAATTAATTATCACTTTGGCATAAGAAGTTATATGACAATATGTTGTTGTTCTAAAGATGATCATGATGTCTTCATGTCCGTATTTTATTTTATCGACACCTCTATCTCTAAACATGTGGACATGATCATCATTTTCGGATTTCGCTTGAGGACAAGCAAGGTCTAAGCTTGGGGGAGTTGATACATCCATTTTGCATCATGCTTTTCTGTTGATATATTATGGGTTGTTATTTCACATTATGGTACAATACTTATGCCTTTTCTCTCTTATTTTACAAGATTTACATGAAGAGGGAGAATCCCGACAGCTGGAATTCTGGACCGGAAAGGAGCAAATATGAGATACCTATTATGCACAACTCCAAATGTCCTGGAACTTTACGGAGAATTGTTTTGGAATATATAAAAAATATTGGGCGAAGAAACAATAGAAGGGGACCCGCTAGGAGGCCACACGCCTGGGGGCGCCCTATCCCCCAGGGCTTGTGTGCCCCCTGGCCATCGTCTGGTCCCCATCTTCTGCTATATGAAGGGCTTTGACCTAGAAAAAATCAGAAGAAAGCTTTTGGGACGAAGCGCCGCTGTCTCGAGGTAGAAGCTGGGCAGGAGCAATCTACGGCTTCGGCGGAGCTATCCTGACAGGGAAACTTCCCTCCGGGAGGGGGAATTCGAAGCCATCGTCATGACCAAAAATCCTCTCATCGAGGGAGGGTCAATCTTCATCAACATATTCACCAGCACCATCTCCTCTCAAACCCTAGTTCAACTCTCGTATTCAATCTTGGTCTCAAAACCTCAAATTGGTAACTGTAGGTTGCTAGTAGTGTTGATTACTCTTTGTAGTTGATGCTAGTTGGTCTATTTGGTGGAAGATCATATATTCAGATCCTTAATGATATTTAATACCCCTATGATCTTGAACATGATTATGCTTTGTGAGTAGTTACGTTTGTTCTTGAGGACATGGGAGAAGTCTTGTTATAAGTAATCATGTGAATTTGGTATTCGTTCGATATTTTGAAGAGATTTGTGTTGTCTTTCCTCTAGTGGTGTTACGTGAACATCAACTACATGACACTTCACCATGATTTGGGCCTAGGGGAAGGCATTGGGAAGTAATAAAAAGATGATGGGTTGCTAGAGTGACAGAAGCTTAAACCCTAGTTTATGCATTGCTTCGTAAGGGGCTGATTTGGATCCACATGTTTCATGCTATTGTTAGATTTATCTTAACTCTTCTTTCGTAGTTGCGGATGCTTGTGAGAGGGGTTAATCATAAGTGGGAGGCTTGTCCAAGTAAGGACAGCACCCAAGCACCGGTCCTCCCACATATTAAATTATCCAAGTAACAAACGCAGATCATACGAGCATGATGAAAACTAGGTTGACAATAATCCCCATGTGTTCTCGGGAGCGCTTTGCTTTATATAAGAGTTCCAAGCTTATCCTTTGCCAGAAAAAGGATTTGCCACCTTGTTGTACTTTTTCTACACCTGTTACTTGTTACCCGTTACGAATTATCTTATCACAAAACTATGTGTCACTAATAATTTTAGTGCCTATAGAAAGTACCTTGCTGAAAACCACTTGTCATTTCCTTCTGCTCCTCATTGGGTTTGACACTCTTACTTATCGAAAGGACTAGGCATGATTGATCCCCTATACTTGTGGGTCCTCACTCGTGCACCTCCTCTTGTGGGATTCCTCTTGAGAGAGGGACAATCCATTAGAGTTCAAGACCACCACTGGAGAAGACCTTACACTACTAGAAACAAAGAATTTGCCATCAGTCAGATCTTTGTTGTCTGCTAGTAGACGACAAAGAAGGTCTTTGCAGCCTGTTTCCAAAAAATGGACGGCAAAGAACAGGCTGACGGCAAAGACCCTCTTTGCCATCAGCCAATTCTTTCCTGCCCGCTAGCAGATGGCAAAGAGGCACTTCAAAAAAAGACACTTCCATGATGATACGTGTTTGTCACAGTAGGTCACGTTTTCTATATGCATGTACATCCATGACAAATTTATGACAGAATGAAGATAGTAATACCTATGCTGTCGTAGAAGTGTTCCATGACATTACCAAAATTATCATCACGGAAGTGTCCACTTCCATGACGATAAATCGCGCGTCATAGAAGTGCTTTCGTCGTGGGTGACCGAAATGTGGCATCCACCGTAACGGTACACCGTTAAGCTATCGGGTCCAGTTTTGGATCCGATAACCCGTTAACAGCCCGGACCAATGGGAATTTTCCACGTGTAAAATTCCCATTGGCCAGAGGAAACACGTGTCGGCTCAACGTTCGGACAGATGTCATCCACTCATTGGACAGGAGACGCCTATGATACGTCGACACATGGCACGGCCCAATAGAGGCCCATTCCGGTGAAAATGCCGACCCGTTTGACTTGGTCAAAAGGTAACGGGCTGGCCCGCAGAAAGCCTGTTAATGGCCTGTTCGTATATAGCCCATTTACGGCCTACTTACTACCGGCCCGTTACGGCCTATTGGAATTAAGCCCAGTAGCTTGATCTGGGGCATCCAATATGATTCCAGCCCGTTGTAACTTCCGGCCCATGTATGTCCCATCATGTCTTTCAGCCCATATGAGGACCTTTGTAACTCTCAGCGCATTAAAGGCTCGAGATGAAACTGGCCCAAAATGAAAAGTGCATCGCTTTATACCCGTTAACGGCCCATCGTTCCATCGGTCGTTTCCAGCCTGTGTTAACTGTCGGCCTTCTAAGAGCCCATTTATTCTTCGCCTCATTTCTAGAATTCGGTTAGATACAGTCCGTTACTGGCCTGTTCCGTTTGTGGGCCAAATAAACTCCGTGGTTACATTCGGCCCGTTTGTGGCCCGTTAACCAGTTGGGCTGTGTTCATAGCATTATCAAATACGGCCACGGCCCGTTATGGTCCACGAATAGTACGGCCCATGTTTGGCGAAATGATTATACGCCCCGTAGAAGGCCCATGGATCCCACGGCCCGTAGAAGACCAATGGATCCCACGGCCCGTAGAAGGCCCATGGATCATACGGCCCGTAGAAAGTCCATTTATCCTACGGCCCGTAAAAGGCCCATGGATCCTACGGCCCGTAGAAGGCCCACGGATCCTACGGCCCGCAGGAGGCCCATGGTTACAACAGCCCGTGTGTTGCCATGATTATTGTGGCCTAGTTAACAAAACTAGGTTATTATGGCCACAAAAAAGTGCGGAAAAAGAACTGCAGTGACTACAAGCAAAGAACTAAATAAGACAATAAGGAAATAAATAAGCAAGCAACTAACAGTAGCCTATTACAGCTATTACACATATTACATCCACTGGGCATCTAAGTTTGCCACCAGTGCAAATATAGGGAGCAAAGTAGCATATTACATACACTGGCCGTCAAAATTGGCCACCAGTGCGAATAAACGCAGAAGAAAAAAAAGTCCATAACTGAAACAACTTCGAAGAGCTCAAGAAAGCGTTATCACAGGTATCCACCATGCTTTGGCAATAAGCAGCAAGCTTATTAGCTTTGTCTGTTTGGCTCTAAAATCCTCCAACGCTTCTTTGTTGCACCGAAAGTATGCATCTGAATGCTCGGGGACTTCCGATCCTTCCGCTTCTTGTCGCAGCACAGCTGATCGATGTCTTTCAGCTTGTAGTTGAGACTCAAGAAACCGAACTGATTCAGACAGTGAGTTTGAATAGCCTGTGCAAGCGGTAGTGGCCAGTAACTCGAGTAGTAAACCAAGACAGGACTTTGGGGTTGCCTCACTGTCTGAAGATAGTTTTCCTTAGCTATTTTATCAGCTTTGTTGGAGACCAACAAGGATGTCTCACAATCCTGAACCTTATCTGCATTACTTCCTTTATCATTGCTTAATAAGGCACTCTTCCCCAATATTCTGTCAGCATTCTAAAAGAAGAAACAAGCAGACACATAACAGGTTTAGCATGTACTTGTATATGAAACTCATTTCGGTGAACCAGTTCATTAGTAAGGTGGATAAGATTAATCTATCAAGACTTCTATAGCCAAGTAGTACATTATAAAAGCATCAACCAAACATATATCTATGTCTTATGGTCACTGCATTATCTTGCCAAATCAAAATAGAGACACGATTCAAATCATATCAGTTCAAGAGAAAGCAGCACTAAAAGAATACAAAGCATGGGAAACTAATCGACACAACAAGATTTCAGATGGGTACCACGGGTCTACATGTACAACAACACTATTGGCCCTGTTGTCATGCTAGTAATGTGCATCATATGAGAAGTCAACTGTATACACAATTGAAATTGAAATCAACAGAGCTATTTATAAGAGCAAACCTGTTAAAGAAACATGCGTAAACATACATGTTGTGCCATTGGAGTTTCCATTGGATAGTTCAATTTAAAAATAAGTTTGTATGAGTAAATACAGTGATACAAGAGCAAAGCAGTATGCACGATAGCAATGGAATCTTAAATGAGAACAATTGTTCTTCAGGTTTAAGCACTTGTTCTACATGAACAAAGTATAGTAAGATGCAAGCATATAGCACTCAAAATAAAATGAGCTCATAGACCTTACCACGTTCTTGGTTCGGGACCAGTAAAGAACAAGGCGTTCCCAGTCATTGTCCAGTAAATGTGTCTCATGAGAATGTAAGGGAGTTTGATGAGTTTCTTTGCCAATGAAGTACGTTTTCTTCAGGTAATTCTGATACTGCCACCAAGCATTCTTGAAGATAACAGAGGTATTAGCACAGGTTACCTCATCCTAAGTTTCCAAATCAGTCCTTCTCTATAGAGAAAAATGGGAAAATTTGATGTATTATAACCATCATGGAGGTAGAATGTATGGGGCAAAGCAAAGTAATTGCCATGAATAACATTACTTAAAGATAACTCCTGGACAAACACCTGCAACTTGCATTTTCCTTCATCTTTAGTATAATATTTCCATGATGGGAAGATACGCACATAGGATTTAACAACATCAAATGCGATAGATGCTAAACTATGAATGGCTGCCACATGAATAGGTGTACTAACTGGTGGAGTTGGGGTTCGCCGTGGTAGTACATGCGCTTTGGGCACTGGAGCTGCCTTACTAACTGATCTTGTTTGGGAGCTCTATGGTGGAGACGGTGCTGTGTTAACAGGAACTGGGTTACTATCTGCTGGGGTTGGGGTTAGATTGGGTGAAGCTGGTTCTCTGTCCATTGCAGTAGGGGTAAAATCTGCGAGAGTCTGGGTTATGTGCGGTAGACCTAGTTCTCGTGCATGTACAACTGGGGTGCTATCTCCACCAAGAGGTAGCACTGTTTATTTGAAGACCGTGTTTTTACTCCGCTAGATACTACCATCACCCGCTCCAATTCAAATGGCTGATAAACAGGAAACATAATTGAATGTACATACATTGTATGAGAGACAGATGCAATATATAGTGTGGAAAAAAGAGGGCATTAAATAATTGACATGTATATTGTTTAATTAAAACGGATGGCATGACATAATTTCACATATATGATGTCTATCTAAACTGGATAGCATAGCATAACATAATTCAAAGATATGATGACTAACTAAACAGGATCGCATGACATAATTCACATATATGTGATTTATATGCTAAGCGGAGGGCATTCACATATATGATGTCTGAACTAAGAACATGGTGTTGAATATTGTGTATATGATGTCTAAACTATGCAATGCAAGACACCATATGCATGATATGAGCAGTAGAATCGTTCCAAGTTAGAACATACACCTCGGTGGGGTAATAGGACTGGTCATCTATCTTTGAATCCATCTCTGAGGAGCTATCGGGACCCAGCAAGAGATCTGCTTCGACAGGTAGCACTGTCTGCTCTGAAGGCCTTGTTTTCACTCCAGATTTTTCCATCACCCACTCAAATGGCTGATTCACAGGAAGAGTAGTTTAATGTACAAACATTGTCGACAAATGGAAATTTAATGAAGAAAAGGATGGGCTAGATATCATTCAAATATATGATGCCTGGTTAAACAGGATGGCATTGCATAATTCCCATATATGATATTGAAACTAAACAGGTGGCAGTACAGAACATGTCTAAACTAAGCAGATGACATATATGATGTTGAAAGTAGGCACTGGAAGGCAACATATGCATGATATGGCTAACATCATCATGCCAAGTTAGAGCAAACACCTTGGGGGTAAATAGGAGTGGTCATCTATGTCTGAATCCGCGTCAGAACAGATATCTTCCTCTGGATTAAAATCTGGAGAAAGGGGGTTTTGCCATCGTTAATCTCAAGTGGGATTCTAATAGCATCTCCAATAGACGATGTAAAATGTATTGCCAAAAAGTGATAGATGTAAAATTTACATCACCAGAAAGCACCTGGCTACAACAGATGAGGTAAAAACTGTTGACTCTGAACTTAACTGTTGAAGCTGAAATTTACTGTGGAATTTGAATGTTACTGTCGAAACTGAACGCAATGGTAGCAGAGAAGCACTTCACATGAGATAGTTTAGGAAGGGCCTGCAGGTCATCTTCAACCTGCACCCCCCTGAGCCACCAGCCACCACCGGCCGAACCCCGCGCCGCCTCGCCAGAGCAAGTTAAGGCGGCACTGTGGGGATGGAGCAGCCGCGATAGACGAGGTGATCATCGGAGCAGCTCCTTCGAGGTGGAGGACGGGGTGGCTGAACCGGCGGGACGACGAGATGGACGACAGATCCTCATCCGGGGAGGTGGATGAGGGACGTTGAGCTGTTGTGGTGGACGACGTCGTCGGGGAAGAGGCTCCGACTAGGCAGAGGTGAGGTGGAGGATAGAGGAGGGTGGGGTTTCGTGGCTGTAGCGGAGAGGTTATGGCGGCCTGGGGTTTCGAATGGTGAAAAGGAGGCGATGGGATGGGGGAACCATGACTTAGGGACGCGTTTGTCCAAAATGTAGGGTGTGTTACAAAAGTACCCCCACCGATTTGAACTAGCGGCCCTTTCGGCTCAGGGTTAGAAGGGGGATGTCGCATGTCGGGATTTGGCAGCTGGAGGGAGTTTTCGCGTGGGTTGTAATTTCGGGATAGCAAGGCGCGGGTTGTGAAGGTGCTAGTTTTGCGAGCACGATATCAGAATTTTCGGGATATAACAAGGCGCGGGTTGAATTTTAGGGACAAGCCTAACGTGTAATATTGTACTTGTACATACCAAATCAACTCACACTTCCCTCAACGAAAAAAACAAAAACAAAATAAAACTATTCACACCACACAAAGAGAGAGTCTTGTCCCATTTTACTATACAAATGCTATTCAAAGCTACACAAAGAGAGAGTATGAATCCATGTTATGTCCAATTAAATTTTTTTCGCTGGCTGTATAATGCATGTAACCTACTCATACCAACATTTTAGTGCATTCCAAATGTTTATACTACCGCTGCAATTCAAACTGAATTTGAATTCGTTTCTCTATTTCAATAAGAATCTACAATCATGATTGTTGCCAACTTCAACCATCATTCGTGTATTACCTTAACAACACACCACATGATTACTATAGAGATAGATATGAACTATGTGTACTATATGAATTCGAATTCAATCTTTTTAATACACTTGATGTTGATTCCAAATAATAGTACATTTGATGTACTAGCTATATATTCATAATCTAAACCATGTTCCATATGTACACCATGTTGATCACACAAAGTATAGTGCCCTGCCCCCTACATTATGACAAGTATTTAGCCCTGAGCTGCAAAAGCCACACATTTGCCCAAATTATAATCAGTGGTCTATATATTATATGTAGTACTAGCAAGATGCCCATGCGTTCCACGGAACATCAACATGATCAAGGGGAGGCCTTATTTGCAAATATGGAGAGGGGTGTGGGTATCTTTTTTCAAAATTGCCATAGTTTCCTTCCTATCCGTCAAATATAAATCGGATGACCTATATTGCAGGATGGCAGGCACACCATCATCAACAACTCTGTTTTTTATAAGAGTAGAGATAAAATATATTATATGTAGTATAACATGTTCATAACCACACCATGTGTATCACCATTATATATATCCATGCATGCGTCGGTTTAAAACACTATGATAAATTCTTTAAATATCCAAATTCACTTTTTATAATGAATTATGATGTCTATTCGTCTTTTACACCCACACAATCCTCTTATCTTTGTAGCCAGCGCTAATATTCTCTCGTGCATGCACACGCCCGCATCCCTCTCACCCTCCCTCAGCATTCTTTAGCTCCATCGCGCAAATTTGTCTTTTCACTTTAGGTCATTCACCCACGGTGTGTGTAGGCCCCCATCTCCTTCTTTACGACACACATCGATCGATATGCCTCTCTAGCCAGGTGTGCCTACCACAAACACAAGCTTCCCCTCTTCTCTTCTCACCGTCCATGCCTCACTCCCACCACTCTTTTCATCGATCTCGTACTCACACACTCCTTCCCCCTCGATATAGTATGCCTCTCGCACCACCTCTTAGATGCATCCCTCTCTCTCTCTATCCTTCTCCCCTGGCCTTATTTGCTTCTAACACATACATGCATGTATACCAACCGATCTGCCTAGACATACCTAGGTCGACTTTAACTATTTTTCCCCCACCCATCGATTGACGTACCTCAAAAGTTATGTCTCTCCTTTCAGAGGACGATTGATATTCCTATGTAGTTATGTCTGCTTACCACAGCCATATCGTCCCCCCTCATCATTCGTGCATGCGTCCTTACCCGTCTCTCACACGCACGCACATAGACAGGCAGCCATCCCCTCTCTTATTGATATTGCAGGAGTGCCCTCCATTTGTCTAGCAAGCCTCTCCCACCATTTGTTAGAAGCAACTCCACTACCACCCCATCCAACACTCTAGCTCTGTCTCTCTCCCAACCTTATTCCTCTCCTACACATATGCATGGATGCCGATCAATCTCCCTTAATACATAAGGTAGGCCTCTCTCCTCCTCCACACATATACCAGCCATTGTACCTCTATAGTTTATAAGGCCCCCCACCATACAACGATAGTCGAGCGTTGTAGGTAGGTTCCATGCCATAGAGACAAACTGCACTTGTCCCCTCTCACGTTCCAGTAGGCCAGCCACCCTATATCTTTGAAGTGGGCACACACAAATTCGATGGCACTCTTTATCGATCGTGCGCGCACACACACACACATCATCCCTCTCTTCGATTCTATGGATACCTCAAGCTGATGATACCTCCACTCTCTTCTCGTGATCCCCCTCTATATATATGATATATCCAGGACTCTATTTTCACACACATTGCATATGTTACATTTTTTGATTGACACCCCCAAAAAAACACTCACGAACCCACACACTATATCTCTCTATGTTTGTATCTCTCTCAAACAACCCCACGTAGGTGGTGTACGTACACGAAGAGAATGGGTACACAGTGGAGCTCATTTCTATACGAAATGGCAGACCACGTGCTAATTTGAACGCGTGTAGCGGTTGTTTACCTACGGAGGTCGTGTACCATGCGTGCACGAAACAAAGTCCGACTTGATGCGTTGGCGCGTTATTTTTAAATAAAGTTATGTCGCTCAATGGCACGTACACAGAATATAAAATGATTTTTATGGAGAAAAAGGTAGTCCGCTCCACTATATACAATGGAGCCTGTCTGCCTGGGTTTGTCTCTCTTCAGAGTATCTCACACAAAGCGGCAGTGGCCTCTCTCTCTCTCTCTTACCATTGGTCACTAATCCGGCCGCATCCTGTCTGCCGGCGGAAAGGGAGGATGTGCATCGTTTCTCCGTTCGATGGCGCCGAGGCAGCACGTCCCGATCTGCGGTACCCGCCGTTCTCTCTGACCAAGCTCCGGCGCGGTAGGGCCTATGCCACCTGCTCGCTGCCGCAGTATGGGCAGATCCCGCCTGCTGCCGCTCACCTAGTTACATCCCGACGACCCCCAGGTATCCCCTCCGGCCTTGCTCCACTGCCCGTCTTCCCACGTCGCTGCATGTGGAAAATCTTGCATGTGGATCTAAATAGTTCTTTGCCCAAAATGTAGCTCGTCTGGCATACTTTCCATATTGCAATCTCGTCCTCACACCGTTTTAGACAAACACAACTTGGTTGTTATCTTCCCTTAGGCCATGGAATATGCTTCTTTTTTGTCGTCGCATGTGTCATCAACTGTTATTGGCCAGTAATTGTTTCCTTTCTACCTCTTTTTTGCAAACAGGGCTATCCATTTCACCTCGTTGCTATTGCGACCTTTTGGTGAACTGCACAAATCACTTTTTTCTTAAGAGTGTTCTATGCAGTTGTACTAAAACGTCACACGGGCAACGTCTACATTTTAGTGCGACTGCACAACGGGAGATTGGTTTTGCTCTATCCTCCTCATCCAACTCCGAGCCTAATCTTCTCCAACTATTTTCTTAATCTTCTCCAACTAGTTAGTCTTAAGAGAGACTGCAAAGGTGACCGGCTTTTATTTGTGTGTTTATTGTTTCATCAGTAGTCCTCTACTATCGTAATCACACTTATTATCTTCGGAACAGGGACGCTCAACTCTATTTTAGTGGAACTGCACAAAATGATCAGAATGTTGCATGCTGCAGACATCTACTTTTTTCCCAACATGCCTTGTTGATTTAGACAGAGCTGGGGGGACGTTCCTGCCAATGAAAGCGTGGATCAATTTTAATTTAACACCTTCTCATAACTTTGTCTTCAGTTGTGATGTAAATATTAGCTCTGATCTGCTAATCATGGAGATGCATTAGCAAGGAAGTTAGTTTTTTATTGTTTCTGAAAGAGCATCGATGGCAAGACACACGAAACAAAAGCTAAAAGCTTAGAGCATTGTACAATTTCATGTCGGTGGAAAATTATTTGTGTAGTACGTCAATTATATAAACAAATGCTGGAATCTTGATAGCATTGCCAGAAGCCTCTTCAGCATCTGGGTCCATGTGCCATGCACAAAATTATACTTCCTCCGTTCCTAAATATTTTTCTTTTTACAAATTTTGAATGGACATATTTTAGAGTGTAGATTCAATCAGTTTGCTTCGTATGTAGTCACTCGTTGAAATCTCAAGAAAGACAAATACTCCATAGTATATTTAAGAACGGAGGAAGTAGTGCACAACCGCATGGGAGACTTAGCCCGGTTGTTGCGCCGCACTAATAGTGAGTAGTAATGAGCAATCAAATCATAAGCCCCACCTTTCCCACTGTAAGTTGCTCTGAAGAAGCAACCATCAATATGCTCTAAAGTCTCTCTAGTGGTAGAAATGCATGGAGAGAAATGCATCAGAATGCAGCACACCCTGTAAACTGTGATGGAGGGAGGAGTAGTATGAGGCCCTGTTTGGATCACTGTTTCTCTTTTGAATACACTTGTAAAAAATAAACACCTACGCCCGTCGTTTCAATTCCGGCTGGAATTTGCACAGCAGCCAGTAACTTATAGATGTAAGTTAGATGCCTCCATATTGAAATACAACCATTCCAAGCATGGCCTGAAGGTGCAAAATCAAGTACGCGTATGGCTAGTCGGTTAATGGACTTCCTCTTGGCATATCACTGGCATGTGGGACCGGAGTGTGAGCAAACCGATCTCAATTGACGGCAAAATGGCCAACCCGCCGTTCCTTGGGAGTGATGAGGAGCGAGAACACATAGACGGGCCCGCACGGAGGCCAAGATATATTCGAGCATGGTTGATCGATATCATCATTACATGTTCGATGTTTTTTAACACTACCAATGGGCTGCTGTTTTCCACTCTTCTCCCAAATAAATGTGTACTTTATAGGAGATTAAAATAAAATAAGAGCATAGACGCTCCACCATGCGGTTCTAGTAGTAGTAGTACTACTCGTACAACTATAAACCTTGCGTTTGGCTCTTCGCCTCTTCATGAAGTCGAACATTGATGGTACTCTACATGTTGGGTACTACAGTGTATGCCTGTGGCAATCTGACACCGAATGAACTGCTGCATGTCCACCGCATGGGCGAGGGTAGGTTGCATTAGTCAAAAGGCGTAAGCGAGCTTCACCTTGTCCTACAAGCTTCTTCTCGTTCTGCGAGTTGACGTGACACACCAAAAAGTAGTGCTAGTCCATACTCCCTCCTTTCCAGTTAATATGGCTTAATCTTTTTTTGCGGGTAAATGAGAGAGTTTTATTCATATATAAGCATTCTTAGGACGATCAACCAAGAGACTGGTCACTAGGAAGCGAGGTACCCCGCAAAAAAAAGAAGGAAGCGAGGTGTTTCATCAAGCCAGCTCTCGGCCACATTCAAAGTGTGGCAAGCACGGTTCGCACAAAGATGCGGTGCAAGGTTTGCTGACCTGTTTACATGCTGAATAACAAAAAAAGAGGAAATAATACCGAGCGCTCCTATTTGTAAAAGGATATGAGCCAGAATTAAGCGAGAATTTTTGCGAGTGTTCCATGCAATCAACTTCATTATCACATGCGAGAACCCTCGAAGAGAACCAAATGTATTGAAGATTGCTTTATCACATTTTTAAAATATAATAAGAGTGCAGACGCTCCTCCATCCAGTTCCTAGTATAGTATAGTACATACCTCTATAGTAGTAGTACTAGTACTAGTAAACTTTGTGCTTCACTGTTCGCCTCTTCGGGAAGTCGAACAATAACACTAGTACTAGTATAGTGTATGCTTCTGGCAATCTGACACCGAATTAACTGTTGCACGTCCACCGCCTGAGCGAGGGAGAGCTTGCATTAGTCAAAAGTTTCTCCTTGTACCGCGAGCCACTGCACAAAAGCTTCTCCCATCCTGCAAGCTTCTCCTTGTTCGGCAAGTTGACGGGACACAACAAAGTAATGCTAGTCCATACTGCCTCCTTTCCGGTTAATATGGCTTAATTTCAAACGAGATAAATACACTGTCTATCACTGTATATTTGTATACGGCCAATGGACTTCATAACACACTCATTGCGCTCAATATATACATTTTCCGATGTTTATACGGTCACTAGCTCACCCTGGCTGAGTATGTGTGTGCATGCATGTGTAGGTTGAGCACTTGAGTGTGACCGTCTGTGTTCCGTCGTGTGCTCGGACCTGCATGCATTAGGGCATCATGCGCGTTTTTGCGTCCATGTGTACGTGTCACTGTTGCATGCATGCACAAGGTTTCAGTCCCTTACATTCACATGTTCATAAGTCAATGCTTTGTCAAAACGTTGCATGCAAGGTTTAATCATTCATTTTTCACGCATGCATTCCCGGTATTAATACGTTGGTAAAGACAATTTACTGAGGAAAACGAGCCCATGAATTGAGTACAAAGGGGACCAATAAGCCAGGACGGAGGGAGTACCAGTAGTGAACCAGAAGGAGGGAGTAGGTACTAGTAGTACAGTACTACGTAACAACATGGAGTAACAAAATTCCTCTATGCGCATCCTGTTTACTCACGTGTCATGCAAGAAAATAGAGATAAATACAAGTGAGACTCTGGAACGGTCATACACGTAAGGGGAGTACGTGTAGGGGCCACTAAGGAGCAGTCAAATCACACAATAAGTTAGTCGGAAGAAGCAACCATCATTTCACTCTTCAATGACACGTACGCAATATAAAATGGTTGATATGGAGAGAAAAAGAAAACCACTATATATAGACCTGCAGGAGCCTAAGCTACAAGCCTGCTTGCTTGGGTTGCTCTCTTCACAAGCAAAGAATGACGGTGGCCACACCGCTGGTCACATACCCGACCTGATCCCGCCGCTGGGGGAAGGGAACAATGTTCTGCGTAGACGCGGTCGACATCGGCGAGGGAGAAAACCCACAGTTGGCGCGTCCCAATCGGGGGTCCCTGCGGTATGGGCTGATGCTGCGTCCCAACCGCCCTTCTAGCTACAGCTCGATGTCCCAGGTATTACATCTTCCTTTTGGAGCCGGCTTGCTCCACTGCCGCACCTTACCATGTAGCTCCATCTCCATGTCGATCTTTCTCTACTTCTACCGGCTTCTATTTGTGATGAGTTTATGTCTCATGAACTAGTGCCAGTACTATTATTCTAATCAGACTTCTTCAATATCTTTGCCATCAGGGATGCTCAGCTCGATTTTAGTGGAACAGCACAAAAGCATCGTATGATCCGAGGGTGCCAGCGGCTTCCCTTCGACATGTTCTACCTAGCCAGGAAATTAAATCAAGTTTAGGGTTTAGGGTTTAAGTCGTAGTGACCCCATCAGTAGTTTTTCTTTTGTACACGCTCTCACAACTTTTGTCTTTAGTTGTGAAGTAAATATTGGCTATGATCTGTGTCGGTGTACTAAGGTAGGGGTACCTCAGTACCCCAACTTGTGCACGGGCGGTTGCAGCTTCCCGCGGCGGGGTTTACCACGTGCTCGCCGAAGACCTTCCTGCTCCATGTCAAACCATTCAAAGACGAAATATACAAGACAGAAGATCGAGACCCCGGCAAGCGGAGTTTGCCGGGAAGGCCGCTCTGTGCTCAAGGTTACATCACTCACGCAAGGCCCCGCAAGAGGAGCTCGCCAGAAGACTAGAAGATTACATCATAGAAGACACGCCTCGGCGCTATATGCGTCGGCGAGGGCCCGGGAGCGACAAGTTACAGAGCCCGCAAGCTCCGGGTCCGGCAGAGTCAAGACCCGGCAAGGTGCTTGCCGGAGAATTGCGCTGTGTGCCCGCGCCCAGCTCATCACCCACGCGTCGCCTGGGGCCTTTCGAGGACGCGTGGCGGATGGTCAGGCAGCTGGGGACACGGTGGCACTCCACGGTGGTGGATCCATCGCCGTGGCGACGGAGACACAAGGGCGAGAGCTTTTGGGGTCAACGGCGACGGCATTAAATGCCCTTGTCCCCATCGTCAAAGTAGGTAGCGACCATTTGTCACGCACCGTAGCTCCACCGTTCCGCACTATTCCAACTACCATCTCTTTTACGCTTTTACCCTTTTTCTCCCACGTTGACACCGCTCGGTGACCCTTGCACTATAAAAGGAGGCCCATGCACAACGAGGAGGGGGTTCGAACCTGATAACTCTCGCTCGGTGTAGCCGACATCAGAGATCTTCAAGCTCCCGAGCTCAATACAAACCAAGGCAGAGTAGGGTTTACGCGTCCATCGCGTTCGAACTGGGTAAAACTGCCCGCGTGCTCGCCACGATCTGCTTCGCGTGCTCCCTCCGCCTCGCATCGCATGCATAAGGGCCCGGTCCCATAGGTGTTCGTGGCGGGCGCTTCCCGACATCTTTGGCGCGCCGGTAGGGGCATCGAGGTTGTGCGGACCTGATCCGTGTTCACGCTGGCGCGTTCTTCATCAACCTCTCCGGTTCATCAAGAACTTCATCAACAATTCGCCATGGCCCCAAGAAGAAGGCTTCGAGGTTGCAGAACCCTCTGCGTCTCATCCGCCGCCACCGGAGCCAACGGTGGGCGGAGGAGACGCTGTCGAAGGGTGGTCGCCGGCGAGGACACTCGCGCGCCACTCAGATCAAGGACAAGACGGATGACCGCGCCTCGGTCTCCGTGGACACGCCGCGTCCATCTCAAGACACGACGACCCAGCAGCGCCATACCACGGGAGGTGGTATCCGCTTTCTTGGTGCAAAGACACACCGAGGCTCGCGGGATGCTCCGGACCACCGTCCGGCACAAACAAAGCGGCGCGCCGGCAGGACTCGCTCCTTCTAACGCTGTTAGAGTCCGAGCATATCCCGCCTCGCACCGCTTCGCCCGCTCCCTCCACTCCGGCGAAGCGCTTCGCAAAGGCGCAATCGCTCTCGACTTCCCTCCAGCCGCGGACAAGGTCAAGACCGAGGGCTACCATCCAGAGCTCGATCGCCGCCAACAACGACTCTTCACAGCAGCCGGCGACCTCGCGGCCGCAAGCCGAGAAGACGGCGTCGACGGCGATAAGACCGCCGAGGTGCAACCACCGTGCACTCCCCGCCGCAGAAGCAAAAGACGCCGCCCCGCTGGAACAACGCCGACGACGGCTCCACGGCATCGTCGGATCCGCGGGCTCGACGGGATCAACGCCAGGTCCTCGACGACCGGCGACAAGAAGATGCTCGGACCACAATCGAGCGCCGCCGAGAAGCTCGGCGACAATCAGACCAGAGAGCTGGGAACGCTGTCGACGCTACGCCCGGTGAACCAGCGACTTGTCAGACGCGGCGAGCTGCCTGCGTTCACCCGCGAAGCTGCGGCGCGTCCCAAAGGCTCCAAAGATGAAGAATTTCAAGCCCGACGTGCGGAGAAATACGACGGCAAGACGCACCCTCGGAATTCCTCGGTGTCTACACCATCGCGGTGCAGCGCTGGGCGCGACGAGAAGATTCTGGCGAACTACTTCCTGCCAGGCTTAAGCCGAACGCTCGTTCTTGGCTTATGCACTTGCCGAAGGCTCCATTTCTTCTTGGGCAGACCTTTGCCATCGGTTTGTTGGCGCCTTCACCGGGCGGCCACAAACCCCACGACGAGAGAGAGCGATCTCCACATTTTGGCCCGAAGGAAGGAGAATCCTCGCAAGTATATCCAATGCTTCACCGTGTGCAAAGACAACATCCTCGATGTCCACCCTGCGCGGTTATCGCGCGTTCCACCGAACGTCGCGTAATCGCCGCAGATGCGTGAAGAGATGGCGATGACCAAGATTCGGGATGTCGGCGAGCTCTATGCTCGGGCCGATAAGTGTGCACGCGGAAGAGGGGAGGAGACTCCGGGGAGGATGTTGGCGCGCAGGAGGAAGCGACAATGACGACGCCGCCCGACAAGAAAGAAGAGCCGGCGGAACAACCGAAAGAAGAACAAGAAGAGGTGCTTGCCGTCGAGAAGTCCGGCAAGGAGGCTCCCGCCAAGCAAACACAGGCTGGCGGCTCCGGCAAGGAGCTCGCCTCAGAGCGGCAGCCGACAAGCAGACGGCTCCGACAAGCAATCTTGCAAAATCCACCGCACCAAGGGCCACGATCTCTCCGACTGCAAGTGCGTCGAGTATCTCGTCGAGCAGCAAAAAGCTGAGTACGAGAGGCGCGACAAGGAGAAGGCCCAAGGTGGCGGAGGAGAACCGAGCAAGAAGCGGCCGCTCAATGGCGGGAGGACGCCGCGGCAAGGCCAAGCAGCGGCGAGGTGATCGACCTCCCCGGGGCCGCGACAAGGATGAAGAAGACGACGACGAAGACATGGAGGATGAGGATAACAACGAGCAGGAGTTCCAGAAGGCCACGGAAGTCCTGTGCATCGACGGTGGCGCCTCTCTGCACACCTCCCACCGCCAGCTAAAGCAGTGGGTGCGTGAGGTGAATGCAGCGGAGCCGCCCGTGGAGTCGCGCATGCTCCTCAAATGGTCTAGCACGCCCATCATTTTTGATCTTGAGGATCACCCTGACCGCACCACCGCGGTCGGGTGCTTGCCGATGCTGGTCTCGCCCACCATCCGCAACCTCAAGGTCACCAAAATGTTGGTTGACGGCGGGGCCGGGCTGAACTTGATATCCTCTCGCTGTGATCAAGAAACTCCAAATTTCAGATGGCGAAGCTCAAGAGACCGGTTCTTTCAAGGAATCAACCCGGACGGAGCAAGCCCAAGGAAAGATCACTCTGCCGGTGACCTTTGGCGGGAGCTCAATTTCAGGATCGAGCGCATCACTTTCGACGTCGCCGATATTCCGCTGCCATACAATGGAATACTCGGCCGCCCCCCTCGCCAAGTTCATGGCAGCTTCCCATTATGCTTACAACGTACTCAAGATGCCGGGGCCGATAAGCGCCATCACCGCCCACGGCGACAAGAAGGATGCGCTTATGCTGCGCCGACAAGATCTACCGGGATGCGGCAGCTGCGCCGATAAGAATACACTTGCCGCTGAAGCTCCCGGGGAAGAAGACGAAGACCAAGTCCGGCAAGTGCCCAGGGCCCACTCCGCAACCGCACCTCTTCGTCTTCGCTGCCGCCGAGGACGCCCCGCCGAGCTCCACCGGCAAGAGTAAAAGGGAATGGCCGCTCCGCCGCAACCAAGAAGGTGTCCGCCAAGGAGGACGGCACCGTGGTACCTTCACCATCGGTGCCACACTTGACACCAAATAGGAAAGCGGCTCGTTGCCTTCTCGCGGAGAATGTCGATGTGTTTGCATGGCAACCATCCGACATCCCCGTGTTCCTGTGAAGGTGATTGAGCACAAGCTTGCTGTTTGCCCTCATCGCGCCCATCAAGCAAAAAGTGAGGAAGCAAGCCGTGGGCGCCAAGAATTCATCAACGAAGAAATCAAGAAGCTAGAGGCAGCAGGCCTAGTTAGAGGTGTGATCCATCCGACGTGGTTAGCAAACCCAGTCGTCGTGCGCAAGGCCAATGGGAAATGGAGGCTGTGTATAGACTTCACCGATGTAAATAAAGCATGTCCCAAGGATCCATTCCCCTTGCCGCGCATTGACCAGATTGTTGACTCCACTGCCGGATGTGAGCTACTATGCTTTCTTGATGCATACTCAGGCTATCACCAGATCTTTATGGCCAAAAAGGATGAAGAGAAGACTGCATTTATCACCCCATGTGGCACTTATTGCTTCATACGCATGCCATTTGGACTGAAGAATGCAGGATCAACATTTGCAAGGGTAGTGTATACTGCTTTTGAGCCACAGATCCACAGAAACGTAGAGGCTT
This sequence comes from Aegilops speltoides, assembly GCA_021437245.1. Lineage (NCBI taxonomy): Eukaryota > Viridiplantae > Streptophyta > Magnoliopsida > Poales > Poaceae > Aegilops > Aegilops speltoides. The sequence goes on from CM038147.1 coordinate 238,407,209, forward strand.
ACATGGATGATATCGTGGTGAAGAGCAAGAGCAAGGATACGCTGATTCAAGATTTGGAAGAGACATTTCAGAACCTGCGCAAGATACAGCTTAAGTTGAACCCCGAGAAGTGCGTCTTTGGAGTTCCTCCGCAAACTTCTTGGGTTCTTTAGTGTCACTGAGAGGGGATTGAAGCCAACCCCGACAAGATTAAAGCCATTGAGCAGATCGAAGCCCCGAAGCGAGTCAAGGATGTCAGAAGGCTCGCAGGTTGTGTGGCTGCCTCAAGAGGTTCATTTCAAAGTCTGCAGAACGCCCTACCTTTCTTCAAAATCTTGAAGAAGGCAGGTCCCATGAAGTGGACTCCTAAGCGGAGGCAGCACAGCAGATTTGAACGGTACCTATCCTCCACCCCAATACTTGTCGCACCTAGACCACAGGAGAAGTTGTTGCTGTACCTAGCGGCAACCAACCAGGTGGTTAGTGCTGCGTTAGTAGCGGAGAGGAGTCCGACGAGGAGGCTACACCACCGCAAGCGAATCCAATGACAAGCGGGGGCTGCTCCGACAAGCTCGCCCCGACAAGGACAACTCTGCGTAGGAACAGGATGAGGTGCGGAAGAAGATGGTGCAGCGCCCAGTGTATTTTGTAAGTTCCTTCTCCGTGGGGCTAGATCAAGATACTCGGTGTGCAAAGTTGCTTTTCGCCTCCTCATGGCCTCGAGAAAGCTGCGCCATTACTTCCGTGCACACGAGATAACAGTGGTCACTCGCTTTCACTGAAGAGGATATTGCACAACCCGTAAGCAACAGCAGGATCGCTGAGTGGGCACTGGAGCTGTCGAGCTTTGGACTCAAGTTTGAAAGTACTTCAACCATACAGAGCCGAGCTTTGGCAGAATTTATAGCAGAGTGGACCCCAACGCCTGATGAAGAAGTCCAAGAAACAAGTACACCCGTACAAGAAGCGACAAGTGAATGGGTAATGTACTTTGATGGTGCCTTCTCGCTGCAAGGCGCCGGTGCCGGCGTGGTACTCATCGCGCCCACCGGAGAGCACCTCAAGTATGTTATCCAGATGCACTTCCCAAGGGAGCAAGCGACAAACAACACTGCTGAATATGAAGGTTTGCTCGCCGCCTCGTGGATTGCGCCGAACTTGGGATCGAAAGTTGATTGTGCGGGAGATTCTCGCCAGTGGTCCGCAAGTTAACAAGAGCTATCGAGCCCTTTGATGGAAGCTTATGTCGATGAAGTGAGGAAGCTTGAGGAGCGCTTTGAAGGTTTGCGGATGGAGCACGCCCCGAGAGCTCGTAATGAAATCGCAGATGGCCTTTCAAAGTGTGCTTCGATGAAGTTACTCAGGAACCGGGACCTTCTTGCTCAAGCTGACTCAACCATCCGCCACGCCCATCAATCGGGCAGTCCAAGAAGAGAAAGTTGGTCTCCGCGACTACTTGCCGGCTGGTCTCCCCGAGGCGCGCCAAGGTCCCCAAGATCAACGACTGAACGCCGAGGAACAGTTTGCTCCTCGCAGATCCTCGGATCTGCATGCGCTTGAAGCAAGTGTTCCCGACAAGCCTCGCCCGGCGAAGCTTGCCGGGACCTTCAGCCCGGCAGAGCCGAGGTTCTTGCCGAGAAGCCGAGGTTCCCGCAGCGCCCTCATGCCTTTAGTCCTTGCCGCTGAGCCGCAAGCTCCGGCATGGGCGCAGCAGATCGTCTGCTTTTTGCAAACCGGAGAACTTCCCGACGACCCGTAAGAAATAGAGAAGATAACCAGACAAATCAAGTATGTACCAACAGGATAACGAGCTGTATGTAAGAACGCCAATGGTGTCGATCAAGTGCATCTCCGTGGAAGATGGATGTGTTGCTGGCGTAAATACACGGAGGCATATGCGGCCACCACATTGGCGCAAGAGGGCGCTTGTCGAAAGCTTTCCGCAAGGGTTCTTTGGCAAGAAGCCTCCAGATGCAACCGCACTAGTAACCAAGTGTGAAGCGTGCTGGCCCATGCAAAGCAGATTCATCACCAGCTCAAGCTCTCCAAACAATCCTTTGTCCCGCCCTTCTCGGTCCGGGGCTCAATATCTCGGCCCCTTCCCCGTGTTTGTCGGGGCTTTGAGTACTTGTACGTAGCAATCGACAAGTTCACAAAGTGGCCAGAAGTGGAGCCAGCGAGAAAGGTGATAGCACAATCAGCGGTCAAGTTCGTCAGATCGATTGTGTGCCGTTTCGGGATCCCTAACAGGATTATCACTGACAACGGTACACAATTCACTAGTCGCACCTTCATGCAGTACGTCCAAGACCTTGGCGCCAAGGTCTGTTTCGCTTGCTCACCCGAGGAGCAACGGTCAAGCGGAGAGGGCCAATGCTGAAGTGCTGCGCGGACTCAAGACAAGAACTTTCGATAGGCTGCGCAGGTGCGGAAGAAATTGGATAGAGGAGCTACCGGCGGCTCTTTGGTCAATCAGAACGACACCAAATCGAGCCACCGGACAGACACCTTTTGCTCTAGTCTATGGAGCAGAGGCAGTTCTCCCCACGGAACTCGTATACGGATCTCCTCGAGTGCTCGCTTATGATGAGCTCGAGCAAGAGCAATCGCGACAAGATGATGCATTGCTCCTTGAGGAGGGACGCTCGTGTTGTTTGACGAGCTGCTCGATACCAGCAAGCCTTGCGCCGCTACCATAGCCGCAAGGTCAAAGCCAGGAGTCTCGAGGAAGGCGACCTTGTTCTTCGGCGTGTTCAGTCCGCCAAGAATTCCAACAAGTTGACGCCTGGCGGGAAGGCCCTTATCGGTGAGACAAGTCACGAGGCCCGCACCGTGTCGCCGAGACCGAAGAAGGCTTACCGTGAGCAACTCTCGAACATAGAGCATCTTCGCCAGTTTCACCCATAAGGCGCGGTTGCCGTGATCCTCCCGCAACCACCTTTTGTACAAGCTTTGCCGCTGTTGCATGTAACCCTTTGTACAAAGCCGGCGCAGACCCGTGCACCAAGAAAGTTTCGTGTTTTGCGCTAGTTGCCTTTCCCATGCTTTTCTTTGCTATTTGCATGTGTTATTTGGCATCTCTTGTGCGACACACATATCCGATAGGCAATAGCACGCCGAAGGCCATATACTTGTTTCCCTCTTCTTTTCCTTGCCTCTTAAGCGTATAACGCTCTCGCGCACAAGTTTGCCGGGGAAGGAAATGGAGGATGAACCAAGTGCTGTTCAAGAAAGAGAAGCTTGCCGGAGAACGCATGATCACGTAAAGCTAAGTTATTAGAATTTGAGTAGTTCAAAATTTTAAATTTTAGTTGCCTTCCTTGAACAACCACACTTTGTATGGAAAACCTGCGCGGAGGAACCTACTCGTGGAAAGCAGCACCCTTATCTTGTTTTCGAGCACGCCAACAATTTAAGTGAGCTGCGACAAGTGTCGCGCCTTGTTTCGCTTTTCGAGTCCGCTCAAAGCAAGCCAAGTGCGTTGCGACTAGTCATGCAAGGTTGCTTGCCGGTAAGACCTTGGCCAGGGCTGCTTCGAGTTCAAGACTCAAGATCATGCAAGGGGGCCCTTGCCGCAAGTTCCCTAGAAGCGTAGGGTTGAAGCATACAAAGTTGAGGGTCAGAACAAGGGAGATAACACTGCATCTATTGATCAAAATAAAGATAATATCTTACAAGGAATAACTTGTCGCGATGACTAATGAGTTCATAACACCCTATGCAGCAACAAAAAGAGATAAAGATAAAGGAGGCCTAGTCTACGCGGTCGCCCTCCACCCTGGAGATCTTGTTCACTTTAGCAATGATGTGGGCGACCCTGCTCCTTCAGAGCCTCCATGTTCGCGGCGGCCGGCAAGCTGCAAAGAACGCTGGTGAGGTTTATGCCGGATTGCGGTATACAATCTTTGTCAAGACACGCCCATGGTTCCCGTGCACAGCCGGCGTAGTCTCCTCGGCGAAGTTCTTGAGGATCTTCTTCCGCAGATTTGCAAGGGCCGCGCGATCCCCTCAAGAAGAGGCTGAGCTTGGCGCTGGAGGAGATTTGGATCCGGGAGTAGATGAGATGCTCCAGCTTTCAGCGCCAGAGCTCCCGGTCAATGTCGGACGACAAGATACCAAGGCCTCGGTCCATAACTCGACGATGCGGCGGAAGTGCTCGGCTGCTTTGTTGGCGCTGTCCACCAAGGTTCGCTCCTTGCGAGCTCCTCCTTCAACTTGGTCTCCGATCCCGGGCGGCGCTCAGCGAGTCCTCAACAGCAGAGACTTGCAGCTCAAGATCCTCGATGGAGTCCTTGGCGGCCTTCAACTCGCCGCCTTCTTGGAAAGACACACCTGAGTTCCGAGTTGGTGTGGGCGTCCTTCTCGCGCTCCGTGTTGGCGCGGCGACCTTCTCCACGCCGCCTTCAAGAACTCCTCCAGCTGCGCGACCTTGGCGGCAAGCTCCTCCTTGGCGGTCTCACAGCGGCAGCCTGCGGCTTCGCCTCCTTCAGTTCCCCGCCAAGGGCCTGCTCCCGAGCGGCAAGGTCTTCCTCGTGGGAGTCGAGGTTGACCTTCCGCTGGGCGAAGTTCTCCTTCTCGCCGGGACAGCTCCACCCCGGCGAGCCGCTGCTGCTCTTCGCCTCGGCCTTCTCCAAAGAACCACTCTTGATACTCCCGGCGAAGTCGCTTGCGCTCCTCCGCCACCTCGCGGAGAGCAGCCTGGTTGGCGGCGCTGAGCTCCACCGACGCTTTCTCCATCTCCTCGGCGCCTTGGCGGCGAGGGCCTCCCGGAAGCGAAGCCGCCGCTCGCCCGGTAAGGGCCAGAGCTGGTGTAGCAGCTTCTCCTCCTCGGGCCCGCTGCTCCCGCCGGGCGCCTCGACGATCTTCAAGCCCGCGGAGGCGAGGACCTCCATGTCAAAGGCCTCGCCCTCCGCGGGGGCTCGCGACGAAGAGTCCCACGGCACCTGGATGAAGACGCCGTTGGGGGCTTCCAAGTAGTAACCGGACTGCTCTTCTCCGGCGGAGGGGTCGGCGACCGGCGCAGCACTTGATGCTCCCGCCGCCTCCGGGCCGGCGGTGCGGCCGCCGTCCTCCTCCCGGCCACTGGCGTCCAGCCGGAGCGGTCTCTGGCGATTGGCCCGGCGGCTCCGCCGTGTCTCGACGACAGGCGTCGTCGCCGCCGCCGCCAAGACGCCCTCCTCCTGAACAATGACGACTTCCGCCTCCATCTGCTCGGGGAGGAGGATCTAGAAGAAGAAGAAAAGCAAAAGAAGTTCAAGCAAATATCCAAAAAGACAACGCCAAGAAGACAAAGTTGCAGAACCTACCTTGGCGGGCGTCGTCGGCCGCGGCTCCCTCGCCGGGAGCTCTGCCTTGGCGGAGTGGCCGCCCTCGCCCGGGCTGCTCGCTCTTGGCGGAGTACCGCCCTTGGCGGAGTACCCGCCTTGAGGAGCGCTCCTTGCCGGGAATTTGACCTTGGCGGGACGGCGGGCTGCGGCTCCTCGGGCGACCTCGGGCGCCTCCTGCCATTGTGGCTCCACCTCTGCACAAGTCAAGACAAAACATTAAGGCATTAGTACAAGACCAAAATCTTCAAACACGCCCGCGAAGCGAAAGTGCAGAACCCAGACTTCTGTACTGGGCTGCGCTGGGGCTACTCCTCGGAACAGCGCTGGTCCGCAAGCTTGGCTCCAAGACGCCCCGATCCGCCAAAGGCAAAGCGAAGTCGTCTGCGATTGACCACGGGCACCTTGGCCTTTCGCCGGGCCAAGGTCCTGAAATCAACGCAAGAAACAAGATTAGCATCAACGATGATCAAGGCGAATTTGAGAAGATGAAGATCTCGGATACTTCTTCTGTTCCTCCTCGTCGTTTTCGCCAAGGCGGAGAAGTCATACTCCACCTGGGCGTCGGCTGGCGCGAGGAGCGGAGGCGAACTCTCTCGGCGCTTGGCGGTCCCGGGGCTGGGGCTGCGAAGACCCAGCCTGTGGCAGCCGGGCCCGAGAAGCGGGCGGAGCCGCCGCTCCGCCCGAGAAGACTCTGTCCGCTTGGCGCCGACCTGCGGGCGCCTCTGCCGTGGCTCGCTGCTGGCCGCTTCCGCCGTGGCGGTCGTCTTGGTCGCCCTCGGCGCAGCTTGGCTTCCCGGAAGCTTGCGCTGCTCGGCGAGCTGGTTGTTGCCGGGGCTGCGCCGCCTCCGTCACCGCCTTGCGGAGGCGCTTGATGGAGAACGCCTAGGGCTTGCCCGGGCGGGAGGTCTCCGACGACGAGGAGAGGTCGTCGGCGAGAGCTCCGTGGACCGCTGGTGTCCTCGGCGGCCTCGGCGTCCTCCTCCTCCTCCTCCCGGCCGACTCATTGGGCTCAGCGCCTGCTGCGCTGCAAGGCCTCTCTTTCCTTCCGGCGCCTCCGCTCCTTCCGGCGCCTCCGCTACTGCGGGCGCCTGTTTCCTCCGGCGGCAGCTACCTCTTGCCGCTGCCTCGGCCGCGATTCCGGGATCCCGGAGTGCCTCGAGAGGGACCCCGGCGAGCTGCGGGAGGAAGTTGCAGCAGTCATGCGGATCTCCGCCTCCTCCGCTTGGCAGGACGCATCCGCAGCCTCTGCTTCATCAGGTGTATATCCAAAATCCCCTGCCGCTGCGGCCGCGGCGGCCTCTTCAGCCCGAGAAACTATGTATGCAAGCTCTTGGTCGGTGGTGTCCCGCGTATGCTCCTTGATGTCATCCTTGTTCTTCGCCACCTCCACAAGGTTGTCGAAGAAGCTGAGGATGTCTGATGGACTGGGCGGAATCCACGTGTGGTCCACGCCGTGCGAATCACACGCGGGCATCATGGCGCAAAGACGATCCCGAGCTGTGCTGTTGCAGAGGGGCACCACTCCCCGGGGAGGTGTGAACCACTCTGGATGGGCCGGGTCATATTTAAACAGTTCCCGGACCATCCCCTTCAGCTCCAGCGACGTGAAGTTGAAGTTTAACCCGGGGCGCAGCCTCATTATATCCGCTGCGTTGACATACTCCCAGGCCGGCCTTTTCCTGTCTTGGAGAGGGGCGATGCGGCGGCGGAGGAAGTCTGCACCTACTTCTGCGACAGACAACTTTGCTACTCGAAGACGAAGAATCCGGATGAGGGCGATGTTGAGCTTGACGTCGTCCGGATCCAGCTCGCTTCAGCCCCCGCCACAAGACGATAGGAGTTGTGCGCGGCGCGGTGAAGTGCTGCGGCTCGTCTTCAACGATCCAGCACCAGTCTGCACGCCACTCCTCCCACTTGCCGCGGAGCTCCCCCGGCAAGTACGACTCCTTCTTGTTCAGACGAAAAACCCAAGAAATTCCTCCGGAGAGGGGGGCGCCGGCCTCTGCTCTAGGAGTGAAGAAGTGCCTAAACAGCACTACGTTTGGGTGTATTCCTATGAAGTTTTCGCACATGTGTGCGAAAACCGCCATTGTGAGGATGGCGTTGGGGGTGAAGTCAAGAAGGTGGAAGCCGTATGTGTGCATGATGTCCCAGAAGAAATTGGAAAAAGGGGGACAAAGGCCGCAATGGAAGAAGGCTGCGAAGAAATAGTACCCGCCGGCGTAGTTGTCCTTGGCGGCGGCCGGATGAGCTCTGGTCCGAGGATGCGCCTTGGTCTCCTTGGCCCTGAGCCGCGGCGAGAAGACGACGTTCCGCTTCCGCAGCAAGGCGAGCTTCGCCGCCTGCTCAGATTTCTCCTTCTTGGTCTTCTCCGCCTTCCCCTTCCCGGTCTTCGAGGCCATGGCGGAGGCGGCGAGGGAAGGAGGACGAAGAGTCCGGCGGCGCCGCAGACGCAAGAGACGGCGGAGGAGATATGGAGGCGGAGCGCAAAGGGGATCTCTGGAGGAGGAAGAGGATGCAATGAAAGCGAAAGGAGGGGAACCGCTCCTGCTTCCTCTGCTTTTATGGGGAAGTGGGGCGTTCGCTTTTTCCATTAAAAGAACGTGGGCACGCCCCATCCCACGACGCCGCAATCGACACGCGCTGCTACGGGGGATGCGGCAGCGGAAGTGGATTCGGCCAGTGGGCGCGTGTGCCTGCAGCCTGTTTTGGGCCTGGCCCAACAGCGCTCGGCACCGTGTGTGCCCAGTCCGGGCTCTGCTCGGTGTACTAAGGTAGGGGTACCTCGGTACCCCAACTTGTGCACGGGCGGTTGCAGCTTCAGCAAGGGGGTTTACCACGTGCTCGCCAAGACCTTCCCGCTCCATGTCAAACCATTCAAAGACGAAATATACAAGACAGAAGATCGAGACCCGGCAAGCGGAGTTTGCCGGAAGGCCGCTCTGTGCTCAAGGTTACATCACTCACGCAAGGCCCCGCAAGAGGAGCTCGCCAGAAGACTAGAAGATTACATCATAGAAGACACGCCTCGGCGCTATATGCGTCGGCGAGGGCCCGGGAGCGACAAGTTACTGAGCCCGGCAAGCTCCCGGTCCGCAGCAGGTCAAGACCCGGCAAGGTGCTTGCCGGAGAATTGCACTGTGCTCAAGCTCCAGCTCATCAGCCCACGCCACGCCTGGGCCTTTCCAGGACGCTGCGTGGCGGATGGCTGTGTAGCCTGGGGGACACGGTGGTGGATCCATCGCCGTGGCAGACGGAGACACAAGGGCGAGAGCTTTTGGGGTCGACGGCGACGGGCATTAAATGCCCTTGTCCCCCACTGTCAAAGTAGGCACTGTAGCTCCACTGTTCCCGCACTATTCCAACTACCATCTCTTTCACATTTTTACCCTTTTTCTCCTACGTTGACACCTGTCGGTGACCCCTTGCACTATAAAAGGAGGCCCATGCACAACGAGGAGGGGGTTCGGAACCTTGATAACTCTCGCGCTCGGTGTAGCTGATACTGTAGATCTTCAAGCTCCCGAGCTCAATACAAACCAAGGCAGGAGTAGGGTTTTACGCGTCCATCGCGGCCCGAACCTGGGTAAAAACTGCCCGCGTGCTCGCTACGATCTGCTCTTCGTGCTCCTCCGCCTCGTGCCGCATGCATAAGGGGCTCCGGTCCCATAGGTGTTCGTGGCGGGCAGTTTCCCCCGACAATCTGTGAATCATTGAGATGCATCAACATGCATGCTAGTTTTCCTTTCTATTTAATGGAATGTTGTAACAGGGCAACCTTGGAGTAGGATTGGAAATGGAGTGGAAAGTTTCGGTTTTTTGGGAGAAAAAATGGAAACGGAGAGAAACCAACGTTTCATTTTGTTGGATCGCGCCATCGAGCAAAACCAATGTTTGAATCGCGTCTGTCACGTTCGTGTCTCACCCTCCTCCACGGCTCGAGCCCACACGGTCGCTCGGCATGCCACTCACCGCAAACCGAGTATACGATAACTTTCCCGCCTGCTTGTCGATGGATCGCGCCATGGAGTACTAGCACTTATGGAAGAGATTGACGAGTTGGGGGAGGACAGCTAGCTGTAGCACGGACTCCCAAGAACTTTTTACATGCATGTTGTGGCCGGCTATTACGACCTTTGAACACGGAGCAGTCACGTGCACCGGGAAGCGGCGCCGGCGATGCTCTCTTGGCCGGTGCGCCGCTTCAATGCCGGCACCTGTGAGAGGTCACGTCTGCTCTGGCCGGGCATGAATGCGGCACTGACCGTTTTGGGTGGGAAGCACGCGCGGGTGATGAAGAGGGTTTGGGTTGGTCAGGAGCGGGCGTGGCAGCGGTCCGGACACCCACAAACAAGAGATGTTGTACGTTAATATTGCAACGTATATAATTAACGATGTAAATAAGGTGCCAGTTGGACAATTATGATTGGAGATGGAGATGGAGATCGAATTTTACGTAAACACGGATATGAATGTCTATGTATTTTTGTTTTTTTGTGGGAACAAACTTGTATTACTCACGTAGCCGGGCTACACTCGGAGCTACAAAGTTCGACAATGCCATCAGGGCCTGAACCTAGCCAAACAGCAATACGACCACTAGTCCTACCATCATGAGCTAAAGTATGACTGACAATGTTTTTATTTCGTCGAACATGAGCAATACAAGTATTTCGAAGTGCCATGAGCGATCTAATCTCACGCACCAAAAAACCAAACCGAGATCTATCAAGATCTTCATTCCTAATCCTAACCATATTTGTAGCTTCAAGGGAGTCGGTCTCGATATTGATATTAGGAGCTTAGACTCCCCATGTACTTTATTATATTAATATAATTTACCATAGACGATTGTTCTACGGTGTGTGGGTCAAAAAAAGATTACTCCATTGCAATGCGAGCGACAAACCCTCTTTGATGGCCAAAAATTCTACTTCCAGTGCGTTCGCACAATAACACAAGCTTCTACATGAAGAGAAAATTATAGGACCCCCATGATCCTTAGTATCATGCCTGTACCAGCAGTTCCATTCTCTGGCAAGAAGGAACCATCCGTATTCAGTTTTACCTAGCCATCCTCAGATGCATGTCTATGTCTATGTGTGTGTGGGAGACGACTCTCGCGACCTGGAAGCTGGGGGCGTGTTTTTGATCGAGTTTTCTTTCTTGGTACGCTGAAAAATTGTCCGCCAGTTTTCGTTTCTTTTTTTCGGGAACATGTGTATTCTATTTAAAACCACTGCTATGGAGAGATTTTTTACTCCATTGTATATATAACCTCTTGTTTGATAGGGTTTCTCATGTCTCGCTTTCTCACCCTCTCCATATCAAAACAAGATGATAGTGTCCACTCTATCTCTCTCCTCACCAGTGGTCACAGATCCGGCCGAATCCCGTCTGCTGCGGGAGGTGAGGAGGTGCAGCGTTGACGTTGTCGCCGTCAGCGATGGAGGAAGCCGATGCGCACCATCCTCTCAGAGTCGGCGCTGGCACGGACGAAGGTCCTCCGCACCATTGTTCGCTGCCGTCATGTGGGCAGATCCCGTCCGTCTGCCTAAGCGACATCTCGCCCACCTGAGGTATAACTTCTTGTACTGGTCCAGCTCCCCAAGTCGCTGCATGTGGGTTTTCTTCTATGCGACTACTCCCCAGCTCCCCATGTATAGTAGCTAGGGTTCGTCGGCTGGTCCAACATCGCCTACTATCTACACTATTATAAAAAACCGAGTTGGTGATGATGGCGTGCCTGCCATCCTGCAATATAGACCGTCCGATCTATATCTGATGGATAGAAAGCAAACTATGAAAATTTTGCGAAAAGATACCCGTACCCTTCTCCATATTTGCAGATAAGGACTTCCCTCGTTCATATTCATCTCGCACGAGATAAATAGCTCGTATAAATGCATCTTGATGTTCCATGCAAGGCATGGGCCTCTTGCTAGTTATAGAGGAAATGCCACTCGAAAAGTTGTCCTAATTTATGCCTCGGTGGAGGTATACATGTTGTTTTGACAAAAAGTACAAGGTGGTTGTGTGGTCGTTGTCCATATGCTCCTATTGCTGCTGCTTATCTAATACTATAACTGGTTAAATGAAGAAATGTTTTTTTCTCAGGTATCCTAGTTTAGTTCCCATCAAGATAATCATGATGCTTCTGTTTGTTGGTGTACTTTTCATTAATTCGTATTGACAATTCAGATGTCATTGTTAATCATGTACCATTGCCAAAACAAAGGAACAACACTACATCCCTTTTTTATAGTTTTGCAAACAGCGATGCGTATCTCCATACCCGGGCATGTCTTCCTCAATTTTAGTGGAACTGCACAAAATTGGATGGCCATTGTTGTTCCACCTCATTGTCCTCTGCCACATGGTTCTTCCTTCCTCGAGCATGATTAATGAGAAGAAACAGACCACAATGAGGATTTATCGAACTTCATAGGCGCCTCACCCAAACTTGATGCCAAATGGATGATGCTTCACCACGATGACCTATCGATGCTCATGGTTGCACCTCATGGTTGTGTTGGCTGGTGAAGCTGATTGATTTTCGACGAAAAACAAGCTGTCTTCCATCAGTGCTCTTTGCTTGGTTGCGTTGGAGACGCAGTCGTCTTTCACGTTGGTGCAATTTTATCACACAATTGGCTATGAACAAAATGTTTCCTCGAAGAAGGATAGACGTTGGTACTAAGAGCATAAGTTTTGTATTGATTTCTAAGCCTTCGCACAACTTTGTCTACAGCTCCCCTGTAATTTTATTTGTCCAGCTATTAACTTTGATTAAAAAAATGGTGTGGACTAAAAACCCGGATGGGCGTCGTAGCCCTCCATTTTTATTTACTCTCCATATTAGATTTGAGTGAAGTCAAACTTTGTAAAGTTTCACCAAGTTTAGGCCGAACATAATGAACCATAATTATTGAGAGAGGGCAAACTGTACGTACTCTCAAACCTTTCCGATAATTGAAATTAAAATTCTTTTTTTGTACACACTCTCACACGTTTCTGATAATTTGGCGCATGTGTGGTTGTTCTCTTAAGGGAGGGTAGTGTACTGCATGTGAAGGACAGGAAGTGCGACCAGGACGTGTGGATCGTTAGTTCATCGGAAGTAGTAGTTTTCTTCACTGGTACGTTAAATAAAGAGTTTCGTTTCGTAATTACACAATTTAAACTGATTGTTATGGAGAAAATAAGAAAACCACTCCGCTATATATTAGTAGTATACACGACTACTATATGGACACAGCTTCATTGACTTAGTCCACCTGCCTTTGGGTGTATGATAGGAGGGCCCAAAATGTGGCTGGCCCACCTGTCATACAACCAAAGGCAGGTGCAGTTAAGGCACCATGATAACCCGCAAGTATACGGGATAGTTGTTGCCTCTTTCGATAAGTAAGAGTGTCGAACCCAATGAGGAGCTAAAGGTACAACAAATACTCTCTCAAGTCCTATCGGCCGCTGATATGACTCTACGCACGCTTGACGTTCGCTTTACCTAGAACAAGTATGAAACTAGAGGTACTTTTGTAGGTGTGATAGGATAGGTTTGCAAGATAATAAAGAACACGTAAATAAAAAGTAGGGGCTGTTTAGATAAAGATGCAGTAAAGTAAATATAGTGAGTGTGGAAAAGTGGTGGTAGGAGTTGTGGAATTGTCCCTAAGCAATTGACTACGTTACTATACCGGTAATCACTATTGCAATTCTATGTGAGGGAGAGGCATAAGCCAATATACTTTCTCTACTTGGATCATATGCACTTATGATTGGAACTCTAGCAAGCATCCGCAACTACTAAAGATTCATTAAGGTAAAACCCAACCATAGCATTAAAGTATTAAGTCCTCTTTATCCCATACGGAACAATCCCCTTACTCGGGTTTGTGTTTCAGTCACTCACGCAACCCACTATAAGCGAATCATGAACGCATTGCAACACCCTACAGCGGGAATCCCTCACGCTTGCGCGACATGGAGGGCATCATAGGACAACACCAATAATGATCTATATATGTTATTATTGTTGAGAGAACTTGCACTAGTGAAAGTATGAACCCTATGCCTTGTTTCCTCAAGTATGATCTATCTCTCAGTTTGAGCTTTCATACACTTATAGCTCTAGTGCATCCGTTGCATGGCAATCCCTACTCCTCGCATTGACATCAATTGATGGGCATCTCCATAGCCCATTGATTAGCCACGTCGATGTGAGACTTTCTTCCTTTTTGTCTTCTCCACATAACCTCCACCATCATATTCTATTCCACCCATAGTGCTATATCCATGGCTCACGCTCATGTATTGCGTGAGAGTTGAAAAAGTTTGAGAATACTAAAGTATGAAACAATTGCTTGGCTAACACCGGGATATGTATGAGGGGTACCTTGTGTTATGAAAAGGGAGCATACAGGACTATATGATTTTGTAGGGATAACTTTCTAAAACATCGATGTTTTGAAAGACATGATTGTTTGTTGGGATGCCCTAAGTATTATTGCTTTTATGTCAAATGATAGACTATTTCTTTGAATCACTCATGTCTTAATACTCATGCCATGATTAGACATATGATCAAGATTATGCTAGGTAGCATTCCACATCAAAAATTATCTTTTTTATCATTGACCTACTCGAGGACGAGCAGGAATTAAGCTTGGGGATGCTGATATGTCTCCGCCGTATCTATATATTTTGATTGTTCCATGCCAATATTATTCAACTTTCATATACTTTTGGCAAATTTTTATACTATTTTTTGGGACTAAAATATTGATCCAGTGCCTAGTGCCAGTTCCTGTTTGTTGCATGTTTTATGTTTCGCATAAACCCAATATCAAACAGAATCCAAACGGGATAAAAACGGACGGAGAATTATTTTGGAATATTTGGGATTTTCTGGAGGAAGAATCAACGTGAAACAATGCCCGAGGTGGCCACGAGACAGGGGGCGTGCCCACCCCCTGGGCACGCCTGGCACTCTCGTGGGCCACCCGTAAGGCGGTTGACGCTCTTCTTTTGCAGCAACAAATCTAATTTTATGAGAAAAATCTGGGCGAAAGATTCACCCCAATCGGAGTTACGAATCTCCGGATATAAAAGAAACGGTGAAGGGGAAGGATCTGAGAACGCAGAAACAGAGAGAAGCAGAGAGATAGATCCAATCTCGGAGGGGCTCTCGCCCCTCCCAGGCTATGGGAGCCAAGGACCAGAGGGGAAACCCTTATCCCATCTAGGGAGGAGGCCAAGGAAGAAGAATAAGAAGAAGGGGGGCTCTCTCCCCCTTGCTTCTGGTGGCGCCGGAACGCTGCCGGGGGCCATCATCATCACCGCGATCTTCACCAACACCTCCGCCATCTTCACCAACATCTCCATCACCTTCCCCCATCTATATTCAGCGGTCCACTCTCCCGCAACCTGCTATACCCTCTACTTGAACATGGTCCTTTATGCTTCATATTATATCCAATGATGTGTTGCCATCCTATGATGTCTGAGTAGATTTTCGTTGTCCTATCTGTGATTGATGAATTGCTATGATTGGTTTGAGTTGCATGTTTTATAACAAGCCCTCAACATGCAACAAAGAGTCACTCCAAAGCCACTAATAGCGGAGAACAAACGTAGAGATTATGGTAGGGTACGAAACCACCTCAAAGTCATTCTTTCGGATCGATCTATTAAAGAGTTCGTACAAGAATAACACCTTAAGACACAAATCAACCAAAACCCTAATGTCACCTAGATACTCCATTGTCACCTCAAGTATCCGTTGGCATGCTTATATGATATGCATCACACAATCTCAGATTCATCCAACCAACACAAAGTACTTCAAAGAGTGCCCAAAAGTTTCTACCGGAGAGTCAAGAAAACGTGTGCCAACCCCTATGCATAGGTTCATGGGTGGAACCCGCAAGTTGGTCACCAAAACATACATCAAGTGGCACATGATATCCCATTGTCACCACAGATAAACAAGGTAAGACATACATCAAGTGTTCTCAAATAAAGACTCAATCCGATAAGATAACTTCAAGAGGGAAATTCAATTCATCACAAGAGAGTAGAGGGGGAGAAACATCATAAGATCCAACTATAATAACAAAGCTCACGATACATCAAGATCGTGCCATTGAGAGAACACGAGAGAGAGAGAGAGAGATCAAACACATAGCTACTGGTACATACCATCAGCCCCGAGGGTGAACTACTCCCTTCTCGTAATGGATAGCGCCGGGATGATGAAGATGGCCACCAGTGATGGGTTCCCCCTCCGGCAGGGTGCCGGAACAGGCTCCCGAGAGGTTTTTGGTGGCTACGGAGGCTTGCAGCGGCGGAACTCCTGATCTATCTTGATATGCGATGTTTTTAGGGTACGTAGGCTTATATAGGCGAAAGTAGTCGGTCGGGAGGTGCTCGAGGGGCCCACGAGACAGGAGGGCACGCCCTACAGGGGGGCGCCCTCCTATCTCATGGCTGCCTCGAGGATCTTCTGGCATGAACTCCAAGTCTCCAGGATCATATTCTTCAGAAAAATCATGCTGCCGAAGGTTTCATTCCGTTTGGACTCCGTTTGATATTCCTTTTCTTCGAAATACTGAAACAGGCAATAAAACAACAATATGGGCTGGGCCTCTGGTTATTAGGTTAGTCCCAAAAGTAATATAAAAGTGTATAATAAAGCCCATAATCGTTCAAAATAGATAATAAAATAGCATGAATGCTTCATAAATTATAGATACGTTGGAGACGTATCAGCATCCCGAAGCTTAATTCTTACTCGTCCTCGAGTAGGTAAATGATAAAGAAAGAATTTATGAAGTGTGAATGCTAGAAGGTGCACAAGTTTGATCAATGATAATTTCAATCACCTTTTCTAGCATGATTATATGTCATAATAGTAGTTCATCTTATAAAACTTCTCACGATAAAGTAACAAGCAATTCACATGTCAAAGCATAGTCCATAAACTTTCTTGAAAACTAGCAAACTTCATTCTTAGTCATCAAACAATTGCAATTCATCTTATTTTCAGGAATAACAAATTCCACATACTCAACTATCATATAGTCTTCTACAATTGCTAACACTCATGCAATACTAATGGTTATGGAGTTTCAATCGGACAATGAGAAAGATAGGGGCTTATAGTGTTGCCTCCCAACGTATTCACCTTTGGGTGATGTCAACAATAATAGTTCATGCTAACTTACATCCAATTGGATATATATATCAGGATCTCCCCAACACAAAGTGCTTGCCAAAGGATAAAATGAAAAAGGGAAAGGTGAAGATCACCTTGACTCAAGCATAAAGTAAAAGACATAAAGTAAAAGATAGGCCCTTCATAGAGGTTGTCATGCGCTTTGGGGTTGGATGCACAAAATCTTAATGTGAATGAACGTCACTTTATATTGCCACTTGTATATGGACCTTTATTATGCAGTCTGTCGCTTTTATTGCTTCCATATCAAGTATCGTATAAAGCTATTTCCTTCACACCAAAAGATCATACATATTTGGAGAGCAATTTTTATTGCTTGCACCGATGACAACTTACTTGAAGGATCTTACTCAATCCATAGGTAGGTATGGTGGACTCTCATGGCAAAACTGGGTTTAAGGATATTTGGAAGCACAAGTAGTATCTCTACTTGGTGCAAGGAATTTTGGCTACATGAGGGGGAAAGGCAAGCTCAACATGTTTGAATGATCCATGACAATATACTTTAACTGAGATGTCAGAAAACATAAACCATTACGTTGTCTTCCTTGCCCAACATCAACTCTTTGGCATGTCATACTTAATGAGTGCTCCCAACTATAAAAGATGTCTAGGATAGTATATTTATATGTGAAATCTCTCTTCCTTCAATATTCTTTCATGAATTGTTCAAATGACCAATACGATGCTTGCTAACCTTCAATAAATGTACAACCTCGACTTCTTAGATGTGAAGTCATTACTCCCCATGGGATAAGCAAATGAAACATATATAATTTCAGATTTATGACATTCAACTCATTCAACCATTTACTCATAGGATATAAGTGAAGCACACGAGTAAATGATAAACTACTACAAAAAGATATAAGTGAAGATCAATGAGTAGCTAAATAATTATGCAACTATGTGAAGACTCTCTCTCATTTAAGAATTTCAAATCTTGGTATTGTATTCAAACAACAAGAAAAATAAAATAAAATGACAATGCAAGGATAGCACAACTCATGTAAAGAAGCAAAAACTTAGGCTAAACCGATACTAACCGATAGTTGTCGAAGAAGAAAGGTGGGATGCCTACCGGGGCATCCCCAAGCTTAAATGCTTGAGAATTCTTGAAATATTATCTTGGGGTGCCTTGGGAATCCCCAAGCTTTAACTTTTGTGTCTCCTTAATTCCTCTCGTATCAAGGTTTCTCTTCTTTTTATCAAAAGCTTCATCCACAATAAACTCAACAAGAACTCGTGAGATAGGTTAGTATAAACCAATGCAAAACCTCATCATTTTCTACTGTAGAAAATCATTAAAATTATTATTCAAAATTGCATACTAATTGCCTCTGCATATTTAACACTCCTATCCTCAAATAGAATCAATTAACAAGCAACCATATGCAAACAATGCAAACATAACAGCAATCTGCCAAAACAGTACAGTCTGTAAAGAATGCAAGAGTACCAATACTTCCCTAACTCCAAAAATTATGAAATAAAATCCAACTGTAGTACATTTATCATAGCTCATTATGCAAAAGGTTTCAACATTATACCATTCTCTGACTTTTCTAGGGAATTTTTGCAACAGCAGTAAACTTTCTGTTTTCAAACAGCAACATGTATACTAGCAAAATAAGCATGGAAAATGCTATCCTTGACTTTTTTATTGAAACCAAAGATGCAAAACATTATTCTAAATAACATCAAGCAAATACAAACAAAAGAAAATGACGCTCCAAGCAAAACACATATCATGTGGTGAATAAAAATATAGCTCTAAGTAAAGTTACCGATGGACGAAGACGAAAGAGGGGATGCCATCCGGGGCATCCCCAAGCTTAGGCTCTTGGTTGTCCTTGAATATTAACTTTGGGTGCCTTGGGAATCCCCAAGCTTAGGCTCTTGCCACTCCTTATTCCATAGTCCATCGAAGCCTTACCCAAAACTTGAAAACTTCACAACACAAAACTCAACAGAAAACTCGTAAGCTCCGTTAGTATAAGAAAAATAAAACCACCACTTAGGTACTGTAATGAACTCATTCTAAATTCATATTGGTGTAATATCTACTGTACTCCAACTTATCTATGGTTCATACCCTCCGATACTACTCATAGATTCATCAAAATAAGCAAACAACACATAGAAAACAGAATCTGTCAAAAATAGAACAGTCTGTAGTAATCTGTATCAAACGTATACTTATGGAACTCCAAAACTCCTACCAAATTAGGAAGTCCTAATAAATTCGTGTAACAATCGAGATCAAAAATAATCAGATCAAAATCATGTTTCTGTGAATTAACAGAACTCAATTACTGGGTGCAAAAGTTTCTGATTTTCAGCAGGATCAACACAACTATCACCGTAAGCTATCCTAAAGGTCTTACTTGGCACTTTATTGAAACAAAAGCTATAAAACATGATTACTACAGTAGCATAATCATGTGAACACATAAAAAACAGTAAGGATAAATATTGGGTTTGTCTCCCAACAAGCACTTTTCTTTAATGCCTTTCTAGCTAGGCATGATGATGACAATGATGCTCACATAAAAGATAAGAATCGAAACATAACGGGAGCATCAAGAAGCATATGAATAGCACATTTAATTCTAACCCACTTCCTATGCATAGGTATTTTGTGACCAAACAACTTTTGTGCCGGGGGAATCTGCCCGCCGCGGACACCTATGGGGCCGGGGCCCCTTGTCTGTGCGGTACGAGGGCGGAGGGAGCACAGAGAGCAGATCGAGGCGAGCACGCAGGCGGATTTACCCAGCTTGGAGCTCTCGGAGAGATAAAACTCCTACTGCTGCTTTGTGTTTGTATTGAGCTCGGGAGCTTGAAGAGCTACAAGATGGCAGCTACACCGAGCGAGAGTGGCTAAAGATCTGAACCCCTCTCCGTGCGCATGGGCCTCCCTTTATAGTCGGAAGGGCGCCAACAAGTGGCAGCGTGGGAGAAAGGGGTAAAATGTAAAAGAGGTGGTAGTTGGAACAGTCAAGGGAACAAGTGAAGCTACAAAGGCATGAACAGTGGTCTCTACCTACTTTGACAAGTGGGGACAAGGGCATTTAATGCCGTCGCCGTCGACCCCAAAAGCTCCGCCCTTGCGTCTCCGTGCCACGGGCGATGGATCCACCACCGTGAAGTGCCACCGTGTCCCCAGTGCTGCACAGACCATCATCCGCCACGCGTCCTGGAAAGGCCCCAGGCGACGCGTGGCCGATGAGCTGGAGCGCAGCCACACAACGAACTCCCCGGCAAGCACCTTGCCGGGTCTTGACCTTCTGTCGGGCCCGGAGCTTGTCGGGCTCAGAACTTGTCGCTTCCGGGCCCTCGCCGGGACGCATATAGCGCCGAGGCGTATCTTCTATGATGTAATCTTCTAGTCTTCCCGGCGAGCTCCTCTCGCCGGGGCCTTGCATGGGTGATGTAACCTTGAGCCTGGAACGGCCTTCCCGGCAAGCTCCGCTTGCCGGGGTCTCGATCTTCCATCTTGTATACTTTGTCTTTGAATGGCTTGATATGGAGCAGGAAAGTCTTCGGCGAGCACGTGGTAAACCTTGCCGCGGGGAGCTGCAACCGCCCGTGCACAAGTTGGGGTACTGAGGTACCCCTACCTTAGTACACCGACAGGAGCCCCCGGGCCTGGGCCACACACGGTGCCGAGCGCTGTTGGGCCAGGCCCAAAACAGTGCACGGGCACACGCGGCCCATGGCGCGGCGAATCCACTTCCGCATCTGCCGCATCCCCCCCCACGCAACGGCACGCGTCGATTGCGGCGTCGTGGGATGGGACGTGCCCACGTTCTTTAATGGGAAGAGCGGAACGCCCCCCACTTCCCCATAAAAACAGAGGAAGCAGGGCGTTCCTCCTTCGCTTTCATTGCATCTTCTTCCTCCTCCAGAGATCCCTTTGCGCTCGCCTCCGCATCTCCTCCGCCTCTCGCGTTTGCGGCGCCGCCGGACTCTTCGTCCTCCTTCCCTCGCCGCCTCCGCCATGGCCCCGAAGACCGGGAAGGGGAAGGCGGAGAAGACCAAGAAGGAGAAATCTGAGCAGGCGGCGAAGCTTGCCCTGCTGCGGAAGCGGAATGTCGTCTTCCCGCCGCGGCTCGGCGTGCGGGAACTCTGGAACAAGTATTACCTGTTCTGGGCCAAGAAGACCAATGCGCATCCTCGGACCAGAGCTCATCCGGCCGCCACCAAGGACAACTACCCGGCGGTACTACTTCTTCGCAGCCTTCTTCCACTGCGGTCTTTGCCCCCCTTTTTCTGATTTCTTCTGTGACATTATGAACACATACGGCTTCCACCTTCTTGACTTCACCCCCAACGCCATCCTCACAATGGCGGTTTTCGCACACATGTGCGAAAACTTCATTGGGATACACCCAAACGTAGCGCTGTTTAGGCACTTCTTCACTCCTAGAGCAGAGGCCGCAACCCCTCTCCGGAGGAATTTCTTGGGTTTTAAATGCGCACAAGAAGAAGCGCCTTACTTGCCGGGGGAGCTCCGCGGCAAGTGGGAAGAGTGGCGTGCAGACTGGTGCTGGGTCGTTGAAGACGAGCCGCAGCACTTCACCGCGCCGCGCACAACTCCTATCGTGCGCGGCCAGGACTGGAGCGATCTGGATCCGGACGACGCAAGCTCAACGCCGCTCTCGTCCGGATTCTTCGTCTTCGAGCAGCAAAGCTGTCCGTTGCGAAGTAAGCGCAGATTTCCTCCGCCGCGACGCTTCTCCAAGACAGGAAAAGGCCGGCTGGGAGTATGGCGGCGCAGGGATATAATGAGGCTGCGCCCGGGCTGAACTTCAACTTCACGACGCTGGAGTTGAGAGGGATGGTCCGGAACTCTTTAAATATGACCCGCCCATCCAGAGTGGTTCAGACCTCCCGGGAGTGGTGCCCTCTGCAACAAAGACAGCTCGATCGTCTTCTCGCCATGATGCCCGCGTGCGATTCGCGCACGCGTGGAGCGCACATGGATTCCGCCCAAGCCAATAGATCCTCGGCTTCTTCGACAACCTTGAGGAGGTGGCGAAGAACAAGGACGAGACCGAGGCTGACACGGACACTACGGACCAGGAGATAGCGTACATAGCTTCGGGCTGAAGAGGCCGCTGCAGCCGCGGGCGGCAGGAGAGTTCGCTACTACGCCCGAGGAGGCAGAGGCTGCGAGCGGCCCTCAAGCGGAGGAGGCGGAGATCTGCAGATTGCTGCAACTTCCTCCCGACGCGCTCGCCGGGGTCCCCCCTCTGAGGCACTCCGGGATCCCTGGCATCGCGGCCGAGGCCGCGGCAAGGGGTGGCGCTGCCGGAGGGAGCGGAGGCGCCGCAGGAAGCGAATGCGCCGGAGGGAGCGGAGACGCCAGAGGGAAAGGGGCCGCAGCGCAGGGCGCTGGGCCCGGCGAGCCAGCCGGCGAGGAGGAGGAGGAGGAGGACGCCGAGGCCGCCGAAGACGCCGGCGGGTCCACGGATCTCTACGCCGACGACCTCTCCTCGTCGTCGGAGACCTCCCCGCCCCGGGCAAGCCCTAGGCGTTCTCCACTGAAGCGCCTCCGCAAGGCGGCGACGGAAGCGAGGGCGGAGGCCTCCCGGCAACAACCAGCGCAAACTTCCCGGGGAAACCAAGCTGTGCCGAGGACCGCCAAGCGCCCGAGGGAATCTTCGCCCCCTGCTCCTCGCGCCGACGCGCCCCAGGTGGAGTATGACTTCTCCGCCTTGAGCGAAGACGACGAGGAGGAACAGGAGTGAGTATCCGAGATCTTCATCTTCTCAAATTTCGCCTTGATCATTGTTGATGCCAATCTTGTTTCTTGCGTTGATTTCAGGACCTTGGCTCAGCGCGCGGCGAAGAAGGCCAAGGTGCCCATGGTCGAAGTCGCGGACGACTCGCCCGCCGCGGCGACCGGGGACGTGCCGGAGCCAAGCTTGCCGGATCCGAGCGCTGTTCCGAGGAGCAGCCCCCAGCGCAGCCCCCAGCGTAAGTCTGGGTTCTGCACTTTCGCTCGCCGGGCGTGTTTGAAGATCTTGGTTTTGTTCTAATGCTTTGATGTTTTTGTCTTGACTCGCGCAGAAGTGGAGCCACGGTTGCAGGAGCGTCCGGAGGTCGTCCCCGAGGAGCCGCAGGCCCCGCCGTCCCCGCCAAGGTCAAACTCTCCGGCAAGGGAGGGCGCTCCGCCAAGGGCGGGTACTCCGCCAAGGGCGAGTACCCCGCCAAGGGTGAGCAGCCCGGCGAGGGCGGCCACTCCGCCAAGGCGGAGCTCCCCGCGAGGAGCCTGGCCACGACGACGCCCGCCAAGGTAGGTTCTGCAACTTTGTCTTCTTGGCGTTGTCTCTTTTTGGATATTTGCTTGAACTTCTTTTGCTTTTTCTTCTTATTCTAGACTCTCCTCCCCCCGAGCAAATGGAGACGGAATTCGTCATTGTCGAGGAGGAGGAGGGCGCGCAGGGCGGCGGCGGCGACGCCCCTGTCGCCGAGGACACGGCGGAAGCCGCCGGGCCAGATGCGCCAGAGACCGCTCCGGCTGCGGGCGCAGCGGCCGGGGAGGAGGAGGGCGACCGCACCGCCGACCCGGAGGC
Organism: Aegilops speltoides; assembly: GCA_021437245.1. Classification (NCBI taxonomy): domain Eukaryota; kingdom Viridiplantae; phylum Streptophyta; class Magnoliopsida; order Poales; family Poaceae; genus Aegilops; species Aegilops speltoides. Next base: position 238,430,338 of record CM038147.1, read on the forward strand.
GGCGGGAGCATCAAGTGCTGCGCCGGTCGCCGACCCCTCCGCCGGAGAGGAGCAGTCCGGCTACTACTTGAAAGCCCCCAACGGCGTCTTCATCCAGGTGCCGTGGGGCTCTTCGTCGCGAGCTCCCGCGGAGGGCGAGGCCTTTGATGGGGAGGTCCTCGCCTCCAGGCTTGAAGATCGCCGAGGGACCGGCGGGAGCGACGGGCCCGAGGAGGAGAAGCTGCTTCACCAGCTCCCGGCCCTTTACCGGCCAGCGCGGCTTCGCTTCGGAGGCCCTCGCCGCCAAGGCCGCCGAGGAGATGGAGAAGCCTTGGCGGAGCTCAGCGCCGCCAACCAGGCTGCTCTCCGCGAGGTGGCGGAGAAGCGTGAGCGACTTCGCCGGGAGTATGAAGAGTGGCTGCTGGAAGGCCGAGGCCAAGAGCAGCAGCGGCTCGTCGGGTGGAGCTGTCCCGTCGAGAAGGAGAACTCGTCCAGCGGAAGGTCAACCTCGACTCCCACGAGGAAGACCTTGCCGCTCGGGAACAGGCCCTTGGCGGGGAACTGAAGGAGGCGAAAGCCGCCGCAGCTGCCGCGGAGACCGCCAAAGAGGAGCTTGCCGCCAAGGTCGCGCAGCTGGAGGAGTTGCTGAAGGCGAGCGAGGAGAAGGTCGCCGCGCTCAACACGGAGCGCGAGAAAGATGCCCACACCAACTCGGAACTCCAGGCGTGTCTTTCCAAGAAGGGCGACGAGTTGAAGGCCGCCAAGGACTCCATCGAGGATCTTGGGCTGCAAGTCTCTGCGCTGAGGGACTCGCTCGACGCCGCCCGGGATCGGGAGACCAAGTTGAAGGAGGAGCTCCGCGAGGAACGAGCTTTGATGGACAGCGCCAACAAAGCAGCCGAGCAATTCCACCGTACTGTCGAGTTATGGACCGAGGACTTGGTGTCTTGTGCGTCCGACATCGACCAGGAGCTGCTGGCGCTGAAGCTGGAGCATCTCATCTACTCCCCGGATCCAAATCTCGCTCACAGCGCCAAGCTCAGCCTCTTCTTGGGGATCGCGCGGCCCTTGCAAATCTGCGGAAGAAGATCGCGCAGCTCGCCGAGGAGACTCGCCCGGCTGTGCACGGAACCATGGAGCGTCTTGACGAAGATCGATACCGCAATCCCGGCATAAACCTCACCAACGTTCTTCGCAGCTTGCCGGCCGACGCGAACATGGAGGCTCTGAAGGAGCAGGTCGCCCACATCATTGCTAAGGTGAACAAGATCCCCAGGGTGGAGGGCGACCGCGTAGACTAGGCCTCCTTTCTCTTTATCCCTTTTTGTTGCTGCATAGGGTGTTATGAGCTTATTAGCCATCGCGACAAGTTATTCCTTGTAAGATATTATCTTTATTTTGATCAATAGATGCAGTGTTATCTCCCTTGTTCTGATCCTTAACTCTGTATGTTTCAACCCTACGCTTCTAGGGAACTTGCCGGCAAGGGGTCCTTGCCGCGAGCGCTGAGTGCTGAACTCGAAGCAGCCCGCTGGCCAAGGTCTTTACCGGCAAGTAACCTTGCCGCGGGTAGTCGCAACGCACTTAGCTTGCTGAGCGGACTTGCAAACGAAACAAGGGCGCGACACTTGTCGCAGCTCACTTAAATCGTTGAGCGTGCTCGAAAACAAGATAAGGGTGCGGCTATCTACGGGTAAGTTCCTCCGAGCACAGGTTTTCCATACAAAGTGTGGTTGTTCAAGGGAGGCAACTTAAAATTTTGGACTGCTCAAATTCCAATAACTTAGCTTTCATGATCCGTGTGTTCTCCGGCAAGCTTCTCTTTCTTGAACAGCACTTGGTTCATCCTCCATTTCCTTCCTCCCCGGCAAACTTGTGCGCGAGGAACGTTCCTTCTGCTTAAGATGCAAGGAAAGAGAAGAAGGAAACAAGTATATGGCCTTTCGGCGTGCTATTGCTTACCGGATATGTGTGTCGCACAAGAGATGCCAAATAACACATGCAAATAGCAAAGAAAAGCATGGAAAAGGCAACTGGCGCAAAACACAGAAACTTAACTGCTGCATGGGGTCTGCGCCCGGCTTTGTACAAAGGGTTACATGCAACAGCGGCAAAGCTTTGTACAAAAGGTGGTTGCCGGAGCGGATCACGCAACCGCGCCTTATGGGTAAAACTTGCGAAGATGCTCTATGTTCCGGAGTTGCTCACCGGTAAGCCTTCTTCGGTCTCGAGGCGACAGCGCCGGGCCTCGTGACTTGTCTCACCCGATAAGGGCCTTCCCACTTCAAGCGTCAACTTGTTGGAATTCTTGGCGGACTGAACACGCCAAGAACAAGGTCGCCTTCCTCGAGACTCGGCTTTGACCTTGCGGCTATGGTAGCGGCGCAAGGCCTGCTGGTATCGAGCAGCTCGTCTGACAGCTCGAGACGTCCCTCCTCAAGGAGCAATGCATCATCTTGGCGCGCTTGCTCTTGCTCGAGCTCATCATAGCGAGCACTCGAGGAGATCCGTATCACGAGTTCCGTGGGGAGAACTGCCTCTGCTCCATAGACTAGAGCAAAAGGTGTCCGTCCGGTGGCTCGATTTGGTGTCGTTCGATTGACCAAAGAGCCGCCGATAGCTCCTCTATCAATTTCTTCCGCACTTGCGCAGCTGCCGAAAGTTCTTGTCTTGAGTCCGCGCAGCACTTCAGATTGGCCCTCTCCGCTTGACCGTTGCTCCTCGGGTGAGCAATGAAGCGAAACAGACCTTGGCGCCAAGGTCTTGGGCGTCTTGCATGAAGGTGCGACTAGTGAATTGTGTACCGTTGTCGGTGATAATCCCGTTAGGGATCCCAAACGGCACACAATCGACTGAAGAACTTGACCGCTGATTGTCTTGTCACCTTTCTCACTGGCTCCACTTCGGCCACTTTGTGAACTTGTCGATTACTACGCACAAGTACTCAAAGCCCCGACAACACGGGGAAGGGGCCGAGGATATCGAGCCCCTGCACCGAGAAGGGCCAGGACAAAGGGATTGTTTGGAGAGCTTGAGCTGGTGATGAATCTGCTTTGCATGGGCCACTCGCACGCTTCACACTTGGTTACTAGTGCGCTTGCATCTTGGAGGCTTCTTGCCAAAGAACCCTTGCCGAAAGCTTTCGGCGCGCCTTGCGCCAATGTGGTGGCCACATATGCCTCCGTGTATTTCGCCAGCAGCTTCGGCCCATCTTTCCCGGAGATGCACTTCATCGACACCATTGAGCCTTCTTACATACAGCTCGTTATCCACTTAACCGGTACATACTTGACTGTCTGGTTATCTTCTCTATCTCTTCTGGGTCGTCGGGAAGTTCTCCAGTTTGCAAAAAACGGACGATCTGCTGCGCCCATGCCGGAGCTTGGGGCTCAACGGCAAGGACTAAAGGCATGAGGGCCATCGCGGAACCTCGGCTTCTCGGCAAGAACCCCTGGCTCTGCCGAGCTGAAGGTCCTCGGCAAGCTTCGCCGGGCGAGGCTTGTCGGGAACACTTGTTTAACCGACAGATCCGAGGATCTGCAGGAGCAAACTGTTCCTCGGCGTTACAGTCGTTGATCTTGGGGACCTTGGCGGCGGTCTCGGGGAGGCCCGCCGCAAGTAGTCGCCGAGACCAACTTTCTCTTCTTGGACTGCCCAATTGATGGTGTAACGGATGGTTGAGTCAGCTTGAGCAAGAAGGTCCCGGTTCCACAGGTAACCTCATCAAGCACACTTTGAAAGGCCATCTGCGATTTCATTACGAGCTCTCGGGGCGTGCTCCATCTGCAAACCTTCAAAGCGCTCCTCAAGCTTCCTCACTTCATCGACATAAGCTTCCATCAAAGGGCTCGATAGCTCTTCTTAACTTGCGGACCACCAACCGAGAATCTCCCCGACAATCAACTTCCCGATCCCAAGTTCGCCGCAATCCTTAGGCGGCGAGCAAACCTTCATATTCAGCGGTGTTGTTTGTCGCTTGCTCCTTGGGAAGTGCATCTGGATAACATACTTGAGGTGCTCTCCGGTGGGCGCGATGAGTACCACGCCGCACCGGCGCCTTGCAGCGAAGGCACCATCAAAGTACATTACCCATTCACTTGTCGCTTCTTATGCGGGTGTGCTTGTTTCTTGGACTTCTTCATCGGTTGGGGTCCATTCTGCTATAAATTCTGCCAAAGCTCGGCTCTGTATGGTTGAAGTACTTTCAAACTTGAGTCCAAAGCTCGACAGCTCCAAAGGCCCACTCAACGATCCTGCTGTTGCTTCGGGTTGTGCAATATCCTCTTGGGAAAGCGAGTGACCACTGTTATCTCGTGTGCACGAAGTAATGGCGCAGCTTTCTCGAGGCCATGAGGAGGCCGAAAAGCAACTTTGCACACCAGAGTATCTTGATCTAGCCCCTGGAGAAGGAACTTACAAAATACACCGGGCGCTGCACCATCTTTTTCCGCCTCATCCTGCTCTGCTGAGTTGTCCTTGTCGGGGCGGAGCTTGTCGGGCAGCCCCGCTTGTCGCTGGACTCGCTTGCGGGGTGCAACTTCCTCGTCGGACTCCCTCTCCGCTACTAACGCAGCACTAACCACCTGGTTGGTTGCCGCTAGGTACAGCAGCAACTTCTCCTGTGGTCTAGGTGCGACAAGTATTGGGGTGGAGGACAGGTATCGTTTCAAATCTTGCAGTGCTGCCTCCGCTTCCGGAGTCCACTTCATGGGACCTGCTTTCTTCAAGATTTTGAAGAAAGGTAGGGCGCGTTCTGCAGATTTTGAAATGAACCTACTGAGGGCAGCCACACAACCTGCAAGCCTTCTGACATCCTTGACTCGCTTCGGGGCTTCGATCTGCTCAATGGCTTTAATCTTGTCGGGGTTGGCTTCAATCCCCTCTGTGACACAAAGAACCGAGAAGCTTGCGGAGGGAACTCCAAAGACGCACTTCTCGGGGTTCAACTTAAGTCAGTATCTTGCGCAGGTTCGGAATGTCTCTTCCAAATCTTGAATCAGCGTATGCTTGCTCTTGCTCTTCACCACGATATCATCCATGTAAGCCTCTACATTTACGTGGATCGTGGCTCAAAAGCAGTATACACTACCCTTGCAAATGTTGATCCTGCATTCTTGAAATCCAAATGGCATGCGTATGAAGCAATAAGTGCCACATGGAGTGATAAATGCAGTCTTCTCTTCATCCTCTTTGGCCATAAAGATCTGGTGATAGCCTGAGTATGCATCAAGAAAGCAGAGTAGCTCACATCCGGCAGTGGAGTCAACAATCTGGTCAATGCGCGGCAAGGGGAATGGATCCTTGGGACATGCTTTATTCACATCGGTGAAGTCTATACACAGCCTCCATTTCCCGTTGGCCTTGCGCCACGACATTTAATCGGGTTTGCTAACCACGTCGGATGGATCACACCTCTAACTAGGCCTGCTGCCTCTAGCTTCTTGATTTCTTCGTTAATGAATTCTTGGCGCTCCACGGCTTGCTTCCTCACTTTTTGCTTGATGGGCCGCGCACGAGGGCAAACAGCAAGCTTGTGCTCGATCACCTTCACAGGAACACCGGGATGTCGGATGGTTGCCATGCAAACACATCGACATTCGCCCGCGAGGAAAACGGCAACGAGCGCTTTCCTATTCTTCGTCAAGTGTGGCAATCGATGGTGAAGGTACCACCGTGCCGTCCTCCTTGGCGGACACCTTCTTGGTTGCCGGCGGAGCGCCATTCCCTTTTACTCTTGCGGTGGAGCTCGGCGACGTCCTCGGCGGCAGCGCAGACCAAGAGGTGCGGTTGCGGAGTGAGCCCCGAACACTTGCCGGGCTTGGTCTTCGTTTCTTCCCCGGAGCTTCAGCGGCAAGTGTATTCTTTTCGGCCGCAGCTGCCGCATCCCGGTAGATCTTGTCGGCGCAGATAAGCGCATCTTTCTTGTCGCCGTGGACAGTGATGACGCTTATCGGCCCCGGCATCTTGAGTACGTTGTAAGCATAATGGGAAGCTGCCATGAACTTGGCGAGGGCAGGACGGCCGAGTATTCCATTGTATGGCAACGGAATATCGGCAACGTCGAAGGTGATGCGCTCAGTCCTAAAATTGAGCTCCCCGCCAAAGGTCACCGGCAGAGTGATCTTTCCCTTGGGCTTGCTCCGTCCCGGGTTGATTCCTTGGAAAGAACCGGTCTCTTCGAGCTCGCCATCTGGAATTTGGAGTTACTTGATCACAGCAGAGGAGATCAAGTTCAGCCCGGCCCCGCCGTCAACCAACATTTTGGTGACCTTGAGGTTGCGGATGGTGGGCGAGACCAGCATCGGCAAGCACCCGACCGCGGTGGTACGGTCAGGGTGATCCTCAAGGTCGAAACGATGGGCGTGCTGGACCATTTGAGGAGTCTGCGCGACTCCACGGGCGGCTCTGCTGCGTTCACCTCACGCACCCACTGCTTTAGCTGGCGGTGGGAGGTGTGCAGAGAGGCGCCCCCGTCGACGCACAGGACCTCCGTGGCCTTCTGGAACTCCTGCTCGCTGTTATCCTCATCCTCCATGTCTTCGTCGTCGTCTTCTTCATCCTTGTCGCGGCCCCGGGGAGGTCGATCAGCTTGCCGCTGCTTGGCCTTGTCGCGGCGCCCTCCCCGGCCATTGAACGGCCGCTTCTTGCTCGGTTCTCCTCCGCCACCTTGGGCCTTCTCTTTGTCACGCCTCTCGTACTCAGCTCTTTGCTGCTCGACGAGATCATCGACGCGCTTGCAGTTGTAGAGATCATGGCCCTTGGTGCGGTGGATTTTGCAGTATTGCTTGCCGGAGCCACCCTATTTGTCGGCTGCCGCTACAGGGGCAGGCTCCTTGCCGGAGCCGCCAGCCTGTGTTTGCTTGGCGGGAGCCTCCTCGCCAGACTTCTCGACAGCAAGCACCTCTTTCTTGTTCTTCTTCTGGTTGTTTCGCTGCCGTCTCTTCTTTGCCGGGGCGGAGTTGTCGCTATCGCTTCCTCCTGCGCCAGACTCCTCCCCGGGGAGTCTCCTCCCCTCTTCCGCGCGCGCGCACTTATCAGCCAGAGCATAGAGCTTGCTGACATCCCAAATCTTGGTCATCGCCATCTCTTCACGCATTCGCGATTCACGCGTTCGGTGGAACGCGCTGATAACCGCGGCAGGGTGGACATCAGGGATGTTGTGCTGCACACGGCTGAAGCGTTGGATGTACTTGCGCAGGGTTTCTCCTTCCTTCTGGGCCAAAATGTGGAGATCGCTCTCCTGACCGTGGGGTTTGTGGCCGCCAGTGAAGGCGCCGACAAACTGATGGCAAAGGTCGGCCCAAGAAGAAATGGAGCCTTCCGGCAAGTGCATAAGCCAAGAACGAACGTTCGGCTTAAGCACGAGCGGGAAGTAGTTCGCCAGAATCTTCTCGTCGCGCCCCCCGGCAGCCTGCACCGCGATGGTGTAGACACTAAGGAATTCCGAGGGGTGCGTCTTGCCGTCGTACTTCTCCGGTACGTCAGGCTTGAAATTTTTCATGCTGGGCCACTGGACGCGCCGCAGCTCGCGGGTGAACGCAGGGCAGCCTGCCGCGTACGGCAAGTCGCCTGGTTCACCGGGCGCGTGCACGTCGACAGTGTTCCCAGCTCTCTGGTCTGATTGTCGCCGAGCTTCTCGGCGGCACTCGATTCTGGTCCGAGCGTCTTCTTGTCGCCGGTCGTCGAGGACCTGGCGTTGATCCCGACGAGCCCGCGGATCCGACGATGCCGTGGAGCCGTCGTCGGTGTTGTTCCGCGGGCGGCGTCTTCGCTTCACGGCGGGGAGTGCATGGTGGTTGCACCCCCGGCGCTCTTGTCGCCGTCAACCTTCGTCTTCTCAGCTTGTCGCGGCCGCGAGGTTGCCGGCTGCTGTGAAGGGTCGTTGTTGGCGAAGGCGACCAGGCTCTTGATGGTAGCCCTCCAGTCTTCGGCCTTGTCCGCCGCGGGAGGGAAGTCGAGTAGCGATTCGCCCTCACAGCGCTTCTGCGGAGTGGAGGCGGGCGGAGCGGCGGTGCGAGGCGGGGTATGCTCGGACTCCTAACAGTGTTAGAAGGAGCAGGGTCCTGCCCTGGCGCCTTCGCTTTGCTTGTGTCCGGACGGTGGTCCGGAGCATCCCGCGAGCCTCCGGTGTGTCCTTGCCCCAGCATGCGGATACCACCTCCCGTGGTATGGCGCTGCTGGGTTGTCGTGTGCTGAGATGGACGCGGAATGTCCACAGAGACCGAGGCGCGGTCGTCCGTCCTGTCCTTGGATCTGGTGGCGCCGCGAGTGTCCTCGCCGGCGACCACCCTTCCGTCGGCGTCTCCTCCGCCCACCGTTGGCTCTGGTGGCGGCGGATGAGACGCAGACGGGCCTGCAGCCCCCGAAACCTTCTTCTTCGGGGCCATGGCGCGATTGTTGACGAAGTTGCGGATGAAACTGGAGAGGTTGATGAAGAGCGCGCCCGCGCGAACGCCGGATCAGGTCCGCACAACCTCGACGCCCCTACCGCGCGCCAAAGATGCCGGGGAATCGCCGCCAAGGACACCTATGGGGCGGGGCCCCTTGTCTGTCTTGTACGAGGGCGGAGGGAGCACAGAGAGCAGATCGAGGCGAGCACGCGGCGGATTTTACCCAGCCGAGCTCTCCGGAGAGATAAAACTCCTCTGCTGCTTTGTGTTTGTATTGAGCTCGGGAGCTTGAAGAGCTACAATGGCAGCTACACCGAGCGAGAGTGGCTAAAGATGCGAACCCCCTCACGTGCGCATGGGCCTCCTTTATAGTCGGAAGGGGCGCCAACGGTGGCAGCGTGGGAGAAAGGGTAAAAATGTAAAAGAGGTGGTAGTTGGAGCAGTCGAGAACAAAGGAAGCTACGATTGCATGAACAGTGGTCTCTACCTACTTTGTGATGGGGGGACAAGGGCATTTAATGCCCGTCGCCGTCGACCCCAAAAGCTCCCGCCTTTGCGTCTCCGTCTGCCACGGTGATGGATCCACCACCGTGAAGTGCCACCGTGTCCCCCAGGCTGCACAGCCATCCGCCACGCGTCCTCGAAAGGCCCTGTGGCGCACGTGGGCCGATGAGCTGGAGCGCAGGCACACAGCGTAACTCCCCCGGCAAGCACCTTGCCGGGGTCTTGACCTTGTCGGGCCCGGGAGCTTGTCGGGCTCTGTAACTTGTCGCTTCCCGGGCCCTCGCCGGGACGCATATAGCGCCGAGGCGTATCTTCTATGATGTAATCTTCTAGTCTTCCCGGCGAGCTCCTCTCGCCGGGGCCTTGCATGGGTGATGTAACCTTGAGCCTGGAACGGCCTTCCCGGCAAGCTCCGCTTGCCGGGGTCTCGATCTTCCGTCTTGTATACTTTGTCTTTGAATGGCTTGATATGGAGCAGGAAAGTCTTCGGCGAGCACGTGGTAAACCTTGCCGCGGGGAGCTGCAACCGCCCGTGCACAAGTTGGGGTACTGAGGTATCCCTACCTTAGTACACCGACATTTTGGGAACAATAATCAACTAGCATGGGAAGGCAAAACAAGCATAAGTTCAAAACTGTCAACACATAGAGAGGAAACTTGATATTATTGCAATTCCTACAAGCATATATTCCTCCCTCATAATAATTTTCAGTAGCATCATGAATGGATTCAACAATATAACCATCACCTAAAGCTACTTTCATGATCTACAAGCATAGAAATTTTACTTCCCTCCAAATAAGCAAAATTCTTCTCATGAATAGTAGCGGGAGCAAACTCAACAAAATAATTATCATGTGAGGCATAATCCAATTGAAAACTAAATCATGATGACAAGTTTCATGGTTATCATTATTCCTAATAGCATACAAGTCATCACAATAATCATCATAGATAGCAACTTTGTTCTCATAATCAATTTGAACCTCTTCCAAAATAGTGGAATCGTCACTAAATAAAGTTGACACTCTTCCAAATCCACTTTCTTATTCATCACAATAAGATTCAACATCCTCCAAAATAGTGGGATCACTACTTTCTGAAGTTGACACTCTTCCAAACCCACTTTCATCAATATAATCATCATAAATAGGATGCATGCTATCATCAAAATAAATTTGCTCATCAAAGCTTGGGGGACAAAATATATCATATTCATCAAACATAGCTTCCCCAAGCTTGTGGATTTGCATATCATTAGCATCATGGATATTCAAGGAATTCATACTAACAACATTGCAATCATGCTCATCATACAAAGATTTAGTATCAAAAATTCTATATATTTCTTCTTCTAGAACTTGAGCACAATTTTCCTTTCCATCATTCTCACGAAAGATATTAAAAAGACGACGCGTATGAGACAAACCCAACTCCATTTTTTTAGTTTTCTTTTATAAACTAAACTAGTGATAAAACAAGAAACAAAAAGATTTGATTGCAAGATCTAAAGATATACCTTCAAGCACTCACCTCCCCAGCAACGGCGCCAGAAAAGAGCTTAGTTGACGGGGTGTGAGTACCGCTTACCTAGCCTCCCCGGCAACGGCGCCAGAAAAGAGCTTGATGTCTACTACACAACCTTCTTCTTGTAGACGTTGTTGGGCCTGCAAGTGCACAGGTTTGTAGGACAGTAGCAAATGTCCCTCAAGTGGATGACCTTAGGTTTATCAATCCGTGGGAGGCGTAGGATGAAGATGGTCTCTCTCAAACAACCCTGCAACCAAATAACAAAGAGTCTCTTGTGTCCCCAACACACCCAATACAATGGTAAGTTGTTACACCCCGGACTGTCGGATCCGGGGGCTGAAGAGAAAAGGTCCACCATGACAAATGATTTTAATCCGGCTAGGGACTACATATGTCCATTGAATTACATAGTCACTTGGACTAACTATATTCTTCCTCTATACCATGCAACAGGCTATCTAGTTTACAATCCTGTTGGGAATACTTTGCGGCTAACGCTACCTGGTTATACACCAGACTCACGGGAATTTCTTGCCCATCTGGCCCCGCCGGTCCGACTTCGGCCATATGGTTCGGGTCAAGCTTGGTGTAGCGCGTCTTCACCATAGCCCAGGCTTCTCTTGCACCTTGTCGGCAGGCTGACATCTTCCACAATCGGAAGTGCCGCCATGCTCCTTGGAGCATATCCACGAGCTCCCCCATGCCTTTTGGCAGGAAGGTGGATGGCCACAAGGCCTGGGCAATACCCTGCATCACCTGCCGAGCTCGCTCGTGCAGCTGTGAGAGGTCTTGCAGCAAATCGCCTGCAGACGCTGGCATCTCCTCTTCAGGGCGCCCCTCAACATACCTACAGATATAAATTATTTCAATATGCTTCCTCGCCGAGCTGTACTATAGTTCGTCTAGGAACTTACCTTAAATGCCGCGATGAAGCCTTCTGTTCTCCTTCACGGAGTCCGCCAGCTGAGCGCGAACATCTCCTAGTTCGAGGCCCAGTCGGACATTGGCATTCTGAAGATTGTTCTTCTCCTGCCTAACTTGCGTAAGAGCACGCTCGCCAGCTTTTAGCCGCCTTTGGAGATGTGACTCGTCACCTCTTACGACCTCCAGATTCACCCCGGGATTGTCTGCAGAATTTTCTGTTAGACTTATCATACAAGCCACTTACTAACTGGTACATTTCCATACAATTGAGACAAATGTTACCAGATGAGGCCTTCTGGGATTCCTCTAGCTTGGCAACCGTGGCCCTCAGCTGGGTCTTGCACTCCTCCAGCTCTCAAGACAATTGGGCATTCTTATCTACAAGGTCCTGTGCATAAATTGATCCTTAAAACAGTTGCCAACCATTTCAAGTCTCAGGGGCTACTGCTATACATGCTTATCAAATTTTCTTACCCGTATATCCCTGGCATACTGGTCCGTCGCCCGGGCAAACCCGCCTTGAGCAGCTCGGATGTACGCGTCTCCCAAATTGAAAGCATTAAATGCCTCTTCGGAAAAGATGTTATTGATAGGTATGGCCAGTCGGCACCGGTGATTCATGGCACTCTCTACTTCGGAATTCGTGGCGGAGAGCATATCCGCATCCTCTGTCGGAGGACAATTCGGCATCGGCCCCGCATCGGCCTCCTCTCTCAAAGCCGGTTCTAGAATCCGGCTGGTGGAGGCGTGATTGGCAGTATCTCCAGATATAGTCCGGCAACCCCTCTTTCTGCCAGAACACAAAGGATGTTGTTACATTTCAAACACAATAATCACAGAGTAGGTTTTTACCATACCTCTGTAGCGATGTTTCGGCCCTAACCGCTTTCCTCTTAAGCCTGCCCGATCCGGACGCCCTTTGCCGATGAGCCCCCAGGGGCTTGGTGCCGCGTTCCGACGGTCGTCTCTACAAAAATACGATATTTCAGGCATAAGGCGTGGCATTAGAAAGGAGTCCTCTTCAGAGGATAGGATTTTTTGGCTTTGCTTACACGCGATGCAGGTAGCAGTCTGGGATAGTCGACGATAATTGCCACTGAGGCGCCATCGTAGCTCGCCTGATAAAATATCCCGTTGACGAGTTCCATAGTAATATCCGGGTCTTCTTAGAGTACTGGATCGAAGGCCCTTTCGGGGTCCTCTGGCTGCGGGGAGGGGTTGGAGATTCCTTCTACGGCCCTCCTTAGTGCTTGCTCAGAAATATCGAGGTAAATAATCTTGATGAAGGATGCCAGAATGAGTGAAGCGGGGGAAAAGTGACGACTTACCCAGCTTGGGGGGTTGTACATAGAAAACCCATCCCGTGGTTTAATATGAAGGAATTCTTCTTCTTCTCCTTCATACAAATTGCACAATATCCTCGCCAGAGCAGTGGCGGAGTCCGGACCCTTACGACCATAGCGGGTGGCATCATCTTCCCCGTTGTAGTGCCACATGGGCTTCCCCCGATATTGAAGCGGCTGTACTCCCCGCATTATGCATATAGACATAACCTCGACTATTGTTAGCCTTGATTTGGCCAGTAACTTTATCCTGCTCATCAGGAAGTGTATTTCTCTGGTATCCTCCTCTTGGGGGCCCCGAGGGCGCCAACTTCGATGTGCCTTCGGCTGAGCATTACTGAACTCAGGGAGACCTGTCCGGACTAGATCCGGAAGGGAAATGTCATTGACATAAAACCACTCCGAAGGCCAGTTCTCCGGTGGCTTCTTGGGAGTACCGGATAGGTATCCGGTCTCGGCGACGCGCCATACTTCGGCTCCGCCCACTTGACATATGGATTCCCCCTGGTTGCGAGGGACGAGGCAGAACAACTTCTTCCATAACCCGAAGTGAGCCTCGCAGCCCAGGAATGGTTCGCAAAGGGCGACGTATCCTGCTATGTGCAGCACGGAGGTAGGGGTGAAGTTGTGCAACTGGAGGCCATAGAACTCCAGGAGCCCGTGAAGGAATGGGTGGATTGGAAACCCGACGCCTCTTAGCAAATGCGGGATAAGGCATATTCGCTCCCCCGGGGATGGATTAGGAGATCTCTCCGCTTGCTCCCCGCCATTATAGGTGGCTAGTCCGGATCGGACAGGGACCATGAACGCCGGTGGAAGGAACCCTTGGGTCTGTAACTTTATCAAACCACTTTGAGGGACTGAACACTCTTCCCATGTCAATGCTATCTCGAAGCATGTCTGTGGCACTCCGATCTTCAATAAGAATTTTTGAAACACAATGCAAAAATTTCCTTATCAATTATCCAAACACTGTTGTATGGGTAATGCCATGAAATTTCTCTTCCCTAACCAAAGAGTTTTCTACATTATATCCTATCATGGATATCATGCTCTGCTTGTCCTTGGGAATGATATACCCTTGAAACATGTGCTTAGACACATTTTCCTTTCCACTGTTCTGATTATTCTGATAATCGTATTTTCCTTTCAATTTGTTTTGTTTAACCTTTCTGCTAATCCGACTTAACTAAGCAGTGATAATCCCCTGCTTAGGTAAGAACCTTGCGGTACCACGTTGTTAGTAAGACCGTGTTACTATTCTTGATGACATTCCGGTAACCGCCGATGGACGAGAACTTTGCCTATTCGTCCGCCTCGTTCAACAAGCAGGAAAATGGTTGTCTTCGTCCCTCGCCCTTGGTACCGACATTGTTGCCAACATGACTGACAGGCTATGCTCTGACATGTCTTTCCTATGCGATCGTGCAAGACGTCAACGCCCTTCCTACTCTTACCCCACATGGTGGGCCCATAACCCACAGGTCCCAGGATAGAAACCTGACTCTCCTGTACACCCCTTGTTCCCAAAGTTATTCCTCCCGCGTGGACTCGTATGTAATTCATGAGCCACCTTCTGATGAGATCATCAATTCTGGCATCGGAAACAATAATTATTCCGTTGCTTGAAACCCCTTTCACCTTCTGACTAGGCATTGAACGATTGCCTGGCTGCCTGAAATTTCTGGTTGGACCTTCCAACTTTACTCTCGATGTGTTCTATTTGTTCAACTCGAGAGGTACTCATATGCTCATTCGTGGGTTAATCCCAGATTATTACCCTTATAGCATTCTATCGTTTCTGATCTACCCCATTACCTATTCGTAAATACGATGAAGATCCCGAAGAAAGGATGCCGACTTCATCATAAGGACCTGGAGCAGAGAAATGAAGACTTCAACGTAATGGATCCACCTCTTCGAGAAGAGCAACCAAAGACGAGAAGACCCGTTAGAATTTCGTAACCAAATTTTCCCCTTACTCCACCGCTTAAATCTCGGGACGAGATTTCTTGTAGTGGAGGAGAATTGTGACGCCCGGGTAATTAAGCTACAGTAATCCCATGCTAATGGTGCCACGTCACCACGGTTACTGCTGCTAATCTATCGTTAGATCAAAACCGGTCCTAAATTCAAATTCAAAGTTTAGTAAATAATAAAAGTTTTCAAAATATTAAACTAAAATGTTCGAGTGTGCAGTTAAATGCCTAGGTGATTATAGTGCAACGAACACCCTTTTTGAAAATGTCTAAATATATTAAAATGAATTAAAACAGAAAAGTGAAATAAATAAATAAATAAAAGGAAAAGACAAATCTAACTAAAAATAAAACGAGGCGCCCCCATCCATCTGGGGCATCCGGCCAGCCCAATCTGGCAAAGGCCAGCCCATCGGCCCGGCCGACCCACCCCACGGCCCAGCCGCCACCCCACACACTCCCTTATCCCCCCACCCAACCGAAACCCTAACCCACTACTCCACTCCCTTACCCTCGATTCCCCACGCCTCTCCCTCCCTCCCCCGATGGGATCTGGATCGGGGCAGTTGCCCCGGCCCCGTCGAACGCCGCCCACCGCCCCAAGATTACTGGACGCCTCGCCTTCCTCCACTCCTCCCCCTCTCCTCTCGATCCCATCTGGATCGGGGAGAGGCACCCCGTCGCCGCTCGACGTCCCGGACGCCGCCGCCTGACACCGTCACCGCCCCTCCCCCGCGCTCGTCGCCGACCTGGTCCGCGTTGGCGTCGCCATCGCCGCCTCACCGCCTCGCCCTCGTCCGGCGCCACCCGGATCGCCTCCTCGACGAAGACCACGACGTCGGAGCCACCCCGCCGGCCTGCTTCCTCTTCGTCGCGACGTCCCCGTCCTCCCCCTCGACCCCCGCTGCCACGGTCCCTACACACCCCCTGTGAGGCCGCCTCCTCCTCTCTTCCCCGCATGCGCCCGCATCGGCCGCGCTCACCGCGGCCACCCGTCCCCTTACACACGCCGCGGCTGCCGTCGGCAACTTCATGTGAGCCCCGACGTGGCCTCGTCCCTGCGCTGCTTTCGCCGCAATCGCTGTCTCTGTTGCTTCCCTTGCTGCTGCTGCCGCTCGCGCCGCCGCCTAGCTCCCTGCTACCCGCACCACAGCCTTCGCTTCCCGCTGCGTCTGCGCTGCTGTTGCCAGGCCGCGCCCTGCCGCCCTTTTTCTCGCGGGCTTCCCACCGCCCGGTGGCCTCGCCCCACGCCCGGACGGGCTACGCCCCGCCCGCACCCGTTCCGCTCGCTAACCGCACACCTGCTGGCCCCTAGGCCTATGACAGTGGAGCGAGCTGCGAAAACGTTTAAAAACATGTATTTAAAATAAAAATAAAAAGGTAATTAGTTAATTAATTAGGTAATTAATTAACTCTGTTTAGTACCTAATTAACTAATTAGTTTAATTAAACCGTAGTTAGATTAGTTAAACACTGATTAGGCTAAACAGTCAATGACATGCGGGACCCACACGTCAGATTGACGAGTCAACGTCTCTGTTGACTGCTGACGTCATGCTGACGTCAGCGTGCACTGTTCTGGATAATGTTGATTAAATTAATTAAATAAATCCTAAAATTGATTTAAATCTTTTAAAATTAATATAAAATAAACCGTAGCTCGGATGGAAAAACTTTGTACATGAAAGTTGCTCGTAGCAGCGAGGCGATTTCGGATACATAACCGTTCGTCGCCACACCCCTAACCTATCAAACTCGCAACTTTCCCCCTCCGGCTCCTCTGCCCGAAAACGCGAAACACCGGGAATACTTTCCCGGATGTTTCCCCCTTCACCGGTATCACCTCATACCGCGTTAGGGCACCTCTAGCGCCGATACTTGTCATGTCATGCATCGCTATGCACCTGCTTGCTTAAATATTTATTGTTTCTTCCCCCTCTTCTCTCGCTAGACACCGAGACCGACGTTGCTGCTGCCCAGTTCGACTACGGAGTTGACGACCCCTCCTTGTCTGAGCAACCAGGCAAGCCCCCCCTTGATCACCAGATATCGCCTATTCTCCTCTATACTGCTTGCATTAGAGTAGTGTAGCATATTCTTGCTTTTCAGTTGATCCTATTACGATGCATAGCGACATTGTTGCTACATCTGTTGATACCTTACGTGCAATCCTAAATGCTTAGTATAGGATGCTAGTTTATCATCATTGGCCCTACATTCTTGTCAGTCTGCCTTGCTATACTATCGGGCCGTGATCACTTGGGAGGTGATCACGGTATATACTATACATACATACATACTATCTGAGATGGTGACTAAAGTCGGGTCACTCATTGAGTACCCGCAAGTGATTCGATGTGGGGGCTGAAAGGACGGTGGCTCCATCCCGGTAGAGGTGGGCCTGGGTTCCCGACGGCCCCGATTGTTACTTTGTGGCGGAGCGGCAGGCAGGTTGAGACCACCTAGGAGGCAGGTGGGCTGGCCTTGTTCGGCGTTCAGCGGATACTTAACTGCGCTTAACGAGATCTTGGTATTTGATCTGAGTCGGCCATTTGGTCTATCGCACTAACCATCTACGCGGGAGTAGTTATGGGTATCCCGGCGTCGTGGTATCAGCTGAAGCCTTCTTGGCGTCGGCGACGGGCGGCGCTACGGGATTGGATGGGAACGCCACTAGGCTAGAGTGCTTACGGCGCCCTGCATAGCGTGCGGTGTGCAATGGGCGATGGGCGGACCCTAACGCGCATAGGATTTAGACCGGCGGGCTGACCTCTCTGTTGTGCCTAGGTGGGGCTGCGACGTGTTGATCTTCCGAGGCCGGGCATGACCCAGGAAAGTGTGTCCGGCCAAATGGGATCAAGCGTGTTGGGTTATGTGGTGCACCCGTGCAGGGAAGTTTATCTATTTGAATAGTCGTGTCCCTCGGTAAAAG
This sequence comes from Aegilops speltoides, assembly GCA_021437245.1. Lineage (NCBI taxonomy): Eukaryota > Viridiplantae > Streptophyta > Magnoliopsida > Poales > Poaceae > Aegilops > Aegilops speltoides. Next base: position 238,447,919 of record CM038147.1, read on the forward strand.
GACGACCCGGAGTTGTACCTTGACCTTATGACAACAAGAACTGGATACTTAATAAAACACACCCTTCCAAGTGCCAGATACAACCCGGTGATCGCTCTCTAACAGGGCGACGAGGAGAGGATCGCCGGGTAGGATTATACTATGCGATGCTACTGGAGATGCTACTTGGAGATGCTACTTGGCGATGCTACATGGAGAACTTTAGTCTACTCTCTTCTACCTGCTGCAAGACGGAGGCTGCCAGAAGCGTAGTCTTCGATAGGATTAGCTATCCCCCTCTTATTCTGGCATTCTGCAGTTCAGTCCACTCATATGGCCTCCTTACACATATACCCATGCATATGTAGTGTAGTTCCTTGCTTGCGAGTACTTTGGATGAGTACTCACGGTTGCTTTCTCCCCCCTTTTTCCCCCTTTCCCTTCTTTCTGGTTGTCGCAACCAGATGCTGGAGCCCAGGAGCCAGACGCCACCGTCGACGACGACTACTACACTGGAGGTGCCTACTACTACGTGCAGGCTGCTGACGACGACCAGGAGTAACTTAGGAGGATCCTGCAGCGGGAGGCTGCGCCTCTTCGTCTGTATCCCAGTTTGTGCTAGCCTTCTTAAGGCAAACTTGTTTAACTTATGTCGTACTCGAGATATTGTTGCTTCGGCGACTTCGTCTATGATCAAGCACTTGTATTCGAGCCCTCGAGGCCCCTGGCTTGTATTATGATGCTTGTATGACTTATTTATGTTTTTAGAGTTGTGTTGTGATATCTTCCCGTGAGTCCCTGATCTTGATCGTACACGTTTGCGTGCATGATTAGTGTACGATTGAATCGGGGGCGTCACAAGTCGCCTGGCTTGGAGCAAGGGGAATGAGAAGAAGAGCTGCGGCGACCGGCCATGTTGGAATGTTTTTTTTTCAGGGCGCTCTGTCGGATGCTTGCTCGAGGGAAGAATGTGAGGTTTGGATCTAAGAATCCCCATCTCTTCAAATAGACGGTTTGCCTGCCGGACCGGGGTGGCAAATGCAAAAATGCCCTGGCTCCTTGTATTCGCTCGACATGTGGAGATGGTCATTATTGAAGCATAGAAGCCGAGGAGTACAACATTGATGGGAAGCCGGACACTGTTTGTTACAACAGGTACTTTGGAGTATTCGGAGATGGAACCCGCCTTGCAATGCTGAAGACAAACTGCGCTCCGGACTCATCGTCATTGAAGCCTGGTTCAGGGGCTACTGAGGGAGTCCTGGATTAGGGGGTATCCGGACAGCCAGCCTATATACTTTATCTCGTGTCCGGATGGAACTCTCCTTTGCGTGGAAGACAAGCTTGGCGATCTGGATATTATATTTCCTTCTTTCTAACCGACTCCATGTAAACCCTAGCCCTCTCCGGCGTCTATATAAACCGGAGGGTTTGGTCCTTAGAGATAGAATCATAATCATCATAGGCTAGCTTCTAGGGTTTGGCCTCTACGATCTCGTGGTAGATCAACTCTTGTAATACCCAAATCATCAATATCAATCAAGCAGGAAGTAGGGTTTTACCTCCATCGAGAGGGCCCGAACCTGGGTAAAACACTGTGTCCCTTGCCTCCTGTTACCATTAGCCTTAGACACATAGATCGGGACCCACTACCGGAGATCCGCCGGTTTTGACACAGATGGGGGGCCCCCACTTTTTTTTGAACTTATTGTTTTTTCTTAGTCGGCCTTGATGGGCGTGTGTTCGGGTAGTGAAGAGACACATTTGGGCCCAAGTGGGCCTGTGAGCACGGCTGGTTCCCGGTTCGCTGTGTGTGCATCCTAATGTTTAGTCCCACCTCACCCGCTGAAGGCGCGCCCGACCTGTTTATAAATGCTGGCGAGGCATACCAGTCAAACTCCTCTAGTTACTTATTTGGGCGCTTATACACGGCGCTCGCAGCTGTATCCTCTCTGACCTGTGGGCCCATGTGTGGCCGGCCCCATGCATTGTGACTCATAACGACTCGCTTTCTGTGGGTGCAGACCTACTACGAGACTGGTTGGGGCCGGCTCACCTGGGTGGTCATTTTTTTCCTTTTGTATCTTTTTCAATGCTGGGGCGTGCACTTCTTTTTAGTAAATCATCCTTGCACTGCATTGATTTAGTTTCAGTACTGCATGTGCACGCATTCCCTACTGCACGTGTTTTGCGCTACATTTTTGTGCACTGCATGGGTATCATTTTTCTTTATTGTTTTTCCTCTTACGTATCCTTTTTTCTTAGTGTACGGGTGTGCACTGCTTTTGTGCCCCTATGCGCACTGCATTCGTCATAGACCTGTGCTGCAGGTGTACACATTTTGCACTGCGTGCATCCTTCTTTGTGCCAAAAAGTTGTGATTGGCTATGCCAACGCTGCGGACTGCATGACTTACATTTAACGATGACGTTAGGTGCTGTAATTTCTGCTTTGTGCACTGCGCGAAAGTGCTTCTCTTTTGCTTCATTTTGAGCATGTACTGCACTTCATGCACACATATAGTGAACTTCCTGGTAAGAATTTGGAGAACTGCACACATAAAATGGTCTGTGGATTATAATTTTTTAGAGTATTATTATTTAATGATCTGCGGTTTTGTTTGTGGTAATTGCTGCAGTCAAAGTACACCTTCTTTTTTGGTTCCTTTTTCTTTGGTAACATAAGCCTTTATTGATTGTCCTTTATTCTTGGGAACATAATTTTCATTAAGTCCCCTTTAATTTTCAGTTTTGACCTTTTTGCATTCCTCTTATATAAATGAAGGCTAACTTATACCCTTCCTTTGCATTCCATTTCTCCTCTAGCCGCAAGTTCTCTCCTTTCTCTAGCCTATAATTATTTTTTTGCTTTTCTAGGTTTTCGTTGCGATGGCTCCAGACCCCCGCGCGTATCTCTTCTGCTGCGGCCATGGTTGTGGTGTGCCGACGCACTGCAATTGTTCAGCTTGCTCGCAGGCCCGTCGTGCTCGTCGTGGTGTGAAGGTATTGTGCCGAACTGGGCGAGCCGAGCAGCTTGCATATGGTACAGTATTCACGGAAGGATTGGATATGGGCCAGATCAACGTTTCTGCATTCTATTCTGCGCTGCTTCGCCGTGGCCTTGGCTGCACGAGTTCTTTTGTCCATCAGCTTACGCCAACAGATGTGGAGACTCACTAGAAGATGGTATGTTTCGTTAGATATGATTTTTTTCTTTGTGTTTTTTTGTATAATTCCATTGTATTCTGAACTTTTAGTATTTTAGGGACGCGCTTTTTTTTGTTTTTTGAAGTGTACTGCAATGTGTTCTTATTTCTTGTTTTTATTTTTTTGCTTGTGTGCATGCAACTTGTGTTTTAGTTTACATGGTTACAATATGTGAACTGCTTATATATTAGCTGAGCACTACATGTTTCCACATTTTCCCCCAATTTGTATGGTGTGTACTACATGTAGCTAGTCTCCAGTACTGCATGATAGTTCGAAGCGTACTGCATATTTGCAAGTTCCATACTGCATATTGAAATGCATTTCATCTGTACTGCTTGTTGGATTGTTGTGCACTTCATCTAGCTCTGTGCACAGTATGAGAATTGTACTACTAGTATCGTTCTCAAACAGTTTTATTATTTTTTGCAGAAAATTCCTCAACGAGCTGTTCGGTATGTCCGGCTCAAGAAGAAAGGAATTCTTCAAGTTGTTCTTGGTAATGGATACCTTAAACCAGCCATGTACAGTGTAGGTGTTGGCGGGCGGCTGTGTCTGCAGAAAGGGTGGAAGGAATTTGTCATTGATAGTGGCCTGAAGACTGAGCAAGTTGTTGTCCTCAACTTCTTTGAACTCAAGGATCGTACGGTTAGAATCACATTTGATGTGGCTAAGTTTGATTTGTAATAAGTACGTTTGCGTGTTGAACACTTCATCTTTTTGATGTGTTTTGTAATAAGCACTTTTGTGATTTGAACCGCTTCAATTATTATACTGAACTTCGTGCTGCCAGTGAATAACTCATAGTCAACGGGAAATTTGTGTTTACATGGTTACAATATGTGAACTGCTTATATATTAGCTGAGCACTACATGTTTCCACATTTTTTCCCAATTTGTATGGTGTGTACTACATGTAGCTAGTCTCTAGTACTGCATGATAGTTCGAAGCGTACTGCATATTTGCAAGTTCCATACTGCATATTGAAATGCGTTTTATCTGTACTACTTGTTGGACTGCAGTGAGCTAACAACATTTTTTACATGGTTTTTGAATCAAAATGTGTCAATGTTTTACGCTAGACTACTATATATGTATGGTATACTCTATATACCATTTTCTCTTTACATGGTTTAGTTAAATAACTCATAGTCAACGGGAAATTTGTGTTTACACAAAATTTAAACTGATACATAAGTCATAGAGATAAGCAAACTGCTATGCATATGATTAATTTATTGAAGTTCATCTATTTGGTCGTTAACCTGCTGCTTCTGCGTGGTGACTGGAGCGTGTCTAATGTCGCACTTTCTTTTGTTTTCCGTGGCGGTGTTGCTGGTTCTTGTCTCTGCACCTTTGTGTTTGTAGCCCCTTGCGTGTTGGTTGATGGCTGCTTTCATTTTCAACGCTGCAAACTACATCCTTCTTTGCTCCCCGCGTGCTGGTGGATGGCTGCTTTGGTTTTTCAGCGCTACGAACTACATCCTTCTTTGATTCCCCCGTGCTGGTTGATGGCTGCTTTGGTTTTTCAGCGTTGTGGACTGCATCCTTCTTTGCTCCCCGCGTGCTGGTTGTTGGCTGCTTTCGTTTTCCATTGCTGAGAACTGCATCCTTCTTTGATCCCCGTGTGCTGGTTGATGGTGGTTTTCGTTTTCCAGCGCTGTGAACTGCATCCTTCTTTGCTCCTACCTTGTTTTTTGAAAGTGGTGTTGTTCTCGGTTTTTTCTGTACAGCAGCATTTCCTTGGGGTGGTCTTGTTGGCATTGTTTCTTCATGTTCTTCGTCCTCTTCACTCTCTTCACTCTCTTCTTCCTCTTCATCATCTTCATCATCTGTTTCTTCATAAGCCACTGTTTCTTCAGTTTCTTCACGTTCTTCGTCCTCTTCACTCTCTTCTTCTTCCTCCTCTTCTCCATCTGCTTCTTCATAAGCCATTTCTTCTTCAGTTGTGTCACCATCTTCTTCTTTGATCTCACCTTCTTCGTCTTCCTCATTTTCTGATCTTTTTCTTTTTCTTTTGAGGCAGGTTCTTGAATTGTGTCTCTTCCTCTTTTTGCAGATGCTACATTGTCTCGGTTTCGTCCATTTCTTAGTGTTGTGAGTGGAATTTCTGTTTTGTTGTGCATCGCCATGTCCTCGTTTTTCTTGTTCATTTCTTTTTGTACACGTCCTGGAATTGTGGCCGCTGATTTCATTACATGTTCTGCACATTCTTACTCCCAGTGGGTGACCATCACTGTCCAGCTCATGCTGTGGCTTACTGTTTTTGTCATCATTTTTCTCCTTGCATGCCACCTTTTTATGGGCTGCATCGCCCCCTTTCTTCCTTCCTCTTGTGTTTGAAACAGGAGGTGGAAGAATTGTTTCTTTTCTGATAGCACCAGTTCCGTTGTGTTCGGTATTTTCTACTTGCTCGGCATTATTGTCATGGTGGGATTTCTCTGCTTGCTTTAGTTGTGCTGCTTCTTCTTCTTCTTCGTTGAGCACGTCAACTTCCTCGATCAGTGCCCTCATACCAAACAACACTCTGTGGCACCCAGTGTCGGACCTTGTCGCTCTGTTTGCAAGGTCCATTGCTGTTTCTGTCAGCAATTTACTATGGCAAAAAAGCGAGGTTCCATCTGGTGTTGTTTGTTCGTAGTCTCTTCAGTCAAACGTTGCATCTGATCTTGCGTTATGGTTGTATCTTTTCATGATGTACACCTCAGGAATCTTGAGTACTCTCAAATGAGAAAGCATGCATAACATATGGACGCAAAAGAGCCCTGCAGACAAACACACAACTTTTTTTGTTTTGTAAGTGAACTGCATGAAATTTGTAAACACAATTTTTTTCGTTATTTGTTCATTTTTAAAGAAGTGGACTTCATTTGGTTTTGTGAATTACTCATGCATGTGGACTTTTAAAGTTCAGTAAGTGAGCTTTCGTGCATGACTATCAGAATCTAGAATTTTTTTTGCAAGGAGTCTCACCTGTGTGTGTCCAGAGTTTGCACTCACATTCGTAGACACCTTTCTCTTCATCGGCGACCACTTGGAAATTATGCCTTGCCCAGTCAAATGCATCCGATCTGTTGTAGTGGTGTACGAGATACTTTGTCGGGTTCTCAGGGCATCGTTCTGCTCTGAATGCAGTGCTACGGTAGAGTGTTTCTTTGAAATCTGCAAACACTGCCCTTGTATACACTTTTGATAGCTGAACTTCGAACCCAAACTTGGTTGTTGTTTTTACCTCTGACTGCATGATTACAAATGCACTGTTACGAACCGGAGAAATGAAAAAATTGTTTGTTTTGTAGTCATATTTTAGCAGTTTTTGATTGACATTTTGTTTACCTCATTTGCTACTGTCTCTGCGTGCTCGACGGCCTTCCTAGTCTGAATGCACTTATCCACCTGCTGAGCAAACAGATGGAGGTCATGCTTCTCCCTGACAAAATTTTTCTTCAGTATGCGGTTCATGCTCTCGCTTCTCTATGTGGAAGTCATCCGAGCACAGAAAATTTCCTTGTAGTAAGCCGAGATCCACTCGTGCCTGTCATGCCACAGCGAATTCATCACTTCGTCGTCTTGCAAGTTGTACCTCTGAATGAGGTTCTTCCATGCTTGTTCAAATTCTGACGGCATTAGTGGGTGGTTCAGCACCGCACTGAGTTCATCCTTGAGTTTCTCGTGCGCCTTATACAGCAAGGCGAGGTGGTCTTTGTACTTCTTCATGATATGCCACCGACACAGCTTATGCAGAGTTTGTGGGAGGATAGTTTTTAATGCTGCCTTCATCGAAGAACACTGGTCTGAGAAGTCACAAATAGTGTTTCTTTTATTAAGTTGTTTGCGTGTGTGCAAGATAGATGGAATAAATATAAGTGCACCAAACAAACGTAAGTATGCAGGTGTTTTTTATTTTTTGTATCTGTGAGCATGCAGATTGGCGGCTTGTTGTTCATACACCTTAGAAAGGTTTTGAAAACCCACTCGAATGATGAGTGCAACAGCAAATATGGTGCTCTGTAGATGATGGTTCACCCCCACAAACACTCCCAGCGGCATGTGGAATTTGTTAGTTTTATACGTCGTGTCAAATGTAACGCAGTCTCCAAAATCTTCATCTGATCCTTTGCAACTTGCGTTCGCCCAAAAGACGTTTCTTACATGGTTATCTGCATCAACGTCATAATCATAGAAGAACTCTGGGATTATCTTCTGCATTTTCTCGAAGAAATCCAGAAGTTTCTTGACATCATCTTCAAACTCTTCTCTGGCAAACTTCTGTTTCCTGCATTTTCAGACACAATGCAAACTCATCTCGTCAAACAGGGAATAATTACCGACAGAATGCTCAAGAGATATGCTCTGTTACGTGCTTACTTGTTTACACAGTCGTGGCTAGTATGTCCCATGTATTGCAGACCACCGGACATACGCGACAGCGTCGACATCATCTGAGCATGTGTGTGGTTGTCCAGTTGCATGTCTTTCACTAACTGGTCTATCAAAGGATCGTCTTTTTTGTGCGATCGCATGTGCAAAAGCATCCCGGGGCTTTCCAGCATCTTGTGATTGTGGTTGAGTTGAACCATTTCTATCACAAATTTTCCATCCTTCCACTTTTTGACTCTAATCTTTACCTTTCAGCCAATCCTTTTTGATGTCTTCTGACGTACCCGGTGATAATCTGACACAGTCTGTTTGTGCGTCCCTTGTCTTGAGCAGACAATGTAGGCATTTGTCCTGTGTTTTGCCCTCTTGTGTATGCCAAACCCTTCACATCTTGCATAATTGTTGTTAAAGTCCCATGCCTTGTCGTACATGGTGAACTTCATTCAAGAAGCAGGTACGAGGTTCAGCGGCTTGTTTTTATCCTGCATTAATTGCAATGCTCTATGAGATAATTTGTTCTGTTCTGTTTTTTAAATACGAGGAGTGCATATGAGTTTAATAAAGCATTGCAATGTTCCTAAGTTTTTAGAAGAATCCAATGTATTAGATGCTAGGTCAAACCTCATAAGAAATATCAGTGTGCACTGCAATGTTATCTGAATGGACTGCAACTATTTTTTTTCAGAACATAGAGGTACATGTGTGTAGAGTCGTTCGCCCGATGGTGTTTGCAGCCCGCCGGGTTGTATTGGACATGGTGGGGTTATAGCAGATCTGTGTAGTTGAGGATCTCGCAGCGGCAATAGTGAGGAGGATCTGGACCTGCTGTTTACTTTTGACCTAGGTACCGTTGGTGGTCGCAGCGTTGAAGTTGATGCAGCAGGTCTGCTTGGAGCTCTGCTTTCGGTGCAACACGTGGACACTGAGCTCTGTTTTGGGGTGCGGCAGGTGGACGTGGTGGTAATCTAGTGTTGTGACGACCTCTCAGTGGATTGGTTTGAAAATTTTGGAGCAATGGCCCATCATCATAGACATAATCATCATCTGCTGCAACATCGTGTTCAACTGCGTCATCATTGTCTGTTCAGACATGCTGTCCAAACATAGTGAACTCGTGCTTATACTCTGGGTTGAAAACTGTTATTGTCTCACCGTCATTGTCATCGTCTTCATCATCCCGTTGGTGAGTGCCTTCCCAGACGAATGTGACATCATCATCATCTTCGACTACATCTTCTTCCTGGAAAAAATCTTCTTCCGGAGAGTACTGCACCCTGTTTGTCATCGTGAAGAATCCTCGAGGAATCTCAGGGGTAATCCAGCTAGTATCTCTTTCAGAAGAAGCTCCACTCTTCTGAAAGTTGTTGTTCTCAGTGTTCTCAATTATGCGCGGCATTTTGTATCTGCTGAACGTCATTTCCTGTACACAAAATGACCAAGCTGCATTGTCAGGTTAAATGAACTGAATCATGCGAACTGCAATGTGTTCAAAATGGTACTGCCGAAGCATTGTATGCTGACTGCATCACCCCGCAAGGTGAACTGAAGCAACCGCACTGCATCGTTATCCGTAATGAACCTATACAAGCGTACTGCATAACCGAGTAAGTGCACTGCATTTTCCCCCACAACGAACCGAAGCAACCGCACTGCATAGGTTTTGTAGGCACGTTGTACTACTTGTACTACTTTGTCTTGGATAACTACACTGAGATGGTTGAGGAAGTGTACTGCTTACCTTGTGTTGCAGTGATTTCTTGCGTTTACAGGAGGAAGTTCCCTTCTCGTCCGTCTGCACAACTTTCCCGTTCGCCCGTGTAGTCCACTTGCCCATCAGAAGTTCATGAGCGGTCTGGACGTTGCTCAAGGTGAACGGGGAAGTAGGATTTGCTCTGAAGGTCGATGCAGACTTATTCCAAGAAGCTACCGTGGATGAAGCAACCTTGCGCACACTCCTCCTTGCTCGAATTGGTTTGATGTCGAGGCACCACCAATCCACATTTGATGAAGTACAGCTAATTGCTGGCCCAGAGGAGTTCAGTGGCAGCGCTACCGAGATGCTGCCGTGGAAGAAGGCCGATAGGCTGGTGTTGCTCAGTGCCTGCCACGGAAGAACGCCGAGAGGCGACAGGCGGCGTCGCTGCCTGGCCGCCGCCGCAGAAGAAGGCCGGGAGGGGAGGGGCAGCGTCGCTGCCGGCCGCCGCCGCGGAAGAAGGCCGGGAGGGGAGGGGCGATGACGCTCCCAGGCCGCCGCCGTGGGAGAAAGCTGGGAGGGGAGGGGCGGCATCGCTCCCAGGCCGCCGCCGCAGAAGAAGGCCGGGAGGGGAGGGGGGCGGCGGTGCTCCCAGGCCGCTGTCGCGGTAGAAGGTCGGGAGGGGAGGAGGGGCGGCGCGATCTGTTGGTGGTGTGCAGAATAAGGCTGGTGTTATTAGAATAAGAGTCTTATGGGGTGTTATCGTAATAGACCCACCCTATATATATCCAATTGGATGTGGGTTTTCATAAAGCATTATTGTTGACATTACCCTTGAGGTAAAAGGCTGGGAGGCAAAACTATAAGCCCTTATCTTTCTCTGTGTCGGATTAAAACTTCATACCCATAAGTATTGCGTGAGTGTTAGCAATTGTGAAAGACTAAATGATAGTTGATTATGTGTACTTGCCGAAAAGCTCTTATATTGACTCTTTCCGATGTTATGATAAATTGCAATTGCTTTAATGACTGAGATTATAGTTGGCTAGTTTTTCAATGAAGTTTCTGATTCATACATTACATTGTGAATAGATTGTTACTTTAGCATAAGTAATCATATGACAATATATATATGTTGCTATTCTAATAATGGTCATGATGCCTTCATGTCCGTATTTTATTTTATTGACACCTCTATATCTAAACATGTGGATATATTTTTCGATATCGGCTTCCGCTTCAGGACAAGCGAGGTCTATGCTTGGGGGTGTTGATATGTCCATTTTACATCATGCTTTGATATCGATATTATTGCATTATGGGCTATTATTACACCTTATGGCACAATACTTATGCCTTTTGTCTCTTATTTTACAAGGTTTACATGAAGAGGGAGAATGCAGGTAGCTGGAATTCTGGGCTAGAAAAGGAGCAAAGATTAGAGACCTATTCTGCACAACTCCAAAAGTCCAAAACTCCACGAAAGTCAGTTTTGGAATATATTAAAAATATTGGGTGAAGAAAGCACCAGAGGGGGGCCACCCACTGTCCACGAGGGTCGAGGGCGCGCCCCTGCCTTGTGGGCCACCTGGAAGCCCCCCAATGCCCATCTTCTGATATAAGGTGTCTTTTGCCCTGGAAAAAAGAAGAAGGAACTTTCGGGATGAAGCGCCGCCGTCTCGAGGCGGAACCTGGCGAAACCAATCTAGGGTTCCAGCAGAGCTGTTCTGCCGGGGAAACATCCATCCGGGAGGGGGAAATCATCACCATCATCATCACCATCGATCCTCTCATCGGGAGGGGTCAATCTCCATTAACATCTTCATCAGCAGCATCTCCTCTCAAACCCTAGTTCATCTCTTGTATCTGATCTTTGTCTCAAAACCTCAGGTTGGTACCTGTGGGTTGCTAGTAGTGTTGATTACTCCTTGTAGTCGATGCTAGTTGGTTTATTCGGTGGAAGATTATATGTTCATATCCGCTATGCATATTAATACCCCTCTGATTATGAACATGAATATGATTTGCGAGTAGTTACATTTGTTCCTGAGGACATGGGAGAAGTCTTGTTATAAGTAGTCATGTGAATTTGGTATTCGTTTGATATTTTGATGAGATGTATGTTGTCTTTCCTCTAGTGGTGTTATGTGAACGTCGACTACATGACACTTCACCATTGTTTGGGCCTAGGGGAAGGCATCGGAAAGTAATAAGTAGATGATAGTTGCTAGAGTGGCAGAAGCTTAAACCCTAGTTTATGCGTTGCTTTGTAAGGGGCTGATTTGGATCCATATGTTGCATGCTATGGCTAGGTTTACCTTAATTCTTTTTTCATAGTTGCAGATGCTTGCGAGGGGGTTAATCATAAGTGGGATGCTTGTCCAAGGAAGGGCAGTACCCAAGCACCGGTCCACCCACATATCTAATTATCAAAGTAACGAACGAGAATCATATGAGCATGATGAAAACTAGCTTGATGATAATTCCCTTGTGTCCTCGAGAGCGCTTTCCTTTATATAAGAGTTTGTCCAGGCTTGTCCTTTGCTACTAAAAGGATTGGGCCACCTTGCTGCGCCTTGTTTAGTTTTGTTACTTGTTACCCGTTACGAATTACCTTATCACAAAACTATGTGTTACCGATAATTTCAGTGCTTGCAGAGAATACCTTACTGAAAATCGTTCGTCATTTCCTTCTGCTCCTCTTTGGGTCTGACACTCTTACTTATCAAAAGGACTACGATAGATCCCCTATACTTGTGGGTCATCAGGTGTTTCCACAATAACAAAACAACCCTTAGCCGACGTCTCGGTGCCCGAAGGCAGTTGTGTTAGCGGAAACGAGGCAATCGGATATATGAGCTTTATAACTTTCACTTAGTCATAGGAGCTTAAAGTTGGGAGGCTAATTATTAGGCCCGGTTAGTGTTCAGCGACAGCCGAGGTCAAGCCGTTAACTCTTCGACCAATGTTGTGAACAGCCCGTCGTTTAACATGGGGTGACGTCCATTGATCTTATAGTTTAACAGAGTCATCGGATCGCTGACTAGTTTATGCTTATTATGACAATCAGTTTTCGGCTTTCTCCACTGAGGCGCTTAACAATGCGAGCTGGAAGCACAATCGCAGTGGTTCTCCATTTGCACACCTAGCTGAACAAAGCGGAACATAGGAGGCAAGCACAGGAGCCAGGCAACCCAACTATTGACCGAAGACACAATTTGAAACCGATGCGTATAAAGCAGTATCCGAGAATGTTTTGCCGAGGAGTCCATGGAATACCTTGGCTTTTGGTGGGTTCAGCTCTAGCCGGAGCCCCTCTTTGATATTGCCAAGCTTTAAAGGTTTCCGACGTTGTACTGCGAGACTTATGCTAGAGAAACACAAATAGGTTAAAAATGCCATAAGCTCGAAAAGCCAAAAAAACTAACGTAAAAGCTTGACGTCCGAAATAAACCAAGTCATTTGGTGCCAATCCGAAAATTGGTTTTAAAATTTTTCTGTTTTTGTCGTGCATTAATAGGACACATCCGATCTCAAGACTTCAAGCGGGTCAGCCTACGGCTGTAACCTCCTATCCTGAAGGTGGAGTACCGCTCATCAGGCCAGTTTAGCGAACTAAACTCGAGCGGCTTTGAGAGAGAAACTAGCCTCCCCGGCTATTGACCACACACTCGTGTCGAAAAAGGAGTGATAGAAAAAGACTTTGCAATGACTAGGAAGAAAACAATTATTATTGAACGGCTCGTACAAATTTAAGAGACCCTAGTTAACTTGGGTAAAGGAAGTGTTTTTAAAAAACAACGTTTGTTCACAAATTAAGTGTTTAACACAAATATAATGTTTGGTCGAACCGAACAAGAATTAAAAAAACTGAGCATGGAAGCGACTTAGCTGGTTAATGTGCTTGGTGTCGATGAGCGACCCGAGCTTAAGGCGAGACGAGGTCCCAGGCCCCAAGCCAGCCCTGAGGTGGTAGAGCAAAGAGCTCGGCACTTTGAAGTGGCGACATAGCATGACCAATGTGACGAGGTGGAATCCCCAGTCCGTCCGAGGTGACGGAGTAGGCCAGCAGTATGACGCCGAAGTTCCCAGGTGGGTTAATGAAGTTACGATGAAGCCCCCGGTCTAGCCGAGGTGACGTGGTACGTCGGTATGCCGAGGTGACAACGCTGCCCAACCTAGATCATTTACACATGCACAGAAAATAGTGCAAGCCGAAGATAATAGTAATAATAATAAATTCAAAAAAATCATAACATAATAAATATTTTTTGCAAAATGAGTAATCAAAGAAATATGGCTCGTGTGCCGAACACTTGATGATGTAGAGCTCTCTCAGCGATGCCGAAGTCCCCGAGGCAACCGAACATGTCGGTATGGAAATTCGACCAACAAGGTGATCACGCGAGCCGATTTACGCTGATTGGGATGACAACGTCGGCTTGCCAAAGTGACTGCATGACGCAGTCGAAGTCGATTACCTACACATGTAAAATAGTGCAGTCCAAAAATAAATATATATATATATATATAATCCTCACATAATTAATTTACGCAAAATATTTTTTAAGAGATCTGGCGTGCCGTCGAAGCCAATATCGGTGCGGGGCGCCGACGTGACAAAGCATGTATTCAAAGGGCGGTCCGAGTCGCCGATGAGGCGTTCGCTGAACTGCAGACAGGAAACTGACTGAACCATCACGCAACCATCGTTCATGTGGCCATCATTTGACAGACCTGTGTACAGATGATGGAACAAACCAGAGTAATAATTCCTTGGGAAAAATAAACCCAAGAAAGAAAAAATTACTAGGATGAATAGCACCTGGTTTATCTGTTGTAGCAATCTGAAGAAAGGTTACTCCCAAAATTGGGACAAAATCCACACGCGCATTGCCTAACGGGCGATGAAGCGACGGCATGGCGATGGTGGCAAAGGTTGGCTCGCCGAGGGAAAGCCCCCGGTCCACCTAATGTGACGAAACTGGTCGGCTGCTGATGCCGAAGTCATCGGAGTAGGTTGATGAAGAGATGGCGAAGGCTCCTGTCTAGCCGAGTTGACAGAGCGGGTCGGTAAGGAGATGTTGCAGCTGACATGTCAGCCGAGGTGTTGAAGCAATTCGGCGTCATGGACATCGATTTGAATAAGCAATAGCCTGGCCGTGCCAATGTAGGTCGTGACTTGTGACACGGTCATTGCCAGATTGATGAAGTGACCGAGCGGCGATGTCGGCGCGCTTGACTCGTGCAATCCGTGGGGTGATGGTGTTGGTGATGATTTATACTTCGTGATGCCGAACTCTTGTTCGGCTTGCCGAGATGATGATCCGCAGAAGTTGAGCTCGGCTCAACAAAGCGACGACATGTCTAGCGCAGGTCGGCAGCCGTGGAGCAATGTTGTCGGACTGGTTTGACACCAGCGTGATGGTGAAGAATATCTCAGAGAAGGCTTAAAATTTTATGGGCACGTGCTTAAGAACAACGCACAATACCCTGGAAAGAGATTCTTCCAAAAATGTTCTCCAATATCCCGTTCATGACGAAAGATGAACTCAGGTCGGATTCGTATTCGCGCAGAAAATAGATCCGAAAAGTGATGCACTAATCGGAAGGTTCACAGAGTTTGAACGGTCTGATCGAGCTGAAATTTTGAGAGGTGGTAGATATGGAAATTCCGCAGAAGATGAACGGTTGGCTCTTCCGAATAACCTCCGAGCTAGGCTCTACAGACCACGCCCTAAACTCGTCCAGCTTCTCGTCCAGGCTCGACAGGCCCCTAGTATATCATAGATCGCCGGAGATTCCTCCATCGGAAGGCAACGAAATTTTTCAGGGTTATTGTATACTCAATTCCGCACAATTCCACCAAAGGGTTCATCAAATGAACTTCCGAGGAGACGGTGGCAGCAAAAACAAGTCTGATGTACAAAAAAACAGTGCGATCGCACGAGGGCAATGTTGACGATGAGCCCCCAGGCTCCATAGATGAATTTTCCATGGTCTCGGTTGAGATTTGAGCTGATGATGATGAGAGTATCCGTCTGATTTTTATGATCTAACATGGAGCACAGCCCTCTGTCCAGCCAAGGTGACCAGTCGAGCTGGCGACAGAGATGCCGACATCGACCATAAAGCTCGGCTCCGATTGTAGATTGCGCCGGAGACGATCCGAATTCCAATCGCACCGTGGTGACTGCCAGCAGGCTCTCAATGAAAGCACCAGCATTGGTTATATCCAGCGTATCTTGTAGTAAGTGTCCTAAGCTAGGAGTCTTGAAGCGATGGTAACATGGACATAGGGTTTTACCCAAGTTCGGGCTCTCTCGAAGAGATAATACCCTACATCCTGCTTTTGATTGTATTGATATGGGTGTAGTACAAAGTACATGTATCTACCACGAGATTGTTCTAATGAATACTAGATGATCTATTGACTAGCCTGGCCTCGGTTTATAATACACTGGAGGCCTAGGGTTTAGGAGAGTCCTCGTCTTGGGCGCCAAGTCTTGTGGAATATCCTTTGTATGCGGTATGGGTTGCCAGAACTAGCCCAATAGTGAACCGCCATGGGGGTCCTCAGCCTGACCCACAGGTCGGGAGACAACGTGGTGAGTACCCCCTAGTCCAGGACACTGTCAATGGCCTTTTTGGGCTTGCTAGCACATGCCTCAGTAGCGGCAGCAGTAGAACTTTTGTTGAATTTCTTCACTGCTTCTTTTGCCATTTTGGCTAACTTACATTATAGGTGGTTCCCAAACAGAATGGTAAAGTTTATACTCCCTCACCACCGACAAGCACATTCCACGGCTGGTCTAAAACAATGAGTACCGTCGAAGTAACAACAGTTCTGGGGGAGTTTTGTTTGCAATTATTTTGATTTGATTTGAGCATGGGGCTGGTGATGTATACTACACAACCTTCTTCTTGTAGACGTTTTTGGGCTTGCAAGTGCACAGGTTTGTAGGACAGTAGCAAAGTTCCCTGAAGTGGATGACCTAAGGTTTATCAATCCGTAGGAGGCGTAGGATGAAGATGGTCTCTCTTCAAGCAACCCTGCAACCAAATAACAAAAAGTCTCTTGTGTCTCCAACACACCCAATACAATGGTAAATTTTATAGGTGCACTAGTTCGGCGAAGAGATGGTGATACAAACGCAAAATAGATAGTAGATATAGGTTTTTTGTAATCTGTAATAATAAAAACAGCAAGGTAACAAGTGGCAAAAGTGAGCGTAAATGGTATTGCAATGGTAGGAAACAAGGCCTAGGGTTCATACTTTCACTAGTGCAAGTTCTCTCAATGACAAGCCCTCAACATGCAACACAGAGTCACTCCAAAGCCACTAATAGTGGAGAACAAACGTAGAGATTATGGTCGGGTACAAAACCACCACAAAGCTATTCTTTCGGATCGATCTACAAAAGAGTTCGTACTAGAATAACACCTTAAGATACAAATAAACCAAAACCCTAATGTCACCTAGATACTCCATTGTCACCTCAAGTATTCGTGGGCATGATTATACGATATGCATCACACAATCTCAGATTCATCCAACCAACATAAAAGTACTTCAATAAGTGCCCTAAAGCTACTACCGGAGAGTCAAGAACGTGTGCCAACCCCTATGCATAGGTTCCCAAGTGTCAGGAAACACGCAAGTTGATCACCAAAACATACATCAAGTGGATCAATAGAATAACCCATTGTCACCACGGTTATCCCACGCAAGACATACATCAAGTGTTCATAAAAGACTCAATCCGATAAGATAACTTCAAAGGGGAAACTCAATTCATCACAAGAGAGTAGATGGGGAGAAACATCATAAGATCCAACTACAATAGCAAAGCTCGGGATACATCAAGATCGTGCCATAGAGGAACACGAGAGAGAACACGACAGAGAGAGATCAAACACATAGCTACTGGTACATACCCTCAGCCTCGAGGGTGAACTACTCCCTCCTCGTCATGGATAGCGCTGGGATGATGAACATGGGAACCGGTGATGGGATCCCCCTCCGGCAGGGTGCCGGAACAGGGTCCCGATTGGTTTTTGGTGGCTACAGAGGCTTGCGGCGGCGGAACTCCCAATCTATCTTCTATTCTGGAAGTTTTAGGGTACGTAGGTATATATGGGTCCAGGGGGTATGTCGGTGGACCTCCGGGGTGCTCACGAGGTAGGGGGCGCGCCCAGGGGGTGGGCGCGCCCCCACCCTCGTGGGCAGCCCGGGACTCCCCTAACATGCATTCCAAGTCCATCTGGTTGGTTTCCTTCCAAAATTAACTTCTCCAGTTGATTTCATTCCGTTTTGACTCCGTCTGATATTCCTTTTCCTCGAAACACTGAAATAGGCATAAAACAACAAATCTGGGCTGGGCCTCCGGTTAATAGGTTAGTCCCAAAAATAATATAAAAGTGTATAAGAAAACACAATATTGCCTAAAACAGTAGATAAAGTAGCATGGAGCAATCAAAAATTATAGATACGTTGGAGACGTATCAAGCATCCCCAAGCTTAATTCCTGCTCGTCCTCGAGTAGGTAAATGATAAAAAAGAATTTTTGATCCAGAGTAATACTTTGGCATAATTTCAATGTAAATCTTCTTAATCGTGGCATGAATATTCAGATTTGAAAGATTCGAAACAAAAGTTCATATTGACATAAAGATAATAATACTTCAAGCATACTAATCAAAGCAATCATGTCTTCTCAAAATAACATGGCAAAAGAAAGTCCATCCCTACAAAATCATATAGTCAGGCTATGCTTCATTTTCGTCACATAAAGATGTTCCCAACTTCTATACCCCCGATGACAAGCCAAGCAATTGTTTCATACTTAAATAATCTCAAACTTTTTCAACCTTCACGCAATACATGAGCGTGAGCCATGGATATAGCACTATGGGTGGAATAGAATATGATGATGGGGATTGTGTGGAGAAGACAAAAAAG
Source organism: Aegilops speltoides (assembly GCA_021437245.1). Lineage (NCBI taxonomy): Eukaryota > Viridiplantae > Streptophyta > Magnoliopsida > Poales > Poaceae > Aegilops > Aegilops speltoides. The sequence continues at coordinate 238,466,141 of CM038147.1, forward strand.
GAGAAAGTCTCACATTGACGAGGATAATCAACGGGCTATGGAGATGCCCATCAATTGATGTCAACATGAGGAGCAGGGATTGCCGTGCAACGGATGCACTAGAGCTATGAATGCTCAACAAAAGAAAACTAGTGGGTGTGCATCCAACTTGCTTGCTCATGAAGACGTAGGTCATTTGAGGAAGCCCATCGTAGGAATATACAAGCCAAGTTCTATAATGAAAAATTCCCACTAGTATAAAAAGACAACTTATGAGACTCACTACATGAAGAACAAGGTGCTACTTTGAAGCACAATATATGAGACTCACTACATGAAGAACAAGGTGCTACTTTGAAGCACAACTGTGGAAAAAGAGATAGTAGCATTGCCCTTTTTTTTGGGCCTTTCTTTTTTTCTTTTGGCCTTTCCCTTTTTTTGGGCCTTTCTTTTTTTGGCCTTTCTCTTTTTTTGGGCAATGCTTTAATAATGATGATCATCACACTTCTATTGATTACAATATAAGGATTACAACTCGAAACTAGAACAAGATATGACTCTATATGAATGCCTCCAGCGGTGTACCTGGATGGTGCAATGAATCAAGAGTGACATGTATGAAAAATAATTCATGGTGGCTTTGCCACAAATACGATGTCAACTACATGATCATGCGATGGCAATATGACAAAAGTAACGTATGTCATAACGATGATAAACGGAACGGTGGAAAGTTGCATGGCAATATATCTCGGAATGGCTATGGAAATGCAATAATAGGTAGGTATGGTGGCTGTTTTGAGGAAGATATAAGGAAGTTTAAGTGTGATAGAGCGTATCGTATCACGGGGTTTGGATGCACCGGTGAAGTTTGCACCAACTCTCAAGGTGAGAAAGGACAATGCACGGTACCGAAGAGGCTAGCAAAGGCAGAAAGGTGAGAGTGCGTATAATCCATGGACTCAACATTAGTCAAAAGAACTCATATACTTATTGCAAAAATTTAGAAGTCATCAAAAATCAAGTACTATGCACATGCTCCTAGGGGGATAGATTGGTAGGAGAAGACCATCGCTCGTCCCCGACCGCCACTCATAAGGATGCACAAGCCAGGTACACTTCATGTTTCAAATTTGTTACACAACTTTAACCATACGTGCATGCTACGGGACTTGCAAACTTCAACACAAGCATTTCTCAAATTCATAATTACTCAACTATCATGACTTTGATATTATCACCTCCATATCTCAAAACAGTTGTCAAGCATCAAACTTATCTTAGTATTCAACGCACTCAAAAGAAAGTTTCACATATCTTGAATACCAAGTATATTAACATTAAGCAAATTACCATGGTATTAACGACTCTCAAAATAATCTAAGTGATGCATGAGAGTTCATCTATAGTTCCTTTAAAACAAATCTACCATCGTGCTCTAAAAGATCTAAGTGAAGCACTAGAGCAATAACAAAAACTACTCCGAAAGATATAAGTGAAGATCAATGAGTAGCTAAATAATTATGCAACTATGTGAAGACTCTCTCTCATTTAATAATTTCAGATCTTGGTACTTTATTCAAACAGCAAGCAAAGCTAAAGAAAACTACATTGCAAGGATAGCACAACTCATGTGAAGAAGCAAAAACTTAGGCTCAACCGATACTAACCGATAGTTGTTGAAGAAGAAAGGTGGGATGCCTACCGGGGCATCCCCAAGCTTAGATGCTTGAGACTTCTTGAAATATTATCTTGGGGTGCCTTGGGCATCCCCAAGCTTGAGCTTTTGTGTCTCCTTAATTCCTCCCATATCATGGTTTCTCTTTTTATCAAAAAGCTTCATCCACAACAAACTCAACAAGAACTCGTGAGATAGGTTAGTATAAACCAACGCAAAACCTTATCATTTTCTACTGTAACAAATCACTTAAATTATTATTCAACACTGAATACTAAATGCCTCTGCATATTTAATACTCCTATACTCAAATAGAATCATTAAGCAAGCAAACATATGCAAACAATGCAAACATAACAGCAATCTGCCAAAACAGTACAGTCTGTAAAGAATGCAAGAGTCATCATACTTCCCTAACTCCAAAAATTATGAACTAAAATTCCCACTGTAATAAATTTATCATATCTCAATATGCAAACAGATTAAACATTATACCACTCCCTGACTTTTCTAGGGAATTTTTGCAACAGCGGTAAACTTTCTGTTTTCAAACAGCAACAAGTAAACTAGCAAAATAAGCATGGCAAAGACTATCCTTGACTTTTTTATTGAAACTAAAGAGGCAAAACACAATTCTAACTAACATCAATCAAAAACAAACAAAAGAAATTGACGCTCCAAGCAAAACACATATCATGTGGTGAATAAAAATATAGCTCCAAGTAAAGTTACCGATGAAAGAAGACGAAAGAGGGGATGCCTTCAGGGGCATCCCCAAGCTTAGGCTCTTGGTTGTCCTTGAATATTACCTTGGGGTGCATTGGGCATCCCCAAGCTTAGGCTCTTGCCACTCCTTATTCCATAGTCCATCGAATCTTTACCCAAAACTTGAAAACTTCAACCACACAAAACTCAAAACAAAACTCGTAAGCTCCGTTAGTATAAGAAAATAAAACCACCACTTAGGTACTGTAATAACTCATTCTAAATTCATATTGGTGTAATATCTACTGTACTCCAACTTATCTATGGTTCATACCGTCCGATACTACTCATAGATTCATCAAAATAAGCAAACAACACATAGAAAACAGAATCTGTCTAAAACAGAACAGTCTGTAGTAATCTGTATAAAACGTATACTTCTGGAACCCCAAAAATTATGAAATAAATTGCTGGACCTGAGAAATTTGTCTATTAATCATCTGTAAAAATAATCAACCTAAAATCACTCTCCAGTAAAAAATGGCAGCTAATCTCGTGAGCGCTAAAGTTTCTGTTTTTCACAGCAAGATCACATAAACTTCACCCAAGTCTTCCCAAAGGTTCTACTTGGAACTTTATTGAAACAAAAGCTATAAAACATGATTACTACAGTAGCATAATCATGTGGACACACAAAAACAGTAAGTATACATATTGGGTTGTCTCCCAACAAGCGCTTTTCTTTAATGCCTTTTAGTTAGGCATGATGATGATAATGATGCTCACATAAAAGATAAGAATTGAAACATAACGGGAGCATCATGAAGCATATGACTAGCACATTTAAGTCTAACCCACTTCCTATGCATAGGGATTTTGTGAGCAAACAAATTAGGAGAACAATAATCAACTAGCATAGGAAGGTAAAACAAGCATAGCCTCAAGAATTTAAGCACATAGGGAGGAAACTTGATATTATTGCAATTCCTACAAGCATATATTCCTCCCTCATAATAATTTTCGGTAGCATCATGAATGAATTCAACAATATAACCATCACCTAAAGCATTCTTTTCATGATCTACAAGCATAAAAAATTTACTACTCTCTTCATAAGCAAACTTCTTCTTTATAGCATACATATCATCACAATAATCATCATAGATAGGAGGCATGCTTTCATCATAGTAAATTTGTTCATCAAAGCTTGGGGACAAAATATATCATATTCATCAAACATAGCTTCCCCAAGCTTGTGGCTTTGCATATCATTAGCATCATGGATATTCAAGGAATTCATACTAACAACATTGCAATCATGCTCATCATTCACATATTTCATGCCAAGCATTCTATGTAATTCTTCTTCTAACACTTCGGCACAATTTTCCTTTCCATCATACTCACGAAAGATATTAAAAAGGTGAAGCGTTTGATACAAACTTAACTCCATTTTTTTAATTTTCTTTTATAAAATAAACTAGTGCTAAAAAAAGAAACAAAAAGATTCGATTGCAAGATCTAAAGATATACCTTCAAGCACTCACCGCGCCAAAAAAGAGCTAAGTTGACGGAGTGTGAGTACCCTTTACCTTTGCCTCCCCAGCAACGGCGCCAGAAAAGAGCTTGATGTCTACTACACAACTTCTTCTTGTAGACGTTGTTGGGCCTGCAAGTGCACAGGTTTGTAGGACAGTAGCAAATTTCCCTCAAGTGGATGACCTAAGGTTTATCAATCCGTACGAGGCGTAGGATGAAGATGGTCTCTCTTCAAGCAACCCTGCAACCAAATAACAAAAAGTCTCTTGTCCCCCCAACACACCCAATACAATGGTAAATTGTATAGCTGCACTAGTTCGGCGAAGAGATGGTGATACAAGTGCAAAATAGATACTAGATATAGGTTTTTGTAATCTGAAATAATAAAAACAGCAAGGTAACAAGTGGTAAAAGTGAGCGTAAATGGTATTGCAATGGTAGGAAACAAGGCCTAGGGTTCATACTTTCACTAGTGCAAGTTCTCTCAACAATAATAACATAGATAGAACATATGACAAGCCCTCAACATACAACAAAGAGTCACTCCACAGCCACTAATAGCGGAGAACAAACATAGAGATTATGCTCGGGTACGAAACCACCACAAAGCTATTCTTTCGGATCGATCTATAAAAGAGTTCGTACTAGAATAACACCTTAAGATACAAATCAACCAAAACCCTAATGTCACCTAGATATTCCATTGTCACCTCAAGTATCCGTGGGCATGATTATACGATATGCATCACACAATCTCAGATTCATCCAACCAACATAAAAGTACTTCAAAAAGTGCCCCAAAGCTACTACCGGAGAGTCAAGAACGTGTGCCAACCCCTATGCATAGTTTCCCAAGTGTCACGAAACCCGCAAGTTGATCACCAAAACATACATCAAGTGGATCAATAGAATAGCCCATTGTCACCACGGTTATCCCACGCAAGACATACATCAAGTCTTCATAAAAGACTCAATCCGATAAGATAACTTCAAAGGGGAAACTCAATTCATCACAAGAGAGTAGAGGGAAAGAAACATCATAAGATCCAACTACAATAGCAAAGCTCGGGATACATCAAGATCGTGCCATAGAGGAACACGAGAGAGAACACGAGAGAGAGAGAGAGAGATCAAACACATAGCTACTAGTACATACCCTCAGCCCCGAGGGTGAACTACTCCCTCCTCGTCATGGATAGTGCTGGGATGATGAACATGGCCACCGGTGATGGGATCCCCCTCCGGCAGGGTGCCGGAACAGGGTCCCAATTGGGTTTTGGTGGCTACAGAGGCTTGCAGCGGCGGAACTCCCGATCTATCTTCTGTTCTGGAAGTTTTAGGGTACGTAGGTATATATTGTTCCAGGGGGTACGTCGGTGGACCTCCTGGGTGCTCACGAGGTAGGGGGGGCGCGCCTAGGGGGGGTGGGCACGCCCCCCACCCTCGTGGGAAGCCCGGGACTCCCTTGACGTGCACTCCAAGTCCATCCGGTTGGTTTCCTTCCAAAATTAACTTCTCAAGTTGATTTTGTTCTGTTTTGACTCCGTCTGATATTCCTTTTCCTCGAAACACTGAAATAGGCATAAAACAAAGAAATCAGGCTGGGCCTCACGGTTAATAGGTTAGTCCCAAAAATAATATAAAAGTTGATAATAAAGCCCAATATTGCCTAAAACAGTAGATAAAGTAGCATGGAGCAATCAAAAATTATAGATACGTTGGAGACGTATCAGTTGGGCATCCCGGTTACCAGCCATTTTCTCGTGAAGGATGATCGGAGTCCACTCATCGTGAGAATTACCCACCTAGCATGGAAGATATTGACAGCCCTAGTTGGTACATGAGCGATTCGAGCATACAAAACAAATTATGTTTTCAAGGTTTATAGTTTGGCACATGCAAATTTACTTGGATTGGCAGGTAAATACCACATATAGGTAGGTATGGTGGACTCATGTGGAACAACTTTGGGTTTATGGAAGTGGATGCACAAGCGGTATTCTCTCTTAGTACAAGTGAAGGCTAGAAAGAGACTGGGAAGCGACCAACTAGAGAGAGACAATGGTCATAAACATGCATTGAGATTAACCAACATTGAATGCAAGCATGATTCGGGTATAAATCACCATGAACATAAATATCGTGGAGGCTAGGTTGATTTTGTTTCAACTACATGCGTGAACATGTGCCAAGTCAAGCCACTCAAATCATTCAAAGGAGGATACCATCCTATCATACTACGTCACAACCATTATAAAAGCATGTTGGCACACAAGGTAAACCATTATAGACTCCTAGATAATTTAAGCATGGCATGAGTAACTACAATCTCTAATTGTCATTGCAAACATGTTTCATTCAGAATAGGCTGAATCAGGAATGCTGAACTAATCATATTTACAAAAACAAGATAGGCCGAGTTCATACCAGCTTTTCCTCGTCTCAATCATTTCACCATATATTGTCATTATTGCCTTTCACTTGCACGACCGAACGGCGTGGATAATAATAATAGTGCATGTGCATTGGACTAAGCTGGAATGTACAAACATTTATTGAAGGGAGAAAACAAGGTAAAATAGGCTCTTTGTTAGATCAACAATAATGCAAATGAGAGCCACTCAACATGTTCATCGTGGTCTTCTCCTCTCGACCCCCAAAGAAAAGAAAAGAATTTCAAAGAAACACACTGAAATATTTTTGGAGTTTCTGTTTTTCCGAAGAAGGTAAAACAAGAACGAGAAAAACTATTTACACGGGAAAGCTCCCAACAAGCAAAAGAAGAACGAGAAATGTTTTTGGGTTTTATTTTAATATTACAACTAAGCATGCATAGAAAGTAAATTAAACTACAAATAATGTTTCTCTTAAGGTTTTTCAAGCACACAGGAAGAAAGTGAGAAAAAGAAATAAATTAACATGGATAATACAATGAAAAAGCATGAGCACCAACAACTGAACATGAATGCAATGTCGGTGAGAAATACGTACTCCCCAAAGCTTAGGCTTTTGGCCTAAGTTGGTCTAAGGCCACGGCTTGCCTGGTGGATATCCAAAGTTGTAGTCGGGGTTGTACTGAGATGCATCGGCTAGTGCCTGAAGGGCTGCAACATGGAGGTGAACAGCCTCCACTGTTCTTTCATACTCGTTTGCCTCCTCTCTAGTTATAAAATATCTCCCATTTACATGAAAGTTAAAGAAGGTAGGAGCAGGAAGGGTAACATGGACGACCCGTCGTCTGTCAAAGATTAGTCGGTACTGGAGGGACTATTCGTTCCTCTTAAGAAACTGGTAGCATACCATAGCATCATAATCAAGAGAAGCAGGTGGCAACTCAATATCATACCCCTTATGGGTACACCCAAATAATTAGCTAAATGAGTTGCATAAATCCCACCAAATAAATCTCCATCTTTAGCATTAAGATGTAACCTCCTCGCAATAATAGCCCCCAAGCGATATCGCTTATCACCTAAGACCGCACACTTTAGGGCACTAAGATCTGGAATGCAAAGGTGTCTATGATCATGTTTACCATTAATGCATCTTCCTATAAAGAGAGAAAAATAAAGTATAGCAGGAAAGTGAATGCTCCCCATGGAGGCTTGTTTGATATTTCTAGTTTCTCCCACGGTGATGCTAGCAAAGAAATCATTGTATTCAGATTTGTGAGGCTCACTAAGAATGCCCCATTGTGGAATTTTGCATGCATCACAAAAATCTTCTAGGTCCATGGTATAAGATTCAACATAGAGATCAAACATGACAGTATGAGTATTGCGCTTAGATGAAAACTCAAACCTTCGCACAAAGGAATCGGTGAGATGGTAATATTGTAGGCACTTGTCTAACAAGAAGTCCTCAAGGCCGGCATTTTGTACGTATGCACAGAACTCATCCTTGAAACCTGCACGGACCATGAATTCATTTGACGGCCATTCACAAGGCCGCACTTGAGCTTCCCTTGGTGGTTCAAGGTCCGGTCCGCGTATCATGAGCCTCGGTGCTTGCTTCCTCGAAGAACCACCTTGGTAAATTCCCCTAGACATTTTTCTTCCTCTAAAAATTTCTGAAATTTTTAGTGACTCAAAATAAAAGTGAACCAAACTCAACAAGATTGATAGCAACTACTCCTACAAGTTCCTAGAGGCTATATCATGCATCAAAACTACTCTGGACCATATAAATTTGACTTGCAAGCTCAAGAGAAAGGTCACCACAACAACAAAAAATTGCAATAAATAACGCACTAGAACAAAAACTAATTGGACCATTGGAGGAGTCACATACAGAAGAACAATCCCCCAAAGAAGTTTTGTGAATGGAGCTTTGAGCAAGGAGATCGAAAATGGCAGCAAAACGAGCAAGAACACGAGTTTGAGCTATGGAGTGATTTTTTCTAGAGGAAGACGAAGTGGATGGCTGCTGGAACAAGCGGAGGGGGCCCACGTGGGGCCCACAAGGTCGGGAGACACGCCTAGGAGGGTAGGGCACGCCCTTCACCCTTGTGGCCAGCTGGTGAGGCCCCCTGGTGTGTGTTTAGTGCCAGAAATTCTCAAATATTCTAAAAAAATCATACTAAATTTTCACGGCATTTGGAGAACTTTTATTTCGGGACATTTTTTATTGCACGGATAATTCAGAAAACAGATAGAAAATACTAATTTTGCTTTATTTAATCTAAATAATAGAAAGTAAAAAAGTGGGTACAGAGAGTTGTGCTTTCTAAATTCATCCATCTCATGCTCATCAAAAGGAATCCATTAACAAGGTTGATCAAGTCTTATTAACAAACTTTTTCTGAATGACATGAAACCGGAGAATTTTCGAATAACACTATGTTGCCTCAACAGGGATATGCATGTCCCCAACAATAGAATATCATATTTGTTTTTGAAAGGGGGGAGAGGGGGAATTCAAAACCTCCAATAGTAATAGTTGAAAATTTTCCAATAGAATTGATACTATGAACTTGAGGTTGTTTCTTCGGAAAGTGTACTGTATGCTCATTACCATTAACATGAAAAGTGGCATTGCTTTTGTTGCAATTCAAAAAGGGTCTACCAAGGATGATCGACATACTGTCGTCCTCGAGAATATCAAGAATAACAAAGTCTGTTAAGATGGTATTTGCAACCACAACATGCACATCCTCACAAATACCGATGGGTATAGCAGTTGATTTATCAACCATTTGCAAATAGATTTTAGTAGGTGTCAACTTATTCAATTCAAGTTTATGATACAAAGAGAAAGGAATAACAATAACACCGGCTCCAAGATCACATAAAGCAGTTTTAACATAGTTTCTTTTAATGAGCATGGTATAGTTGGTACTCCTGGATCTCCAAGTTTCTTTGGAATTCCACCTTTAAAAGTATAATTAGCAAGCATGGTGGAAATTTCAGCTTCCGGTATCTTTCTTTTATTTGTAACAATATCTTTCATATACTTAGCATAAGGAGTCATTTTAAGCATATCAGTCAAACACATACACAAAAAGATAGGTCTAATCAATTCAGCAAAGCGCTCAAAATCCTCATCATCCTTTTTCTTGGATGGCTTAGGAGGAAAGGGCATAGCTTTCTGAACCCATGGTTCTCTTTCTCTATGATGTTTCCTAGCAATGAAGTCTCTCTTATCATAACATTGATTCTTTGATTTTGGGTTATCAAGATCAACAACAGGTTCAATCTCTACATCATTATCATTACTAGGTTGAGCATCAACATGAACATCATTATTAACATTATCACTAGGTTCATGTTCATCGCCAAATTGTGTCTCAGCATCAGAAATTGAAAAAGCATTGGGATTCTTAGGTGTGTCTATAGAAGCTTCACTAGCATGCAAAGTCCTATCAGAGTTTTTCTTTTTGTTACTAGGACTAGGTGCATCAGTATTAGTCCTCTGAGTATCTTGCTCAACTCTCTAAGGATGACCCTTAGGATACAAAGGTTCCTGGGTCATTTTACCACCACTAGTCATAACCCTAACAACATTATCAGTATTCTTACTATTCAACTCATTAAGCAATTCATCATGTGCCTTGAGTACTTGTTCTACTTGAGTTGTAACCATTGATAACCCACAAGTATAGGGGACCGCAACAGTTTTCGTGGGTAGAGTATTCAACCCAAGTGTATAGATTCAACACAAGGGGAGCTGTCGGGGGAAACGACACCTATGGGATTCCGGGGAATGCCTTCTACGGTTGGCGGGGCATGGAGCAGTGCAAAGAGTAGGTCTAAAAGATCAGTGCGAGGGGATTTTTACCAAGGTTTGGGCCGCAAATGATGCGTAAAACCCTAGTCCTGTTTTTGTGTATATTTGGTAGCTCTTGAACTAGCTGTGGTGCAGGCCTAGTCCAAAATTCCTAGTCCTTCCTCGGTACACCTCAGGCCTCCTTTTATATGTCAAAGGGGTCGCCATAGTGGCACACAGGAGGTGGAAATGATCTACAGTGTACACATTTATCGCCTGGCACTGTAGGACAAACACATTTAATGCGCTGCCGATGCGCCCTCTTGCTTTATTGGGGACAGCAACGAAGCTCGTCCCATCTGGCCGCCTCTCCTTGCTTCGACGCGCGTCCAAGCTGATGAGGCATGCAGCTCCACGCTGGCTAGCTGGCTGCTGAGCTGGTGCGGTGACAGGGTCTTCACAAAGATCTGCATGCCACCACGCACGTGCTTGGCTAGTTGGCCTAGAAGTTGCATGCTGCCACGCAGGCGCTTTCCTAGTTGGTGGGATGGTTGCCACGTCGGAACGGCCGCGGGGCAGCAAAATGCTGATGGGTGCGGGCCTGGCCTCGGCCCCGCAAAAGCCCCCTAGCAAGGGTCTTGCCGGGGTCCCGCGGGCGTCCCCGGCAAGGATCATCCCGGGGGTCTTCGTCTATCCCTGGCAAGGCCCTTGCTGGGGGTCTCCACCTATCCCCGGCAAGGCTCTTGCCGGGGGTCTTCACCTTCTGGTTTCTCCCTAGATTTGCTGGCCTTTGGCCTTCACAAAGATATGCATGCCACCACGCAGGAACCCCTGAGTCTTGGTTCTGATGTTATCGATAGTGTCAGAACTCTCAGGCTCAAGGGTGGCGGTCTTGCTGGTGTTGGGCAAGTCACCCTGGCAAGGCTCTTGTCGGGGCTATGTAGGCCGACCTGGCATGGGTGTTGCCGGGGGAAATCCATCTTTCCCCTTTGCTCTTTATGCTTCTGGCTTGAGCACTACCTTGGCAATCTTGCACCTTTGCTCCCTCTGCCCCGCCCAGCATGCCCGCAGGTGTGGCTACATCGGCCCGTGCACAAGTAAAGGGGTACAGAAAGGCCCCTACTTTCATACACCAAAAGGAGCCCCCGGGCCTAGTCCACACATAAGCATGAAGTGTTGTTGGGCTAGGCCCAAAATGGCGCGCGGGCACGCGTGGCAGAGTTTTAACTGCGGTAACTCCTTCGCCAGTTGCGCTTCCCCATGACCCGCATTGAGTGCGTGACGTGGGGGTTGTGCGTGGAACAGCCGCAGTATGCTTGTGTCACCCTATGGTGAATAGTAAAGAGGCGGCCCGCGCCTTCCCCATAAAAAAGAGGAAGCCGCACGGGCGCGGCTCATTTACAAAGTGCACTCGGGTCATGGCCTTTCTGGCGCCCGCGCCCCACGATCACAGGGTGGAAAATGATCGTCCCACTTGTCTTTTTTATTTCGGCTTTCTCGCCACGTGTCTCCCATGCCCCAGGGAGGGTAGGTGGCGGATACGGAGGGCACGGGCCTTAACGCCAAGGCAGGAAACCGGGCGTCGCTGATTGGAGCAGCGGGCCAGTCCTAATTCCCTGCGGCTCTGGTGGCCGGATTGGTCGACTAGGGCGGCCGCCCTCAGGTTGGGTGCCGAGCCCCAGCCCTACCCCTATATAAAAAGGGGAGAGGGGCAGCGTTCTCCTACATTCATCTCGTTCCATCTTGATTCCTTTCTTTCCTTCGCCTAGGTGAGACTGCGCGCCGGCACTCCAATGGCAGCGACGAGGGCTTCTGCTCGACAGCGTGTCCCCCTCCTCCGGACCTTATGGCAGCGGAGAACGCTACGAGAGGGAGAGAGAGGGGTAAGGCCGAGGCCACTGGGGCCCTCGGGGGAGAGGAGGATGGGGCGGCGCACCTGCCGCGCTTCCGCCAGCGGCTCTTCCCCCAATTGTGGGCCATGTCGGAGACCAGTCCCGTGAGTTCTTCATCAGGCTGTACAAGCCAGTGTGCGGTCACCTACACCCCCCCACCCCGTTCGCTCGGGTAACAGAGCTCGACCCGCCACAGGCCTTGAGGCTGCACATGAGGGGTTGTGGGAACGGCGGCATGCGGGTCGACGTCGACTTCCCCGCCCCTCACGTGTTGTATCTTCGCCGTGGGTGGATGCCCGGGACCATAGCCTGGCAGAGGGGCTCGTTCTCCATTTCAAATTAATGGAGAACAGTGTGATCTCCGTCAAGGTCTTCGGGCACTTGGGAACCCGCTTCAGGTAATGCGCGGAGAGCTCCACCAACAACAAAACGTCCTCCTCGGGTGAGAGTGACGAGGAGGACAGCGACAACAACGATGAGGGTAGCGGGCGGGGGGACACCGATTCCGACTCTGGCTGACCGTCGGCGGCAGCACCGTCATCCGCATCTCCCTCCTCCCTCGGCCATGCGCCTTGCCGAGGGTCATCCCCGCCATGCTCTCCATCAACGCGTTCCCCGTCGCTCCTTCTTTGCCTTCACCTGCCGCATCTGGGAGGAAAAGGGCAAGAACGGGGATCACAGTGCACTTATCTTTCTTTTAACTTGTAGGCATTTGCCAAATCTTAATTTCTAAGTAATGTAATCTCTCGAGCCCATGCTTGTGTCCTATAAAAATCGTACTTGTATCAGCATGTGAATGAAAAAGACCAGCCTTGCCGGGAACCCGTGCACGTATACGTTCGTGCAGAGGCGAAATGCCCCCTTAACGCAAATAAACGAGTCCTCCCGGCAAACTGTACTGCCGGTGCGCTCTGCGCCTGCCGGAGAATCACATATGTCGGGTTACAGACAAACGATCCAGCCCCTCGTCAATCTCCTTCTAGCAAGGGCTACTACGACCATTCCGACCGAAGCAGCGTTCAGGCTAGGGATGGCAGCACGAGTTTTATAAAATAGAGTGGCGATGTTTTCTAATGCACAAGTCATAGGTTACGAACACGATTGGGCAAAAGGTAAACTTTATCTGTTTGGTTCACTAGGGATTGCCGTGCCGGGCGGTCTTCTCAACTTCTTACCGGAGCTGGGTCCTTGGCGGGATCGAGCGCTCTTCCCATGGCTGGAAAGAAGAGAGGGCAAGAGTGGAACCTTGGCGGTCCATTAACATTTGTTGGAATAAAAAAGCAGTACAATATCCTGGACAAGCATGCATATACGTATACACATAAACATGGAAATCAACGTGAAACTATACATACTAAGGGATTTCTTTCCCTGACTGCGCACAGGGTCTGCGCCTGGCTTTGTACATAGGGTTACATGCCTTGCTAGCAAGGCTAGTACAAAAGGTGGTTGTCGGGGCTCTCGGCACCCGATCCTTAGGGGTAAAACTTGCGAAGATGTTCGATATTCCAGGAATTGCTCATCGGAATGGCATCTTCGGTCTCCAAGCGGACTGCATCGGGCCTGGTGACTCGTGTTACCTAATAAGGGCCTTCCCACTTTGGCGTCAACTTGTTTGAATTCTTGGCAGATTGGATTCCCCGAAGAACAAGGTCGCCTTCCTCAAGGCTTCGGGCGTGAACCTTACGACTATGATAGCGGCAGAAGGCTTGCTGGTAGCACTACAAAAAAAAAGACACATCCGTGACATTTTGGGCCGAACAATTTTTTTTTCTATCATACATATGACACTTCTATGACGATAATTGTGACAAAACCCGGTATCATCATAGATGTGGTGGGCTCCTACGTCTATGACAAAAATCATGACGAGAAAATGGGCTTTTCGTCTGGGCGGGCGAGACGCAGCTGCATGACATTCTTTGGGCGTCCATGAAGGAAAAACCGTGGTAGAAGCGAGGGGAGAAACTTTCGGGGAGTTGCGGTTACGGTGGGAGAGCAATCGCATTTCTCTCATCTGATGCAGCAGTGTGTGCGGCGTTAGCTCTAATCGAACCCGAAGCGGCGTTGGGCTCTAATCAACCCGGCGTTTGCACTTGAGCTACGCGTTCTTCGAACCCGGCGATTGATCGATGGCTGTTAATCGAACCCGATGGGCGATTCGCCGCTCTGCTGCTAATCAAGCCGACCGATTGGATGAGCAGTGGCGTTGCGCGGGGGTTGGCTGAGCGAGCGGTGGCGTTGCCTCTGGATGAACGAGAACCCGTGTTGTGGAGGGTTGGATGAGCGATTACGGTGGAGGGTGGTTGAACAGACCTCGTGGTGTGGAGGGCTGGATGAGCGATGAGCGGTGGAGGGTGCCCGTGTAGGGGTGGTTGAGCGATGGCGGTGGAGTAGCGCGATGGAGGCTGGATGAATAGGAGCCCGTGGAGGCTGGAGGAGGTCGACGGTAGCCCGTGGAGGCCGGAGGAGGTCGGCGGTGGAGATGAACAGTATCCCGTGGAGTCCCATTTTGCGGCATGCCACACCCTCCCCTGTTTATTTGTGGCGTTCCAACACAAGTCCGTTTAAATCCGTTTTGCGGTATGCCACACCCTCCCGATCAGCAGACCCCGTTTTGGTTGTAGGAGGTCTATTTCCTCCGTTTTGCGATCGCCACACCCTCCCGATCAACGGGACCCGTTCGAGCGTGGGAGGTCTGTTTCCTCCGTTTTGCGATGCGCCACACCCTCCCGATCAGCGGGACCCGTTCGAGCGTAGGAGGTCCGTTTCCTCCATTGTGCGGTATGCCAGGCCTCGTTTCCATCGCCTGTTCCGTCCAAGCCCTCCCGATGAACATGACCACGCATTCCGTTCCGACCCAGCCGGTTGGCTCCCACGCGTTCCGTTGCCTCCTGATGAACACGACGCATTCTGTTGCCTCTCCATGAACACGATGCATTCCGTTGCCTCCCCATGAACACGACGTCGACGCTATTTCTCCGTTCCGACCCAGCCATGTACGTATGCGCGAGTAGGCGTTCGAGACCCCGCCCGTATGCACACATACGTGGTCGTATTTTCTTTCTTGCACCCTGGCTGTTATACGTACGTGTACATGCTACATGCGCGCCTCTACTACGACACGTGCGCGCCTCTACAACGACCAGTATGTACGTACACGTTCGCGACCAGAATGACAACGCTACGTACGCTTCCACTAGGTGGGTCCCAACTGTCAGGCACTTCCTTGCCTGTGAAGATGTAGCTGGTGGGTCCCAGCAGTCACGGGGGCGAATCGTTTTTTTTACCCGGACACACTTCCTTACGTGCGAAGATGTAGCTGGTGGGTCCCAGCGGTCAGGGGCGAATCGTTTTTTTGCCCGGATGCACTTCCTTGCGTGCGAAGGTGTCGCTGGTGGGTCCCAGCGGTCAGGGGGGCGAATTTTTTTTTTTTGCACGGACGCAGTTCCTTGCGTGCGAAGATGTAGCTGGTGGGTCCCAGCAGTCAGGGGGAAACGTTTGTTTCGTGAAATACAGTGGCCCGTCCGGTGGGTCCTAGCTGTCAGGTGGAGGAATCATTATTTTCCGCGTAATAAGGAGGCACTTCCTTGCTGCGGCCATGGACCCAGCTGTCAGCCTCTCCACGTACAGTCCACGTCTGATGGAACTCGTTCCTTGACCACATTGACCACACCGCGCCGAGAGCACTAGGGCAGTGGACGACGGCGAGGCCTAGGAAGGGGACGACGGGGAGCCGGGGAAGACATGGCAGTGGAAGCCCGCGCGGAGAGGAGTACGAGGTTCACTAGTTCGGCTGCGGTGTGAGGCTGCCGTCACCGCAGGGCCTGGCCAGTGGTGGGAATAGTAGGGGGCGGTGAGGCCTCCGCGGCAGCACAGCCAGCCACGGAAGGCAGGAGCATGCGGCACGACCGGCGTTGCTTTGGGCAGCTGGAGCAAGAGGACCAGAGGTTGAAGAAGCACTACGGCCGTTGGATGGATATCGTACGGTCACTGGAGCTAGAATCGTTCATATTGACTAAAGTTGACAAAGGCCCCCGTCCCAGTCAACTTAGTAGGCCCACAAGTCAGCCTCCCACCATGGTGGGTCCCACCTAGCAAGGGGAGTATTCATTTTTTTGTGCGTAATAAGGAGGCACTACCGATGGGTCCGAGCTGACAACGCGGGGAACGTTTTCTTCGCGAAATACGCTGGCCCGTCTGGTGTGTCCAAGTAGTCAGGGGGAAACATTTTTTCGCGCAATAAGGTGGCCCTTCTGGTGGATCCCTGCTGTCAGGTGGAGGAATAATTATTTTGCGCGTAATAAGGAGGCACTTCCTTGCGGCCGCCTGGACCCAGCTGTCGGCCTCTCCACGTACAGTACTCTTCTGATGGAAGTTGGTCGTTGACCACGCCGCGCCGAGAGTACCAGGGCGGTGGTCTGGACGATGGCGAGGCCTAGGAAGGGGACGACGCGGAGCCGGGGAAGACGCAATGGTAGCCAGCGGAGAGAAGTCGAGGTTCATGGTTGGCTGCGGCGTGAGGCTCCGTCGCCCTTGAGAATAACAGGGGTGTGGGTGAGTAGAGGATACCCCGGGCCGAGGTGGGAGTAGTAGGGGCGGTGAGGCCTCCGCGGCATCACAACCGGCCACGAGAGGCGATAGCACAGCACACGACCGACGCTGCTTTGGGTGGCTGGAGCAAGAAGACCAGAGGTTGAAGAAGCACTATGGCCGTTGGATGGACATCGTACGGTCACTGGAGCTAGAATCGTTCATATTGACTAAGTTGACAAAGCCCTCCGTCCCCGTCAACTTAGTTGGCCCACAAGTCATCCTCCCACTATGGTGGGTCCCATCTAGTAGGGTGGGTATTCATTTTTTTGTGCGTAATAAGGAGGCACTTCCTTGTGTGCCAAGATATAGCTGGTGGGTCCGACATGTCAGCAGGGGAACGTTTTTTTCGCGAAATACAGAGGCCCTTCCGGTGGGTCCCAACTGTCAGGTGGAGGAATCATTATTTTGCGCGTACAGTCCATGGCCGATGGATGTAGTTCGTTGACCACGTTGACCAGGCTGCGCCGAGAGCACCATGGCAGTGGACGACGGCGAGGCCTAGGAAGGGAACGACACGGAGTCGGGGCAGACTCAGCAATGGTTGCCCACGCGGAGGGGAGTACGAGGGTTTACTGGTCCGGCTGCCGTTGCCGGAAAATAACAGGAGGTGTGGGTGAGTAGAGGAATGGCCTGGCCAGCAATGAAGTAGGGTGGGCCGGTGCAGCCTGTGCGGCAGCATAGCCGGCCACGGGAGGCGGGAGCAGGCAGTCTCACCGGAGCTGGTTTGGGCGGCTGGTGCAAGAAGATCAGATCTTGAAGAAGCAGCACGGCCGTTGGATTAACATCCAACGGTCACTGCTGCTAGAATCGTTTGTGGACTAAGTTGACAAAGCCAAAGTACACATCAACCTAGTAGACCCACAAGTTAGCCTCCAAATCTGTCCCAAACAGCATACAACCCAAAATTTCTAGCCGGAATCAAATTAATTTTAAATCTAAATATACCGTAATTTAAATTCAATGAAATTTTACCCATACAAAAATAATGGAATTTAAAATATCAAAATCCGAACGAAAACAGTATTTGGGAACTAATTGCCTGTTTGCTGTATTTTTTCATTTTACAGCCCATTTATTATTACTTATAGCCCATTTCTTATTACTTATAACCCATTTCTTATTACTGATAGCCCATTTTCTGGGCAAAATGCATCCCTCCTTGTCTTGAGAGATTTCCGGCCCAACAGGGCGTAGAAAAGCAAGTAGGCCTATGTTGGTTATTCTGCAAAAAACAAAATAGCTGGCTAGCCATTTTTCAGAAAGGAAAAAACAAACTGGGCTGGTCATGTGCTAAACATATGAAATAAAAGCACAGGCTAGACAGGCCACGGGTCCCTTTACAACCCAGTTGATACCCGTCCGAAAAAACAAAATTACTGCAGCGATTCTGGTCCCTCTTGTCATCCTCACCATGTACAGTCATCTCCTTATTCCTCTCGGTTGTTGACCATGTGGACAACACTGGAGGGCGACGCCGCGGCGAGCGCGGAGGACGATGGTGAGGCCTCGGACGGGAAAGAACAGGAGCCGGGGAAGATCACATCCAGCCGTGGGAGGCGGGAGCAGGCGGTCCCGCCGGCACTGGTTTGGCTTTGGCGGCTCGAGTAAGAAAAGACTGAAGAAACGTGACAGACGTTGAATGTCAACCGAATGGTCAAGGTTTGCACAATCGTTTTTTGACTAAGCGGACACCAAGTAGCATACTTTTTTATATATAGGAAGAAAACTGCGAGGAAAATGCGTTCGTCTACCGTCCTCCTCACAGGGAATGTTCGCCACATAAGTGACTAGCACCCTTGGTTTTCAACCGAGAGGTCTTGGGTTCGAGTCCGAGGAACTCTCAATTTTGTCCTCCTTCCTTCCTCGCAAAAAAGGGAAAGAAAATCAAAGACTTGGGAAGGCGTACAAAACAAGCTAGTGTACCAGTAAAGAGACGTTGCCGAGTTTTAGAAAAAAGAATGACGTGCTCCTGTAGCTGGTTCGAATCCAAACCTAGACTATGACTATATATGGTGCTATGCTACTCTGCAAGTAATGAAACTGACATATCCAATGTTCGCTTCTCCTCTTCTCTACTTACTCTGCCTAGCATCAAAAGCTCTGGCCGCAGCAACCATGTCCGCTGGCTGCTCGTCCACCTGCTCTTTAGCAGGCAACAACCAGATATGCGCCAAGTCGCCACCTGTACCATCGCCTGTGGGTCTCATCACACCCCCGCCGGCACGCGCACCGCAGCTGATTGCTCATCACAACCCGCTGCCATTCGTGTGGTGCCACTGCTACAAATCACGGAGAGTCATCCGTTGCGTCTCAACCACAATCCGCAACCCTGGCCGAGTCTTCTACAAATGCCCGAATCATGGGGTAATTATGTGTTGTTCTACTGCTTTCAGTTGCTGTTTTTTTAATAGTTTGGTTGATGATCTTCCAATTTGATTCATGTAGAAAAGGGAAGATTCGTGTGATTTGTATTTCTGGGAAGTTGCTGATGTGGGGGAATGCAACTACGCTGATTATTTGGTTACCGAGGGATCCCAATACCAGCGAGGTTGGGGTGTTGGACAAATGGCGAAGGAGCGACGAAGAGGAAGATGCAGAGCAGAAGGTTAAAGATGCAGTTCCTTTGATCATGGCCAAGCAACAGCTGCTGAACGGCCTTGACAGCAATGAGGAGATGAAAGAGCTTGTGAAGATAATGGGAAAAATCGATGTGCTTTGTAGGATGATTGTCTCTTTATTTGCAGTGTATGTAGCACTCGTGATGTATTCAGTGGCTACGACATGAGCACTTTGCTGAAACTAATATTGAATGAAACCTGTGTAGCAGGCTAGGCATAGTGTTGTGAACATCTAATGATTTCTATTAACGGAAATCAGGGGGTATCCCCTTTTGCTCACATAAATAAATAGATAGCAGATGCCCTATTGGGTCAGCTTTGTTTTCATTCAAAGACGTCGAGCAAATTGCAGTCCAATAGCAAACTATGTCATCAAATTCAAGTTTCACACCCAAATATGAGTACAACTAAACAACAATGTCATCATGTTTTAGTTGTCATACAATCACCAAACACAAATCAGCATACATAACAAGTGATGTTCTCACAGCAAAATACTAAACAACATGTTCATCAGGTTTTAGTTGTCATAGCAAACACAATTTCACATAGTAGATAAAAAATGTCTTCTGACAGGAAAATACAACAAAAGCAATGTAATCATCATCTGCAGCAGCAGCGTCAATATCTTCGCCATGTGTATCAGTCTGAATCGTAATTCCCCATGGTGTCATCTTCTTCCTCGTCCTCAACGTCCTCGAACGTTGGCTTCTTCTTGATCAACTCTTGTATGTCCACAGCACGACAGGCAATCTTTTCGCCCGGCGTCATTGGCGTGATGGTTCTCAAAGATATTAGGAACATCTGTGTTATCTTGTACATCGGGCGGTGTAAGCATCATCTTGTTGTGCAACTTCATTAAACGAATTCCTCTGCTCTAACCTTTGCAATACTCTCCGATCATCGCTACGTGCAAATGTGTCTTCCAAGAAAAATATCTGTGTTGCTTGATTTGCCAAAATAAAAGGCTCGTTGGTGCAGTACGCCGCCTTGACATTGATGGATTTGAAATAATCATCAGCTCTGGGTTTTGCGATCCTGGAAAACAGGTTATACCAACGACAGCACAACAGAACCACACACCGATGATCCTCAGAACTGGAATTATATTGCAACTGAACAATGTCTGTTATGTTAGCATACATTTCAGTTATCTCATTGTCATACGTATCCGTGCTCATGATGGCACTGTTTTGTGTCTTCCTGCCTTCGTCTCGTGCAAGGGTGTTGTAGTGCACATCTCCAACAACGCAAGATTCATAATGTCTTACCCGAGTATCAGGACCCATTGCTAGTGAGTAAAGGGCATCATCAACTACCAGCCCATCCTCCCGCATCTTCTTAACCTATGGTTAGAAAATAGACAAGCTGATCATCTTATGTACTCAATATATTAAAAAAAACTGATAGTGCACTTCAAAAGCTTACATGGTTCTTGAACCATTTCGCAAATCCTCCCATAAACAGTTTGTCAATGTTTCTTGGATTTTGCGGCAGTAACTCCTCTTTGTAGATGATGCACAACATAGTGATCACGTCAAACATCTAAATATATAAGAATGTGCTGCAAGTTTAGTAGATTACGATGTATAAGCTGCAGTACTGCACTTACTTGATACAAGGTAGTATCTCAGGACAGTTATTCAACACATACCAAACCATTTTGTCCAAATCTTTAGGTTTGTCCTCTTGTCGACTCTTCCCTGTAACTCGAACAGAATAATCGAAAACATTGAGCCCGGGATTGTCTTCACCCACCTCTTTGCTAAGCTGATCAGCTGTTTCAATGTATTTTGAGCAGAATGTCAACGCTTCTGTAGCAATGTAGGCCTCTGCAATGGAACCCTCGGGTCTAGCTCTGTCCTAACATAGCCCTTGAAAGTGCCTAGCCGCCTTTCAATAGGGTACATCCAGCCATACTGTACTGGACCTCTAAGTAGTACCTCATCACGTAGATGAACAGCCAAATGCACCATCACATCAAAGACGGCTGGAGGATATATCTTCTCAAGGTCGCATAGGATAGTTGGTATCTTGTCTCTAAGATGCTCCAAAGCATCTATCCTGATATTTCTACTGCAGAGTTCCCTGAAGAATTGTCCCAACTCTGCAACTGCTCTTTTTAAGTCAGGGCGGCCCAATCCTCTAAGGATAACAGGTAAAACCCTTTGAAATAGGACGTGGCAGTCATGAGTTTTCAACCCTTGTACCTTGTTTCCATCTGCACTGACAGTCCTTTCAGGGTTGGAAGCAAATCCATGTGGGAATCTCACACGTGACAGGACGTCGCAGAATTCTTTTCTTTTTACCTTGTCCAAGACGTACACAGCTGGTGCCATATCCCGTGGTTTACCTTCATCTTGCACCCGCAAATCCTTTACGATACCAGTGTGTCAAATCAATCCTAGATTTCAAGGTATCTTTCGTCTTGCCTTCAATGTTAAGAAGTGTGCCGATAATGCTGTCACATATATTTTTCTCGATGTGCATCACATCAAGATTATGCCACAGATCCAAATCTTTCCAATACTCCAAGTCCCACAAAGTAGACCTGCGGGTAAACAATAATCTCTCTTCTACCGTGCCATGCTTCCTTTTCCCGCTACCATTACCAGGATGGTTTCCTGGTGTAATATACCTAACCTTCTCTAATTCCACTTGCAACTCATCGGAGGTGAGCCTCTTTGGCGCATCACGGTTTTCATGCTTTGCATTGAACACATGTCTTTGGTATTTTCTAGAATGCGGCTTGTCCTTGGCAAGGAAACGGCGGTGTCCAATGTAACAGATCTTGCTAAGTATTGCGTATGACAGCGGATTCCTGTCACAGTGAACACATGCATTGCAACCATGTGTCGTTTACCCTGACATAGTGCCCAAAGCCGGATAATCATGGATGCACTAAATTACAACATCACACAGAAAGAAATCAGCTGGTGGGCTGCTATATAGGTCTTGAGTGAGAACACCCTTCCATAGCTGTTGAAGTTCCTCCACAAGAGGCTCCATGAACAAATCAAAATCCTTTCCAGGACTTTTTGAACCTGGGATGAGCAAGGCCATCATGTAGTTTGATTCTTTGGTGCAGACAATTGGAGGCATGTTGTAAGGGATAACAAGCACTGGCCACATGCTATATGTGGCACTCTGGTGGCCAAATGGGTTAAATCCATCGAAGCTAAGCCAAGTCTAATGTTTCTCGGTCAAGAAGAAACTCTTTGTGTTTATCACTGAAGCTTTTCCACTCACTACATGAGATGGATGGCTCATTACATTCTGATCTCTGTACTCCTGGTTCCTAGAATGCCACAGTACATCCTCTCTTGTTTCAGCATCATGAAACAACCTCTGCAATCTTGGTGTAATTGGAAAATATCTCAGTACATTATGAGGAACCCTCTTCACAGCATCGCCATCTTTCCATCTTGATGATTTGCATTTCGGGCATTCACTTAATTTGGCATAATCCTTCCGGAACAGAACACAATTATTCTTACCAACATGGATCATATCATATCCAATTCCATCTACACGAAGGAAATTCTTCATTTTACTGTACGTGTGTGGCAGCTCAGACGCATCTAGGAAAGATTTGCGGAAAGCAGCCAACATCGCATCGAATGATTGGTTGGTCATCCGCTCAGATGTCTTCACCTGAAGAAAGGTGACCATAGCTGAGAATACTGACAGCTTATTTCCTGGGATGATAGCAACGTTGCATTGTTCCAACATGCGGGCCCACCGTTTTTCTTCTGCAGGTGAAAGTTCACAGAATGCACGAGCATTTCGTAGCATTGTTTCAATGTTGGTCAAACTCACTGGCTCCGCCACCACCACCTCCTCCTCCTCTTCCACCTGAGCATCAGGCAGATCAAGATGGTGATCTGCTGCTTCCACGTAGTCAATAACATTGACGTTCACAGCTTCACCATGATGAACCCACCTAGTATATGTGACCGACATCCCATACAAGTGTAGATGATTTTGCATAGTTGATTGGGGTCTTGTAACTGAATTCATACAAGCTGCTACAGGCGAGCACATCTGATTTCGGACCATCGTACTCAGCTCGATAAAGTTCATGAAGTTTTCAACCCCTCGACATATGCAGCGGAGAATCTTGACGAAGTTATCCAGGTCCTATCCATCTATTAGACATACAAATTAGTTCTTCTACTAGATATTACAGGAAAAACATATATGCTTTTTTATGAAGTCCAGAAAAAAATACCTAGGTCGATGTCTAAAGCTTTGGCTAGATATTTGGATGAGCAGATCTAAGTAACGAAATATATGTAAAGCTAATTCAGCAAACATATTTGAGAGCTAAATTATGGCAGGCTGTTTCAGCAGTCAATGAGGCTGAGCACACAGCCATCGAACTATCGAAGGCCATCGCAGCAACAAAGATCGAGTATAAAACGGTGTAGAGCTATTTCACCTAACAGATTGGCTACTAGACCATGGCAATCTACGTCACAATAAATATATGGCAGGATATTTTAGCAACTAATCGGCCTCGGCATGCCATCTCAGCTAAGCAGATTGAGTGCAGAACAGGGCAAGGAAGCTTCTTAAGCAGAGCATATTGACAGTAAACTACTTCGGCAAACAGTGAGATTAACAGCGTCTATCAACTAACATTCAGCGCTACACCGACATGAATGGGGCCTCAGTCTAGAATGCGCGTACCGTGGGAGAAGCTGACCACCGCGCGTCTCCACACGAACGTCGCCACCGGTGGCGGCGCTAACCGCCGTGCGCCTCCACAAGAACGTAGCCAGAGGTGGCGACGCGGCTAGAGGACGGCAGTCTACGAGAGCATACAGTGGGAGTGAGAGGATCGCCGTGCGTCCCCTCGACGAACTATGGCGCTTGGCGTGTCGGCCGGGGAGGGCGGCTTTAGGCGGAGCGAATGGAGTGGAGGGGGACGGGGGGGGGTTTGGGGAATATTTGGCGAAGGGCGGTTGAATCGATTTGGGGCAATTTTCGTGTGTGGGGGGGGGGGAGGATTTTCGCGCGGTGGGCGGGGGGAGTTTGGCGCATGGTCGGTTTCTCCAAGTGCAGTCCCATGGGTCAGTAAAGAGGCAAGTCGAAGCGCGTTCCATTTGCGTGAGCCGTGTGCAGGAACGAACGTGTGTGGGGTGCAATGCGACCGCGACAGGAGTGCCGTGAGTGTACCGCCTTTTTTCCTTTTAAACTAGGTGCTTCGCCCCCTCAAAAAAAATTGTTGCTTCGCGCGATCCATCGATACTACTACTAGTAATCCGGAAATCCCGACTAAAACGGCGCGACTGGGTCTTTTCCCGCGCGATATGCTGGGAGGTTGGCTTAGTTGGGTTTTTTAGATTTGTCTCGGTTCAATAAAAAGCAGAGTTGGTGATGATGGTGTGCCTGTCATCCTGCAATATAGGCCGTCCGATCTATATCTAACGGATAGGAAGGAAACTATGACAATTTACCCGCACTCCTCTCCACATTTTTAGATAAGGCTTTCCCTCATTCATCCTTTTCTCCCACAAGATCTTGATCTTCTGTGCAACGCACGGGCATCTTGCTAGTACTCCTACAATATGTATATTATTGTGAAAGTTCATATACACCGGCCGAGATTAATGCAAACACGACAGATTTTCATTACATTTCGAACTTTTATAAGACAGAAAAATAAAAGAAACCCGACCCTAAACCTATTCTACGGCAGCGACCGACGTCCTCCATCTGCGATCTCTATGTACGGGGGCGGGATTCAAGACCCGTGAAGTGAAGGTGCGATCTCCGGCAAGGAAGAGTAGAACACGGGATACGGACCGGCCAGTCGGCACACCATGCCCTACCTCCTCCCATGCCCTACTCATCCCCGAAGGAGTCCCCGACCTCGGCGGTGCCGGACAGTGGACGGCGGCAAGTAGGACGCGTGGCTGACGGTGCTCCCGTCGTCGGCCGCCAGCGTGGCCACCGCTTGTGCGGTCGCGTCCGCGTCCGGCTACACCGCTATTGCGTCGCAAGAGGCGACTTGAGCGAGGGCAGCGACCTCGAGCTTCATCCCCGAAGACAAGCTCTCCTGCAGAGCGTTCGCACTTGCGGTCATGGTGGATGCGGTGCCAGGTAGGAGGACGATGCGCTATGGTGTGGAGGTTAGCTGGGCGTTGCCGCTTTAAGTAGCGCATTCCAGTGAGGCCAAGCGTTCGGGTGCGTCATTAAGTCACCGGAGTTGGTTCCTCGGGCACCGAGCCTCTTAACAACGACATACGAACGGACGGCATGAATGCGGGCAGCTGGTGCCGGCTGGGAACGCACCGTGTGACGGCGCGAGGGACGAGGGCTTTGGTGTGCCAGGGTAGTCAGCTGCGGTCGTGGCAACGTTGGAGATGCCCTTTGCTCAAATGCGATCCCCGCATGTCATTGAAAAAGCAAGACGACCCAGCATGGTCTCGGGTCTAGAGGATCCAGTTGCCCGCGCTACACCACTCCGCGGACGCATCGGGGCGCCCCGTGCATCCTCGACGAGCCGGGTGTTGCGGTGTGTTTGGATTGTGGCCAAAGTGCACCTTACCAAAATTTTGGCCATGACCCAAAGATTGGTCTTTGTTTGGATGGTTGCCATTTCTTTGGCATGCCAATGAACTTTAGCTAACTCTAGTTCATTTTTCTTGCCAATGTCGGCCAAATCATGGGCAACCAATACCTCAACCAAAATTTTCGCTACCCAATGCTTTGATGGGGCAACCTTGGGCACAAACCAAACATACCGTTGGTCGTGCCATAGCACAAACGCCACCCTCAGCACACTGAAACCAACCGTGTCTATCGACGATATGAGTGTGTCGCTCACCACGGTCGCCGTGTCCAGAGGCGGTGTTGGAGCTGCGCCCCGTTGTTGGCCCCAACGACCCACATGAACGGTTGTCGGTGGCGAGGAGGTCGTGGGCCAGCTCCTCCATTGGACTAGTCTGCGCTACGTCGTCCCGACGGGTGTGCCCCACATGTCGGTTTCCCTGTTTTCCCGGCCATATTCGAGCGTCAGTGCTCTGCGTTGCGCATTAGGCCTTTCACTATGGAGGCCAAGCGAGACAACTTATTGTTTATTTGAGCCATTCAAGTGTAATCATTTGGCATTTGCTTATTTCTCATTCCTCTCCAACCCTCTTCTCCATCGATCATGTCGCCCTCCAGTCGAGTCCATCCTCCCGCATGCCTCATTTGAAAATTCCACCGAGTATCATTCGCATGTACCCACCTAGTCCTCTTTCAATAGATCTCGGACCCGAGATGAAATCGAGAGGGAATGAGTGAAACACGTGATACCTAAGGCGGATTCAAAATTTTGAACCGGTGATCATAGCATCCGCAAATCATAAATAGAGGGTATTCAATGTTTGTTTTGTTGTTGAACATACAATATACTCCCTCCTATCCTATCTAATTTACATATAAGTTTTATGTGTAGTCAAAGTATCTCTACTATGATAAAAAAAGGTATCAACATTCAACAACGCCCAATCAATATTGTTAGATTCGTATGTACTCCTAGATTTGTACTCGAGATGGTTTCCTATTTGACTATTGACAAGATTAATAGTACTCCTTTCACATAGGTGAGTAAGTCATCTTAGGCTGTGCACTGTGACCAAGGAGGAGGGGAAAACGAGAGACATTAATGTTTATTTTCTAATTAATAGTATTGCATGCAATGAACTAACCACTTCATGTCATGTTTGATAGTCTCAGGTCATTAAAAGCATGCACACCCTCATCTCTTATTGGTTCATATGTCAAGAAACAAGAAATGAGGTAGAAGTTAATGCACCGCGCCTACGTGCTTTGGGATTATTTGGTTTTCGTAAGATGACTTACACACCTAGATGGAGGGAGTACATGAGATGTATAATGTGAAAATTATATCATTGGAAACTCCTTTCACATACGAAATTGACCATATGCTTTGCGTAAGTTGCATGTCATATATTATTACTCTAACATTTGGTCAAAGTTAGCCTCAAAAAATGCATTAGACCCTGTATGCTTTGTGTAAGTTGCATGTCATATATTATTACTCTAACATTTGTGTAAGTTGCATGTCATATATTATTACTCTAACATTTGGTCAAAGTAGTATAGTGGAAGTGGATCCTCTGACGTAGGTATCCCTGCCTTACCCTCCCTTTCGGTCACTTACTGGCGGACCCCATGCTTGCTAGGCCCCGCATGTCAGTTACTCAATGGGTTCGGCCACGTCAGGGGATCCTCATCCGTAGTATACTCCCTCTGTTTTTATTTACTCCACATAAAATGGAGGGAGTGGTGGTATAATAAAAGACGCGGGCGGGGGAGGGGGAGGGACATCGGTTTGCTCTCAACTGTGGTCCCACAAGCGAGAGAAAACGCAAGACGAAGCGCGTTCCATTCGGTGAGCGACGTGGAGGGTCCAGCGTGCCGGGCTGCAACGAGAACGCGACAAGAGCGATGTACAATCAAAACCAATTGACCGGTCGTCACCGGAACCACTATTCACACTAGAACCTTCGCTCCTCGGCCTATGCCAGCCACTGCCCTAAAACCACACCAAATCTCTAGCCATTCCCCCACCTTTCGATCCTCTAGCCCGCATCAAGCGTCCCCTAGTTCGCAGGAAAGCCATAGTGCGCTGTAATATCACTTACTACAAGATGCTGATGCCGGAGCACCGCGCACAAATCGCGGCGGCGGTCGGTGCCACAGACCTCCGTTCCCAAGCTCGCATTGCGGTGGGCCAATCCCCGAGTTCTCTGGAGCCAAGCAACAAGGAGGAGGAAGCCGGTCCAATGTTCACTGTGGAGGTCGCGGCGCAGAAGGCCCCCGATAGGTATGAGATGATGGACGTCAACTTCGTGCCAGCGTCCGAGTCCCCCATGGTGCAGGCGGACCAGCGGTTTAACATGGCGATACTAAAGGAGGACCGGGAGGCAGAGGCTCAACTCGACGCGGAGCGTGCGCATGCCGCCGCCATCGAGGCTCTCCTGCAGGCGGAACCGGATGTCATGGATGTGAACCGGGTGGCGGAGGCTCAACTTGAGGCGGAGTGTAGCGACCCGACCTCGGATGGTCAAGTCTCTGTGCTCAGGTGTCATCCCTGGATCAGTAATGCTGACACCACACAGTACTTCAAAGGATTTATAACAGAGTAGCAATCACACACTTATTACATCGAATGTCTCAAAAGAGAACTTATTACAATAATATGGCTTAAGGCCATCTAATGCGATAACAGCGGAAGGCTTGGAAGATAAAGTGAGTCCATCAACTCCAACGGCATAGCTGAGCTACACGGCAACGACCTACGAACCTTACTCCTCGTCTGAAAAGTCTGCAACATAATACGTTGCAGCCGAGAACGGTTCAACACATGGAATATGCTGGCAATGTAACCTGATGAAGCAATAACTGAATAATGCTACCACTACATGCATATTTGGCTGGTGGAAAGCTCTATGGTTACAGTTTTGCGAAAAGCCAATTTTTCCCTACTACAAAGGAATCAGTTTTAATTTAACTATCATGGTGATTGAAATATCATTTGAGAAGGTAACCCCAACTCAATGATCCCAATTAAAAATACTTAACAACCCAGCAAGATTAATTCAAGAGTGTTGAGATACATGCGAATACTCAAGTACTAGATACTCAGAATTGTCCATAACCGGGGACACGAATAACCATGATTAGATTGTACACTCTGCAGAGGTTTGCGCACTTTTCCCCGCAAGACTCGATCGCCTCCGTTGATTTCACACATTACATGGTGTTTGAGAGACGGATGGCCGAGACACCTGATCTTTGAAGCATTAACTCTCTACTCCGGGCAGACCATACCAAACCTACAAACCCACTACCTGCTGATCCACCTCTTCAAGAGCTTCACGCAACTTACTCAACTATGCTAGAGCCCATAATAGCTTGCGGCTGCACACGGAAGTTTCTAGCATGAATAGACTCGATTCCTTTGAGCACAGGTGGCGGTCCATAGGAGAATCACACGGTAACCCCGGGATTTCCAAAAAATAAAACAGGCAATCACTGGATACCCCAGGTGCCTCAATCCACCCAGATGTGTATTAAAGTTTCCACCTTAAGTAAACCATTAATTAACAATATCACATCTGCCATGGATATCACTCAAACCTAATCCACGTCTACGAGCATAGCGTGGCAATATAAGCATAACGTAGAAGTAACTCCCAAGGGTTTGATAATAAACAGGGCAATAGGTTCTACCTCAGCAACTACTTCCCAACCCACAAGTTAAAGCATCCTAATCATGCAATGTCTGAGGATTGGAACTAATGCATAAAAACTGGGTATGAAAAGAGTATGATCAATGTGTTACTTGCCTTGCTGACGATCCGGGAATCCTAGAGACTCGTAGTAGCACGCTTCGCACTCCGGGAATTCTATCACAAGCAAACAATAACATACATAAGCGACAATCAAACATGCACAAGTAGAACTCCAAATAAAAGAGTTTGACCAGAGAGTTCAACTTAAGAACTCCGGTTTGCAAAAAGAATCAAATCAAACGAAGCAACGAAACTTAAACGGCAAAAGAGACAACTTCGTTTTATTAATCTGGATCTAAGTCAAATTTTACAGAAGAAAAATCTTGTTTGAGTGGATTATTCGGAAAGAGGGTTTCGAGATGAAACTCCAGGCGCTTGAATCGCCTAATTCCGATAAACGAGCGAAAAGATAAACAGGTTTGAATATCGGACCAGAAATCGCGATCGGAATAACCGCGAAATAAATCCGATAAAAAGAAAAACGACGAACGGCTAAACGAACGAACGTTCGTTAGCAGAAACTAAACGGTGAACACGTTCGTTAGAACAAACGGAAGAACGGACGTTCGCTAAGAAAATAAACCGAAGAAATAAACCGATCTAAAAAAACGAACTAGGTTTTTTTTTAAAAACCGAAGGGTTTTCTGAAAAAAACCGGCGGCGAGGTCGGGTTCCTCTGGCGAGGTCGTCCAGCGGGGAGGGCGGCTCCGGCGGGGCTCGGCGACGTGCAGCGGGGCTCGGGGAGGCTGCGGGGTGGCGGCGGCGGCGCTTGGGCGACAGATGGTGTCTCGGCGGATCGGGGCTCGACCTCGGGCTCCAGCGGCGAGTGGCGGGTGGCGGTGTCGGGCGGCGGCATATATAGGGGCGGGCGGGCGGCTTGGGAAGGGGCGCCGGGGTGGAGTCCGCTCGGACCATAAAGCGTCCATCTTGGCGCAATGGCCTTGGGGGAGGCGGCGGCGGTGGCGGCTGGGCCGGCCTGCTCGGCTGGGCCTTCGGCCCAGTCGGGCGCGATGGTTTTAAAAAAAAAAAACATTCCGCCGAAAGATAAATTCCTAGAAAAATAAATAAAAATCTAAAAATTCCAAAACAAGTTTTCTCCATCTAAATAAAATATTTAGAACAAGATGAACTTTTCTTGGCCCCTAAAATGCAATTTTTAAAACGTGCAACATTTTTCTAAGGCAAATAAAAATCCCGAATAAACTCAAATAAAATCCAAAAATGTTTTTAACATTTTTCCTCCGTTATTTCAATTATTTTGGAGAAGTCATATTATCTCCTCTCATTTATTATTTTAAAAATGAAATATTTTCCGGAGAGAAAATAATTAAAATCAGATCCTCGTCTTCACTATTTGATAAAAATTTCAAATATGAAAATTAGAAAATCCCCAACTCTCTCCGAAGGTCCTTGAGTTGCTTAGGATCTCGAGGATTGCAACCGAAAAGCAATAAAATATGATATGCATGGATGACCAATGTATAACATGCCAAATTGGAAATTTGGGATGTTACAGGGAGCGCGCGGATGCCGCCGGCATCGAGGCCCTCCTGTAGGTGGAACCGGATGTCCTAGACATGAACCGGGCGGCAGAGGCTCGACTCGACGCAGAGCGCGCAGATGCCGCTCTCATCGACGCCCTCCTGCAGGCGGAACCGGAAGTCCTGGACTTGAAACGGGCGGCGGAGGCTCGACTCTCTGGCTGAGCGCGGATGCCGCTGGCATCGAGGCCCTCCTGCAGGCGGAACCGGACGTCCTCGACTTGAACTGGGTTGTGCTCTCGTCCGTGCAGAGCGCCCGCACGCTCCGCTTGAACGAGTAGCTGGAGGCCGAGGACAATCACGATGCGGAGACACACGTCGGCAGCGAGGGCTGGTTCGCGCCGGCAGCCAAAGACGACGAGGCTGTCTCTTTCCGCGAGCAGTGATAGTTTTTATTTATGTTGTTGTTTTTATTATTATGGATCTTTTGCTGTGTAAAAACATACTATTTGTTATGCAAGTCGCCTGACTTGGGTTAGTCTACCATTTCTGGCGGTTGGATGAATATCCTACATCTCCTAACCCTTCTTTCCTTCTTCCTCGCCTCTTCTTCTTCCCCAGCAAACCACGGCACGGGCCGTACGGATACTCCAGTTGGATAAACATACACTATGAACAAAAATTATGTGTCAGCAATAGGATGGCTGAGTTTAGTTTGTTCACATGCGACAACACGTGTTAGTGAGGGTGTGTTCCCTTGGTTGGGTTTGCGGCGTGCAGGAGCGACTGTGTGAGGGTGCGGTGCGACCGCGGCGTGCAGGAGCGACCGTGTGAGGGTGTGGTGTGACCGCGACAGCTGTGCGCAAGTGTACCTCCTTCTCATTTTGAAAACTTTAGGCAAGCTTGGCAAAAATGTGTGGCGAAGTTTGGCAATGCAAGGCCTAGACCCAACAGGATAAGTACGTACGTACTAGGAGTACTAGTGTTAAAAAAGAAAGGCGGGGTTTTCCTTCGATACAAATCCTCGTTTCACATGCCAATTAATGCGTATTTTTTTCTCGAAAGACCAAAGAGCTAACCATCTCACTCCTCATCACTTGATTAATGCAGCGCCATGCAAACGAACCTTCTCACTTCCGCATGCATGCAGGGGATATTAGTGTCCTTGGTTGCTAACCCCACCAATTTTGCCTCGATAAGTGTTAGTGGCCCTTTGCAAATTGTAATTTTGATATACTGGCCTTGTGTACAAAAAAAATGGAGGTAGTAATTATATGTGAATTCCTTGCCCATTGCAGTGACGTCGAAGATTTTTTTTGTGGTTTGGCGAAGTGCGTTCGACGGAGAACACCATTGAGTGAGACCACGGTAAGTCGTTCGCAAGTGCCGCCTGCAAGCTGAGACAACTGCCTTATTTGCATCCAGGAAGTCCTTTACTAGTACTACTTCTAGGAGTACTAGTGCGGTGAGATGGTTTCTCGAAGAAGACGATGGAGAAGCGGAGTCAGCGAAGAGTGAAATTATAATTGCTTCGTCCGTGCTTTGTGATTTGACGCCTCACTGCTTTGTGATTTGTGATAGAAGGGACAGGGGGAGTAGACTCTATGCTCTATACTATACTACTCCTACATGCGTCCAAGCATGGGAGAAAGAGGAGAGACGTTGCATTTTTCTATTCCTTCAATCAATCAATCAGCAAGCTTCGGTTCCATCTTTTTTGCTTTGGCAACACCGTCCACAATGGTTCCCACGATGCCAAAATCTATTTTCACATTTGGCTACACACTGTGGATGCCCTTAACCATACCACTTGGTTTTGCTCTTGTGTGCTATCTATACAAATCTCAATTATATTGATCTAAAAAATTATAGAATCCAAGATTAGTAAAAAGGAGGTGATTTTGCCGCGCAGATGGCGGGGGAGGTTTCTTATTTTTGGAGGACGTTGTCCTAGCGGTTTGCTCACATGCGGTCCCACGTGTCAGTGCTTTACCAGGCCGATCCGCGTCCCACATGAGGCAGAACAACGGCAGAAGCAACACGTGGTTAAGTTGAAGAAGATGAGGGAGAAGCGGATTCAGCAACGAGTGAAATGATGGTTGCTTCGTCCCTCCAACTTCTTTTTTTAGCATTATTACTTCGTCCCTCCAACTTAACTGCGGGAAAGGTGCAGCTTTATGATTTGACACCTCATTGCTCATTACTACACCGGCGCCATGACTGGGTGCTTCACCCGGCTGCTCTGCTTGATTCGGTATGGCACGTGGACCCGGTAGCTTGATGTCCCACATGTCGTGAAAGGACTAGAAGATTTATGAAAGCGGCGCTCCACTCTTCTGACGGAGGTAGATGACACGACGGCCCGATGGTGTCACTTGTACTCATATAGTACTATAGTTTTGTTGTTTACATACGATCCATCGATACAAACCGATTAAGCGAGAAAAGGCGGGATTTTTCCCGCGGTAGATGATCTTGGCCATACATTTCAAAGGCAATTTTAATGTATGCAAATTGAATAATTATAAGTAAGGGGGAGGAATAGAGGCACGGGTGGTCTAGAGAGAGAGAGACGAATATGGCGTCACGACAAGAGATTCCATTCCCTTGAGTGTGTATATGCAAGGGGAGGAATAGAGGCACCAGGAGAAATTTTCTATGTGTGTGGTGTTTGTGTTGGTATGTGTGGGTGTGAGAAGATAATGAGGCGTGGGGGCGGAGGGTGTGTCACCGCGTGAGGTCCGGTGGGTCGAGGTGAGGCCCTTCGTTCGGTTCCGTTCTGCGCCACATTGGTCGGCCCATGACACATTTAGGAAGACCCATGGATGACTAGTCGTACAAGACAAAGATAGCAGAATTGTGAAGGACTCTGTGTCCATGACAAAGCCGGCTAGGATTTGTAACCCTAGGTTCTCGGACTAAGGTAACCCTTTATCTCCGATATTACTATTCATCAACCTAACTTTAAGGGGCATCCTACAGAATGCTCTGCTAGAATCATACTCGTCGATTAGGAAGAGAGGTGTGAGATAATGTGTGAGAGACAGGCGTAAAGATAATGTGCGTACATGAGACACATAGGCAGGTCCATGTATATAGAAAGGGTCGATGAGGATTGTGCGTGTGTATGTTTGCGAGAGGAAGAGTGCTTGTCATGAAGGTTAGTAAAAACAGTTCTAAATGGTTATCAGAGGGAGGGAGGGTTATATCTAGAGAATGTGTGCGAGAAATACACCTCGGGAGAGTGTGTGTGAGCATGTGTGAGAGACCACCGATGGAGAGTGAAACTACACGTAAAAGACTACTCTACACATTGATTAAAGATATAATTGTATCCAAATATTAGGATGGGATCATGATATTTGCAATTCGCGTAAGGAGCGGTCATTGATCCATCAGACATCTAGATTCTATCAAATTTGAGCATGTCTATGTTATTATTCGACACAATTGATCCACATAGTTAGTATTTTGAACTCCACACAATGCATCGCTTTAGCAATCGAATATAAACGTGAGTATAGTTCATGTTGTGTGTGTAAAGCACATTATACATACCAATGTTATACAATGGACATTTATAAATAGCTACCTATTGTCGGGGGAGGCTGCCCGCCACGAACACCTATGGGGCGGGCCCTTATGCATCTTGATGCGAGGCGGAGGGAGCACTGAGAGCAGATCGTGGCGAGCACGCCCGGCGATCTTTACCCGAGTTCGGACGCGATGGACGCGTAAAACCCTACTCCTGCCTTGGTTTGTATTGAGCTCGGGAGCTTGAAGAGCTACAGTAGCAGCTACACCGAGCGTGAGAGTTGTCAAGGTTTCCCCGCGACCGAACCGAACCGAACCGAACCGAACCCCCCTACGTTGTGCATGGGCCTCCTTTTATAGTGCAAGGGTCACCGGCGGTGTCAGCGTGGGAGAAAGGGGTAAAAATGTAAAAGAGGTGGTAGTTGGAGCAGTCTTGAGGAACGAAGGAGCTACGGTCGTGAGCGATGGTTGCTACCTACTTTGTGATGGGGACAAGGGCATTTAATGCCCGTGGCCGTCGACCCCAAAAGCTCCCGCCCTTGCGTCTCCGTTTGCCACGGCGATGGATCCACCATCGTGAAGTGCCACCGTGTCCCCAGGGCTGCACAGCCATCCGCCCGCAGCGTCCCTGGAAGGCCCAGGCGTGCGTGGGCTGATGAGCTGGGCGCGAGACCTGGCCGATTCTCCGGCAAGCACCTTGCCGGGTCTTGATCTTGCGGACCGGGAGCTTGCGGGCTCTGTAACTTGTCGCTCCCGGGCCCTCGCCGACGCATATAGCGCCGGCGTGTCTTCTATGATGTAATCTTCTAGTCTTCCTGGCGAGCTCTTCTTGCCAGGGCCTTGCGTGAGTGAGGTAACCTTGAGCCTGGAACGGCCTTCCCGGCAAGCTCCGTTTGCCGGGGTCTCGATCTTCTGTCTTGTATACTTCGTCTTTGAATGGTTTGACATGGAGCAGGAAGGTTTTCGGCGAGCACGTGGTAAACCCTGCCACGGGAAGCTGCAACCGCCCGTGCACAAGTTGAAGTCTTGGTACCCCTACCTTAGTACACCGGCAGAGCCCCGGGCTGGGCCACACAGTGCCGGCTGTTGGGCCAGCCCAAAGCGTCTGCAGGCACACGCGGCCCGCGGCGCGCCGAATCCACTTCCGCCTCTGCCGCATCCCCCCGCAACAGCACGCGTCGATTGCGGCGTCGTGGGATGGGACGTGCCCACGTTCTTTAATGGGAAGAGCGGATCGCCCCCCACTTCCCCATAAAAGCAGAGGAAGCAAGAGCGGTTCCCCTCTCTTCGCTCTCATTGCATCTTCTTCCTCCTCCAGAAATCCCCTTTGCGCTCCGCCTCCGCATCTCCTCCGCCGTCTCTTGCGTCTGCGGCGCCGCCGGACTCTTCGTCCTCCTTCCCTCGCCGCCTCCGCCATGGCCCCAAAGACCGGGAAGGGGAAGGCGGAGAAGACCAAGAAGGAGAAATCTGGCGGCGGCGGCTTCGCCTGTCTGCGAAGCGGGCGTCGTCTTCTCGCCGCTGGCTCAGCCTTGGGAACTCTGGAACAAATATTACCTGTTCTGGGCCAAGAAGACCAAGGCGCATCCTCGGACCAGAGCTCATCCGGCCGCCACCAAGGACAACTACCCTGGCGGGTACTATTTCTTCGCAGCCTTCTTCCATTGCGGCCTTTGTCCCCCTTTCTCTGAATTCTTCTGCGACGTCATGCACACCTACGGCTTCCATCTTCTTGACTTCACCCCCAACGCCATTCTTACCATGGCGGTTTTCGCACACATGTGCGAAAACTACATAGGAATTCATCCCAACGTAGCGCTGTTTAGGCATTTCTTCACTCCTAGGCGAGAGGCGGCGCCCCCTCTCCGGAGGAATTTCTTGGGTTTTTAAATGCACAAGAAGGAGTCTTACTTGCCGGGAGCTCGCGGCAAGTGGGAAGAGTGGCGTCTTGACTGGTGCTGGATCGTTGAAGGCGAGCCGCAGCACTTCACCGCGCCAAGCACAACTCCTATCGTCTTGCGCGCAGGATGGAGCGAAGCTGGATCCGGACGACGTCAAGCTCAACGTCGCCCTCATCCGGTTCTTCGTCTTGAGCAACAAAGCTGTCCGTTCGCGAGTAGGCGCAGACTTCCTCCGCCGCCGCGTGCCCCTCTCCAAGACAGGAAAAGGCCGGCTGGGAGTGCAGCTCCGCGCCGGATATAATGAGGCTGCGCCCGGGCTGAACTTCAACTTCCGACGCCTGGAGCTGAAGGGATGGTCAGGAACTCTTTAAATATGACCCGGCCCATCCAGAGTGGTTCAGACCTCCCCGGGGAGTGGTGCCCCTCTGCAACAGCACAGCTCGGGATCGTCTTTGCGCCATGATGCCCGCGTGTGATTCGCACGGCGTGGACCGCACGTGGATTCCGCCCGATCCATCAGTCATCCTCAGCTTCTTCGACAACCTTGAGGAGGTGGCGAAGAACAAGATGACATCAAGGAGCATCTGCGGACACCACCGACCAAAGCTTGCATACATAGCTTCTCGGGCTGAAGAGGCCGCCGCAGCCGCCAGCGGCGAGGATTTTGGATATACTCTGATGAAGCGAGGCTGCGGATGTGTCCTGCCAAGCGGAGGCGGAGATCTGCAGACTCTGCAACTCCTCTCCCGCACGCGCCGGGGTCCCCTCTCGAGGCACTCCGGGATCCCGGAATCGCGGCCGAGGCAGCAAGAAAGGTGGCGCTGCGGAGGGAACAGAGCGCCCAGAAGCGAATCGCCGGAGGAGGCGGAGGCGCCCGAGGGAAGGGGCGCGCGCAGGCGCTGGGCCCAGCGAGCCAGCCGGCGAGGAGGAGGAGGAGGACGCCGAGGCCGCCGAGGGCGCCAGCGGGTCCACGGATCTCTACGCCGACGACCTCTCCTCGTCGTCGGAGACCTCCCCGCCCCGGGCAAGCCCTAGGCGTTCTCCAGCAAGCGCCTCCATAGGCGACGGCAGCCAGGCGGGCGCGGTCCCCGGCAACAACCAGCTCGCCCGGGCGGCGCAAGCTTCCCGGGAAGCCAAGCTGCGCCGAGGACCGCCAAGCGCCCGAGGAGTCTCCGCCTCCGCTCCTCGCGCCCGACGCGCCCAGGTGGAGTATGACTTCTCCGCCTTGGCGAAAACGGCGAGGAGGAACAGGAGTAAGTATCAAGATCTTCATCTTCTCAAATTCCGCCTGATTATTGTTGAAGCTAATCTTGTTTCTTGCTTTGATTTGAGGACCTTGGCCCAGCGAAGAGGGCCAAGGTGCCCGTGGTCGGTCGCGGACGACTTCGCCCTTTCTGGCGACGAGGGATGTGCGGATCAAGCTTGCGGACCAGCGCTGTTCGAGGAGCAGCCCAGCGCAGCCCAGCGTAAGTCACAGGTTCTGCACTTTCACTCGCCGGGCGTGTTTGAAGATCTTGGTCTTGTACTAATGCCTTGATGTTTTGTCTTGACTTTTGCGGAGGTGGAGCCACAGCTGCGAGGAGCGTCCGGAGTCGCCCGAGGAGCCGCAGAGCCCCGCCGTCCCATAAGGTCGAGCTCCCGGCAAGGGAGAGCACTCCGCCAAGGGCGGGTACCTGCCGGCGAGCACCCCGCCAGAGGCGAGCAGCCCGCGAGGGCGGCCACTCCGCCAAGGCGAGCTCCTCGGCGAGGGAGCTTGGCCAGCGACATCCGCCAAGGTAGGTTACGCAACTTTGTCTTCTTGGCGTTGTCTCTTTTGGATATTTGCTTGAACTTCTTTTGCTTTTTCTTCTTCTTCTAGATCCTCCTCCCCGGCAGATGGAGCGGAAGTCGTCATTCTTGAGGGAGGGCGTCTGGCGGCGGCGGCGACGCCTGTCGCCGAGACACGGCGGAGCCGCCGGGCCAACGCGCGCGAGACCGCTCCGGCTGCGGGCGCAGCGGCCGGGAGGAGGGCGGCGACCGCACGCCCGGCCACGAGGTGGCGGGAGCATCAAGTCTGCGCGGTCGCCGACCCCTCCGCGGAAGGAGCAGTCCGGCTACTACTTGAAATCCCCAGCGGCGTCTTCATCCAGTGCCGTGGGGCTCTTCGTCATTGAGCCCAGGGAGGGCGAGGCCTTTGGCGTGGAGGTCCTCGCCTCCGCAGGCTTGAAGATCGTCGGCGCTGGCGGGAGCGACGGGCCCGAGGAGGCTGCTTCATCAGCTCTGGCCCTTTACCGGGCGAGCGGTAACTGCTTCTCGGGAGGCCCTTGCCGCCAAGGCCGCCGCGGAGATGGAGAAGCATCTTGGCGGAGCTTAGCGCCGCCAACCAGGCTGCCCTCCAGCGAGTGGCGGAGGCGTGGCGGCTTCGCCGGGGAGTATCAAGAGTGGTTCTTTGGAGAAGGCCGAGGCGAAGAGCAGCAGCGGCTCGCGGGGTGGAGCTGTCTCGGCAAGAAGGAGAACTTGCCCGGTGAAGGTCAACCTCGACTCCCACGAGGAAGACCTTGCCGCTCGGGAGCAGGCCCTTGGCGGGAACCAAGGAGGCCCGAAGCCGCCGCGGTTGCCTTGAGACCGCCAAGGAGGAGCTTGCCGCCAAGGTCGCGCAGCTGGAGGAGTTCTTGAAAGCGGCGCGGAGAAGGTCGCCCGCGCTCAACACGGAGCGTGAGAAGGCGCCCACACCAACTCGGAACTCCAGGTGTGTCTTTCCAAGAAGGGCGACGAGTTGAAGGCCGCCAAGGACTCCATTGAGGATCTTGAGCTGATAGTCTCTGCGCTGAGGGACTCGCTTGACGCCGCCCGGGATCGGGAGACCAAGTTGAAGGAGGAGCTCCACAAGGAGCGAACTTTGGTGGACAGCGCCAACAAAGCAGCCGAGCACTTCCGCCGTACCGTCGAGCTATGGACCAAGGACTTGGTGTCTTGTGCGTCCGACATTGACCAGGAGCTGCTGGCGCTGAAACTGGAGCATCTCATCTACTCCCGGATCCAAATCTCCTCCCAGCGCCAAGCTCAGCCTCTTCTTGAGGGGATCGCGCGGCCCTTGCAAATTATGAAAAGAAGATCCTCAGCGCAACTCGCCGAGGAGACTCGCCGGCTGTGCACGGGACCATGGGCGTGTCTTGACGAAGATTGTATACCGCAATCCGGCATAAACCTCACCAGCGTTCTTCGCAGCTTGCCGGCCGACGCGAACATGGAGGCTCACGAAGGAGCAGGTCGCCCACATCATTGCTAAAGTGAACAAGATCTCCGGGTGGAGGGCGACCGCGTGAACTAGGCCTCCTTTATCTTTATCTCTTTTGTTGCTGCATAGGGTGTTATGAACTCATTAGTCATCGCGACAAGTTATTCCTTGTAAGATATTATCTTTATTTTGATCAATAGATGCAGTGTTATCTCCCTTGTTACGATCCTCAACTTTGTATGCTTCAACCCTCGCTTCTAGGGAACTTGCGGCAAGGGGCCCTTGCATGCGCTGAGTCTTGAACTTCGAAGCAGCCTGCTGGCCAAGGTCTTACCGGCAAGCAACCTTGCATGACTAGTCATAGCACTTAGCTTGCTTGGCGGACTCGAAAAGCGAAACAAGGGCGCGACACTTGTCGCAGCTCACTTAAATCGTTGAGCGTGCTCGAAAACAAGATAAGGGTGCGGCTATCCATGGGTAGGTTCCTCCGCGCACAGGATTTCCATACAAAGTGTGGTTGTTCAAGGAAGGTAACTTTAAAATTTAAAATTTTGAACTGCTCAAATTCTAATGACTTAGCTTTCGTGATCTGTGAGTTCTCCGGCAAGCTTCTCTTTCTTGAACAGCACTTGGTTCATCCTCCATTTCCTTCCCCCCCGGCAAACTTGTGCGCGAGGAACTTTCCTTCTGCTTAAGAGGCAAGGAAAGAGAAGAGAGAAACAAGTATATGGCCTTTCGGCGTGCTATCGCTTACCGGATATGTGTGTCGCTGAAGAGATGCCAAATAACACTTGCAAATAGCAAAGAAAAGCATGGGAAAGGCAACTAGCGCAAAACACGAAACTTTCTCGATGCAGGGGTCTGCCGGCTTTGTACAAAGGGTTACATGCAACAGCGGCAAAGCTTGTACAAAAGGTGGTTGCGGGCGGATCACGGCAACCGCGCCTTATGGGTGAAACTTGCGAAGATGCTCTATATTCCAGGAGTTGCTCA
The DNA here is from genome assembly GCA_021437245.1 of Aegilops speltoides. Classification (NCBI taxonomy): domain Eukaryota; kingdom Viridiplantae; phylum Streptophyta; class Magnoliopsida; order Poales; family Poaceae; genus Aegilops; species Aegilops speltoides. The sequence continues at coordinate 238,506,791 of CM038147.1, forward strand.
CGGTAAGCCTTCTTCGGTCTCGGGCGGACGGCGCCGGGCCTCGTGACTTGTCTCACCCGATAAGGGCCTTCCCACTTCAAGGCGTCAACTTGTTGGAATTCTTGGCGGACTGAACACGCGAAGAACAAGGTCGCCTTCCTCGAGACTCTGGCTTTGACCTTGCGGCTATGGTAGTGGCGCAAGGCTTCTGGTATCGAGCAGTTCGTCTGCAGCACAGAGCGTCCCTCCTCAAGGAGCAATGCATCATCTTGCCGCAATTGCTCTTGCTCGAGCTCATCATAGCGAGCACTCGAGGAGATCCGTATCTGAGTTCCGTGGGGAGAACTGCCTCTGCTCCATAGACTAGAGCAAAAGGTGTACGTCCGGTGGCTCGATTTGGTGTCGTTCGATTGACCAAAGAGCCGCCGGTAGCTCCTCTATCCAATTTCTTCCGCACTCGCAGCCTGCCGAAAGTTCTTGTCTTGAGTCCGCGCAGCACTTCAGATTGGCCCTCTCCGCTTGACCGTTGCTCCTCGGGTGAGCAACGAAGCGAAATGAACCTTGGCGCCAAGGTCTTGACGCGTCTTGCATGAAGGTGCGACTAGTGAATTGTGTACCGTTATCGGTGATAATCTGTTAGGGATCGAAAACGCACACAATCGACTGAAGAACTTGACCGCTGATTGTCTGTCACCTTTCTCGCTGGCTCCACTTCGGCCACTTTGTGAACTTGTCGATTTTACGTACAAGTACTCAAAGCCCCGACAACACGGGGAAGGGCCGAGATATCGAGCCCCGGACCGAAAGGGCGAGGACAAAGGATTGTTTGGAGAGCTTGAGCCGGTGATGAATCTGCTTTGCATGGGCCGCACGCTTCACACTTGGTTACTAGTGCGATTGCATCTTGGAGGGCTTCTTGCCAAAGAACCCTTGCGGAAAGCTTTCGACAAGCGCCCTTGCGCCAATGTGGTGGCGCATATGCCTCCGTGTATTTACGCCAGCAACCTTCATCCATCTTCCCGGAGATGCACTTGATCGACACCATTGAGCCTTCTTACATGCAGCTCGTTATCCACGAACTGGTACATACTTGACTATCTGGTTATCTTCTCTATTTCTTACGGGTCGTCGGGAAGTTCTCCGGTTTGCAAAAATGGACGATCTGCTGCGCCCATGCGGAGCTTGAGGCTCGGCGGCAGGACTAAAAGCATGAGGGCAGCTGGGGAACCTCGGCTTCTCTGGCAAGAACCTCGGCTCTGCGAGCTGAAGGTCCCCAGCAAGCTCGCCGAGCGAGGCTTGTCGGGAACACTTGCTTCAGCTGTGCAGATCCGAGGATCTGCAGAAGCAAACTGTTCCTCGGCGTTACAGTCGTTGATCTTGGGGACCTTGGCGGCGGCCTCGGGGAGACCCGCTTGACAAGTAGTCGCGGAGACCAACTTTCTCTTCTTGGACTGCCCAATTGTTGGCGTGGCGGATGGTTGAGTCAGCTTGAGCAAGAAGGTCCCGGTTCCACAGTAACTTCATCGAAGCACATTTTGAAAGGCCATCTGCGATTTCATTCTGAGCTCTCGGGACGTACTCCATCTGCAAACCTTCAAAGCGCTCCTCAAGCTTCCTCACTTCATCGACATAGGCTTCCATCAAAGGGCTCGATAGCTCTTGTTAACTTGCGGACCACCAATCGAGAATCTCCCGGACAATCAACTTCCTCGATCCCAAGTTCGGCCGCAATCCACGAGGCGGCGAGCAAACCTTCATATTCAGCGGTGTTGTTTGTCGCTTGCTCCTTTGGGAAGTGCATCTGGATAACATACTTGAGGTGCTCTCCGTTGGTAGCGATGAGTACCACGCCGACACCGGCGCCTTGCAGCGAAGGCACCATCAAAGTACATTACCCATTCACTTGTCGCTTCTTATGCAGGGTGTACTTGTTTCTTGGACTTCTTCATCGGGCGTTGGGGTCCACTCTGCTATAAATTCTGCCAAAGCCCGGCTCTGTATGGTTGAAGTACTTTCAAACTTGAGTCAAAGCTCGACAGCTCCAGTGCCCACTCAACGATCCTGCCTGTTGCTTCTGGGTTGTGCAATATCCTCTTCAGCGGAAGCGAGTGACCACTGTTATCTCGTGTGCCTGGAAGTAATGGCGCAGCTTTCTCGAGGCCATGAGGAGGCGAAAAGCAACTTTGCACACCGAGTATCTTGATCTAGCCCCTGGAGAAGGAACTCACAAAATACACTGGCGCTGCACCATCTTCTTCGCACCTCATCCTGTTCTGCTTGAGTTGTCCTTGTCGGGGCGGAGCTTGTCGGAGCAGCCCCACCTTGCATTGGACTCGCTTGCGGTGGTGTAGCCTCCTCGTCGGACTCCTCTCCGCTACTAACGCAGCACTAACCACCTGGTTGGTTGCCGCTAGGTCTGCAACAACTTCTCACAGGGGTCTAGGTGCGACAAGTATTGGGGTGGAGGACAGTACCGTTCAAATCCTGCAGTGCTGCCTCCGCTTCGAAGTCCACTTCATGGGACCTGCCTTCTTCAAGATTTTGAAGAAAGGTAGAGGCTGTTCTGAGACTTTGAAATGAACCTCTTGAGGGCAGCCACACAACCCGCAAGCCTTGACATCCTTGACTAAACCGGGCTTGATCTGCTCAATGGCTTTAATCTTGTCGGGGTTGGCTTCAATCCCCTCTGTGACACAAAGAACCGAGAAGTTTGCGGAGGAACTCCAAAGGCGCACTTCTCGGGGTTCAACTTAAGTCATATATCTTGCGCGAGGTTAAAATGTCTCTTCCAAATCTTGAATCAGCGTATCCTTGCTCTTGCTCTTCACCACGATATCATCCATGTAGCTTCTACATTTACGTGGATCGTGGCTCAAAAGCGATATACACTACCCTTGCAAATGTTGATCCTGCATTCTTGATCCAAATGGCATGCGTATGAAGAAATAAGTGCCACATGGAGTGATAAATGCAGTCTTCTCTTCATCCTCCTTGGCCATAAAGATCGGTGATAGCTTTGGTATGCATCAAGAAAGCGAGTAGCTCACATCCGGCGATGGAGTCAACAATCTGGTCAATGCGGCAAGGGAATGGATCCTTGGGACATGCTTTATTTACATCGGTGAAGTCTATACACAGCCTCCATTTCCCGTTGGCCTTGCGCACGACAACTGGGTTTGCTAACCACGTCGGATGGATCACACCTCTAACTAAGCCTGCTGCTTCTAGCTTCTTGATTTCTTCGTTGATGAATTCTTGGCGCTCCGGCTTGCTTCCTCACTTTTTGCTTGATGGGGCGCATGAGGGCAAGCGGCAAGCTTGTGCTCAATCACCTTCACAGGAACACGGGGATGTCGGATGGTTGCCATGCAAATACATCGACATTCTCCCGAGGAAAACAGCGAGCAGCTTTCCTATTCTTTGTCAATTGTGGCACCGATGGTGAAGGTACCACCGATGCCGTCCTCCTTGGCGGACACCTTCTTGGTTGCGGCGGGCAGCCATTCCTTTTACTCTTGCGGTGGAGCTCAGCGGGGCGTCCTCGGCAGCGGCGCACTCCAAGAGTGCGGTTGCGGAGTGGGCCCCGAGCACTTGCGGACTTGGTCTTCGTCTTCTTCCCCGGAGCTTCAGCGGCAAGTGTATTCTTATCGGCGCGATTGCGCATCCAGTAGATCTTGTCGGCGCAGATAAGCGCATCCTTCTTGTCGCCGTGGGCGGTGATGGCGCTTATCGGCCCGGTATCTTGAGTACGTTGTAAGCATAATGGGAAGCTGCCATGAACTTGGCGAGGGCAGCGGCCGAGTATTCCATTGTATGTAGCGGAATATCGGCGGCGTCGAAAGTGATGCGCTTCGATCCTGAAATTGAGCTCCCGCCAAAGGTCACCGCGAGTGATCTTTCCTTGGGCTTACTCCGTCCGGGTTGATTCCTTGGAAAGAACCGGTCTCTTGAGCTCGCCATCTGGAATTTGGAGTTTCTTGATCACGGCGAGAGGAGATCAAGTTCAGCCCGGCCCGCCGTCAACCAACATTTTGGTGACCTTGAGGTTGCGGATGGTGGGCGAGACCAGCATCGGCAAGCACCCGACCGCGATGGTGCGGTCGGGGTGATCCTCAAGATCAAAAATGATGGGCGTCTGGACCATTTGAGGAGCTGCTTGCGACTCCACGGGCGGCTCATTGCATTCACCTCACGCACCCACTGCTTTAGCTGGCGGTGGGAGGTGTGCAGAGAGGCGCCACCGTCGACGCACAAGACCTCCGTGGCCTTCTGGAACTCCTGCTCGCTGTTATCCTCATCCTCCATGTCTTCGTCGTCGTCTTCTTCATCCTTGTCGCGGCCCCGGGGAGGTCGATCACCTTGCCGCTGCTTGGCCTTGCCGCGGCGTCCTCCCCGGCCATTGAACGGCCGCTTCTTGCTCGGTTCTCCTCCGCCACCTTGGGCCTTCTCCTTGTCGCGCTTCTCGTACTCAGCTTTTTGCTGCTCGACGAGATACTCGGCGCTTGCGATTGGAGAGATCGTGGCCCTTGGTGCGGTGGATTTTGCAGTATTGCTTGTCGGAGCCATCCTGCTTGTCGGCTGCCGCTACAGGGGCAGGCTCTTTGCCGGAGAAGCAAGCCTGCGTTTGCTTGGCGGGAGCCTCCTTGCCGGACTCCTCGACGGCAAGCACCTCTTTCTTGTTCTTCTTTCGGTTGTTCCGCCGCCGGCTCTTCTTTGCCGGGGCGGCGTCGTCGCTGTCGCTTTCTCCTGCGCTAGCATCCTTCCCGGGGAGTCTCCTCCCCTCTTCAGCAGCGTCTTATCACAACGAGCATAGAGCTCGTGACATCCCGAATCTTGGTCATCGCCATCTCTTCACGCATCTGGCGATTCGCGCGTTACGGTGGAACGCAGCGATAACAGGCGGGGGTGGACATCGAGATGTTGTCTTTGCACACCAGTGAAGCGTTGGATATACTTGCGGGGTTCTCCTTCATACAGGCCAAAATGTGGAATCGCTCTCTGGCCATGGGGTTTGTGGCCGCCCGGTGAAGGCGCCAACAAACCGATGGCAAAGTCTGCCCAAGAAGAAATGGAGCCTTCCGGCAAGTGCATAAGCCAAAACGAGCGTTCGGCTTAAGCCGGCGGGAAATGGTTCGCAAAATCTTCTCGTCGCGCCCCGGCAGCCTGCACGCGATGGTGTAGAACGAGGAATTCGAGGGTGCGTCTTGCCGTCGTACTTCTCCGATGCGTCGGGCTTGAAATTCTTCATCTTTGGAGCCCTTTGGGCGCGCCGCAGCTTTCGCGGGTGAGCGCAGGGCAGCTTGCAGCGTCTGACAAATCGCTTTAGTTCACTGGCGCGCGCAGCGTCGACAGCGTTCCCAGCTCTCCGGTCTGATTGTCGCCGAGCTTCTCGGCGGCGCTCGATCGTGGTCCGAGCGTCTTCTTGTCGCCGGTCGTCGAGGACCTGGCGTTGATCCCGACAAGTCCGCGGATCCGACGATGCCGTGGAGCCGTCGTCGGCGTTGTTCCGGCGGGTCGGCGTCTTTCGCTTCCGCGGCGGTGAGTGCATGGTGGTTGCATCCCCGGCGGTCTTGTCGCCGTCGGCCTTCGTCTTCTCAGCTTACCGCGGCGCGAGGTCGCCGGCTGCTGTGAAGAGTCGTTGTTAGCGGCGATCGACTCTGTATAGTAGCCCTCCGGTCTTGACCTTGTCCGCGGCTGGAGAAAAATCGAGAGCATTGCGCCCTTGCGGCGCTTCGCGGAGTGGAGGGAGCGAAGCGGCGGCGCGAGGCGGGATATGCTCGGACTCTAACAGCGTTAGAAGGAGCAGGTCTGCCCGGCGCCGCCGCTTTGCTTGTGTCCGGACGGTGGTCGGAGCATCCCGAGAGCCTCCGGTGTGTCCTTGCCCCAGCGGCGGATACCACCTCCCGTGGTGCAGGCGCTGCTGGGTTGTCGTGTGCTGAGATGGATGCGACGCGTCCACGGAGACCGAGGCGTGGCCATCCGTCTTGTCCTTGGATCTGGTGGCGCCACGAGTGTCCTCGCCGGCGACCACCCTTCCGACGGCGTCTCCTCCGCCCACCGTTGGCTCTGGTGGCGGCGGATGAAACGCGGCAGGCCTGCAACCTCGAAGCCTTCTTCTTGAGGCCATGGCGTAGTTGTTGATGAAGTTGCTGATGAAACTGGAGAGGTTGATGAAGAACGCGCCCGCGTGAACGCCGGATCAGGTCCGCACAACCTCGACGCCCCCTACCTGGCGCGCCATAGATGTCGAGGAGGCTGCCGCCCACGAACACCTATGGGGCGGAGCCCCTTGTCTCAGGCGATGCGAGGCGGAGGGAGCACAGAGAGCGGATCGTGGCGAGCACGCAGGCAGTCTTTACCCAGGTTCGACGCGATGGGCGCGTAAACCCTACTCCTGCCTTGGTTTGTATTGAGCTCGGGAGCTTGAAGAGCTACGATGCAGCTACACCGAGCGAGAGTTGTCAAGGTTTCCCAGCGACCAACCGAACCGAACGAACGAACCCCCCTACGTTGTGCATGGGCCTCCTTTTATAGTGCAAGGGGTCACCGGCAGTGTCAGCGTGGAGAAAGGGGTAAAAATGTAAAAGGGTGGTAGTTGGAGCAGTCGCGGGAGCATTGGAGCTACGGTCGTGAGCGATGGTTGCTACCTACTTTGTGATGGGGGACAAGGGCATTTAATGCCCGTCACCGTCGACCCAAAAGCTCCGCCCTTGCGTCTCCATTTGCCACGGCGATGGATCCACCACCGTGAAGTGCCACCGTGTCCCCAGGCTGCAGCTGATCATCCACAGCGTCCACAGGAAGGCCCTGGCGGCACGTGGGGCTGATGAGCTGGGCGTGGGGAACCTGGCCTGATTCTCCGGCAAGCACCTCGCCGGGTCTTGATCTTGCGGACCGGGAGCTTGCGGGCTCTGTAACTGTCGCTCCCGGGCCCTCGCCGGGCGCATATAGCGCCCGGCGTGTCTTCTATGATGTAATCTTCTAGTCTTCCTGGCGAGCTCTTCTTGCCAGGGCCTTGCGTGAGTGAGGTAACCTTGAGCCTGGAACGGCCTTCCCGGCAAGCTCCGTTTGCCGGGGTCTCGATCTTCTGTCTTGTATACTTCGTCTTTGAATGGTTTGACATGGAGCAGGAAGGTTTTCGGCGAGCACGTGGTAAACCCTGCCACGGGAAGCTGCAACTGCCCGTGCACAAGTTGGGGTACTGAGGTACCCCTACCTTAGTACACCGACACCTATGAACTAGCATACATTTGAATTCAACCTAAAGTGGTTTAAAAAAATCGAATTCAACATGAAGTCCATTCAATTATTTGAATTTGATATCATGGCATTTGTAAACCATACCTAAACTATGGGGGTACCAATCTTTGCTCTGATTTTGTACATAATAGCATATGTAGTCGTGCACAAAATAGATTCAAATTTAGCTCCTCCATTCCAAAATAATGGTAGTTATAGGATTTTCAAGTGTCAAAATTTCAAAAGGAAGCGGATAATTTAATGAGGTTTTCAAACATACAAGGTCAAATATAACGTTGTCTACTTAGGTCAATCCTCATAGTTCAAGAGTACTCTAGCGTGAATGCTTGTGTTTCAAAATTTGAGCGAGCGCCAAAAGAGCCTCTACTACTTGAAACCGCGTGAGACCAATGTTTGGTAGTACAAGGAAATTACTTTTCTAATAACTCCGACCTGTGAAACCTACCGGCCCGACGTCCAAAGGTCTAAACCGGGGTAGGTTTGTAGCTTCATCCAGATGCCATGCAACCGCCTCCGAAAAACATTCATGCACAATGGCCGCCTAAGCACACATGCGCGCAGCCGAAATCGCTCCCGCCCACTATTTGGGACACCTAGGATTACCATCCTACCCCTGACCCACAGTAGGTCCGAAATTTAAGAGGGGGGCAAAGTTTGTACTTTCCACAAATTTCAAACAAGCGCGTCCCATCTTCTGTACAAAAAAGCCAAAAACAAGCGCGTTCCAGACCGAACATGGTTCCCCCCACCCGTCTGATTCCCCATTCGTACTCCGTGGGCGCCAAAACTACCTCTCCACCAGCCGCGAAACCCCGGCGTCCTCCATCCGCCACCCCATCCCACCCATCAACCGCCGCCCTCCTCCATCACGCCGGAGCCGATACCCCGACGTCGTCGTCCACCGCAACCTCAACCGCAACGCCCTCCACCGCTAGTAGTTGAAGCCGAGGCCGAGCCGTCCGTACCCGAGCCAGTTCAACCACGCCGTCTTGCGCCTCACCGCTGCCGCTCCAACTTCGCCACCCTCCACCGCACCGGAGTTGTTCCTGGTACGCCGTCCTTCGCTGCCTCAGATCTGTTTCCCCCGCCGACATACAGCCACGGCAACACAGTCAACAATTTGGCCATGGGTTCGTCCAAGCCTGCACCCTCCAGAACATCGGTTTCCCCGGTAAAAACAAGAAGATCGGCGTGACATGTGGAGGTGACCACAACGGCATCCGAAGAAGGTACTCCTCTTCCCTTATTCGTGCAAATCTTACGTCTCTGCTTGCATGGTATTCATCCCATAGAAGACACTAGTTGACCGCTTATTCTTAATACTAGATGTTCCTAGTAACTCGCGATGCACAAGGTTTCTCCTCATATACTATTTCACCTTAGCTAGAGGTCCGTCGCCCCCCTGAATTTCAATTTCTGCCCAGTTGATTCCCAATTAACGGAAGCATTCCCCGGCATAACAGGCGCTAGTACGACTATTACGCTGGGGAAGCAGAGCCTTGGTGTTTATCTTAGGGGCGTCTGCAGCCTAGAGCTACTGACGCCCGATCTGGAGGTCGGCCGGGATTAAAGGGATGGCTTTGGGGCGCTGCCAAGCACGGCGGTGGTGTGAGGTCGATGGGAGGGTGGGGCGGAGGAGGCACGGGTCTGGGCTGGTGGTCGCTGGCGGTTTGAGAAAGATCGTCAACAGTGACTGGCCGGAGCTAGACGAAGGCCATCTGCCCGTTCCTTATAGATCGGATGGTTCACTAAAAAAATCCACTGACCTATTTATTTTCAGTCGAATGTTATCTTAGATATGACCACATGTGGTGGTATGCTGGAGGAGTACCTGCATTTCCTGTGCTCATATATTACAAAATCATACGGAGTAGAATCTAATTTTGTTGCCATGCAATGTTGTAGAGCTATCATATGTCTCCTTTCATTTATTTTTCAGCCACCTGCTATCTGCTACTTTTACAGTGCACTAGTTCTACACACACTTCACCCATACTCTCACTATTGTGTTTTTATGCAAGGGTATTTCAGACTCTCCTGCCGAAAGAGAAGCGGCAAAGAAAAGAGAGAAGTCGCTCCAACTTCATATGTTGGTAGGCAAGACACGTTACCACACTATAAAGGGTGCAGTGTCAGCAGATGGAGACGGTAAACATTTCTCTGGAGTTGATGACCTCGCTCGCAATGAACCACATCCCCAGGTGCTTGCTTTAACTTCGCGGTGTCATATGTGGTTGCATGTTCCATATGGTGTCTAGCTTGTATTCGAAAGGCCGAAGTCGGTCTTTATTAATATAAGCAAAGATATTTTTTACATGAACCACCATCCCATGAGCACTAGAAGACAAATAGCTAGTCAGGGCACTGGCCGAGCTAGAGAAGCCCAGCAAAGACATGCATCACCTAGAAGCCAACTAAAAAGCCACGATGGTGGCGAAGCAGCCCGCCTCCCACCAGGCTCTCAGGTCCTAGATGATCATGTTCACCACTCCAGCCGGATGTCTAGCTTGTGTTGCTTCCAATTTGGTTAAATTGCATCTGCTTAGCTTACACATTATACCTTTGAATATGACATGCCTTTCTGTTTTTGGTACATACTAGTACATCTGTGTATTAACCATGTTTTTACATCAAACTAATGTTCTTGTGTATCCCTCATCAATCACTTATGACGAGGCAGGCAGGCAAGGGGACTACTCCTCATTTAAAGAATGCAGCGTCGGCCTGCCGACATGATTCTCAAGAAACAGAAATGCTAGATGAATATAGTGAACGTAGCTCTATAGTTGATTACAACATTTCCCCTACACTAGCATTGCAGGTGCTTGCTCTTACTTGGCAGCGTGATATGTGGTTGCATGTTGCATATGGTGTCTAGATTGTAATTCTTCCAATCTGGTTAAACTGCATGTGCTAGTCTGCTTAGCTTATACTCTTTAAATATGACATTATACCAGTTAATGTGACATGCCTTCTTGTCTTTAGTACATAGTACATCTGTCTATTAAGCATGTCCTTACATAAAACTATTGTTTTTTGTATCCCGCATCAATCAATATGACGAAACACCTTTAGTATATGCAGTGTGATATTAGTTGCATCTTTCATATGATTTATAGCATGCGCTACTTCTAATTTGTTGAAATTCCATTTATGATGGGACGCTTTTAACTTGGCAGTCATATTGGTTGCATCTTTCATGTGGTGTCTAGCTTGCATTGCTTCTTATTTGCTGGAATGGTTTCTGCTTAGTTTACACAAACAGTTGTGAACATGCCATGTCGTCCTGTTTTTCGTACATATTCCATCCTGGTATCATGTGTTTTCCTTACATCAAAGTAGTGATTGTCGATTATCATGCATGAATGAGTTCGAAGAGAATTTTATTGCTTTTTCTTGTCGGTTTGACTTGACAATTCAAAATCAATAAAGCGGAAGGAAGTTAGCAAGGCAGCGGATAAAGGTGCTCCTTCCAAGCGGAGGGCCTCTACAGCTCTACTCCTCCACACCCCAAGATGATTTCCAAGACAACACATGCATAGACACTCAACAAAGCTGTGTTTATGATGAGCAGCGTCTCCCCTAGTGCAGCATCACCGGTGCTCCCTCTAACTTAGCAATGTTATATGTGGTTGCATGTTATGTGTGATGTCTAGCTTGTATTGCTTCTAATTTTGTTGAATTCCATCTGCTTACTTTACACATTATACTTGAATAAGACACGTGTTCTGTTTCTAGAACATACAATATCTGTCTATCAAACCATGTTCTTACATCAAATTACTCTTGTTGTGTAACCTGCAACAATCACTTATCATAAGACACATTTGACTTGGTGTGATATAGGTTACATCTCACATTCTTTTCTAGCTTGTACTACTAATTTGTTGAAATGGCACTTATGACGAGACAGTTTTAACTTGGTAGAGTGATATTATTTGCATCTTTCATATGGTGTCTAGCTTTCATTGCTTCTAATTTGTTGAAAATGCCTTCTCCTTTGTTTACACATCATAAGCTGTGAATATGCAATCTTTGTGAATATGCAATGGCACTAATGACGAGAGACCTCTAACATGGTAGTGTGATGTTGTTTGCATCTTGCATATGATTTATTTCTTGTCTTGCTTCACATTTGTTTAAACGCCATTTATGATTTGAGACACTTATTAACTTGGCAGAGCGATATTTATAGCATCTTTCATATGGTGTCTACCTTCCATTGCATTGCTTCTAATTTGGTGAAATGTCTTCTTCTTAGTTTACACATCATAGTTCTGGTTATCTCTTCCATCCTGTTTTTCATACATATTACATCCTTCTATCATGTGGTTGTCTAACATCAAAGTTTTATTCGTTTGCATCACGCATCAATTTGTTCTGAAGAACTAAATTGTTATTCGTTTTTCTTGTCGGCTTGACTTAACATGGCACGGAGAAAGAGGAAGAAACACAGAATGGCAGGGAACGAGAAGCGGATGAATCCTGCAGATTTTGTTGGTACTGATGGTGCAATAGAAGGTGAAAGTCCAGTGGAAAATTCTACAAACACAGCATCCCATGCTACACGAGCTGCAAAAAAAGCCAAACAGAAACAAATAGTTTCCACCAAACAAGCAGAGACAGCCCTAGTTCTTGCAACACCTACCACAGTACTACTAGCTGCACGACATACTCGTACGTCAACTGAGCTAGCAGCACGTTCCCAAGCTCCCTTGCCACTTGACACTACTTCCCAAGCACTCTTGACGCAAGACGAGTTGGCAATATCAGATGAACCTTGTGAGCTTCAACAGCAAGAAGGTAGTTGCTGGAGTCAAGTTACAGTTGCATGCTTCTTTATATGTAGTCTCACAGTTTGATGTACACCAACACTTCCTATGTTTGTTGTTGGACTAGCACCTAGGCGCAAGAGGAAACAAACATCAGGGATAATGCTCGATAGGTTAACTAAATCTAGAGGAGGAAGAATGGAGATCCGTTTTGAGGTAGGTTTAAAAGGCCACGTGATGCTACAGAGTCAGCCAAGTTAGTATCAGTGGCAGCGCTTGCCGTTAGGTGTCATGTACATATCCTCCCAACATGGATTCAGTACAGGAATGACAAAGACGAAACCCAGTTCAACACCTTCCTCGACCATTTATCTGTAAGTATGGTTATGTATGGAAACTAGTAATATCATCTTGCTCTGTCCCATGCTTTCTAGGTTGCTGATAATGAGACTCCCATAATTTTCAACAGATGAGGTTCAAGTTGGACAGCCAAGATGATGCAACGAGACAAGCTTGCACCCATGTTTTTAAGTCTGCTCTGCGACAATATCAGTATAACTTGAGGAAAACTAACTTTGAAGGCAAGGCTAACAGTGAACTTTCCCAGACATCTCCAGTGGAAAATATATCGGATGAAGACTAGAGGGGCCTTGTTAAACACTGATCTAATCCGAAGTATCAAGTAAATTATATATGTGTGATCAGATCACATGTTGAAGTCCTATTGACGCATGTGCCACACAAATCTATCTTCTTGTAGGTGAACTGTTCAAAGAACAAGGCCAACCGTACGAAAGTGAAATTCAACAATGCATTTAGGATCTCGTAGCTATATTGCACTGCTGTGAGGCTCTTGTAATTAGCTGCTGTTTCACTCTTTTCGCTGTACCATATTATCAGATCTATATTGACTTGTTCGAAATGCAGAGGAAAGCCCGCAAGGACCAAAAAGTACCTGAACCAAATGTTGTGGAAATCTTCAAGGACTGTAACACCAGCAAGAAGAAAGGCATGACTACACCAGTCAAAGCCGTTGTTTTAAGTCCTTGATCCTCATGCCTTTTAACTACTACTTACTCTGACTTGTGCCTTGAACTGCATGGTTTGCAGCCGATGGCTATTACTCTTTTCAATTTTATACACAATTGTCTTAGCATATCATTGCACCGTAGAAGGTTTAAAAGGGAGGAGTGATGTTCCTTTGATCTTGACCCGTAATCTAGTTCCGTGATGGACTTGCCCACACAATTTTACAATTGCATGTTTGTCTGTTCTCAGTTGTTTTGTGATATGAATGATGCCATACTATGCTTACCGTATTATAAACTTCGTCTCTTTATCCTTAGCCCTCAATACAATGTGAAGAAATAGACAATACATTAGCGATGGTACATGGTCATATGTCTGGAACCTGGTTTTATTATGTACTTTGCAATAAAATACAACTAATATTTTACATGGGTTCAGCAGAATAAGTTCTGTATATAGACCAAAGCTATTTTGTTTGGTTTTGCTGCCTCCTTAATATCTTACATTACGGTACTACTAATGTAAAACCTCAACTTTTCAAATGAGCTATGGAAAAAATGGTGGAACCGCCACCTTCTAAAGGTGGCGAGGCAACTATAACCGCAATGTCAGCTCTTGCTGCAGTGGGTCAGTACCTATCCACTAACAGTGCCAAAAGCACGTTCCTGCATAATACTGGGTTGGTTGTAAGGCAATATCATCCAAACTGCCTCATGATCAAGATATGCAAGCTCAAAGCAATGTTGTATCTGCGCTCTAGACACAAGTCCATTCCCTAACAGAGGCCCTTTGTGAAACAAGGAGAAACATTGCTCAATGTCGTCAAGATATGCATGGTTTTGAAACCAGACTATCAGACATTTGCTATGTTGTTCAGGAGCATAGGGGAAATGAAGGCGAGGGTTATGGTGTTCCATCGGACAATACTGGATGAAAATGTAACAGTCTGGTCAAATGAACCGAGCTTCTGAACTTCTGGTGGTGCATTTATCTGCTAGACTGTTAAGTTTTATGCCAACCTTCCTTTTGTTATATAGTTGTAATTTGTTTTGGTGCGATACAAAATTTATTCTTAACGTGCAGCCACCGGCTGAAGAAAACAGCAAGCCATTTTTGTACAGTGTAGGGTGTTCCCTATATTTGCACTGGTGGCAATCTTTGATGCCGAGTGGATGTAATCTGTACAATCACCTTAATAGCCTAGCGTTAGTTTGGGCCTTATTTATTTCCTAGTCTTCTTTTTCCCTGGTTTGCTAGTGGTCGCAACTACCCATGGGCCATATATGGGTCGTAGGATCCATGGGTCTCCTACGGGCCGTCGATAAATGGGCCTGTAATCGGTGGGCCTCGGGCCGTCGGATAAATGGGTCTACATGGGCTGTAATCAAGCGTAATTGGTATCAGCCCAGCACGGTAATGGGCCGTTAACAGGCCGTAGGACTGCAAAAGCTTAATTCTATCACAAGCATAACGGGTCGCTAATGGGCCAGAATATAGGACGGGCTGGCCAGAAATGGGCCGACTCTTGCCATGGGCCGAATTTGGCCCATTAGGGTAACAGGCCAGTAACGGGCCGACTCGGGCGGAATTTGGACCATTTGGGGAACATGCCAGTATGGGCCGACTCTTGCCATGGGCCGAATTTGGCCCATTAGGGGAATAGGCCAGTAACGGGCCGGAAGTAATCAAGGGCCGAAAAGGAGCCCAAGAACGTATGGGCCGTCAATTGGCCGAAAGCTAACACGGGCTGGAAACGGCCCATGTAAATCACGGGCCGTTAAGTGGTACAAAGAAAATTACTGTTCATTATGGGCTAGAGTCACCGTGGGCCTGTAAAGGGCCAAAAGATACGAAGGCCTCATATGGGCCGAAAGACGTCGTGGGCCATACATGGGCCAAAAGTGAAATGGGATGGTGTTATATTCGATGGGCCACATGACTTTGTTGGGCCGATTTCCTTTAGTGCCTAACGGGCCGTAAAATGGGCTATTTGCGAAGAGACCGTCAACAGGCTTTCCATGGGCCAACCCATTAACTTTTGACCAAGTCAAACGGGCCGGCTTTGTAAGCTAAATGGGCCAGTGGTGGGCCGTGGCATGTGTCGACATATCATAGGCGCCTATCGACCCAGCAGACGGTGACCGTGTTTCGTCCGGCCAATAAGAATTTTACGTGGAAATTTCCCATTGGTGGGGCTGTTAGCGGGTTATCGGATCCAAAACCCGACCCGATAGATTAACGGTGTTCCGTTACGGTGGATGCCATGTGCGGTCACCCATGGCGAAAGCACTTCTATGACGCCACGATTTATCGTCACGAAGTGGACACTTCCGTGATGATAACTTTGGTAATGCCATGGAACACTTCTCTGACAAACACATGTATGACTATCTTGATTACATCATAAATATGTCATGGATGTACATGCATGACAAAAAACGCGACCTACTGTGACAAACACGTATCATCATGGAAGTGTATTTTTTTTGTAGTGTAGCGAGCGGCTCGCACAGCAGCCTGAAGACGATCTTCCTCGAGGAGTGTCACGTCATCTTGGCGCAACTGCTCTTGCTCAAGCTCATCATAAGTGAGCACTCAAGGTGACCCATATATAAGTTTCGTGGGGAGAACTGCTTCTTCCCTGTATACCAGGGCAAAGGGTGTCTGGACAGTGACTCGATCTGGCATCGTTCTGATTGACCAAAGAACCGTTGGCAACTCATCATTCCAGCGCCTTCCACACTTGTGTAGCCTATCAAAAGTTTCGGTCTTGAGACCTCGCAACACTTCTGCATTCGCCATCTTAGCCTGGCCATGACTTCTGGGATGGGCAACAGAAGCAAAAGAAACTTTGCCGCCGAGGTCTTGGATGTACTGCATGAAGGCGCGACTCGTGAACTGCGTGCCATTGCCGGTGATGACTCTATTCGTCACACCAAAATGGCAGACTAATCCCTTGAAGAACTTGACAGCTGATTGTGCTGTCCCCTTTCTCACTGGTTCCACCTCCGGCCACTTTGTGAACTTGTCGATGGTGACATACAAGTACTCAAAGCCCCCGACAGCACGGGGAAAGGGGCCCAGTATGTCGAGCCCCCAGACCAAAAATGTCCAGGAAAGAGGGATTGTTTGAAGGCCTTGGGCTGGCCGATGAAGCTTCTTTGAATGGAACTGGCACGCTTTACACTTGGTTACTAGTGCAGTTGCATCCTAGAGAGCGGTAGGCCAGAAGAAACCTTGCCAGAATGCTTTGCCGGCAAGGGCTCTTGACCCTATGTGGGAGCCACACATGCTGTCGGTGTCAAAACCGGCGGATCTCGGGTAGGGGGTCCCGAACTGTGCGTCTAGGCGGATGGTAACAAGAGACGAGGGACACAATGCTTTTACCCAGGTTCGGGCCCTCTCGATGGGGGTAAAACCCTACGTCCTGCTTGATTAATATTGATGATATGGGTAGTACAAGAGTAGATCTACCACGAGATCAAGGAGGCTAAACCCTAGAAGCTAGCCTTTGGCATGATTGTTGAGATGTATGTTGTCCTACGGACTAAAGCCCTCCGGTTTATATAGACACCAGAGAGGGCTAGGGTTACACAGAGTCGGTTACAATGGTAGGAGATCTACATATCCGTATTGCCGAGCTTGCCTTCCACGCCAAGGAAAGTACCTTCCGGACACGAGCCGGAGTCTTCAATCTTGTATCTTCGTAGTCTTGGAGTCCGGCGGATATTGATAGTCCGGCTGTCCGGACACCCCCTAGTCCAGGACTCCCTCAGTAACCCCTGAACCAGTCTTCAATGATGATAAGTCTGGCGTGCATAATGTTCGGCATTGCAAGGCGGGTTCCTCCCTTGAATAATCCAGAGAAGATAATGAACACCAGGATAGTGTCCGGCTCTGCAAAAACAATTTCCTCATTGCACCGTAGAGAGAATAAAACATATACACTGACTCAATCTGCTGACGTATTATGCGGCGTGACATCACACCGCTACCAAGCCCTTGTTTGAATCGTTTTTTACTTATTCCACCTCAGCACGTTTAGCGAAGCGGTTTCCTTGGCACGTCTTGTCGAAGCAGAGATCGTGTTCCCCTTTATTCCGGGATTCTCATCAATACAGACGTGGGTAACCCAACCGCGCCATTGATGGTGGCGCTTGGGAGATAAGCGAGTTTTACCAGGCTGATGGGGGACATATAGTTTTGTTCGCCTATATATAAGGGATAAGGATTCACCTTCTCACCTACGCCTTCTTCCTCCTTTGCTTATCCATCTCCGCGCACTCAAGCTCCAACGCCCAAGCTTGCGCATCTCGCCTCGACCTTCTCCGAATATGTCCGGAGTGGGAGGTAAATGGTTAGCCTCCACCGCCAAGCAGGAGGACATCACCAAGCTGCGCGACGCCGGATACCTTTCCAGCGATATCGCGCATCGGCTGCTCGACGGGGGGCAGCTCATCCCTACCCCCGGGCCTCATGAGAGGGTCGTCTTCCTACCCCACTTCCTCCGCGGACTGGGCTTTCCGCTCCATCCATTTGTCCGGGGCCTCATGTTTTACTACGGCCTGGATTTCCACGATCTGGCGCCGAACTTCATCCTCAACATCTCGGCGTTTATCGTCGTGTGTGAGGCCTTCCTCTGCATCAAGCCCCACTTCGGCCTGTGGCTCAAGACCTTCAACGTCAAGCCGAAGGTTGTGAAGGGCACGCAAGCGGAATGTGGAGGCGCCATGTTGGGTTAATTGCCCAACGTCCCTTGGCTAGAAGGGACCTTCGTGGATTCCGTCAAGGGGTGGCAATCGGGGTGGTTCTACAGCACCGAGCCGCGGAAGCCCACATGGGCGGCGGCCCCCGAGTTTAGATCTGGAATCCCCACGCAGCTCACCTCCTGGAAAGAGAAGGGCTTGCAGTGGGGCGATCCGGTGGAGGTGACGGGACTCCGAGCATGCATCAAGAAGATGGTGAGCAATAGGCTCAGGCTCGTCGACGTGGTCCAAGTCATGCTCCTCCGGCGGATTCTCCCATGCCAAGAACGGGTATTCAATTTGTGGGAGTTCAATCCGGAACAGCACCAGGCGCTAAGTGGGCTCTTCGACACAACATACGAAGGCGCCTGGAGGGTGCTGTTCAAGGGCGCCGAAGCCCCCGCATCCGAGACGAAAGATCGCGGATTCAGCGCGCAGTGTCCAACTGACGCGGTAAGTGATTCAACCCCATTACGGGACACTTGTGGTAATTAGATTGACTCTAGTGAGGTTTTAATCTGCCTCTTCCTTTGACAGGAATGGATGGAGAAGGCCAAGCTGCTCATCAGCCCGACTCCCATGCCAGAAGACCCAGTGGGCGCCCGCTAGCAGGGGCTGCTGGTCCCGCACCGCACGTGGTGCCGAGAAGAAAACCAAGAAGGTGGCGCGGGGACTCAAAGAGTTCCCATAATCGAGCGTCCCGATGACGACGAGGACTCCTCCCCTGAAGACGAGGAGGAGGAGTATTCTCTCCCGGAGGAGGGAGAGAAGAAGAGGAAGGCTTCCCCAATCGGGGAGGCCGAAGGGTCCAAGAGGGGGAGAACTATCCCCCCGGATAGTTTCGCCAACATCAGCGTTGGCGAGGATGAGTGGCCCCCAAGGGCCAGGCGTCCGGCAGGATCGTAAGTATCCGGATCATTTATATGCCGTACTTTTCATGTCCCGTAGTATCCCTCTAACGCCGCATTACATCCGTAGTCTGGCCAGGATGATCTCCCGACTCGATGGCGCGGTCGTTAGCCTCGTTGGACGAAAATCCCCCCACCGCCTCTACCCCCACGCTACCGACGAGGACGCCGAGGTGGGATCCCAAGAGGGACCCATCGAGGAGGCTCCAGAGGCGCCGTCAGGCGACCTCCCGGACTTTGTGCCGGACTCTACATCGGAACCCGCAGTGGTTTCAGAGTCCGGCAAGCGGTCCCTTCGAAAGAAGGGCAGGACTGTGACGCCGGCGGCCTCCGTCCAACCAGAGGTGCCGGATAACCTGTTGGAGGCGCTTAAAGGCGCTTCCATCAAGGAAGAACACCGCACTATCATGAGTGCGGTGATTAAAAAGGTTCAGCTCGCTAAAAGCGGGCTGACCGAAGCCTGCAGCAGCCTTCTAATAGGCTTTGAGGTAAGAAGTTAAAATTATGTAATGTAATACCGCATAGACAGTAGCCCCTGATGCTTACTTCGGTGCTCGGAAAGAATAGCCGGACTGAGGATCTAACAAGATATACGCAGGGTTGCCTAAAATATGTCAATATGGGTTTGCAGGCTGCGCTGCTGACCTTTGCCGCATTAACGGTGGAGGTCGAAGTAATAAAGAAGGATCTCGAGCGGTCCGAGCAAGAGCTCGGCCATGCCAAGAGGCAGCTCGAGGAAAAAGAAGGTGAATAACACCACTTTAAATAAGTACCTTACAGAAAAGGGTTTTGGTTGCAAATAAAATTAACAAGGATAATATGTGTATTGCAGGGGCCACTAACGAGGAGGCAGCCCTGAAGGATGGCGTGTCCGACGTCGCACGCATGCGCCACCCTGAACGGGCTGAGCGAGAAAAGCAAGAGGAGCTGGTGGCGGAAGTTCGGCAAGAGCTCCAGGCTCTCATGGAAAAGCATGAGGGTTTGGAGCGTGACTCTAAGACTCGAGAGTCCAAGCTCGCCTCGGCTCTCGAAAGTGCCAACTCCGCCAAGGCCGAGGCCCAGAAGGCCCTTCAGGAGGTTGAGGACATAAAGAAGATAGCTGCGGGTAAGGCGTTTTTCATGCAAAGCAGGCATGTTAATGTGAATTACCGGATACTTACCCGATTCGAGCTCTCGAGGCGCTTGCAGATCTGCCACGTGAGTGCGCCCGATGCCGCCAGATTCTATCGTGGCGAGGAGGGAGCTCGACGGAGAAGGTCTTCGTCTCAAGACGCTGAGGCCGCCATCCGGTGCCCCAAGCGACCAGTGAAGCAGTGGTCGAACTCCACAAGGTAGCCGAGGAGGCCATGAAGGGCCTCATAGTCCGCTGTGGCTCGAGAGGCCACACCGAAGCTACTTTGGCCTAGTGCGCGGCTGGTGAATGCATGCCCTGTGCTCGATGTAGTCAAGCGCTCCGCCAGATTGAAGGCGCTCGTCGAGCCCTTGCCCGCATAAAGGTGCAATGGGGCAAACTGATGCGGAGAAGCTCACGGACCCACCGCCACCGGGCAAGGAGCATCGCCGCGGAGCGGTATTATAAAGTTGTCTGAAGGAGCCTGCGATATTGCGTATGAGTGCTCGAAATGTAATCTTTGAGTGAACTCATTGTGTATTTATCCTGTGCGCTAAAACTTCGCTCATATGCGCCATGAGCAATGCTTGTTTAATTTAAAATATTACCTTCAGGCGGCCGCTTATAAAATCGAGAGATGGCAAGTCGTTGGCTTCAGCCCAAGCTGCGAGTCTTTGGGTGTTCGATAAACATGAGCACTCTTGTTCCCATTGTTGGGTCCATCGAGGAGGCGCCAACACAACGTAACAAGGCAACCGGACTTATAATGCTTGAACACTCTCACTTAGCCATAGAATTCTATAATTTTAAATTTCGGCGAAGCCCCTGGTATTCGGAAGACCGGATCTGGGGCGCTATCCACGCCTTCATCGAACATTATCCGGAACTTCGCTCGAAGCGGCGTGAGTCTTTAAGGACCCGAAAAAACCTCTCGAACTGCGACCAGTCTCTCGCCATATCATGCCGGTCAGTTTTAGCTTTCTCCACTGAGGCGTTAACCCGGCTCAACCGGGGCGCAATCGCAGTGGTTCTCCCAGTGCTACCTTAGCCAACGGAACGGAACGTAAGGCACCAAAACATGGGAGCCGGGCAAACCCAACTATTGACCCAAGACATGATTCGGAGCCGATTCATATAATGCTATAAGTTTGGGGTGCCGCACTTGTGAAAGTGTTCGGACTTAATCACACCATAATTTGGGGAACAGAAGCCCCTGGCGTATTCGGCCGTACCAAAATGTACGGGTGCAAGATGCCATATAATGAACATATAAAAGATAACGCAATTGCAATAAAAAGGTGCTGCATTATTTATGAAAGAAAGTCTGCTAGTAGAGCGGACTGATACAAATAGTGCGGTAAGCAAGGAATTTGGACTAAATAAACATGTCCCCCTCCAGGGATGAGCTGCAGACTTGGTGTATGTAATTGAATTTAATGCTCGTAATTGCGACCACCTGAGTGTTTGTCGCGGCCATCTTTAGTCCCTGACTGTTGCATCGTGAGTTCGGCAAGTTCGCCATCGGGCAGGGCTTCTGGTTAACAGAGTCCTGTATACATAAAAGAAGAAAAGATAAAAATAAAAACAAGGGGGTGCTAGTGTGAGACCCTGGTGTGGTCGAGCCGCACTCTTGGTCCCTTGTGATCGTGCCCCTTTCCCTACGCCCATGGTATCTCCAAAGCGTAATGATGGACGGAGTGTTATTCTTGCGATCATGCGCTGGCGAGGTTTAGCCGCATGATGTTGGCGCTGCGGCTCGATCGCGCGCCTGTGGTATTGGTTGGTATTGCTCGCGGCGCTTTGTTGTATCCGCTTTTTAACCGCCGGACTTGAGAATTGCCTAAGAAGGCTGCTCAGTGCTTCGCCATGAGAGCATTGTATGTTCCTCCGTTCGGAAGGAGCGTTCCGTATTTCCATTGACCGTGATGACTCCACGAGGGCCTGGCATCTTGAGCTTTAGGTATGCATAATGCGGCACCGCGTTGAATTTTGCAAACGCGTTCGTCTGAAAGCGAGCATGATAGCCGCTGCGAAACGGGACTATGTCGAAGATTAACTCTTCGCTTTGGAAATTATCCGGTGATCCGAAGACCACTTCCAGTGTGACTGAGCCTGTACAGTTGGCTTCCACTCCTAGGATGACACCTTTAAAGGTTGTCTTTGTAGGTTTAATCCTTGATGGGTCTATGCCCATTTTGCGCACTGTATCCTAATAAAGCTGGTTCAGGCTGCTACCGCCGTCCATCAGGACTCTCGTCAGGTGGAACCCATCGACGATTGGATCTAAAACCAATGCGGCGAATCCGCCATGTCGTATGCTGGTCGGATGGTCTCTTCGATCGAAAGTGATCGGGCAAGAGGACCATGGGTTGAACTTTGGGGCGGCTGGCTCCATCGCATAGACGTCCCATAGTGCGCGCTTCCTCTCCCTCTTGGGTATATGGGTCGCGTATATCATATTCACAGTCCACACTTGTGGGGGGAAACCCTTCTGTCCTCTATTGTTCGGCGGCCGGGTCTCTTCCTCGTCGTCGCTATTTAGCCCCTTGTCATTGTTTTCGGCAATTAACTTGCCAGCCTGCTTGAACACCCAACAATCTCTATTGGTGTGGTTAGCTGGCTTTTCAGAGGTGCCATGTATCTGGCATGAACGGTCGAGTATTCGGTCCAGATTGGACGGACCCGGAGTGGTTCTTTTGAATGGCTTCTTCGGACGGGTTTAGAGCCTCGGAATCCGGCATTGATGCCGTATCCTCCTTATCGCCGCCAAGCACGCGGTGCTTGTTTTTTATTCGACGTGACCTGCCGTTGTTGTCCTTAGTATCCGGGCTGCCAGAATTTTTACGGAGGTTGTTGCTACGGGCTAGCCAGCTGTCCTCTCCCACGTAGAAGCGGGTCATTAACAATGTGAGGGCTGCCATGGATTTGGCTTTTCACGCCCTGTGCGGGCTAGCCATTCGTCCCGGATGTTATGCTTGAAGGCTGCAAGGGCCTCTGCATCCGGACGGTCGGCGATTTGGTTTTTCTTTGTCAAGAACCGTGTCCGAAATTGTGCGGCCGATTAAATCTGGCTGTTGAATAATGTGGTTTAGGTCATCGGCTTCTGGTGGTCGCACATACGTGCCCTGGAAGTTGTCGAGGAATGCGGCTTCCAGGTCTTCCCAGCACCCAATTGACTCTGCAGGCAGGCTGTTTAGCCAATGCCTAGCTAGTCCTTTAAGCTTGAGTGGGAGGTACTTGATGGCATGGAGGTCATCACCGCGGGCCATATGAATATGGAGAAGATAGTCTTCGATCCAAACTGCGGGGTCTGTTGTGCCATCGTAGGATTCGATGTTTACGGGTTTAAACCCTTCGGGGATCTGATGATCCATTACTTCGTCAGTGAAGCATAGAGGGTGTGCAGCGCCCCTATATTGAGCAATATCGCGACGCAGCTCGAGAGAGCGCTGTCTGCTGTGTTCGCCCGGCGGGTTATTGTATCCGCGCGACGGTATTCGCGCGTGGGTCGAGGGCGCCCGTGATCCATAAATGGATCTGGATTGCCTTGCTTTGTCCTCCAATATGTCTCGCAAGTCCGTCGCGTTCCTCTTGGCCCAGTACTTTTGGAGCGATGCGAGGGTACGGTCTTGGCTGGGGCCTGGATGCCTCTCTGTCACGACCACGGGGTGGTCGGTCACCATGTCGTCGCGGTGATGAAGGTATGTATGCTTCCTCCTCTAATCGGGGAGCAGGTTTGCCTTAGGTAACTTTTGGAGGACGTTCGAGTTTATACTCTTGACCACGAGGACCTCGGTCCATCGATCGGCGAAGGTCCTAATCAACTTGAAGCTGTTGCTGCTTTTTCTTTAGGCTGTTTGCTGTGGCGATAAGCCTACGCTTGAAGCGCTCTTGTTCGACGGGATCCTCAGGTATGACGAATTCGTCATCGTTGAGGCTTGCTTCGTCTTCGGAGGGAGGCATATAGTTATCATCCTCAACCCCTTCGTCTGCCGCCCTCTCGTGGGGGCTTGCTTCTGCATCCTCCTGCGCTGAGTCATGCTGGAGGGGATTGTCTTCGGCGCTCTCCGGAGTATTATTGTCTCCTGTGCCGGAATCTCCATTCTTGCCGTGGCGGGATTTAGAGCGGCGCCGCTGACGCCGGCGTTTGGGCTGCTTCTTTAAAGAGTCTGCCTCCGCTGCTTCTTCGCCATCCCCTTCTTTTGGGGTATCCACCATGTATACGTCATATGACGAGGTGGCCTTCCAGTGCCTCAGAGGCGCTGGTTCTGTTAAATCTTGCATCGTCGTCCATAGCGTCGATGTCATCGGAGTCGAAGTCTAGCATGTCGGTTAAATCATCGACAGTGGCTACAAAGTGGGTGGTGGGTGGGCTCTGAATTTCTTCGTCGTCCGTACCCCAACCGTCCTGGCCATAGTCCGGCCAGGATTCTTCTGATAGCGAGAGATGCTTCAGTGAATTCAGGATATCACCGAAAGGCGAGTGCTGGAAGATGTCCGCGGCGGTGAATTCCATAACCGGCGCCCAATCCGAATTGATTGGCAGGGACGCGGGAGGTTCGGAGTCCGGCGAGGAGTCCGGCGCCTCGGAATCACGGGTTTCGCAGGGGACAAGATCAGTATTCGGCTCCATCGCCGTGGATGTTGAAGCCCCCAGGGCGGCGTCTATCCACCGGCCCTCGATATGGGCGATCGGCTCCGGGCTAATGGCCGAAGCGGATCCGTGTGCGGCCACCAAGGCACTGTCCGGCGGCAGAGCTAGATCGTGCCCATCGCCACAAAGGCGGGCGGCAGCTTGTCAGTGGCTCGAGTCCGTCGAAGATCAAGTCCCCGCGACATCGGCTGTGAAGTTTAAGCTTCGAATCGACTCGACGGCCAGGGGCGTAGCTTTCGATCTGCTCGGATGGCCAAGAGAATTGGCCGGCAGTGCAAAGCCGCGAATCTGAAGATCTGTCCGGGAGAAAAGTCTCACCCAGACAGCGTTGTTGGTTGAAGATGCCATCAAGCCTATCGGTGGCGACACGGAGGAACCTCAATGAAAGCACCAATGTCGGTGTCAAAACCGGCGGATCTCGGTAGGGGGTCCCGAGCTGTGCGTCTAGGCGGATGGTAACAAGAGACGAGGACACAATGCTTTTACCGAGTTTCGGCCCTCTCGATGGGGTAAAACCCTACGTCCCTTGATTAATATTGATGATATGGGTAGTACAAGAGTAGATCTACCACGAGATCAAGGAGGCTAAACCCTAGAAGCTAGCCTATGGCATGATTGTTGAGATGTATGTTGTCCCTACGGACTAAAGCCCTCCGGTTTATATAGACACCGAGAGGGCTAGGGTTACAGAGTCGGTTACAATGGTAGGAGATCTACATATCTGTATTGCCGAGCTTGCCTTCCACGCCAAGGAAAGTACCTTCCGGACACGAGCCGGAGTCTTCAATCTTGTATCTTCGTAGTCTTGGAGTCTGGCGGATATTGATAGTCCGGCTGTCCGGACACCCCCTAGTCCAGGACTCCCTCACACGCCTACATGCATCTCTGCCAACATCTTCAGTCCGTCCTCATGAGGAATGCACTTCAATTTCACGTTGTTCAGTCTCCTTCTGTATAGGGCATCATCCACAAATGGGTACATGCTAGATCGACGGGCTGCTTTCTCTGCCTCTTTTTGTTCCTCGAGGAGTTCCCCTGTTTGGAGGAAACGAACGGTGCACTGCGCCATGCCGGAGCTTGGGGCTCGACGGCAAGGACTAAAGGCTCATCTTTGGCCATAGGGGCAGCTGCCTCTACGGTCAGCGCTTGGGGCCCTGCCGGAGGTTGCTGCTCTACTGCAAGCTTGGGGCACCCGGCAACGTCCTTGCCGGCGGCTCCTGGGAGCTCATCGGGAAAGTGCTTGTGCCGGGGCCCACCTTCCTTCGTTTGTTCTGTCCTATTGATGGCTCAATGGATGGTTGGGTTAATTGAAGCACAAAGGTACCTGGTTCCACAGGCAACTTGAGGGCAGCGTGTTTCAACAAGTCATCGGCAATGTTGTTCTCTGCTTGGGGAACATGCTCTGCTTGTAGACCGTCAAAGCGCTCCTCCAACTTCCTCACCTCATCCACATAGGCCTCCATCAACGGGCCCTGGTAATCCTTGTTGACTTGCTTGACGACGAGCTGCGAATCACCTCTAATGATGAGCTTCCGGATTCCGAGGTCTACCACGATCCTGAGACCGGCAAGCAATCCCTCGTACTCTGCCGTGTTGTTCGTTGCCTTTCCCCAGGGAAAGTGCATCTGGACTACGTACTTGAGGCGCTCTCCAGTGGGCGTGACGAGTAGCATGCCGGCACCAACACCTTGAAACAAGAAAGCTGCATCAAAGTACATAATCCAATCACGGCTCGTCTCCTTGCCGGGAAGGGTGGTCTCTTGAATCTCTTCGTCGGGCATTGAGGTCCATTCTGCTATGAACTCCGCCAAGGCAGCTCTTGATTGTTAAAGTACTTTCAAACTTGAGGGCAAAGCTTGACAGTTCCAACGCCCACTCCACAATCCTGCCGGTTGCATCCGGGTTGTGCAAGATTCATTGCAAAGGGAGGGGGTGATGACGGTGATCTCATGCGCTTGGAAATAGTGACGCAACTTTCTCGAGGCCATAAGGAGGCTGAAAGGAGCTTCTGCATACCAGAATATCTTGATCTAGCCCCCTGCAAGAGGGAACTGACAAAATAAACCGGGTGCTGCACCACCTTCTTCTTCGTTCAACCGCCCTGCTTGAGACTACATCTTCTTTGGGACCAGGCCTTGCCGGGGGTTCCGCCTTGTCGGCATCAGGCCCTGCCGGGGAAACCTCCGTCCCATCATCCGACGGCTCCTCTACTACTGTTGCTTCTTCCTCAAATTCTCTCTATGCCACTAGTGCAGCACTGACCACTTGGTTCGTCATTGCTAGATATAGCAGATCTTGCGGTTTAGGTGCGACTAGTATCGGCGTGGAGGAGAGGTACCTCTTCAAATCTTGAAGCATTGCCTCTGCCTTCGAAGCCAATTTCATTGGACCCGCCTTTTTCAAAACCTTGAAAAAGGGGAGGGCGCGCTCAGCAGATTTGGAGATGAACCTACTTAAAGCGGCAACGCAGCCGGCGAGCCTATGGACGTCTTTGACCCGTCTTGGCGCTTCAATCTACTCAATTGCTTTGATCTTGTCGGGATTTGCTTCGATTCCATGTTGAGACACAAAGAACCCAAGAAGTTTGCCGGATGGGATGCCGAACACGCACTTCTCTGGGTTGAGCTTGAGGTTGATTTTGCGCATCTTGGCAAATGTTTCCTCCAGATCCTGCATGAGCATGGCCTTGTCCTTGGTTTTGTCTACTATATCATCCATATAGGCTTCCATATTTCTATGCAGCTGGGGCTCAAAACCAATTTGGACTACTTGGGCAAATGTCAAACCAACACTTTTCAACCCGAAAGGCCATACAAAATAGTACGTACCACATGGTGTGGTGAACGTAGTCTTTTCTTCGTCTTCCTTCACCATGAAGATCTGGTGGTATCTTGAGTAGGCGTTGAGGAACGACATCAGGTCACACCCGGCAGTGGAGTCCACTATCTGGTCAATGCGCGGCAGAAGGAAAGGATCCTTTGGACAGGCTGATATCTGTGTAATCAATACACAACCTCCATTTCTCATTTGCCTTACGCACTACCACTAGGTTGGCCAATCACGTGGGGTGGAGCAATCCTCTGACCAAGCCCGCCACCTCCAACTTCCTGATCTCCTTGATGATGAACTCTTGTTGCTCTAAAGCTTGCTACCTGACCTTCTGCTTGATGGACCGTGCATGGGGACAGACAGCAAGGTGGTGCTCAATCACCTCCCTGGGAACGCCGGGGATGTTGGATGCTTGCCGTGCAAACACATCGACATTCGCCCGCAGGAAGGCAACGAGCGCGCTTTCCTATTTGTTGTCACGGGTGGAGCTTATGGTGAAAGCTCCACCCGTGCCATCCTCCTTGACAGGCACCTTCTTGGTTTCTGGTGGGGCCGCCTTGGACCTCTTGCTCCCACTGACGGATCTCTCTGGCACGTCCTCAACGGGAACGCGGCGCTCCAAAGAGGCGCGTTTGCCGGAGGAGGTGCAGGAGTTCTTGCCGGGGTCAGAAGTCTTGCTGAAAGGGGCCTTGCCGGGAGGGGTAGAGGCCTTGCCGATTTTGTTCCCTCCCCGGGACTCAGTGGCAGGAACAGGTGCCTTGGCGGCAGTCGCTGCAACTGCCTCCCGGTAGAGTTGGTTGGCGCAGATGAGCGCGTCTTTCTTGTCGGCGGGGATGGTGATGATGCTCATCGGCTCAGGCATCTTCAACGTATTGTAGGCATAATGTGATGCCGCCATAAACTTGGCCAGCGCTGGGCAGCCGATGATCCCATTATAGGGCAAGGGGATCTTGGCAACATCATAAACAATCTTTTCTGTCCTATGGTTCAGCTCGCCCCCAAATGTGACGGGCAACCTGACCTTACCCTTCGGCTAACTCCTCCCCGGGTTGACCCCTTGAAACATGCCCGTCTCCTCGACATCTCCAACGGGGATCTGTAGCCTCTGGATCACGGCGGGCGAGATCAAGTTCAGATCGTCCCCACCGTCAACTAGCATTTTATCACCTTGAGGTTGCGTATTGTTGGCGAAACCAAAAACGACAAACACCCGACCGCAGTCGTGCGATCAGTGTGATCCTTGGTGTCAAAAATGATAGGCATGCTGGACCACTTCAGTGGCCTCTGGGCATCGAATGATGGCTCCGCTGCAGTGACTTCACGCGCCCACTGCTTTAGTTGGCAGTGAGAGGTGTGCAACAAGGTGCCACTAGTGACGCACATGGCCGCCGTAGCTTTCTGGAACTCATGCTCGCCAGATACGTCATCCTCGTCATGATCATCGTCTCCCTCCTTGCCGCGGCCGCGAGAGGGCCTCTCTTGTTGATTATCCTTGTCGCGGAGACCCCCTCGACCGCCACGCTTCTTGCTGGACCCCTCAGCACCGTCCTGGCCCTTCTCCTTGTCAGGCCTCCCATACTCAGCTTTCTGCTTCTCTGCAAGCAGCTTAACCTGCCGGCAATTCTGGAGGTCATGGCCCTTGGTGCAATGGATCTTGCAGTACTACTTGTCGGAGCCTCCTGGCTTGTCGTCAGCCGCCAAGGCCCGGCAGGCGGCGCACCCGATATCTTCCTTGCTGGGGTCATCAATCTTGGCCTTCTTGGTGGCGCCGGGGTCGTCGGATCCCTCGACGGCAAGCATGGTCTTGCCCTTATGCTTCCTATTGCAGCGGCGGCCCTTCTTTGCAGGGGTGACAGTGTCTTCATCTATGGAGTTGGTTTCCGCGCTGCCATCTTTGCCGAGGTACTTCCTTCCTTCTTCAGCCCAAGCACATCTATCGGCCAGAACATAAAGCTCGGCTACATCCTTAACCTTGTTCATCGCCAGCTCCTCATGCATCTTGTGGTTGTGCACATTCTGATGGAATGCACTGATGATAGCGGCAGGATGAACATCTGGGGTGTTGTACTGCAGACGGCTGAACCTTTGTATGTACTTGCGCAGGGTTTCACCGTCCTTCTGGGGGATGACGTGCAAATCACTCGCCTGGGCAGGAGCTTGGTGGCCTCCGGTAAAGGCGTCAACAAACTCGTGGCACAGATCCGACCAAGTAGAAATGGAATACACTCGCAGGTGCATCAACCATGACATGACGTTGGGCTTAAGTGCCAACGGGAAGTTGTTGGCGAGCACCTTGTCGCCGCGAGCCCCGGCAGCTTGCATCGCGATAGTGTAGATGCTGAGGAACTCCAACGGATGAGTCTTGTCGTTGTACTTTTCTCCGACCTCGGGCTTGAATGTGCGGTGGGTGGGCCACTAGAACTGCAGCAGCTCAAGGGTAAAGGCTGGACAACCCACCTCTTAAGGTAGGTCCCCAGAACCTCCCGTGTTGGGCAGTACACAGAGGGCCCCGCATGCCTATCTGACTGATGGCGCACTTCCCGCCGCTCCTCGATAGTAGTCCGAGCGTCCTCCCGAGCTCGCTCTCGAAGAACTTGACGTTGGTCGCAGCGGGCTCGCGGGTCAGATGACGCCGTGGAATCATTGTCGCGGGCGTCGGCCCGATGAGCCAGCTGCTGCAGTTGCGGGCATGGGGGAGGAGAGTGCACCATGGTCGCAGTATCTCCAGTCCTCCCACCGCCGGCGTGTACCGGCTTGACAGAGCACCCACACGAGGGTCCCGCTGGTCGCGGTTCATCTTTATTGGCGAAGGTGATGAGGCTTCAAATGGTGGCTCTCCACTCGTCGAGCTTCTCTGCAGCAGGAGGGAAGTCGAGGAGCAGTTGCGGTTGCGGCGAAGCTGCATGGATCGTGACACGTTCCAACATCTAACCATGTTAGAAGGAGCTCTATCACGGTCTCACGGCCGCACGACGTTTCTGCCAGCGTCTGGGCGCGCATGCTGGTCCAGTGCGTCTTGGGAGTGAGGCAAAGGGCTCTTCCCCCGCCAGCGCCCGAGGGCACCAACGTCACGGTGTTGGTCGTCACATGCGACCTGGGAAGGCCGCAGCGCGGACGCCGCCTGGGGCGTCCTGGAGGTCGCAGCGCCACCCGTGGGCAGCACGGCGCCGCCCCTAGACCTAGCGGCATGCGGCTCGTCGTCTTGGGCACGAATGACGCCGCTCGCCTGGCTCCAATTGCCAGAGGGTCGTGGATGCTCGCGGGCCACGCCTCCGACACCATCCCCAGCTGCCCGTCGCCCGACCGAGCTGGCATGGGCGGTTTGGCTCCAGACGAACCGATCGCTGTGATCGCCTTCTTCTTGGGAGCCATGACGATGAAGAAGTCGATGCGCTAACTCTCAGACCAGATTTTCACAGCCTCAGTGGCCCCCTACCTGGTGCGCCAAAAATGTCTGGGGAAATGATACCTGTGGGATCCCGGGGAATCCCGTCTACGGTTGGCAGGGTGTGGAGCTGCGCAAAGAGCTGGTCTAAAAGATCAGTGCGAGGGGATTTTTACCCAGGTTTGGGCCGCAAACGATGAATAAAACCCTAGTCCTGCTTTTGTGTATATTTGGTGTTCTTGATCTCTTCAACTAGCTGTGGTGCATGCCTAGTCCAAAGGTCTGAATCCTTCCTCAGTACGCCACGGGCCTCCTTTTATATGTCAAAGGGGTCGCCACAGTGGCACACACAGTGGAAAGGATCTACAGTGTACAAGTTTATCGCGTGGCACCGTAGGACAAACACATTAAATGCGTTGCGGATATGCCCTCTTGCTTTATTGGGGATGGCAATGATGCTCGTCCCGTCCGTCACCGCCTCGCCTTGCTTCGACATGTGTCCAAGCTCACGAGGCATGCAGCGCCACGCTGGCTGTCTGGCTGCTGAGCTGGTGCGGTGACTGGGTCTTCATGAAGATCTGCATGCCACCACGAAGGTGCTTGGCTAGTTGGCCTAGAAGTTGCATGCTTCCACGCAGGCGTTGGCCTAGTTGGTGGGCTGGTTGCCATGGCTAAATGGCCACGGGGTAGCGAAATGTTGGCGGGTGCAGGCCTTGCCTCGGCCCCGCAAAAACCGCCCGGCAAGGGTCTTGTCGGGGTCCCACGGGCATCCCCGGCAAGGATCTTATCAGGGGTCTTCGTCTGTCCCTGGCAAGGCCCCTGCCAGGGGTCTCCGCCTGTCCCCAGCCAGGCTCTTGCGGGGGTGTTCACCTTCTGGTTTCTCTCTAGATTTGCAAGCCTTTGGCCTTCACAAAGATCTGCATGCCACCACGCAGGCACCCCTGAGTCTTGGTTTTGACGTTGTCGATGGTGTCAGAACTCTTAGGCTCAATGGTGGCGGTCTTGCTGGTGTTGGGCAAGTCACCCCGTCAAGGTTCTTGCCGGGGCTATGTAGGCCGCCCCGGCAAGGGTGTTGCCAGGGGAAATCCATCTTGCCCCTTTGCTCTTTATGCTTCTGGATTGAGCACTGCCTTGGCAATCTTGCAAATTTGTTCTCCGCCTACCAAAGATGGTCATAGTGTGGCTACATCTGCCCGTGCACAAGTAAATGGGTACAGAAAGGCCCCTACTTTCGTACACCGACAGGAGCCAAAATATTTGAAGGTATTAGCAGCTGAGTTGTCAATTCAACGACACCTGGAGATTAATTATCTGCAGCAAAGTGATCAGTAGCAAAGTAATATGGTAGTTTTGATAGTAGTGACAACAGCAATAGTAATGGTAACAGTGATAGCAGTAATTTTGTAGCAAGTGCAACAGTGACGATAGCAGTAGTAACTTAGCAAGAACAATATAAGATAAACTTGTAGGCATTGGATTGGCAACTTGTTGGATGATATTCATCATGAGACAGTTATAACCCAGGGCGATACGAAACTAGCTCCAGTTCATCAATATAATGTAGGCATGTATTCTGTAAATAGTCATACGTGCTTATGGAAAGAACTTGCATGACATATTTTGTCCTACCCTACTATGGCAGCAGGGTCCTATTGGAAACTAAGGGATATTAAGGCCTCCTTTTAATAGAGAACCGAAACAAAGCACTAACACATACTGAATGAAATCCTCAAACTACGGTCATCACCGGGTGTGGTCCCGACTATTGTCACTCCGGGGTTGCTGGATCATAACACGTAGTAGGTGACTATAACTTGCGGGATCGGATCTAGAACATGGGTATAATGGTGATAACATAAAAGGTTCAGATCTGAATTCATGGCACCCGGGCCCAAAGTGACAAGCATTAAACATGGCAAAGTCATAGCACCATCAATCTTAGCAAATAGTGGATACTAGGGATCAAGCCCTAACAAAACTAACTCGATTACCTAACGAATCTCATCCAACTCCTCACCTACCAGCGAGCCTATGAAGGAATTACTCACTCCCGGTGGGAAGCATCATGGAATTGGCATTGGAAAAGGGTTGGTGATGATGAAGAACGAAGATCCCCCTCTCTGGAGCCCCAAACGGACTCCAGATCTGGCCTCCCGATGAAGAACAGGAGGTGACGGTGCCTACGTCTCGTGGATCACGATAATTCTTTCTCCCTTATTTTTTTACGGAAAAAAAAAGGATTTTACAGCGTCGGGTTCAGGGTCTGTGGGGCCACCAGGTGAGGACAACCCACATGGGCGCGCCAGGGGGGCGCCCTCATGGGTTGTGCCCACCTAGGTGCCCCCTCTGGTGGATCTTGACTCCAGAAATTTTTATTTATTGTATAAAAAGTCCTTGCAAAGTTTCGTTCCATTCCGAGAACTTTTATTTCTGCACAAAAACAACACCATGGTAGTTCTGCTGAGAACAGCGTCAGTCCGGGGTTAGTTTCATTCAAATCATGCAAATTAGAGTCCAAAACAAGAGGAAAAGTGTTAGGAAAAGTAGATACGTTGGAGACGTGTCAACTCCCCCAAGCTTAAAGCTTTGCTTGTCCTCAAGTAATTCAGTTGATAAACTGAAATTTAAAAAGAAAACTTTTACAAACTCTTTTGCTCTTGTTTGCATAAATAAGCTTAAACAGCACCCAGGTTTTCAGCCAACATTATAACTAACCATGTCGACAATAACTTTTAAAGATTATATTAACTCATATCAATGACATAATCAGCTAGCGGGCAATAATAAAATATCTCAAATGAAAACACATTGTTAAATCAACCATGATATAATATGACAATAGTGGTATCTCGCTAGCCCTTTCTGAGACCGCAAAACATAAATGTAGAGCACCTCCAAAGTTCAAGCAGCGACTAAACATTGTAATTCATGGTAGAAAAGATCCAGTCATGATGCACCCAACATTAGCTACACACAATGCATAAGTCATGACAGTAGTGCTCTCAGGTTCTAGTGCTTGTTTTAGAAGGTGATGATACAACATAAAAGTAAATAGATAGTCCCTTCACAGAGGGAAGCAGTGAGTTGCAGAGGTGCCAGACCTCATGTTTTTAAAACAGAGGCAAATGATATTTTGAGACATGCACCCTTCTCATTTACTTCACGACCATCAGTTATCAATATCTTCGATCCTAAGCACACTAGTGGCGGTTCCCATGCAATAAAAGAAAAGCTTTGACTCCATTGGGAGTTTTTGCTTTATTATTTGTAAGCTTTTTCTGTTTGCAGTTTGGGACTGGGCATCCCTATTATCGCCCTTTTCTCGTTCGATGGCGAGTGAATAAACACTCCACCTGAGAATAACCCGCTTAGCATGGAAGATACAGACCACCTCCTGTCGTTCCATGAACGATCCTGTCGGTGCACAAAAGTAGGGGCTCTCTTTTGTGCCCCTTTCCCTGTGCATGGGTAGTCAGTGTCGCACTCGCGACCACACTTAGCAGGGCAGAGGAGGGAAGCAGAAGTGCAAGGCTACCAGAGCAGCGCTCCAACCAAGGGCGTAGAAGACGGAGCGATCAGACAGGCTTCCTACCGGCAAGACCCTTGCCGGGGCGGCCTACACAGCCCCAACAAGAGTCTTGCCGACGCAGCTCGCCCAACACCAACATCGCAGCCACCCTTGAGCCTGAGAGCTCTGACACCATCAACAACATTGGAACCAAGGCTCAGGAGGTGCCTGCATGGTGGCATGCAGATCTTTGTGAAGACAGAGAGCCTACAAACACTAGATGATAACCAGAAGACAAGATTATCGCAAGGCTCCTTGCCGAGGATGCCCACGAGGCCCAGGCAAGGCTCCTTGCCGAAGAAACTCGCAAGGCCTCGGCAATACTCTTGCCGAGGGCGCTCACAAGCCCCGGCAAGACCATGGCCGGGAATATACGCAAGACCGCGGCAAGAGCTTGCCGCCCCATCACCGCCCCAGCTCAGCGGCCAACCCACCAGCTGAAGCAAGTACCCACGTGGCAGTACGTGGGTACTAATCCAACTAGCCAAACACCTGCGTGGTGGCATACAGATCTTCATGAAGACCCTACCACCATGCAACCTCAGCAGCCTACCAGCCTACATGGCGCTGCATGCCTCGTTGGCCTGGACACATGTCAGAGCAAGGCGGAGCGGCGACGGACGGGACGAGCCTCATTTAATGCACTTTGTCCTATAATGGCAGGCGATAAGCTTGTACACTATATACCTTTCCACCTCCTGTGTGCCATGGCAGCCCCTTTTGACTATAAAAGGAGGCCCGAGGCATACTGAAGGGGGATTCGGATCTTTTGGACGACACACGCATCATAGCTAGTTCAAGAACTCAAGAACACTCAAATATACATCAAAGTAGGACTAGGGTATTACGCATCCTCGCAGCCGGAACCTAGGTAAATGATCCGCTTGCTGGCTTCTTGACCCGCTCTTTGCACAACCTCGCGCTCGCCAACCGTAGCAAAAGGGATCCCAGTGATCCCATCGGTGTCGTTTCCCCCGACTTCTCGGGGGCGCAGTCGTGAAAATCTGGTCTAGCAGTTAGTCTAGCAGTTCTTCATCACCATGGCTCCCAAGAAAAAGGCGATCACGACAATCGGTTCATCCAGAGCCGAACGGTCCGTGCCAAGGCAGGCGGGTGACAGGGTGGTCGCTGATGGAAGCCGAGGCGCGGCCCGCGAACACCCACATCGCTCTGGAAGCCAAAGCTTGGCGAGCAGCGTCGTTCGTGCATGAGACAACGAGCCGCACGCGACCAAGTCCAAAGACGGAGTCGTGCCCCCCCTCGCCCGTAGGCGGTGCGGGGCCCTCCAAGGGCGGCGCCGTGCCACCTACAGGTGGCATGACGACCTCCGAGACACCTACGAAGGCGCCCGCAGCACGCTCCTCCCAGGTTGAGCGTGATGAGCAGCGCTACCACACTAGTAACCCCGGGATGTAGAAGACCAGCATGCACGCCGAGGAGCTGGCGAAAATGGCGCGTAGCCGCAAGGCCGTGATAGGGCTCCTTCTAACGTGGTTAGAAGTCGGAGCGCGTCACGGTCCAGGAAGCTTTCGCCACCACCCTCGCCAGCAGAGGCCTTTGCACGCGCGCAGTTGCTCCTCGACTTCCCTCCTGCTGTGGAAAAGCTTGACGAGTGGAGAGCCACCATCCGGAGCCTCGTCGGCATCGCCAACAAAGACGTGCCGCGACCAACGGGGCCCTCAGGCCGACGCTCGTTGGTGCTTACCAGTGACTGCCAATTACTTCCTGTTGGCGCTTAAACCCAACATCATGTCATGGTTTATGCACTTGCCAGTGGATTCTATTTCTTCTTGGTCGAATTTGTGCCATGAGTTTGTTGGCGCCTTTACGGGAGGCCACCAAGCTCATGGCCCGACAAGCGACTTGCATATCATTCCCCAGAAAGAAGGTGAGAACCTGCGCAAGTACATACAAAGGTACAGCCGGGTGCAGTACAACATGTCGGATGTTCATCCAGCCGCTATCATCAGCGCATTCCATCAGAATGTGTGTAACAGCAAGATGCGTGAAGAGCTGGCGATGAACAAGGTGAAGGATGTGGCAGAACTCTACGTTCTAGCCGATAGGTGTGCTCGGGTTGAAGAGGGAAGGAAGTACCCCGGCGAAGTCACCGGTGTGGAAACCGATTCCTCAGACGAAGACGCTGCCGCCCCGACAAAGAAGGGCCGACGTTGCATTAGGAAGCACAAGGGCAAGGCCGTGCTTGCCGTCGAGGGATCCGACGACACCGGTGCTGCCAAGAACACCAAGGCAAACGACCCCGACAAGGAGGTTGCTGGATGCGCTGCTTGCCAGGCGTTGGCGGCTACCAACAAGCCAGGAGGCTCCGACAAGCAGTACTGCAAGATGCATCACACCAAGGGCCACGACCTCCAAAATTGCCGGCAAGTCGAGGAGCTCGCAGAGAAGGAGAAAGCCGAATATGAGAGGCGAGATAAGGAGAAAGGCCAGGATGGTGCTGAAGGATCCAGCAAGAAGCATGGCGGCCAAGCTGGCCGCCGCGACAAAGATAATCAGCAAGAAAGGCCTGCCCAAGGGCGTGACTAGAAGTACGAAGACGATGATCACGACGAGGACGACGAGTCCGGCGAGCATGAGTTCCAGAATGCTACAGAGGCCATGTGCGTCGACGGTGGCGCCTCGCTGCACACCTCTCACCGCCAACTCAAGCAGTGGGCGTGTGAGATCACAACAGCGGAACCATCGTTCGATGCTCAAAGGCCACTAAAGTGGTCCAGCACGCCTATCATTTTTGACACCGAGGACCACCTTGATCGGACAACTGCGGTCGGATGTTTGCCGTTGCTGGTTTCACCAACAATACGCAACCTCAAGGTGACAAAAATGCTAGTTGACGGCGGGGCCGGTCTGAACCTGATCTCGCCCGTTGTGATCAAAAGGCTGCAGATTCCTAATGGAGACCTCAAAGAGACAAACACGTTTCAAGGAGTCAACCCGGGAAGAAGCCAACAGAAGGGTAAGGTCACGCTACCTATGACATTTGGAGGCGAGCTGAACTATAGGACATAGAGGATTGTTTTTGATGTCACCGAGATCCCCTTGCCCTACAACGGGATCCTAAGCCGCCCAGCACTAGCCAAGTTTATGGCGGCCTCACATTATGCCTACAACACGCTGAAGATGCCTGGGCCGATGACCATCATCACCGTCTCCTCTGACAAGAAAGACGCGCCGATCTGCGCCGGCCAACTCTACCGGGAAACAGTTGCAGCGACTGCTGCCAAGGCACTTGCTCCTACCGCCGAAGCCTCGGGAGGGAAGAACACCAGCAAGAACTCTCGCACCCACTCCGGCAAGCGCACCTCTTCGGAGTGTTGTGCTCCCGTCGAGGACATGCCAGAGAGCTCCACTGGCAAGAGCAAGAAATCCAGGGCTGCACCGCCAAAGACCAGGAACGTGTTCGTCAAGGAGGATGGCATGGGAGGGGCTTTCACCATAAGCTCCACCCTTGACAGCAAATAGGAAAGCGCGCTCATCACCTTCCTGCGGGCGAATGTCGATGTGTTTGCATGGCAAGCATCCGACATCCCCGGTGTTCCCAGGGAGGTGATTGAGCACCATCTTGCTGTCTGCCCTCATGCGCGACCCGTCAAGTAGAAGGTCAGGAAGCAAGCTTTGGAGCGGCAAGAGT
The DNA here is from genome assembly GCA_021437245.1 of Aegilops speltoides. Lineage (NCBI taxonomy): Eukaryota > Viridiplantae > Streptophyta > Magnoliopsida > Poales > Poaceae > Aegilops > Aegilops speltoides. The sequence continues at coordinate 238,544,683 of CM038147.1, forward strand.
TCATCAAAGAGGAGATCAGAAAGTTGGGAGCGGCGGGCTTGGTCAGAGGAGTGCTCCACCCAACGTGGTTGGCCCATCCGGTAGTGGTGTGCAAGGCAAATACGAAATGGAGGCTATGTATTGATTATACGGACATCAATAAGGCTTGTCCAAAAGATCCTTTCCCTTTGCCGTGCATCGACCAGATTGTGAACTCCACTGCCGAGTGTAACCTTCTGTCTTTCCTTGATGCTTACTCAGGATACCACTAGATCTTCATGACAAAAGAAGACGAAGAGAAGACCGCGTTCATCACCCCATGTGGTACGTATTTCTTTATGCAAATGCCTTTCAGGTTGAAGAGCGCTGGTTCTACATTTGCAAGAGCAGTCCAAATTAGTTTTGAACCTCAACTACACAGAAATATGGAAGCTTATATGGATGATATAGTGGTCAAAACCAAGGACAAGGCAACACTCATACAAGACTTAGAAGAGACGTTTGCAAATTTGTGCAAGATCAACCTCAAGCTGAACCCTGAGAAGTGTGTCTTCGGTGTTCCGTCCGGCAAAATTCTTAGGTTCTTTGTGCCACGGCGTGGGATCGTGGCGAATCCAGATAAGATTAAGGCCATTGAGCAGATTGAGGCGCCTAGGCGGATCAAGGATGTGCGTCGGCTTGCTGGTTGTGTTGCCGCCATGAGCAGATTCATCTCCAAGTCTGTTGAGCGCACCCTCCCCTTTTTCAAAATCTTGAAAAAGGCGGGCCCAATAGAATGGACCCCAGAGGCTGAAGCATCACTGTAGGATTTGAAGAAATACCTCTCCTCTATGCCAATATTGGTCGCGCCTAAAACACAAGAGCCATTGCTGCTGTATCTAGCGGCAACAAATCAAATGGTTAGTGCTGCGCTAGTGGCACAGAGGGAGGTCAATGCGGGAGCGATAGCAACGGTAGGGCTGACCAGTGGCAAGACAGGAGAATCTGATGCCACCAGAGCGGAAGCGACGCAACCAAGTGAAGTAGTGCGGAAGAAGAAGATGATGCAAGACCCAGTCTACTTTGTCAGCTCCCTCTTGCAGGGGCTAGATCAAGGTACTCTGGTGTGCAGAAATTGCTCTTCGGCCTCCTTATGGCCTCGAGGAAGCTGCGTCATTACTTCCAAGCACACGAGATTGTCGTCACCCTCTTCTCGTTGCAACGGATATTGCATAACCCAGACGCGGCCGGGAGAATTGTTGAATGGGCCTTGGAAATGTCGAGCTTTGGTTTGAAGTTTGAAAGCACTTCAACAATCCAGAGTAGAGTCTTGGCAGAGTTCATTGCCGAATGGACCTCAACGCCCGACGAAGAGATCCAGGAGACCACTCTCCCCGGCAAGGAAACAAGTCGCGACTGCGTTATGTACTTTGATGGGGCTTTCTCGCTGCAAGGCGCCGGTGCTGGTGTGCTGCTCGTCACACCCACCGGAGAGCACCTCAAGTATGTAATCTAGATGCACTTTCCCAGGGAGATGTCAACAAACAACACTGCCAAATACGAGGGGTTTCTTGCCGGTCTCAGGATCGTGACAGACCTCAAAATCAGGAAGCTCATCGTCAGGGGAGATTCACAGCTTGTCATCAAGCAAGTCAACAAGGATTACCAGAGCCCGTTGATGGAGGCCAACGTAGAAGAAGTGAGGAAGCTAGAGTAGCATTTTGACGGTGTACAAGCGGAGCATGTTCCCCGAGTGGAGAACAACTTTGCCGACTACTTATCGAAACACGCTGCCCTCGAACTACCTATGGAACCAGGTACCTTTGTGCTTCGATTAACTCAACCATCCGTCGAACCATCGATAGAGCAAAACAAGCGGAGGAAATCAGGCCCAGGCAAGTACTTTCCCACCGAGCTCCTAGGAGCCGCCGGCAAAGATGTTGCCGGGGACACTGAGCCTGCTGTGGGGGGACAGACTCCGGTAGGGCGCCAAGCCCTGTCCATGGAGACAGCCGCCCCCATGGCGGAAGAGATGCCTTTGATCCTTCTCGTCGAGCCTCAGGCTTCGGCATGGGTTCACAACATACCGTTCGATTTCTCCAAACCAGGGAACTCCCTGAGGAGCAGGAAGAAGCGAAGAAAGTAACCCATTGGTCTGCCATGTATCAGTTTGTCGATGATGTTCTGTACGAGAAAAGACCAAACGGTGTGAAATTGAAGTGCATTCCCTAGGAGGAAGGACTGGAGCTGTTGGCAGAGATACACGGAGGCATATGTGGCTCCCACATAGGGTCGAGAGCCCTTGCCGGCATGGCATTCTGGCAAGGTTTCTTCTGGCCCACTACCCTCCATGATACAACGGCACTTGTAACCAAGTGAGAAGCATGTCAGTTCCATTCAAAGAAGCTTCATCAACCAGCTCAAGCTCTCCAAACAATCCCTCTTTCCTGGCAATTCTCTATGTGAGGGCTCGACATACTGGGCCCCTTCCCCCGTGCTGTCGGGGGCTTTGAGTATTTGTACGTTGCAATCGACAAGTTCACAAAGTGGCCAAAGGTGGAAGCAGTGAGAAAGGTGACAGCGCAATCAGCTGTCAAGTTCTTCAAGGGGCTAGTCTGCCGTTTTGGTGTACCAAATAGGGTCATCACCGACAAAGGCATGCAGTTTACAAGCCGCACCTTCATGTAATACATTCAAGACCTCCACGGTAAGGTCTGTTTTGCTTCTGTTGCACACCCATGTAGCAACGGCCAGGCTGAGAGGGCATATGCTGAAGTATTACGAGGCCTCCGAACAAGGACTTTTGACAGGCTACACAAGTGCAGAAGGCGCTGGATTGATGAATTGCCGGTGGTTCTTTGGTCAATCAGAACGACACCAAATTGAGGCACCGGCCAGACACCTTTCTCCCTCGTTTACGGGGCATAAGCAGTTCTCCCCATGGAACTCACATATGGTTCAACCCGAGTGCTCGCTTATGATGAGCTTGAGCAAGAGTAATTGCGGCAAGATGACAAGACGCTCCTTGAGGAAGATTGTCTTCGGGTGGCTGTGCGAGAAGTGCGCTACCAGCAAGCCTTGCGCCGCTACCATAGCCGCAAGGTTCATGCCCGAAGCTTTGAGGAAGGTGACCTTGTTCTTTGGCACGTTTAGTCGGCCAAGAATTCCAACAAGTTGACGCCAAAGTGGGAAGGCCCTTATCTTATAATACGAGTCACTAGGCCCGGCGCAGTCCGCCTGGAGACCGAAGATGATATTCCAGTAAGCAATTCCTGGAACATCGAACATCTTCGCAAGTTTTACCCATAAGGCGTGGTTGCCAGGCCCCCAGCAAACCACCTTTTTGTACAAGCCATGCCGGCAAGGCATGTAATCCTTTGTACAAAGCAAGCGCAGACCCTGATCATAAATAAATGAAGCGCTGGCGCCATAAGTTTTAGCATGCATGCTAGGTTGATTCTCTCCCTCGGTTAGGGTTGATAGTGCTTAGCGGCGACTAACCCCCAGGCTAGAGGTCGGGTGCGCGCCTCTCTGTTCCTTCCCGTCCTTTTTGGTACATAGGGCGCATGAACATTTCTACTAAGCTGTTTGGAAGAAAGAGAACAGGTCGGCGCCCCGACCCCGGCAAGCAAAGGTTGCCGGGGGCTGTAGACCCAAAGATCCGACCGCGGCAAGCCAAGATTTTCGGGGGGCTGGACATTCAGATAAGTCTTTCATCCCCCACTCCTTACTTCTGTATGAAGCTTGAATGTACGAGACTTCGCTCACCCTTATACCATCATGTTCCCTCTTCCCCGTGTTCACAAACTTTACTTTGGGCCGGGACTTGGTCGTAGCGCGGTGGGAAAGGAATGGGCGAAGGGACCAATCCTACTTTGCCCCTACCTCCGCCAAGAGCGTGGGTGTAGTCGAGCTATGGGGCCGGAGGATGGCAGGGTCTATTGCCGGGTCACAATGTTTATCTTAAGATAACGAGGACTCGTTCCTTGGTGCGAGCCTCGCCCACGCGCAAAAGAAACCCGACAAACAACCTTCTCTTCATTAATACGTTGTTGACAAGTACAATTCATACGGAATGCATACATGAGCAGGGGGGTTACAAGGTTTAAATCTTACTAAGGCTCGTAGGCTTAAAAGCTAAAAAGAGATAAGATGCACGTAATCCCTTTCTTGTCCCTCTCCTAAGGAAACGAAACAAGATGGCAGAAGGGTAAAAGGAGCGCCTAGGCGAGGTACGAGCAGCAGAAGATACCAAAAGAACATCCCGGCGGCCGTCCAGAAGAGGGCTGGTGATGATGGTGCTGGGAGAAGAGCCGAATGATGAGGTAGCGGTCCGGCAATACGCGACAAAGGCATCGGTGCCCGCATACTCTGACTTGATAGCCCACCGCCCGCCTTCTTCATCTTCCCTAGCCTTCCCACACCAACCGCCCAAGGAGGCGACCCCGAGCAGTTCAAGGAGCTGGCGATATAGATGGTGATACTGTCCGCGTCGCCCAGGGACGGTGTGTCTGACGCCTAGTCGGACCCGTCATCCTCCCGCCGGCTACCCTCGTGTCGGTGTACTAAAGTAGGGGTACCTTAGTACCCCGAACTTGTGCACGGGCAGTTGCAGCACCCCGCGGCAAGGCTCGCCGGGCGCCCGCCAAGACCCTCCGTCATTTCCACTTACTGCCATTCAAGAACAAAGTGTCAACCAAGTAGACAAGGCCCCGGCAAAAGGAGCTTGCCGGGAAGAACAAGGCCCCGGCAAGAGGAGCTTGCCGGGAAGGCCAACCAAGGCGCTTCCAGAAGGCTTGCCGCGACGCCCACAAGGCCCCGGCAAGGCCCGGCGACCGCAAGCTTGCTTGGCGCGACAAGAGAAAGGCCGCGGCAAGGCGCTTGCCGCGGCAAGGCTGCCACCCTGCACCCAAGCTCCAGCGTCCCAACAACGTGTCACCCAGGCCATCCCAGAGCACGTGGCGAGGCGCCAAGAGCCTTGCGCAGACGAGGTGGCAAGCGGAACTGACAAGGAGGCCATCGTGGCGAACGGTGGCGCACCTAACGGTCGTTTCTTTGCACTGTTTGGGCGACCGGACGGGCATTAAATGCCTTTGTCCCCTGCCGTCAGAGTTAGGTAGGGGACACCGCTGACACTGCAAGTACCAACCTGCGCTTTACTCTTTTACCCCTCTTTCAGGTGTTGCCACCGTCGGTGACCCCTTAGGCTATAAAAGGAGGCCCATGCGCACGAGAAGGGGTTCGGTCCATTCGACACATCCAAGACCACTATACGCTCGCCTCGAAAGCAGGAACAAATACAACACAAAGCAGCACTAGGAGTTTTATCTCTCGAGAGCTCCGGCTGGGTAAAATCTCGCTTCCCCAGCTGACCCCGATTTGCTCAAGGCGCCCTCCGCCCTTGCCGGACCGAAGCGCCCCTGCCCCATAGGTGCTCGCCCCCCGCCACGACATCTTTGGCGCCCGTAGGGGAGCGCCGAGGTCGTGGGCATCTCATCCGTCTCCGCTTACATCAACGCTTTCATCAACATGCCACCGAAGAAGAAGCCTTCGAGGTGGCCGCCCGCTTACATCGATTCTACCACCACCGCCGAGCAAACGGGCGGTGGAGTGGACGCCGGCGAGGAGCGCCGCCGACGGGACACACGCCGTCACCAGTGTCCAAGAACAAGGCCCATAAGCGCCGACAACCGCACAGACACCACGCCTTCCCAGAGGTGCAAGGTCGACAACGCCCGGTGCTCCTAGCATCGTGCTCGCGTTGGAGAAAGGCTGCTGGTGGGTCGCGGACGCTCAAGACCAGCATGCACGCCGGCATGCCGGGCACGAGTGAGGTACGTCGCCCGGACGGGGTGTTGCTCCTTCCAATCCAGTTGGGAGTCCGAGCACATCCGCTCCTCGCCGCTTCGCCGCCACCGCCACCCAAGATCGCAGAGAAGCGCCGCCCGAGCCCAGCTGCTTTAGATTACCCTCCGGCGCCACACAAGATTGACGATTGAGGATGACCATTTATAGCCTCATCGGCCGCTTAACGGCGATAAGCCCCGCAACCGAGCGCATCGAAGCCCGGCAAGCCGCCAGCGCAAGCCGACGCCGATAAGACATTGGGTGCCACTTGATGTAATCGCTCGCCCAAGGCCAAGATCGCCGACTCGCCGGCCAACCCCGATGCCGACTCCATCTGCGTCGCCGGACCCGCGAACTTCGCCGCGATCAACGCCAAGTTCTTCAAGAACGACGACACGAAGACGCCAGACCAGATCGGGCGCAAGAGAAGCGCGGGCAACCGACCAAGCGCTGGGCCCATGTCGCCGACGCATGCACCAGAGAACCAGCGACTTGTCAGACGCTGCAGGTTGCCTGCGCTCACCCGTGAGCTGCGGCAAGTCCAAAGGGCCCAAGACTAAGAACTTCAAGCGACGCGTGCGAGAAGTACGATGGCGGGATACACCGCCGGAGTTCCTTAGCATCTACACCATCGCGTGCAGCTGCGGGGCGAGACGAGAAGATCTCGCCAACTACTTCCGCCGTGCTCAAGCCCAACGTCGTCTTGGCTCATGCACTTGCCGGACGGCTCCATCTCTTCATGGGCGGACCAGTATCACCAGCTTGTCGGCGCTTTCATAGGCGGCCACAAACCCCATGGCCAGAGAGCGATCTGACCGCCGCCCGTATGAGGGAGAGCCCTTGCGCAAGTACATACAGAGATTCAGCCAAGTGCAGCGCAACATCCTGAGACGTCCACCCTGCCGCGGTTATCGCGCGTTCCATCGAACGCGGCGAATCGCAGGATGAGGGAGGAGATGGCGATGTGCAAGATCGAGATGTCGGCGAAGCTTTATGCTCGCCGACAAGTGTGTACGGGCTGAGGAGGGAGGAAAATCCCGGAGAAACTCAGAGGAGCAGAGGATCGGACAAAGAAGAGGACGCCGCCCGCAAGGAAGAACCGGAGGCGGAACAACAGAAAGAGAAAGGCTAAGGATGTGCTAGTCGCTGAGCAGTCCCAAGAACGGCGGTTCCGCAAGGCTAAAGCCAGCGACTCGGCGAGGCTGTGGTGGCCGCCGACAAGCGGGGACGGCTCCGCAAGCAATATTGCAAGATCCATCGCACTAAGGGCCATGATCTCCAAGCATGCAAGAAAGTCGAGCAGATGGCGAGCTACGAAAGCTGAATACGAAGCGCCATGACAAGGAGAAGGCCCGTAAAGTCGGGCGGAGGATCTGGCAAGAAGCTTCCCGCCGGGAGGCGCCACGGCAAGCCAAGCAGCGGCAAGGAGATAGACCTCCCGGGGCCGCAACAAGGACGCAGAAGAAGATGAGGATGATGAGATGGATGAGGATGAGACTGATGATCAAGAGTTTCGTATATGACGGAGGTTTTGTGCGTTGACGGCGGTGCTTCTCGCACACCTCGCACCGTCAACTCAAACAATGGGTGCGGAGGTGAACGCAGCAGAGCCATCACCGAATCGCGCAAGCCTCCGGCGGTCCAAAGACGCCCATCGCCTTTGATGTTGAGGACCACCTCGATCGCATCACCGCGGGTCGGTGCTTGCCGATGTTGGTCTCACCAACTATCCGCAACCTCAAAGTCACGAAGATGTTGGTTGACGGCGGGGCCGGCCTGAATCTCATCTCCTCCGCAGTGCTCAAGAAGCTCCAGATCCCCGACAGCGAGCTCGAAGAGACTGGTACCTTCCAAGGGATAAATCCAGGAAGGAGCAAGCCGAAGGGGAAGATAACGCTGCCAGTGACATTTGGCAGTGAGCTGAATTTCAGGACAGAGAGAGTCACATTTGATGTTGCTGATTTCCCATTGCCATACAATGGGATACTCGGTCGTCCAGCGCTTGCCAAGTTCATGGCAGCCTCGCACTATGCTTACAATGTGCGCAAGATGCCTGGTCCGATAAGTGTTATTTCTGTCCACGGTGACAAGAAGGATGCACTTATCTGTACCGACAAGATCTACCGGAAGCAGCAGCCGCAGCAGCACAAGCCACTTGTCACCAAGCTCCCCGGGAAGAAGAAACCCAAGTCCGGCAAGAATAGCTCTGGTGCCCACTCCGGCAAGCGCACCTCTCCGGAGCGCTGCGCTGCCGTCGAGGACGCGCCATCGAGCTCCACCGGCAAGTGCAAAAAAGCGAAGACAACCTCACCAAAGACTAAGTCCGGCAAGCGTAGCTCTGATGCCCACTCCGGCAAGCGCTCCTCTTCGGAGCGCTGCGCTATCGTCGAGGACGCACCATCGAGCTCCGCCGGCGAGTAGAGCAAAGAGAGCAGCCGGTTTCAAACTTTCGAGTCGTATTCCTTGAGAGACCGTACCTTGTATGGAAAACTTGAACACGAAGGGATCGAATCGTGGCTAAGTTGCGCCCTTGATCTGTTTCGAGTCCGCTCAATGATACAAGCGCGCTGCAACTAGCCCGACGAGATTTCTTGCCGGGGACAGCACCGCCAGCGGGCTGCTGATGTTCCGCACTCAGCAAGTGTGCTTGCATCGGCAAGTTTCCTAAAAAAGCGTAAGGGTGAAAACATACAAGGAAGGGAATCAAGGGAGAAGTGCAGCCTTGCCAGAGCGCAGAAGACGGAAAAGCTAAGTTGCTAAAGTTTGAGTACAGAGCGCCATCAGTTTTAAATTTTTTTATGTTATATTCCTTGAACGTCCGTGCCTTGTATGGGAAACCCGTGCGCGGAAGGAGCCGGCTCGTGGCTAAGTTGCGCCCTTGATTTGTTTCGAGTCCGCTCAACAATAAAAGTGCGCTGCAACTAGCCCGACAAGGTTTCTTGCCGGGGCTACACCGCCAGTGCTGCTGATGTTCCGCACTCAGCAAGTGTGTATGCACCGGCAAGTTCCCTAAAAGCGTAGGGTAAAAACATACAAGGGGTGCGACGGAGTAAAGGATGTAACATAGCGAGCCTTGCCGTGGGACGTCCTTTGTATGAAAACCTGTGTGCGGAGGAACCAGATCGCGGCTACGTTGCGCCCTTGATTTGTTTTCGAGTCCACTCAACAATGAAAGCGCGCTGCAACTAGCCCTGACAAGGTTTCTTGCCGGAGCCAACACCGCCAGCAGGTTGCTGACGTTCCGCACTCAGTAAGTGTGTATGCACCGGCAAGTTCCCTAAAAGCGTAGGGTATAAACATACAGAGGATGTAACATAGCAAGCGTAACCCAGGATGAAGTTACATTTCAAAAATAACTTATTCCGGTGCAGTCTAAGTTGTTCTCATGACTGAAATAGCAGCGACAAGGAAAGAAGAGAAGGGCGCACTGGCACCTGGGCCCCGGCAAACCAGCATTGCTGGGGGCTGCAAGTACCAAGATTCCTTCACGGCAAGCCAGGGTCCCTGGGGGCTGCGACGCCAGCGGCAAATACCAAGATTCACCCCCGGCAAGCCAGAGTTGCCGGAGGCTGTGATATCAGATAAGTTTTTCATCCCTCATCTTGCATCCTCTTATGGACTGGGGAGTGCGAGGCCGCGTCCTTGAACGAGCGTGCCTTGTATGAAAAACCCGTGCACAGAGGAACCGAATCGTGGCTAAGTTGCGCCCTTGATTTGTTTTCGAGTCCGCTCAACAATGAAAGCGCGCTGCAACTAGCCCGACGAGGTTTCTTGCCGGGAACAGCACCGCCAGCGGGCTGCTGATGTTCCGCACTCAGGAAGTGTGCTTGCGCCGGCAAGTTCCCTCAAAGCGTAGGGTGAAGACGTACAAGGCACAGAATCAAGTAAAGGATATAACCCGGCAAGCATTCCCCTTTTTCATTAAAAAACTTCCCATTCCAGTACAAGTCCATAGAGGATGAAAAACATGAAAGAGAGGATTACAAGTTTTAAATGCAGCTAAGGCCCGAAGGCTTACAAGTTGAAAAGATAAGATGCCCGTAATCCTTTTCCTGTTTCTCTCTTCAGGAGGTAGGTCAAGGAGGCCCCGGCAAGAGAAGTTTGTCGGGAAGGGCAAAAGGGGCGCCTAGGTGAGCTACGGGTGCCAGAAGACACCAAGAGAACATCCCGGGGGCCGGCCAGGGGCTTGGCGGAGGCGGAGGCGCCGGAAGCAGAGCTCGAAGACAGGGCGGCAGGACGTCAGCACACTGTCGAGGGCACCACGCCCTCGTACTCCGACATGACGGCCTTGCCGCCACCCCTCTTCCTCTTCCGCAGCCTCCCTACGCCAGCCGCCCAAGGAGACGACCCCGGGGAGTTCAGAAGGCCGGCGACCCAGATGATGGGGTCGCCGGTGGCGCGCGAGGCGACGGCCGACGCCTAGTCGGGCCCACCGCCGTCCTCGTCGTCGCTGTCGCTCTCCTCCTCGTCCTCTCGCCGAGGGGAGTTCGCTATCGGAGGAGCTGTCCACGCAGCATCTCGCCCGGGTGCCGGAGTCCCCGAAGACCTTGACGGCGAGAAGGTCGCCCTCCATTAACTTAAAATGGAGGGTGAACCCCGCCGTCAAGCTGTGGATGCGGGCGAACGTCTTCCACCCTCGATCAAAATACATCACGCCGGGGGCTGGGGATACGACACTAACTCGCGTGCCGCTGATCCCACAGCCCCTCATGCGCAATTCCAGCATCTCGGGCGGGTCCGGCTCCATCGCTCTCGCAAACGGAGCCGGAAGCCGGAGGCGACGACGAGGTGCCCGGTGCAGCTTGACGAAGAACTCCCATGGATCGTCCCCGGTGTGGACCGCCTCGAGGAGAGGAGCTGCCGGCGGAGGCGGGGGTGGCGCACCGCCCTGGCCGCCTCTTCCCCGAGCGCTCCGACCACGTCCTCGACCTCGTCCACGACCTCGCCCCTCCTCTTCCCTCGTGGCTGGCTCCGCCACCACGGTCTTGGGATAGGAGAGGCGCGCTGCCTGGTGGCGACCCTCGCCGCCACCGATGAAGGACCAGGGTTCCCTTCCTCCATGGCGGATGAGAGGAAAGGTAGCAGAAGTTGAAGAAAGGAGAAGATGAGGAAGTGCGGGATTTTTGCGCTCCCCTTCCGCCCCTTTTTAAAGAGCGAGGTGGGGGCTCGGCCGCCACGCTCAGCCAATCGGAGCATGGGGAGAGCAGAGGAACGGGGCCGACCCACCACCTCCGCCCGTGACGGCTCGGTTTCCCACCTTCACCGCCTACGACCTCACGCGCATGGGAGCCGCGTGGCGGGGAGGCGAAGCTGGGGCGATAGATGAAGTGACATCACCCTGCCCCGTGATCACAGGGGTGGGCGCCTCGAAAATCGCGCACACTACCCACGCCTCCCACGACGCCGCGATTGACGCGTGCTGTTGCGGGGGGACGCGATGGAAGCGGAGTGGGTTTTGTGTGGACCCAGGCCGCGCGTGCCCGTGCACTATTTTGGGCCTGGCCCAACAGCACTCGGCACCATGTATGGCCCAGGCCCGGGGGCTCCTGTCGGTGTACTAAAGTAGGGGTACCTTAGTACCCCGAACTTGTGCACGGGCAGTTGCAACACCTCATGCAAGGCTCGCGAGCGCCCGCCAAGACCCTCCGTCATTTCCACTTACGCCATTCAAGAACAAAGTGTCAACCAAGTAGACAAGGCCCCGCAAAAGGAGCCTGCGGGAAGAACAAGGCCCCAAGAAGAGGAGCTTGCCGAAGGCCAACCAAGGCGCTTCAGAAGGCTTGCCGCGACGCCTCGTCCGGCAAGAGCCCGACGACCGCAAGCTTGCCGGGCGCGACAAGAGAAAGGTCAGCGGCAAGGTGCTTGCGGCAAGGCTGCCACCCTGCACCCAAGCTCCAGTAGCCCAACAACGTGTCACCCTGTGGCCATCCCAGAGCACGTGGCGGCGCGCCGCAAGCAGCCATGCGGTGCGAGGTGGCAAGCGGAGCTGACAAGGAGGCCATCGTGGCGAACGGTGGCGCACCTAACGATCGCTTTTTGCCTTTGTTAGCGACGACGGACGGGCATTAAATGCCTTTGTCCCCTGCCGTCAGAGTTAGGTAGGGGACACTGTTGGACACTGTTGTACCAACCTGCGTTTTTACTCTTTTACCCCCTCTTTCTGTGTTGCCACCTGTCGGTGACCCCCTTAGGCTATAAAAGGGAGGCCCATGCGCACGTAGAAGGGGTTCGGTCCATTCGACACATCCAGCACCACTATACGCTCGCGCTCTCGAGCAGGAACAAATACAACACAAAGCAGCAGTAGGAGTTTTATCTCTCCGGAGAGCTCCGAAGCTGGGTAAAAATCCCGTTTCCCCCGCGCGTTGACCCCGATCTTCTCTGCGTGCGCCCTCCGCTCCCTTGCCGGACTAGAAGGGGCCCCCTGCCCCATAGGTGCTCGCTCCCCCGCCCGCGACACCTCGTCATCGTTGTCGCTGTCCTCCTCGTCACTCTCGCCCGAAGAGGAGCTTTCGCCATCGGTCGAGCTCTCGGCACAACACCCTAGCCTGTGTCCCAAGCGCCCGAAGACCTTCACGGAGAGCAGGTTGCTCTCCGCTAGCTTGAAGTAGAGGACATGCCCATCCATCAAGCAATGGGCACGTGCGAAGGTTTTCCACCCCCGATGAAGAAGCATCACATGAGGGGCAGGGAACCCTGTGTTCACCTGCATGTCGCCATGGCAACACCCCTCCATGTGAAGCCTTAGTCTCGGTGGCCGGTCGATCTCCAGCACCCTCGCAAATGCTTCGAGAAGGCGAAGGCGGCTGCGTGGCGGCCCACGCAATTGCAGGATAAATTCTAGCGTCGAATCCCCGACATGACCGCTCGACGAAGTAGGACGAGATGCCGGGGGAGATGGCGATGGAGATGGTGATGACGCGGGAGTCCCCCATCCACGCCCACCTCTGCCTCGACCGCCTCGCCAACCGCGACCCCGTCTGGCGCCTCTACCTCTAGCGTGGCCTTCACCTTGGGTGTTCGGCTCTTCTTTGACCGCTGCCACCCTCTAGCGGGAGGAAGGCCTGGTCGCCTCCCCAGGGGCACGGCCACGACCACGCCCTCTCACCATGACAAAGGGAAGGAAAGAGATCAGACTGAGAGAAATGGGTGCATGAAGGCGCTGTCCCCCTCCCTTTATATAGAGGGACGAGGCCGAACAGGCCCGGGCGCGACCGCCCCAATCAGCCAATCCAACCGCTAGAGGCGCGAGGAAACAGGACCGACCCACTGCCCCAATCAGCGATGCATGCCCCCCCCCCGCATTAAAACCCATGCCTTCTGTGTCTGCCGCTACCCTCCCCTGCGAATGGAGGATACATGGTGGGCGAGCCAGGACTCAGATGGCAAGTGGAGCGGCCGTTTCGAGCCCCGTGATCGTGGGGCGCGGGTGCCATGATGGCCACAACCCGAGCCTACTTAGTAAATGAGTCGCGTCCATGCGGCTTCCTCTATTTTTATTAGGAGAACACGGACCGCCTCTTTACTATTGAAACCGCGGAGTGACGCAAGCACGTTGCGGTCACTCCACACACGACCCCCACGTCATGCACGACCCCCACGTCGCGCATTCAACACGGGTCATGGGGAAGCACAACCAACAGAGAGGTTACCGCAGTAAAATTCCGCCCCGCGTGCCCGCGCACCATTTTTGGCCTAGCCCAACAACACGTCGCGCTTATGTGTGGCCCAGTTCCGGGGGCTCCTGTCGGTGCACAAAAGTAGGGGCTCTCTTTTGTGCCCCTTTACCTGTGCACGGGCAGTCACAGCCGCACCCGCGACCACACTTAGCAGGGCAGAGGAGGGAGGCAGAAGTGCAAGGCTACCAGAGCAGCGCTCCAACCAAGGGCGCAGAAGACGGAGCGATCAGACAGGCTTTCTCCCAGCAAGACCCTTACCGGGGCAGCCTACACAGCACCGGCAAGAGCCTTGCTAGGGCAGCTTGCCCAACACCAACATCGCAGCCACCCTTGATCCTGAGAGTTCCGGCACCATCAACAACATTGGAACAAAGGCTCGGGAAATGCCTGCATGGTGGCATGCAGATCTTTGTGAAGACAGAGAGCCTACAAATCCTACATGAGGACCAGAAGACAAGACAATCGCAAGGTTCCTTGCCGACGATGCCCACGAGGCCTGGCAAGGCTCCTTGCCGAAGACACTCGCAAGGCCCCGACAATACTCTTGCCGAGGGCGCTCACAAGGCCCCGGTAAGACCCTTGCCAGGAATATACGCTAGACCGCGGCAAGACCTTGCCGCCCCATCACCGCCCTAGCTCAGCGGCCAACCCACCAACTAAAGCAAGTACCCACGTGGCAGTACGTGGGTACTAATCCAACTAGCCAAACACCTGCATGGTGGCATATAGATCTTCGCGAAGACCCTACCACCATGCCAACTTAGCAGCCTACCAGCCTACGTGGCACTGCATGCCTCGTTGGCCTGGACGCGTGTCGGAGCAAGGTGGAGCAGCGACGGATGGGACGAGCCTCGTTACCACCGCCGATAAAGCAAGTGGACACCTAAGTGGTGCATTTAATGCACTTTGTCCTGTAATGACAGGCGATAAGCTTGTACATTGCATACCTTTGCACCTTGTGTGTGCCATTGTGGCAGCCCCTTTTGACAATAAAAGGAGGCCCGAGGCGTACTGAAGGGGGATTCGGATCTTTTGGACGACACGCGCATCATAGCTAGTTCAAGAACTCAATAACACACAAATATACATCAAAGTAGGACTAGGGTATTACGCATCCTCGCGGCCCGAACCTGGGTAACAATCATCCTGCTGGCTTCTAGACCCGCTCTGTGCACAACCTCATGCCGGCCAACCGTAGCAAAAGGGATCCCAGTGATCCCATAGGTTTCGTTTCCCCCGACAGATCCAGGCACACAAAAAGGATAATTATTTAGAAGTTTTTAGAGGTGGCACATGCAAATTTACTTAGGACGGCAGGGTAATACCGCATATAGGTAGGTATGGTGGACTCATCTAGAATAACTTTGGGTTCAAGGTTTTTGATGTACAAGCAGAATTGCCATTTAGTACAGGCAAAGGCTAGCAATTAGATTGAGAAGCGTCCTGCTAGAGAGCAACAACAGTCATGAACATGCATTATGCATAAGTAACATTGGACACTAGCATGAGTAGGATATGAACACCATGAACATAGATATCATAGAGGCTATCTTGGTTTTGATTCAACTACATGCATGAACATGTGCCAAGTCAAGCCACCTGAACATTCAGAGGAGGATACCATATCATCATACTACATCACAATCAGTTTAACACAACGTTGATATCCAAGATAAATCATTATCCACTCCCAGCTACTTATGCATGGCATGAGAAACTATAATCTCTAATTGTCATTGCAAACATGTTTAATCATAATGGGTTGAATCATGGATACCAGTTTCTCTCTGCCACGGCCAGTTCATCGAATGTCGTCATTATTTCCTTTCACTTGCACGACCGAACGGTATGAAATTAAATAATAATTGTGCAAGAGTGCCGTGGACTAAGCTGGAATCTGCAAAGCTTTTATTCTATAGGAGAAGACAGGGTAAAGGGGCTCTTTATTAGATCAGCAATTATTCATATGAGAACCAATCAACATTTTCATCGTGGTCTTCTCCTCGGTACAACTCAAATAAAAAGAAAAGAAATTTAGAGAAACACACCGACATATTTTTGGAGTTTTTGGTTTTGTCGAACAAGCAAATAAAAGGGAAAAACAAAAACGAGAAAAACTATTTACACGGGAAAGCTCCCAACAAGCAAAAGAAGAACAAGGAAGTCTTTTTGGGTTTTCTTTTTAGTGCTACAGCTAAACATGCATAGAAAGTAAACTAACTACAACTATTTTTTTGGTTTTTCTAAGGTTTTTCAAACACACAAGAAGAAAGCAAGAAAATAAATCTAAGCATGGATAATACAATGAAAGTGTGGAATAAGTGGACATGAATGTAATGACGGTGAGAAACACGCACTCCCCCAAGCTTAGGCTTTTAGCCTAACTTGGTAATCGATCAGTAGCCTGGATAGTAGTCGGGGTGCTGAGGAGCGGGCATCCACTCATCCCACTGCTGAGGCTCCTCCGCTGCTCTGCAACAGCCTGATCGTTCTGGTAGGTGATGATGTCCGCAGGCATAATCCTATATCCACCCCTGGCAACAGAATCAAACAAAGCAGGAGCAGGCAATGGAATAATATCATGAGTTTCAATGCTAAAAACCAGGTTATCGGGAATAGGAATGTCAGGAGATTCGATATCAGTAAAATGGTGGTGATCCATGGCTGAGCGGTCTAGGTAGACCTTGGTCAAAGGATGATCATGAAGGCGTATCTCAACCTCGAAGTGAGACGCCAAACGAGTAGCGAAAATCCCACCATGTATCTTACCCTTGGACTTATTAATTTGAAGGAGACGTGCCACAATAGCTCCCAAGCTATAAGTGTTATCGCCCTCTAGTGCACGGCGCAAAATAGCAAAGTCTGGTGCGCTGAGCGCACCCACTTTTTCCCTAGCAAGCAAATACTTAGCGATAAATAAAGTAAAATAATGCACGGTAGGAAAGTGTATGCTAGTGGTAGTGACGGCCGAGACCCCTATTTCATCTCCCACCATCAAGGTACGATAAAAGGCCTCAAACTCCACCGGCCTAGGCTCGGCTAAGCTCCCATCAGAAGGGATCATGCATATGTTACAAAACTCAGTAAGTGGTATCTGATGAGTTTCAGCATATAAATCAAACCGTACTTCAGGAGGATTATTCCTCAAAACAAATGTAAAACTTTGAACAAAGATGTTTGTGAGGAGATGATACTGTTCGCATTCAGCTACGACGAAGTCGGTGAGGCCGGCATTAGCAGCATATTGTGTGAACTCTTGAAGGATTCCAACCTCTTCCATGAACTGGGTGTGCGGCCATTCACACGACCATACCTCCACCAACCTCCGAGGATGGAGATCACTATCAGAAGACTCCCCAATAACACCCTTGGAGTTCTTCTTAGTGGTAAACTTCCTAAAGATATTCATCCTTTTCCTATGAACAAAAATTCTAAAAAATTTAATCCACAAATTTTTCTCAACAAAACTTCACAAAATTGGTAGCAACTACTCATAGTGATACATAGAGGCCATAGCAAGCATTCAAACTACTTAGAACTCTAAGAGTTCAACATGCAAGCTCATCTACAGCAGCACCAAGAGTAGCTAATTATTCGAAATATAAACCACTAGAACAAAAACTAATTGGACAAATGATGGAGTCACATACCAAGCAACAATCGCCCGAAACAGTTTTGGAAATAGAGCTTCGAGCAAAGAGATTGAAATCCGCGGGTTTGAGAGCAAGAACACGGGAGAGAGAGAAATGGAGAATTTTTTCTAGAGGTAAGTGATGATGTGGTGTGAAGAGATAAATGAGGGGGCCCACGTGGGGACCATGATACGTCTCCAACGTATCTATAATTTTTTATTGTTCCATGCTATTATATTACCTCTTTTGGATGTTTATGGGCTTTATTTTACACATTTATATCATTTTTGGGACTAACCTACTAACCGGAGGCCCAGCCCATATTGCTGTTTTTTGCCTATTTTAGTATTTCAAAGAAAAGGAATATCAAACAGAGTCCAAACGGAATGAAACCTTCGGGAGCGTGATTTTTGGAACGAACATGATCCAGAGATCTTGGAGTGCAAGTCAAGAAGCTTCTGAGGGCCCCACGAGATAGGGGGCTACGCCCCCCCCCATAGGGCGCGCCCCCTGTCTTGTGGGCCCCTCGGGCGGCCACTGACGTACTTCTTCCTCCTATATATACCTACATACCCCGAAAACATCCAGGAGCACCACGAAACACAATTTCCACCGCCAGAACCTTCTCAGACGAGATCCCATCTTGAGCCTTCACGCACACTCACGGAGGGGGAATCAACCACGGAGGGCCTCTACATCAACATCCTTGCCCCTCCGATGAGTTGTGAGTAGTTTACCACAGACCTACGGGTCCATAGTTATTAGCTAGATGGCTTCTTCTATTTTTTTGGATCTCAATACAATGTTCTCCCCTTCTCTTGTGGAGATCTATTTGATGTAAACTCTTTTTGCGGTGTGTTTGTCGAGATCCAATGAATTGTGGGTTTATGATCAAGTTTATCTATGAATAATATTTGAATCTTCTCTGAATTCTTTTATGTATGATTGAGTTATCTTTGCAAGTCTCTTCGAATTATCAGTTTGGTTTGGCCTACTAGATTGGTCTTTATTTCCATGGGAGAAGTGCTTAACTTTGGGTTCAATCTTGCGTGTCCTTACCCAAAGGATGTAAAGGGTTGCAAGGCACGATTGTATTGTTGCCATCGAGGATAACAAGATGGGGTTTATATCATATTGCATGTGTTTATCCCTCTACATCAAGTCATCTTGCTTAATCGTTACTCCGTTCTTATGAACTTAACACTCTAGATGCAAAGGTGAGTCGGTCGATGTGTGGAGTAATAGTAGTAGATGCAGGCAGGAGTCGGTCTACTTGTTATGGACGTGATGCCTATATACATGATCATGCCTAGATAATCTCATAACTATGCGCTTTTCTATCAATTGCTCGACAGTAATTTGTTCACCCACCGTAATACTTATGCTATCTCAAGAGAAGCCTCTAGTGAAACCTATGGCCCCCGGGTCTATCTCTTGTCATATTTGTTTTCAATCTACCTTTATTTGCATCTTCACTTTTTGCATCTATATCATAAAATACCAAAAATATATTTATCTTATCATACTATCTTTATTAGATCTCACTTTCGCAAGTGGCCGTGAAGGGATTGACAACCCCTTTATTGCGTTGGTTGCGAGTTCTCAATTTGTTTGTGTAGGTGCGTGGGACTTTTGTGGAGCCTCCTACTGGATTGATACCTTGGTTCTCAAAACTCAGGGAAATACTTATGCTACACTTTGCTGCATCACCTCTCCTCTTGAGGAAAACCAACGCAAGCTCAAGACGTAGCAAGAAGGATTTCGGCGCCGCTGCCGGGAGGTCTTCGCTCAAGTCAAGACATACCAAGTACCCATCACAAACCCATCTCCCTCGCATTTACATTATTTGCCATTTGCCTCTCGTTTTCCTCTCCCCCACTTCACCCTTGCCGTTTTATTCGCCCTCTCTTTCCCAATCTCCTCCTCTCCTTTTAGCTCGCTTTCTTCCACCTTGCTTTTTTTTGCCGCTATGTCTGAAATTGGGGAGATTATCGTCGATATGGACAATAATAATAACACAGAAAATCCCGAGGTCCGGCCGATGAACCCCCTATCTTGCATACTAAAAAGTTTCGAATCGGTAGTGGTAATATCATTGGCAAAGGTGTTATTCAAGATTTCTTTACTTGTGCCGGTGCTTTACCTTCCATGGGTTGTTCTATTCTTCATAGAACTAGTAGTATTGCAGATGCTATCGCTATGCTTGTAGTTGAACTTGAAAGACAATTTATGCATATGCATCCTTGCATACAAAGAATTTTCCTAGAATTCTCTAATACTGAGCATTCTTCCGTTAAGCGCGTTGTTACTATCTTTTTGGCTCATGAGTTTAGATTTATCATAAGAGAGGCCAAAGAAATCTTTGCGCATTATAGGGTGGATGCCGGTCGTCCTCCCATAGAAGCAATCCTCTATGATCAAGAGGAAATTAGACGTTTTCAATCTTCGGACTATGTCGCTTTTAATGAAAACCTTAGAAAAAAGGTTCCTATCAATGTCTTGGTTGATTGCGTTAATGAGCTTAATAATGATTTTGCCCTTTGAAACAATGAGCTAGGATACTCTCTTGAGTATAGGCTCACAAGATTTTGTCAAAAGAATGCTTTTGGTGATGAAATAGTTGTGCACTATGAAGGGCCAAAGGAGGAACCCGTTCCTCCTGTGATTGATCTTGGGGATTTTTGTCCCACTAAATAGCCCTTTTGATTACTTTTGCTTGCCTCAAAGGAAACTTGCTGCCGAACGTAGAGAATATGAGATGAGCTTTCAAGACCTATCTTATTATTACGGAACTACTTAAATCTATCTTTGTTTTTATGCCTAGCTAGGGGCGTTAAACGATAGCGCTAGTTAGGAGGCAACCCAATTTTCTTTATTTTTTTTGTTTTTGCTCCTGTTTAGTAATAAATCTTGCATCTACCTTCTGTTTAGATGTGTTTTTATCTTTTAATTAGTGTTTTTGCCAAGTAGGACCTATAGGATAACCTACGATGATAGTTGATTTGATTCTGCTGAAAAACAGAAACTTTGCACGCACGAATATAATTTTGTTAAATCATAGGAACGTCCTTTTGTGTTGATTCTTCTTGATGCTATTCAATAAACAAATTTTTCAGGACTTCCTATTTTGGTAGGATTTTTAGAGTTCCAGAAGTTTGCGTTAGTTACAGATTGCTACAGACTGTTCTGTTTTTGACAGATTCTGTTTTTCGTGTGTTGTTTGCTTATTTCAATGCATCTATGGCTAGTAATTCAGTATATGAACCACAAAGAAGTTGGAATACAGTATGTTTAACACAAAAATAAATAAAGAATGAGTTCATGGCAGTACCTTATGTGGTGGTTTTGTTTCCTTTCACTAACGGAGCTTATAAGATTTCCTGTTGAGTTTTGTGTTGTGAAGTTTTCAAGTTTTGGGTAAAGCTTTTATGGACTATGGAATAAGGAGTGGCAAGATCCTAAGCTTGGGGATGCCCATGGAACCACAAGATATTCAAGAATAGCCAAAAGCCTAAGCTTGGGGATGCCCCGGGAAGGCTTCCCCTCTTTTGTCTTCGTTCATTGGTAACTTTACTTGGAGCTATATTTTTATTCGCTACATGATATGTGTTTTGCTTGGAGCGTTGTGTATTATATTAGTCTTTGCTTTTTAGTTTACCACAATCATCCTTTCTGTACACACCTTTTGGGAGAAGCCTATTTGATTAGAATTTGCTAGAATACTCTATGTGCTTCACTTATATCTTTTGAGCTTAATAGTTTTTGCTCTAGTGCTTCACTTATATCTTTTAGAGCACGGTGGTGTCTTAATTTTGAAGAAATTGCTAGTCTCTCATGCTTCACTTATATTATTTTGAGAGCCTTTTAGAACAGCATGGTATTTGTGTAACGCCCCGAGACCAACGCTCCAGATGCCTTCCTTGTATTCCGAGATTCGTCGTGTGATTTGTTTTGTTCGTTGCATTCATCATTGCATCACTTGCATTGCATCATGTCATCATGCAACCCTTGTTAAAACCTCAACTAAATAAATGGCATAGATCTTTTGATCTACTTAAATCGAGGGATATTCACATGGTGATTTCTCTTTATAACATATCCTCTCGATATTTAGGGAGTTATAATAAATATTCCATTAGTTTGGAATTAACCGTAACACACTTGCAAAATTCCCATGGCCTTTCTACTTCAAGTTTGGTCCTCAAACTTTGCCAACAATTCTTACCTCTTTTATCGAGGCTCCTCCTAAATTCTTAACATTTTTGGACTCATCCAAAATGTTATCCTAGTCCATACCATTCGAATTAAATTCAAATGGTTTTGGATTTAAATCTTTCGGTCATGCCCACTTCTATTTTTCCTGGTTCCATCTCATTTTTGTGAGCCCGGGAAAATTATCCGTGTGTCCAACTTCTTCCCCTAACCTCTCTTTCTTTTCTTTCTTAATCTACGTTTTTTTTCTTTTCTTTTAGTAGTGAGAGAGGGCCCAGCCGCAACCTGCAGCCAGGCCGGCCCTGCCTCCAAGGCCCATCTGCGCCAAGGCTCAGCCACGCCGCTACCTAACCCTAGCCTCCCCTCCGCTCGATCGCCATCTCCTTCGTCCTCCCTCCAGCGCCGCGTCGTTCCTACCCAGCGCCCGATCCCCACCTCCTCGCTCGATCCATCTCTCCCTCGGTCCATCCCCTCGTTCCCTGCCAGCGCCGCCACCACACACACACGTCGCGAGGGAGAGGATCCCACGATCCTCCCGCATCTCTCCCTCGATCCATCTCCTCCTCCTCGTTCCCACGCAGCGCTCGATCCCCTCCTCCCTCGTTGCGCCATCGCAGAGAGAGAGAGAGGAGCGCCGCGGCCTCGCCCTTCCTCCTCCTGCATCGAGCGCCCCCGCTCCACCTCGCCCCTGCCGGCCATGGCACCGCCGGCCTCCATGGTTCGCCCGCGCCCTCCTCCATCGCGCCTGATCCTCTCGCCAACCTCCTCCTCGCGCCGGCCGCCTGCAGCTCGCCGCCTCCTTCCGTCGCTACACCTCTGCCGCTAGCCCCCCTGTTCGACACCACCACCTCGTCCCCACGCCGTAGGGCGTCGCATCCGGTCGGTTCCAGCCACCCTCGGCCTCTCCTTGAGCACGCAAGGCCCTGCGAGCCTCCCGCTCGGCCTGCTCGTCGCCGTTGCTCCACCACGACGACCTCCCTCGACCCATCCCCGACCCCCTCGTTCGACTCCTTGCTTGATCCGGCAGGTCCTCCTCTACGCTGCCCGACCCGCCATCTTCGCCTCCTGCTCGAGCCCGGGCCATATGCTGCATCTCCGTGTCTCCACCGTGCCAAGTTCCATCAAGCCGACCGTGTACGTCTACCGTCACCGTGGGTTTTTCATCAAGTTCGGTTACAGCACAGAGACATGTACAACTACACGGATTCACCGAGTACGAATACTCCATCAAGTACATCTATGTGCGTGTACGACTACACATCCGAGATGCGTCAAGTACCTCTACGGAAGACCCGAACGTCTGTGAACCGTGTACGACGACCATTGCCAAAGACCGCCGAGTGAACCACTACCGTTGCCGTGAACCACTACGTCCACTACCGCCGCGAGAACGACTACTTCCACTACGGCCCGTGTACCACTACTCCCTTCGTTGAACTCGACCCGCTCCGAAATGCACGCTTCGAAGGTATAACGCCGAGACGATGCCCGTGAACGAATGCATGTGTTGTATGAGATGCTCGAGTTTTGCACCATGATCGAATTGATCCTTGCACGTTCCTCGTTTGCCATGCCGCCGTCACGTGGGAACCCGGTATCTGGGATCACCTCACCATCTTTTGCATGTTCTGCACATCCACACTTTCGTTCGCACTGACATCTTGATGAGTTGTCGGATCATCGGAATGTTGCCGTGGCACCATTTCTGTTTCGCCGCCGTGGCACCCTTTTTGTTCCGCCATGGTGACAAATGCTTCATAACATGCTCATGTCAACATTTTCATAAAATTGCATACAACTTGCATATGTCATCCGCATCATGATAACAACAATTAAAATGTTTAAAATTGTTGTTTTCTTAAAATTGCTAAATGACATGAGGATTTTCCGAATTGTCGCTTGTTGCTTCCGCCTCATTTAAATTTGCGTAAATAGTTAGTTTACTTATGCTTCACCTCTTGCCATGTTAACCAACATTTAATCTTGTCTTGTTCATAACCGAGAGAGAAACTAAATAATTGATGTGGTGTTCCGTCAATATGCAACTCGTTGCATATTGAGCTCCACTTAAATTGTAGTGTTGTTTGTTTCACCTTGTCATGTCATTCCTCATTAAACCGGACATGCATCATACTTGTTTGTGCATCATGACATGTTTATGCTTGTGTGTTTACTATGTTGTTTGCTTCTTTCCGGTTTGCTTCTCTCGTTAGCTTCGGTTTTGTTCCGGAGTTGTGAGGATCCGTTCGACTTCGACCGCTTGTCCTCTTCTTGGACTCGTTCTTCTTCCTTGCGGGATCTCAGGCAAGATGATCATACCCTCGAAATCACTACTATCTTTGCTATGCTAGTTTGCTCGCTCTTTTGCTATGCCAATGCTACGATGCCTACCATTTGCTTGTCAGCCTCCCAAATTGCCATGTCAAACCTCTAACCACCATGTCCTAGGAAACCGTTGATTGGCTATGTTACCGTTTTGCTCAGCCCCTCTTATAGCGTTGTTAGTTGCAGGTGAAGATTGAAGTTTGTTCATTGTTGGAACATGGAGATGTTGTTCCTTGTTGGAACATGTTTACTTGTTGGGATATCACAATATCTCTTATTTAATTAATGCATCTATATACTTGGTAAAGGGTGGAAGGCTCGGCCTTATGCCTGGTGTTTTGTTCCACTCTTGCCGCCCTAGTTTCTGTCATACCGGTGTTATGTTCCCGGATTTTGCGTTCCTTACGCGGTCGGGTGATTTATGGGACCCCCTGGACAGTTCGCTTTGAATAAAACTCCTCCAGCAAGGCCCAACCTTGGTTTTAACATTTGCCACCTAAGCCTTTTTCCCTTGGGTTCTGCAGACTCAAGGGTCATCTTTATTTTACCCCTCGGCCAGTGCTCCTCCGAGTGTTGGTCCAAACTGGAGCACCGTGCGGGACCATTCCTTGGCAACTTGGATTACGTCGGTACACAGACGCTTAGCTTATCCAAAGGTGCCACGAGAACGAGATATGTACAGCTCCTATCGGGATTTGTCGGCACAATGGGTGGTCTTGCTGGTCTTGTTTTACCATTGTCGAAATGTCTTGTAAACCGGGATTCCGAGACTGATCGGGTCTTCCTGGGAGAAGGTCTATTCCTTCGTTGATCGCAAGAGCTTGTCATGGGCTAAGTTGGGACACCCCTGGAGGGTATAAACTTTCGACAGCCGTGCCCGCGGTTATGTGGCATATGGGAATTTGTTAATGTCCGGTTGTAGATAACTTGACACCAGATCCGAATTAAAACGCATCAACCGCGTGTGTAGCAGTGATGGTCTCTTCTCGGCGGAGTCCGGGAAGTGAACACGGTTTCTGGGTTATGTTTGACGTAAGTAGGTTGCTATGGGATCACTTCTTGATCATACTTTTATCGACCGTGCTTTGCCTTCTCTTCTCGCTCTCATTTGCGTATGTTAGCCACCATATATGCTAGTCGCTTGCTGCAGCTCCACCTCTTGCCTTTACCTTACCCATAAGCTTAAATAGTCTTGATCTCGCGGGTGCGAGATTGCTGAGTCCCCGTGGCTCACAGATACTTCCAAAACCAGTTTGCAGGTGCCGATGAAACCGTGCGGTGGCGATCCGAGCTCAAGGAGGAGCTCGATGAAGATCTTGCCCTTTGTGTTGTTTCGTTCTAGTTGATCAGTAGTGGAGCCCAGTTAGGGTCGATCGGGGACCTTTGTCGCATTTGGGGTTCTTCTTTTATTTTTGTTCCGTAGTCGGACCTTGACTGTATCTGGATGATGTAATGCTTTATTCATGTAATTGTGTGAAGTGGCGATTGTAAGCCAACTATGTATCTCTTTCCCTTATGTATTACATGGGTTGTGTGAAGATTACCTCACTTGCGACATTGCTTTCAATGCGGTTATGCCTCTAAGTCGTGCTTCGACACGTGGGAGATATAGCCGCATCGAGGGCGTTACAAGTTGGTATCAGAGCCTTCCTCGACCTTAGGAGCCCCACTGCTTGATCGTTTTTAGCGGCCGAGTTGTCACTACAAGAAATATGTCAACTTGTGACCACCACTATTGGTCACTGAAAGGTCACAAATTTCCATTTGCGACCTTTTTGTGACCAAAAACAGAAGGTCAAAAGCTGGCCGTCATAAACTGACTATAGCGACCTTTCTTACGGAATGGTCGAAGGCGTTCTGACCAAAATATTCCTACTGTGGCATTTTGGTCACTAGCAACCTCCCCAGGCCACGTAGGCATCCAGCGTGGCAAGCTGATGTGGCACAAGATTCAGCCCGGTCCAAATCGGTTTTCTACATGGGCCTAGCCCATTTATTCAGCCTATTTATATTTTTTTCTATGAATTTTTTGTCAGCTTCATGGACCAAGCCCAACATTGCATCCTTTTTATTTTTGGCCCATGGCCTTTTAGTCTACTGATTTTCTATTTTGATTTTCTATTTTCAACTATTATATATTCAAGCTGGTCCCACTAGTCAGATGGGTCCAACCTGTCATGTTCATCTCTCAAATTGGTCCCACATGTCACAAATGTACAAATTTGACAAATTATTTTCATAAGTGGCCTCACTGGACAAGTTTCCATTCCACAAGTTTTCAAATCATATACATAATCAATATTTCAAATAGAACAAAGAACGCATAAAATTCATCAAATATACCACTAAATAAATGTATTACAATCTTTACAACATAGATATGCTACAATGAGTTGGACTTCACGGCTTCACACTTGGCTTCACACTTGCTTCACACTTCACGACTTCACACTTGAGCTTCTGTAAAGGAGGAACCACCACAATTTTAAGTCTACAATACAACAATTGATACTAATCAAGGATAAAAACAAAAACAAGTAATAGGTTCAAATGAGAAGGCGGCATGAAACTAGTGATACAACAACATGCGAAAAACACTACAATGTAATCTTGTTGTAAGTTCATATCAACATAAAATCAACACTATTATATAGAGCAAATGATATGCCCCTTTTAATAAAACTATAGTGTATGGTAGTGACAGGACAAGGGATTGTAGTGTATGCTAGTGACAAAACATGGGATAAGACTAATATGATGTGCCAAATTGCCAGCAATAGTGCTTACATGCAGCATCTTCATATTTCAAAACGACCAATAGACTAGTTAGCTGGCAAAACACTAAAGAAGGCATAGACAGAAACGAAGGTAACATGCATCAAATCAAAAAATAGTAAGCACTGAACCTACATCATATCTACAGTAACATCACCAATCAGGAAATTTATGAATAGGAGATGTATTAATAGCATATTACGAACTAATGTACTTGTACTTGATCTGGTTGAATAAATGCAGATTAAGTTCCTGGTACAGCCAGCTCCAACTTATGCTACTAGCTATTGACAGAAAAACAGAGAGAGAGGGGGTATACATGAATACATTGACAATCATCAATACCAGATTGCAAGACATAACAATTATGTACCTAAGCAAGTCGACAAGGGCATAGGGCAGGATATAAAATATGTATACAAGTAATAGACAAACTAGTTCCAACAGATTGACTGAATTGAACTGCTGTATAACCAAGTTAGAGCTGAAACGTTATTGAACATGAGGAGCGACAATGACAACCCCATGAAGAAACCACATATAGTCCTTTGTTGCGGCATCGAAAACATGAGTAGCGGCGCAACATCCTGTAAGTATGAGGAAAACGAAATTGTTACAAAATTCAATTACATCTGAAAGAGATATGCATGCTTGAGAGGTCGACACAAGCAGACATAGAAATAGCTCATGCATGTATGCATCTATGTAATGTATAACAAGAAAATAGCAGGGGCGGATGAATCTATACTTGTGCAATGCAGATACAGATGTGCAGATTGAATTTTGTTCAGAGTAAATACATAGACAGATAGACAGTAAATAATACTAGATGGGATGGGATAGACCATGAGAGTAGTTGATTCATTCCGTTGTAATATATTAGCTAGTGTAATGAGATGGATGCAAGGGATTTCAAGTACAGATGGCGAGGGAGAACAATACCGCTGAATCGCTGAAGTTGAGGACGCGGCGTCGGTGCTTGCATCGCCCGGCTGTACGGAGGAAGAACAACGGCCTCTGATCTGTTCGAGAAGAAATATTCATGATTGACATCTTGTTCGAGAAGAAATATTCAGGATTGACATCTTGTTCGGATAAGAAATATTCAGGCCTTACAAAAACAAGCAAACATTCAGGATTGACATTTCTTTCCATGGTTCAGAGAAGAAATATCACAAACACTGAAAAAAGAACTACTCATCGTGTAGCTGTGACGTGCAAAGTAGACATGGAAAAGATTGACATACTGTTGGACAGGACATCACATAATCATCATCCATACAAGAAATCATCTCAACACGTAACCAAACAGGTACAGAACCAAAAAAAAGCCTGAATCTTAAGTTTCAGCATGCATCCTGATTGATTCATCAATCTAGTAAGTAGTGAACAAATGCGATAGTGTTATTTTGAGGCCATCACAAGCTGATTCAAAGTGTGATACATGCATCCTGCATAGAGGAGGGTGATGATGGTCCAGAAGCATGTTCAGAATACTTACTAAAAAATACTTTTAAATGTTGACAAGTTCAATCTTGTTAAATACTCCAAGCAAAATTACTCCACATATGTACAGTTCAATCTTGTTAAATACTCTAAGCAAAATTATTGGAGTACTACAAGTTAAATGTAATCCAAGCACATTGAGAAGTTAACAGAGTCTTGATAACTTGGAGTAGCTTTGACTATGTACAAAGCAAGATGGAGGGTCTAGCTTACTGCTGCTACTCCACATATCAAATTTTACTTAAGCAAATTTTACTCTAGACAGTCCAGGGAACGAACAGGGAACGAACGCGAGCATGCACAATTACGAAGGGAAGGGATCCACAGGTTATACCTCGGGTGTCGTCGCGGAAGGCCTTGGCGACGCACTTGGGCGTCCTGCGCAGCCCCACTCGGCGGTCGTCCTCGCCGAGCCCCGCCAGCAGCGCGCGCACCGTCTTGGCACGGTAGGGCCCGTAGAGGTACTTGGCGTGGAAGTCGTAGAGGAAGAGCGCGGCGCTGCGCCTGATCTGGGAGACGGCGTCCAGCTTCCCCCGCGGCAGGCCCAACACCCTGTACCTGAAGCACTCGGGCCTGGTCTCACCGCTCCACATGAAGATGTACCCCGCCGGCAGCGGCGGGCATCGTCTTCAGGGGGATCCGTCGCCGGCTGAGGCCCCGGGCTCTTGTGCGCCGGAGGGGGAGGCGTCTGTCGCCATGGACACGGAGGTGGGGCGGGAGAGAGCGGCCTAGGGCTTTGGATCTCCATCTGGATCGGGGAGACTGCGAGGACGGGCGCACTCGGGCGCTTGCTCGATCTCCTTCGGGCGTAGAGGTGGCCAGGAGATGCGGGGAGGGGAGGGAGGACGGCGAGGTCGGCGGTGGGTGGGAGAGGACTGGATCGGGAGGAGGCGGGTACGGGGAGGAGGTGGTGGCGGCGGGGGGAGATTGGGAGGAGGGAGGATCTGGATGGAGGGCCGCTGCGGCCGGGGAGGCCGTGCGCGCCTGGCTGACCCAGGCGGACGGGCGGCGGCCCCGCTGCTGCAGCACGAAGGGGGCGGCGACGGGGGGAGGGATCGGGGAGAGGGGTGGCGGATCTGGATCGGGGACGAGAGGATCGGGAGAGGGAGGGGGAATGGAGTCGGGGAAGGGGAAGAGAGAAAGAATGGAGGGGGGGGGGTGGAAAATGTCCATGAGGACAGACTTAGGGTTTCGGTTCAGGTGGGTTTGGGCCGTTGGATCCGGAAGCATCCAACGGTGGTTGATGCGTGATCCGCGTAATATGCTCATGGTCCAATCAGAACGCAGCAAACCATTTGATGACCTTATGACCATATAAATTGGTCATGATCGATTCAAGATAAAAATTTCATTCCATTTTTCGATTGCTCAAATTGAGTTTTTTGTCAAAGTCCTATCAAATATTTGTTCAAATGATCTCATATTGTGCACAATGGTGCATCTTGGAATTTCAAACAATGTTGCCTAAGGGAGTTTTCATTTTCTTTGCACGGAAAATTCATTTTCCATTTTTTGAGTGCCCGAAAAGGGTTTTTTTGTGAAGGACCTACCATATATTTGTTGCAAAATTGTACCAAATCAATTTTCTAAAATACTAGGACATATTTAATGCACAATTGACCAAATTGTTGGGTGTAAAAAAAATTGATCCACCTCTCGTGAAAAAGACAAATTTCAGCCGATTCAGCTGGAAGCGGGTCAAATTTGAACTGTAGCTGCCTTGTAGTTTGCCCTTTATTTTTTACAAAAATCATTTCTAGGTACTTAAGTATCTATTTAATCAGAGAAACACCAAAAAAATTCCAAGATTCAACCACTAGCTAGGAACGGTCATTCCATGATTTTCACCGCATTTTGAAACGGGCATAAAAAATTCAAAAAAATTCAAAAAATAGGAAAACCTTCGCATTGTGTCATTATATATGACCAAGTTACCAGAAAAAATATAAACTTGTAATACATTCATTCTTTTAAAAAAGTGTTCTCAGAAATGAGCTATCATGCGTGAAGATTCATGGCTTTCAAGCCAAATGATCAATCCTATGGCCACAGTCATAGCATAGTTTGTTCAAATGATCTCATATTGTGCACAATGGTGCATATTGGAATGGCAAACAATGTTGACTAAGGAAGTTTTCATTTTCTTTGGACGAAAAAATCATTTTCCATTTTTCGAGTGCCCAAAAGGAGGTTTTTTTGTGAAGGACCTCCCAAATAATTGTTGCAAAATTTGACCAAATCAATTTTCTAAAATACTAGGACATATTTAATGCACAATTTACAAAATGGTTGGGTGTAAAAAGTTTTGATCCACCTCTCGTGAAAAAGACAAATTTCAGCCGATTCAGCTGGAAGCGGGTCAAATTTGAACTGTGGCTGCCTCATAGTTTGCTATTTATTTTTTCCAAAAATCATTCCTAGGTACATAAGTATCTATTTAATCAGAGAAACATCAAAAGTTTTCCAAGATTCAACCACTAGCTACGAACGGTCAAGCCCGCCGTTTTGACTGCATTTTGAAACGGGCATAAAAAATTTCAAAAAAAATCAAAAAATTGGAAAACCTTCGCATTGTGTCATTATATGTTACCAAGTTTCCAGGAAAAATAATAAACTTGTAATACGGCAATTATTTTTAAAAAGTGTTCTTAGAAATGAGCTGTCATGCGTGAAGATTCATGGCTTTCAAGCCAAATGATCAATCTTATGGCCACATTCATGGCATAGTTTGTTCAAATGATCTCATATTGTGCACAAGGGTGCATATTAGAATGGCAAACAATGTTGCCTAAGGAAGTTTTCATTTTCTTTGGACGAAAAAACCATTTTCCATTTTCCGAGTGCCCGAAATGAGGTTTTGTTGTGAAGGAAGTACCAAATAATTGTTGCAAAATTGGACCAAATCATATTTATAAAATACTAGGCCATATATAATGCACAATTGAAAAAATGGTTGGGTGAAAAAAGTTTTGATCCACCTCTGATGAAAAAGACAAATTTCTGCCGATTTAGCTGGAAGCGGGTCAAATTTGAACTGCAGCTGCCTCATAGTTTGCTCTTTATTTTTTCCAAAAATCATTTCTAGGTACATAAGTATCTATTTAATCATAGAAAAACCAAAAAATTCCAAGATTCAACCACTAGCTAGGAACGGTAAAGCCCGCTTTGACCGCATTTTGAAACAGGCATAAAAATTCAAAAAAATCAAAAAATGGAAAACCTTCGCATTGTGTCATTATATGTGACCAAGTTTCCAGGAAAAATAATAAACTTGTCTACGGTAATTATTTTAAAAAGTGTTCTCGAAATGAGCTATCAAGTGTGAAGATTCATGGCTTTCAAGCCAAATGATCAATCTTATGGCCTCATTCATGGCATAGTTTGTTCAAATGATCTCATATTGTGCACAAGGGTGCATATTGGAATAACAAACAATGTTGCTTAAGGAAGTTTTCATTTTCGTTGGACTAAAAACCATTTTCCATTTTTGAGTGCCCGAAAGGAGGTTTTTTGTGAAGGAACTACCAAATAATTGTTGCAAAATTGGACCAAATCATTTTTATAAAATACTAGGCCATATTTAATGCACAATTGACAAAATGGTCTGGTGTAAAATTTTTGATCCACCTCTCGTGAAAAAGACAAATTTCTGCGATTCAATTTGGAAGCGGGTCAAATTTGAACTGTAGCTGCCTCATAGTTTGCTATGTATTTTTCCAAAAATCATTTCTAGTTACATAAGGACCTATTTAATCATAAATACATGGTTTGGTGGCGATCGTCGAGGTTTGGGCGGTGGCGAGGGCCCCAACTCTAGGCGCCAAACTTGCATGCCGCCAAGTGGTCACACGTGACCGTGGCGTTGCCATGTGTTCAGGGCGGCCTAGGCATGTCTAGTGGGTTGGGCACTCCCGGGTTGGTGCTAGGAAGAAAATTACAACATAAGATTCTCATGAGGAGACCAATCGATGCTCAAACATGAATTAGCAGCCAAGTGTTTGATTAGTGGTGCGGAAATGTACATGGATAATGGGCGTGAGTTTTGGTGAGGATGATCGGTTACTAAGAAGACCGTTTTCACAAATTTTCAGCTCAAAAGGAGGATCCTAGGTGGTACTTGCTTTGCAAACCACCACACTGGACATAAATACAAATGTTGAAGCTCGGCTCAAAATAATTAATGGATTGAGCTGGCATTTGGTGGAGGATGGTTATTTGGGCATAGGAAAGCACTGTAGAAAATGGATACTATTTGGACATGCCAAAGTGGTACTTCCTTCACAAACTGTTACTCTGAACAAAATAGGAAAATGAATATTTTTGAATTATTTTTGAACTAGGCAAGGAAGGTTTTTACATATTTGACGAAGATATGACCCAAAGAATTTATGAGATTTTTTGGGAATTTTGGGAATGATGAAATATAGGTTGCTTCACAACCTAGGGCAAAACTCGCCACATGGACATGACACATAGGCAAAACCCGATGAGGTGGCGCCTAGTCATAGCAACCCACCACAATTTACAAGGCTATGACCATCTATATTGGTCGTTAACAACTAGAAATAAGGCAGCGGACTAGCACTATTTGCTTTGTGACCATTTAGTGTAAGGAAATTACGACCTTCGACCAAAATGGTGCATAGCAGTTCGAGGTTTGGAGCCCCTCGAACAGCTTTTGACCAATTGGTCTAAAATGGTCATAGATTTATGACCAATTCTTCGAGGGTCACTGACAGAAGGTCATAAGTTGACATATTTCTTGTAGTGTGTGTCTAGAAAAATGTTCTGAGTCATTTAGGATTATATATATCGGAGAGTTAGGAATTCTTTTTACTCCCGGTCTCTTCATCGCTCACGTAGCATCCCGACGTAGAGTTTTGACTCTTCTCTTCTCAAATTTCACTAAATTTTTTTAGGATCACGCTGGTATCTTGGAATCGTTCCGATGGTTTTATGATGAGAACATTGTCTTGGTGCCTCTGTCGGGGTTTAGTGGAAGTGTCCCGGCGGTTGAGCTCGAGGTGTTGTCGTCATAATTTTATCGTTGCAGTTCTGGAATACCTGTGTTTAGTACGCCGACATCGAAAATCTCTTTTATGCAGTTGTTGGTGAGAGAACCCCGATAACCCAGTACTAAGGTGAGTACGGGAGTATTGCCATAGCTCGTATAACGGATGCTTTTCGAAGGTTGAGGTACACGATTTCCGAAGGTTTCTTGGTTATGTGTTGACGGATGGATACAGCTGGATGTAGGATTTGCTAGTTTTGGGTGAGATATTATGCTTCCCCTGTATCCCCAACACCTGATTGCATAACCGGAAAATTTCGGGAGTTTCATAGGTGGGAATTCAAGTAGCTCTTAGGATATCTTTCCGATGGATGTATGATATGAAATTGGGGTTCGACGTCTAGTGGTCTGCCTATTCACGGTTGGTTTTACAGTGGTCTCGTTGTGTCTTAAAGAGTCCTTGGCTATGCCGACTTCGGGGCGCTTCAGTATGTCATGTGCCTTGCCTTGTACATGATGGTGCTTGTCTGATCGAGCCCGTGTAGGCCCCACCACAAAAACTTTGGACGAAATCTCTATCATATGTTTGTTCCGCTTATTCGCAAGCCAGTCCTTTGTTTTTGTTTTGAGTTGTGGTATTGAGTTGCTTCAATGTCAAGTGTTGATTCCATACCTTTCCGAAATGGTGTTCTCATACTCCGATGTGAATACCAATCCTTCTCGACAATCGAGATTGTCATGTCAATCCTTTTCAACCGGCGTGTTTCTCTTCAAGTGGACCCGATCACTTCAACATCAGCAAGACCAATTATCATTTCTTCTCAACGGTGTTTGTTTCATCCGTCTCCAAGTTGCCTTTGTTTTTTTCCTGCCCACCCACCCTTTTTCCTCAAGAACTAAGATTTCTTTACCAAGTATCCTTTTATTTTTGTGAAGTTTCTCCATTCTTTTCCGTCAATGTTCTTACCCGGTGGTTCTCAAGAAGATGTTCTACTAGTTCATCATTCTTCATTCTCGTATTCTTTTCCGGTGGATTTAACTCAAGCTTTCGGTGTTGATCATATTCTTTTTCTCATTTCAAGTGCTTTCTTATGCCGGTGTATCTATTAATCATTCTACTTCTTGCTATTTGTTATTCCGGACTGCTCAAGATATCGCGAAGATTCGTGTTTCCACTCTGCATTCGTTCAAGCTCTTTCGAGATTGGTATCTCATTCAAGTCATTTAATTCAACCGGTGCAACATCTCTTTTAAATCTTTTCAACGGTGTTCTTTTGAGTGGGCCCTAACCCACAGGTCTTTTCCTAGGATCTTACCTGACTCTTCTATTTTCCCAGAGCTATCCTAAATTCTTCTCCAAGTTTGACGTAAGAATGAGTTATCATTAGTTAAATGCTTTTCTCCAAGATCTTTCAAATTCTTTTCATAGTTGGCTCAACCTCTTCGCTTTTGATTCTTCCGGTGTGCCTCAATAATTCTTGGTGGTGTTTCTCGTTGTCATTCTCATCATTTGAAGACCGAAGAAGAGTTTCTCTTTAATCTTGCTCTATTCTCTTCAAGATTCATGGTGCTAGCTTGTTGCCATCCTCTCATAATTGTTTTAGATTGTGAGAATCTTTTTCACCCATCAGGAGATATTCAAGAGTCTTCTCAGTTTGTCATCCGGAGTCCATCAATTCAGGTTTATTCATTCTCAGCTGTCAGTTATCATTCTCCTATCTTGCCGGTGCATCAATTGAATATCCTCTAATCAGTTCTTGATCTCTTTGTTCTCATGTATCTAGTTTGTCTCAAGCACCTTCGTTCATTTGCTAATTCTTACCGGTGAATTGTGCATTTGCTACTTTCATTTTCAATTCTTACGGTGGTTCTTTCAAGATCTCTCTTCCTTGTTCATCATATCAATTCATTTGTTGTTCCAATCCTACCGGTGGTTCGTTGATGACCTTCTCAAGTTTACGCCATATCTCTCTTAATCCTTTCTACGAGAATAAGTAGTATGCCAAATCCGTTGCTTGTCATGAATTTAAATTGGTGAAGGATACGCATAACATAATTCTTGTTCTTGTTTCATCCAAGTGATTAATTCCTTCTTTCGGAGTTTGTTCATGATGAATAAATTCTCGGTTTCAGTTGTTTCATCTTTTCTTTTCCCAGAGTTCCAAGCTCTCATCATCACGAAGATCCATCTAAATCATTGCAAGGCTTCACCTTGTGTTTTCAACTTCTCTTTCTTTCTATCACCCTTTTGTTTACCGGAGTTCTTCATGGAGGCTCTACATGGTGCTTCATCAAGGATTCTTTTCATTCTTCAATTTTACTTCAAGATTATTCTTGAAGTTAAGATCAGCCAAGCTATACTCAAAAAATTAAACATGGTGTTCAACACATGTCTTGTTTTGAGGAGTTCAAGCATCCTTCATCTTGCATTCCAAAGTGCAATTCTTTCTACCTTATCTTCTGAGGTGGTGTTAGGTCATTCTTGATAATTTCCCTTCGCGTTTCATGATTCACAAGTTTTCAAGGGTGACATATTTAATCTATCATTTTCTCTTGTTCAAGAGATCTTTTCAACCGTCAATCTCTTCATTGGAGTTATCTTGGTATAGATTTCACCTAAAGCCTTCCCTGAGGAATGTTGCTATTTTGGTGCTTATTAATGACCCAAGTTATCTCTTTTCCATCTTGATTGAACAAGCTTTCATCTCTTCGTTAATCTCAAGCAAGCAATTGTTTCCGTTAGTGGCCGGTTGTCACCTCATAATGTTGAGATGTTTCCATAAGCCCACTACAAACTTATTCTTTTCGTTGTTGGTCTTCCAACAACTCTATTCTAACCTTCTTGCAAGGATGCCTTCCAAATTCAAATGTGGTAGAAGTCGTCATTTTCTTCTCCGTCCGTTTATTCCAATGATCTACTTCCATTCTTTCTTACGGAGGCATTGTGATGTTGCTCTTTTCACTCATCATCTCGATTGTGAGGATCGTGTTCTTTTCGTGCTTATCCATTTAACCGGAGGGTCGTGCCCTCTTTCAAGTTCTTTTCATCTTATGAAGTCTTGCATCTCTTTTCAATCGGAGTGTTGTCCAAATTTGTTCTTCCTTGTTCCTTGTTTATCTCGTTTCAACCAGAGTGGTTCAATCCCTTCTTGTCCATTGTACTCGTCATTCATAGCTTTGCAACCTCCAAGGTTCAAATGGTGTTCCTTGTTTCTATTTTCTATCGCAGTGCTCTCAATTGTATTCAACTCCGTTGTGTTCTTTCTTTCAAATTTTCAACCTCTCAAGGTTCTTTGGTTTCACTCTTTTGTCGAAGAAGCAACTTAGTTTTACCTCTTCTCTTCCTCTTCCGTTTCTCTCCGGTGCCATCCTAGATCTCGGGACGAGATCCTCTTGTAGTGGTGGAGTGTTGTAACGCCCCGAGACCGACGCTCCAGATGCCTTCCTTGTATTCCGAGATTCGTCGTGTGATTTGTTTTGTTCGTTGCATTCATCATTGCATCATTTGCATTGCATCATGTCATCATGCAACCCTTGTTAAAACCTCAACTAAATAAATGCCATAGATCTTTTGATCTATTTAAATCGAGGGATATTCACATGGTGATTTCTCTTTATAACATATCCTCTCGATATTTAGGGAGTTATAATAAATATTCCATTAGTTTGGAATTAACCGTAACACACTTGCAAAATTCCCATGGCCTTTCTACTTCAAGTTTGGTCCTCAAACTTTGCCAACAATTCTTACCTCTTTTATTGAGGCTCCTCCTAAATTCTTAACATTTTTGGACTCTTCCAAAATGTTATCCTAGTCCATACCATTCGAATTAAATTCAAATGGTTTTGGATTTAAATCTTTCGGTCATGCCCACTTCTATTTTTCCTGGTTCCAGCTCATTTTTGTCAGCCCGGGAAAATTATCCGTGTGTCTAACTTCTTCCCCTAACCTCTCTTTCTTTTCTTTCTTAATCTTCGTTTTTTTATTTTCTTTTAGTAGTGAGAGAGGGCCCAGCCGCAACCTGCAGCCAGGCCGGCCCTGCCTCCAAGGCCCATCTGCGCCAAGGCTCAGCCACGCCCCTACCTAACCCTAGCCTCCCCTCCGCTCGATCTCCATCTCCTTCGTCCTCCCTCCAGCGCCGCATCGCTCGTACCCAGCGCCCGATCCCCACCTCCTCGCTCGATCCATCTCTCCCTCGGTCCATCCCCTCGTTCCCTGCCAGCGCCGCCACCACACACACACGTCGCCAGGGAGAGGATCCCACGATCCTCCCGCATCTCTCCCTCGATCCATCTCCTCCTCCTCGTTCCCATGCAGCGCTCGATCCCCTCCTCCCTCGTTGCGCCGTCGCAGAGAGAGAGAGAAGCGCCGCGGCCTCGCCCTTCCTCCTCCTGCATCGAGCGCCCCCGCTCCACCTCGCCCCTGCCGGCCATGGTGCCGCCAGCCTCCATGGTTCGCCCGCACCCTCCTCCATCGCGCCTGATCCTCTCGCCAACCTCCTCCTCGCGCCGGCCGCCCGCAGCTCGCCGCCTCCTTCCGTCGCTACACCTCCGCCGCTAGCCCCCCCTGTTCGACACCACCACCTCGTCCCCACGCCGTAGGGCGTCGCCTCCGGTCGGTTCCAGCCACCCTCGGCCTCTCCTTGAGCACCCAAGGCCCTGCGAGCCT
Source organism: Aegilops speltoides (assembly GCA_021437245.1). NCBI lineage: Eukaryota > Viridiplantae > Streptophyta > Magnoliopsida > Poales > Poaceae > Aegilops > Aegilops speltoides. The sequence goes on from CM038147.1 coordinate 238,582,297, forward strand.
CCCGCTCGGCCCGCTCGTCGCCGTTGCTCCACCACGACGACCTCCCTCGACCCATCCCCGACCCACTCGTTCGACTCCTTGCTGGATCCAGCAGGTCCTCCTCTACGCTACCCGACCCGCCATATTCGCCTCCTGCTCGAGCCCGGGCCAGATGCTGCATCTCCGTGTCTCCACCGTGCCAAGTTCCATCAAGCCGACCATGTACGTCTACCGCCACGGTGGGTTTCTCATCAAGTTCGGCTACAGACAGAGACATGTACAACTACGCGGATTCACCGAGTACGACTACTCCGTCAAGTACATCTATGTGCGTGTACGACTACACATCCGAGATGCGTCAAGTACCTCTACGGAAGACCCGAATGTCTGTGAACCGTGTACGACGACCATTGCCAAAGACCGCCGAGTGAACCACTACCGTCGCCGTGAACCACTACTTCCACTACAGCCGCGAGAACGACTACTTCCACTACGGCCCGTGTACCACTACTCCCTTCGTTGAACTCGACCCGCTCCGAAATGCACGCTTCGAAGGTATAACACCGAGACGATGCCCGTGAACGAATGCTTGTGTTGTATGAGATGCTCGAGTTTTTCACCGTGATCGAATTGATCCTTGCACGTTCCTCATTTGCCATGCCGCCTTCACGTGGGAACCCGGTATCTGGGATCACCTCACCATCTTTTGCATGTTCTGCACATCCACACTTTCGTTCGCACCGACATCTTGATGAGTTGTCGGATCATCGGAATGTTGCCGTGGCACCATTTCTGTTTCCCCGCCGTGGCACCCTTTTTGTTCCGCCATGGTGACAAATGCTACATAACATGCTCATGTCAACATTTTCATAAAATTGCATAAAACTTGCATATGTCATCCGCATCATGATAACAACAATTAAAATGTTTAAAATTGTTGTTTTCTTAAAAATTGCTAAATGACATGAGGATTTTCCGGAATTGTCGTTTGTTGCTTCCGGCCTCATTTAAATTTGCCTAAATAGTTAGTTTACTTATGCTTCACCTCTTGCCATGTTAACCAACATTTAATCTTGTCTTGTTCATAACCGAGAGAGAAACTAAATAATTGATGTGGTGTTCCGTCAATATGCAACTCGTTGCATATTGAGCTCCACTTAAATTGTAGTGTTGTTTGTTTCACCTTGTCATGTCATTCCTCATTAAACCGGACATGCATCATACTTGTTTGTGCATCATGACATGTTTATGCTTGTGTGTTTACTATGTTGTTTGCTTCTTTCCGGTTTGCTTCTCTCGTTAGCTTCGGTTTCGTTCCGGAGTTGTGAGGATCCGTTCGACTTCGACCGTTTGTCTTCTTCTTGGACTCATTCTTCTTCCTTGCAGGATCTCAGGCAAGATGATCATACCCTCGAAATCACTACTATCTTTGCTATGCTAGTTTGCTCGCTCTTTTGCTATGCCAATGCTACGATGCCTACCATTTGCTTGTCAGCCTCCCAAATTGCCATGGCAAACCTCAAACCACCATGTCCTAGCAAACCGTTGATTGGCTATGTTACCGCTTTGCTCAGCCCCTCTTATAGCGTTGTTAGTTGCAGGTGAAGATTGAAGTTTGTTCCTTGTTGTAACATGGAGATGTTGTTCCTTGTTGGAACATGTTTACTTGTTGGAATATCACAATATCTCTTATTTAATTAATGCATCTATATACTTGGTAAAGGGTGGAAGGCTCGGCCTTATGCCTGGTGTTTTGTTCCACGCTTGCCGCCCTAGTTTCCGTCATACCGGTGTTATGTTCCCGGATTTTGCGTTCCTTACGCGGTCGGGTGATTTATGGGACCCCTTGACAGTTCGCTTTGAATAAAACTCCTCCAAAGAAGGCCCAACCTTGGTTTTAACATTTGCCACCTAAGCCTTTTTTCCTTGGGTTACGAAGACTCAAGGGTCATCTTTATTTTACCCCGGGCGGTGCTCCTCCGAGTGTTGGTCCAAACTAGAGCACCGTCTTGGGACCATTCCTTGGCAACTTGGATTACGTCGGTACACATGACGCTTAGCTTATCCGGTGTGCCCTAAGAACGAGATATGTGCAGCTCCTATCGGGATTTGTCGGCACAGCGGGTGGTCTTGCTGGTCTTGTTTTACCATTGTCGAAATGTCTTGTAAACCGGGATTCCGAGACTGATCGGGTCTTCCTGGGAGAAGGTCTATTCCTTCGTTGATCGCGAGAGCTTGTCATGGGCTAAGTTGGGACACCCTGCAGGTATAAACTTTCGAGAGCCGTGCCGCGGTTATGTGGCAGATGGGAAATTGTTAATGTCGGTTGTAGATAACTTGACACCAGATCCGAATTAAAACGCATCAACTGCGTGTGTAGCCGTGATGGTCTCTTCTCGGCGGAGTCAGGGAAGCGAACACGGTTTCTGGGTTATGTTTGACGTAAGTAGGTTGCTATAGGATCACTTCTTCATCATACTTTTATCGACCGTGCTTTGCCTTCTCTTCTCGCTCTCATTTGCGTATGTTAGCCACCATATATGCTAGTCGCTTGCTGCAGCTCCACCTCTTGCCTTTACCTTACCCATAAGCTTAAATAGTCTTGATCTCGCGGTGCGAGATTCTTTGAGTCCCGTGGCTCACGGATACTTCAAAACCAGTTTGCGGTGCCGATGAAACCGTGTAGGTGGCGCATCCGAGCTCAAGGAGGAGCTCGATGAAGATCTTGCCCTTTGTGTTGTTTCGTTCTAGTTGATCGATAGTGGAGCCCGGTTGGGGTCGATCGGGGACCTTTATCGATTTGGGGTTCTTCTTTTATTTTGGTTCCGTAGTTGGACCTTGATTGTATCTGGATGATGTAATGCTTTATTCATGTAATTGTGTGAAGTGGCGATTGTAAGCCAACTATGTATCTCTTTCCCTTATGTATTACATGGGTTGTGTGAAGATTACCTCACTTGCGACATTGCTTTCAATGCGGTTATGCCTCTAAGTTGTGCTTCGACACGTGGGAGATATAGCCGCATCAAGGGCGTTAGAATTTGCTATGATCATAAAGTTGGTCCTAGAATGATGAGCATCCAAGTTGGGTATAATAAAAACTATCATAGAAAGTGAATTGGATGCTATGATCAATTTGATACTTGATAATTGTTTTGAGATATGGAGGTAGTGATATAAAAGTCATGCTAGTTGGGTGGTTATGAATTTAAAGAATACTTGTGTTGAAGCTTGTGATTCCCGTAGCATGCACGTATGGTGAACCGCTTTGTGATGAAGTTGGAGCACAATTTTATTTATTGATTGTCTTCCTTATGAGTGGCGGTCGGGGACGAGCGATGGTCTTTTCCTACCAATCTATCCCCCTAGGAGCATGTGCGTAGTACTTTGGTTTTTGATGACTTCTAAATTTTTGCAACAAGTATATGAGTTCTTTTGATTAATGTTGAGTCCATGGATTATACGCACTCTTTGACCCTTCCACCATTGCTAGCCTCTCTTGTACCTTGCAGCTTTCGCCGGTACCATACACCCACCATTTACCTTCCTCAAAACAGCCACCACACCTACCTATTATGGCATTTCCATAGCCATTCCGAGATATATTGCCATGCAACTTTCCACCGTTCTGTTCATATGACACGCATTACTTTTGTCATATTGCTTTTTGCATGATCATGTAGTTGACATTGTATTTGTGGCAAGGCCACCTTCATAATCTTCATACATATCGCTCTTGATTCATTGCATATCCCGGTACACCACCGGAGGCATTCATATAGAGTCATATCTTGTTCTAGCTTTGAGTTGTAAATTCATAAAAGTGTGATCATATTCATTATTAGAGCATTGTCCTAGTGAGGAAGGGATGATGAAGACTATGATTCCCCCACAAGTCGGGATGAGACTTCGGACTTTACAAAAAGAAAAAAAAGAAAAAGATAAAAGAAAAAAGAAAAAAGGGGGAAGGCCAAAAAGAAAAAAAAGGAAGGCCAAAGAAAAGAAAAAAAAGAAAAAAAGAAAAAAAATGAGAGAAAAAGAGAGAAGGGACAATGCTACTATCTCTTTTTCCACACTTGTGCTTCAAAATAGCACCATGATCTTCATGTTAGAGAGTCTCATGTTGTGTGATGAAGATAGAGCAACAGCCAGACTATATGATTTTGTAGGGATAACTTTCTTTAGCCATGTTATTTTGAGAAGACATGATTACTTTGATTAGTATGCTTGAAGTATTACTATTTCTTATGTCAATATGAACTTTTATTTTGTATTCATTTGGGTCTGAACATTCATGCCACAATAAAGAAAAGTACATTAAGAATTATGCTACGTAGCATTCCATATCAAAAATTCTCTTTTTATCATTTACCTACTCGAGGACGAGCAGGAATTAAGCTTGGGGATGCTTGATACGTCTCCAACGTATCAATAATTTTTGATTGTTCAATGCTATTATATTACCTCTTCTGGATGTTTATGGGCTTTATTTTACACATTTATATCATTTTTGGGACTAACCTACTAACTGGAGGCCCAGCCCATATTGCTATTTTTTTTGCCTATTTCAGTATTTCGATGAAAAGGAATATCAAACGGAGTCCAAACGGAATGAAGCCTTTGGGACCGTGATTTTTGGAACGAACACGATCCGGAGAGCTTGGAGTGCAAGTCAAGAAGCTTCCGAGGGCCCCACGAAATAGGGGGTCTCGCCCCCCCCCCCTCGTAGGGCGTGCCCCCTGTCTCATGGCCCCCTCGGGAGGCCACCGACGTACTTCTTCCTCCTATATATACCTACGTACCCCGAAAACATCCAGGAGCACCACGAAACACAATTTCCACCGCCGTAACCTTCTGTATCCGAGAGATCTCATCTTGGATCCTTCGCCAGCACTCTGCCGGAGGGGGAATCAACCATGGAGGGCCTCTACATGAACATCCTTGCCCCTCCGATGAGTTGTTAGTAGTTTACCACAGACCTACGGGTTCATAGTTATTAGCTAGATGGCTTCTTCTCTCTTTTTGGATCCAATACAATGTTCTCCCCCTCTCTTGTGGAGATCTATTTGATGTAAACTCTTTTTGTGGTGTGTTTGTCGAGATCCGATGAATTGTGGGTTTATGATCAAGTTTATCTATGAATAATATTTGAATCTTCTCTGAATTCTTTTATGTATGATTGAGTTATCTTTGCAAGTCTCTTTGAATTATCAGGTTTGGCCTACTAGATTGGTCTTTCTTTCCATGGGAGAAGTGCTTAGTGTCGGTGTCAAAACCGGCGGATCTCGGGTAGGGGGTCCTGAACTGTGTGTCTAGGCGGATGGTAACAGGAGACAAGGGACACGATGTTTTTACCCAGGTTCGGGCCCTCTCGACGGAGGTAAAACCCTACTCCTGCTTGATTGATATTGATGATATGGGTAGTACAAGAGTGGATCTACCATGAGATCAAGGAGGCTAAACCCTAGAAGCTAGCCTATGGTATGATTGTTGTAATGGTTGTGTGTCCTACGGACTAAAACCCTCCGGTTTATATAGACATCGGAGAGGGCTAGGGTTACACAGAGTCAGGTACAATGGTAGGAGATCTACATATCTGTATCGCCAAGCTTGCCTTCCACGCCAAGGAAAGTCCCATCCGGACACGGGACGAAGTCTTCAATCTTGTATCTTCATAGTCTTGGAGTCCGGCCGATGATGATAGTCCGGCTATCCGGACACCCCCTAGTCCAGGACTCCCTCAGTAGCCCCTGAACCAGGCTTCAATGACGATGAGTCTGGTGCACATATTGTTCGGCATTGCAAGGCGGGTTCCTCCTCCGAATAATTCATAGAAGATTTGTGAACACCAGGATAGTGTCCGGCTCAGCAAAATAAATTCCACATTCCACCGTAGAGAGAATAATATGTACACAAGTTCAATCTGCTGACGTATTTTGTGGCATGACGTCATACCACCACCAAGCCTTTACTTGAATCATTTTTTATTATACCACCTCAGCACGTTTAGCGAAGCGGTTTCCTTGGCAGTTCTTGTTGAAGCAGAGATCGTATTCCCCTTATTCTGGGATTCCCATCAATACGGACGTGGGTAACCCAACCGCTCCATTGATGGTGGCGCTTGGGAGATAAGCGAGTTTTACCAGGCCGGTGGGGACGCATAGTCTTCGTCCGCCCATGTATAAGGGGATAAGGATCCACCTTTTTACCTATGCCTTCTTCCTCCTTTGCTTATCCATCTCCGCGCACTCGAGCTCCAGCGCCCAAGTTCGCTCACCTCGCCTCAACCTTCTCCAGCCATGTCCGGAGTGGGAGGCAAGTGGATGGCCTCCTCCGTTACGGAGGGGCACATCGAGAAACTGCGCGGCGCCGGATACCTGTCCAGCGACATCGCGCACCGGCTGCCCGACGAGGGGCAGCTCATCCACACCCCCAGGCCCCATGAGAGGGTCGTATTCCTTCCCCACTTCCTCCGTGGACTGGGTTTCCCACTTCATCCCTTCGTCCGGGGGCTCATGTACTACTACGGCCTGGACTTCCACGATCTGGCGCCAAACTTCATCCTCAACATCTCGGCGTTTATAGTCGTGTGCGAGGCCTTCCTCTGCATCCGGCCCCACTTCGGCTTGTGGCTAAAGACCTTCAATGTCAAGCCGAAGGTAGTGAAGGGCGTCCAAGCGGAGTGCGGAGGCGCCATGGTGGGCAAAATGCCCAACGTCATCTAGCTCGAGGGGGCCTACGTGGAGTCCGTCAAGGGGTGGCAATCGGGGTGGTTCTACATCACCGAGCCGCGTGACCCTAAATGGGCAGCAACCCCCGAGTTCAGATCTGGTATCCCCATGCAGCTCACCTCCTGGAAAGAGAAGGGCTTGCTATGGGGCAGTTCGGAGGAGCTGACAGGACTCCAGTCCTATCTCCAGACCCTAGTGAACAAGAAGCTTAAGCTTGTCAATGTGATCCAGGTCATGCTCGTCCGCCGGATTCTCCCCTGCCAACAGCGGGCCTTCAATTTGTGGGAGTTCGATCCAGCACAGCATCGGACCCTGAGTGGGCTCTTTGACACGACGTACGAAGCTGCCTGGAGGGTGCTGTTCAAGGGCAGAGAAGCCCCCGCGTCCGCAACGGAGGACCGCAGATTCAGCACCAAGCGCCCGGCCGGCGAGGTAAGCTTTGTTATCCTCTATGGGACACTTATTTTCTTTCATAGTTTGACTCTATGTGGGATTTAAAACTCCCAATGCCTTTAACAGGACTGGCAGAGGACGTCCGGACTGGTAGACTGTCTGGCTCCCCTTCCCAATGACCCAGCGGACACCCGTTTGACAGGGCTGCTGGTTCCGGCCCTTTACGTGGTGCCGGAGAAGAAGGCCAAGAAGAAGGCCATGGGAACCCGAAAGAGTTCCCGGCGCCAGGTGGTATTAGACTCATCGTCTGATGGCTCTGAGGCAGACTCCTCCCCCGAAGACGAGGAGGAGCAAGAGGACTCTCCCCAGGAGGGGGAGAGAGGAAGAGGAAGGCTTCCCCAACGGGGGAGGCCGAAGGGTCCAAGAGGGGAAGGACCCTTCCTCTGGACAACTCCGCCAGCGCCAACGTTGGCGACGAAGGGTGGCCCTCTAGGGCCAAGCCTCCGGCAAGATCGTAAGTATCCGGATTCCTGAATGATTTATATTTTCTCTTTTATGTCACATAGTGTCCTTCTAATGTCGCACACTACCTGTAGTCCGGCTGAGGATGATCTTCCCGCTTCATCAAGCGGGTCCTTGGCTCCATCGGATGTAGATTCCATTTCGACTGCCTCCACCCCTCGCAACGCTGAGGACGCCGAGGTGGAATCCCAGGAGGGGACCCATCAGGAGGAGGCTCCGGAGGTGCCACAAGGCAGCCTCCCGGACTTTGCGCCGGACTCCATGCCGGAACCCGCAGTGGTTCCGGAGTCCGCAGCGCCCTTCGTAAGAAGGGCAAGACCGTGACACCGCAGCCTCCGTCCAACCGGGCGCGGACAACTTGTTGGGCGCTCAACGGCGCTTCCATCAGGAAGAACACCGCACTATCATGAGTGCGGTGATTGAAGGTTCACTCGCTAAGAGCGGGCTGACCGGCTTCTGCATAGCCTTTTAACAGGCTTTGAGGTAATAAGTTTTAAAATATGTAATGTAATACCGCATAGACAGTAGCCCCTGATGCTCGGTTTGGTGTTCGGAAGGGAAAACCGGACTGAGGATCTAAAGAAGATATACGCAGGAGTTCTAAAAATTATGTCAATATGGAAATGCAGGCTGCGCTGCTGACCTCTGCCGCATTGACTGCAGAGGTCGGTGCTTTGAAGCAAGACCTCGAGCGGACCGAGAACGAGCTCGGCTTTGCCAAGAAGCAGCTCAAGGACAAAGAAGGTGAGTAACACCGTATTAAAGTTGTACCTTACAGAAAAGGATTTTGGTTGCAATAGAGATGACAAGGATAACGTGGGCACTGCAGGGGCCACGAACGAGGTGGCGACCCTGAAGGAGGCCGTGTCCGTGGCCGAACGTAATGCGGCCGCAGAACGGGTGGAGCGAGAGAAGCAAGAGGTGCAGGTGGCGGAGGTGCGGCAAGAGCTCCAGGCTCTCATGGAAAAGCATGAGAGTTTGGAGCGCGACTCGAAGACTCGAGAGTCCGAGCTTGCCTCGGCTCTTGAAAGTGCCAAAGCCGCTAAGGCCGAGGCCCATAAGGCCCTCCAGGAGATTGAGGCGGTGAAGAAAATAGCGGCGGGTAAGGCATTTTTCATGCAAAGCAAGCATGTGAATTTGAATTACACATTACTTACCCGGTCGGAGCTCTCGTAGGCGTTTGCAGATCTGCCTCACAGCAAGGAGGGAGCTCAGCGGAGAAGGTCTTCGGTCTCGAGATCTTTGAGGCGGACATCAGTGCCCTTAGCGACCAGGTGAAGCAGCTGGTCGAGCTCCTAAGGTAGCCGAAGCAGGCCATGAAGGGCCTCGTGGTCCGGTGTGGCTCAAGAGGCCATGCACAGGAGCTACTTCGCCTCGTCTTGGCGGCTGGTGGATCGTGCCTCGGGGTGGAAGTCATCAAGCACTCCGCTTGTATTGAAGGTGCCCGTCGGGCCTTGCCGCAAAAGGTGCACTAGGGCAGGCTGGACGCTGAGAGGCTTATCACGGACGCGCTGCCGGCGGGCAAGGAGTATCGTACGCCCGAAATGTATTATAAGAGTGTCCTGAAGGGTGCCCGCAAGATTGCGGATGAGTGCACCAAAGATGTAATTTTTGAGTAGGCTCGCAATGTGTTATCACTGCCTTTGAAAACTTTGTTCATATCGCTAAGCAACGCTTATTAATTTAAAATATTACCTTACAGGCGGCCGTTTATCAAATCGAGAGATGGCAAGTCGTCGACTTCAGCCCCATGCCACGAGTCTTTGGGGTGTTCGGGATAAACTTGGCGCTCTTGTTCCCATTTTGGGTTCATCTAGGGAGGCGCTCAACACAATGAACAAGGCAACCAGACTTATAATGCTTGAACACTCTCACTTAGCCATAGAATTCTATAATTTTAAATTTCGTCGAAGCCCCTAGTGTTCGGAAGACCAATTGGGGCGCTATCACGCTGGGCGGACACAGCCGGTTCCTCGCTCTAAGCGGCATAAGTCTTTAGGGACTCGAAAAGACCTCTTGAACGCGACCAACTCTCGCCTTATCATGACAGTCTGTTTTAGCTTTCTCCACTGAGGCGCTCGCCCAGCTCAACCGGGGCACAATCGCAGTGGTTCTCCCAGTGCTACCTTAGCCGATAGAACGGAACGTAAGGTACCAAAACATGGGAGCCAAGCAAACCCAACTATTGACCCAAGACATGATTCGGAGCCGATGCATATAATGCTAGAAGTTCGGGGTGCCGCACTTGTGAAAGTGTTCGGACTTATCACACCATAATGCGGGGAACATAAGCCCCTAGTGTATTCGGCCGTACCAAAATGTACGGGTGCAAGATGTCATAAATGAACATATATGTGAAAAAAGAAATGCAATTAGAAACAAAAAGTGATGCATTGTTTATTCGGGGAATTCTGCCATGGGTGCAGAACGATACAAATAGTGCGGTAAGAAAGGGTTGGACTATTAAAAGTGTCTCCCTCCAGGGGTAGGCTGCGGAATGGTGTATTAAACAGATTTAATGCTCATAATGGAGACCACCTGGGTGTTCGTCGTAGCCATTGTCCCTCCTTGGCTGTTGCATCATGAGTTCGGCATATCTACTGCCGGACAGGGCCTCTGGTGAACGGAGTCCTGTGGAAAAAATAAAAAAGAAGAAAAAAGAGTGACACACTTGGGAGCCCTGGTGTGGTTAAGCCGCACTGGGCTGTCGTGGTCGTGCCCTCCCCTATGCCCATGCCATCTCCGGGCGTAATGATGTACGCGAAGGGCTAGTCTTACAATCATGCGAGGGCTAGGGTTGGGGCCGCATATAGCTGGCGATGCTTGGAGCGTGCTGTGGTCTTGATGTATGTTACTCGGGCGCGTTTGGCCTGTCCGGTCGTTTAACGGCGGACTCGAGAATTGCCTTAAGAGGCTGCTCTGACTTCGCCGTGAGAGCCATCATGTGTTCCTCCGTTCGGAGGGCGTTGATGTTTCCATTGACCGTGATGACTCCACGAGGGCTGGCATCTTGAGCTTGAGGTATGCGTGTCGGCACGCGTTGAATTTTGCAAACGCGGTTCGTCCGAGCAGAGCGTGATAGCCACTGTGGAACGGGACTATGTCGAAGATTAACTCCTCGCTTCGGAAATTATCCGGGGATCCGAAGACCACTTCTAGTGTGACTCAGCCTATACAATTGGCCTCAACACCTGGTATGACGCCTTTGAAGGTCGTCTTTGTAGGTTTAATCCTTGAGGGGTCTATGCCCATCTTGCGCACTGTATCCTGATAAAGCAGGTTCAGGCTGCTGCCGCCGTCCATCAGGACTCTAGTGAGGTCAAATCCATCGACGATTGGGTCTAAAACCAATGCGGCAAATCCGCCATGGCGGATACTGGTGGGGTGGTCCCTTCGATCGAAAGTGATCGGGCAAGAGGACCACGGATTGAACTTCGGGGCGACTGGCTCCATCGCATATACGTCCCTAAGTGCACGCTTCCGCTCCCTCTTGGGTATGTGGGTTGCGTATATCATGTTTACCGTCCGCACTTGTGAAACCCTTCATCCTTCTTGTTCGGCGGCCGAGTCTCTTCCTCGTCATTGCTGTGCAGCCCCTTGTCGTTGTTTTCGGCAATTAATTTGCCTGCCTGCTTGAATACCCAACAATCCCTGTTGGTGTGGTTGGCTGGCTTTTCGGGGGTGCCATGTATCTGGCAAGAGCGGTCGAGTATTCGGTCTAAATTGGACGGACCCGGAGTAGTTCTTTTGAATGGCTTTTTCCGCTGACCGGGTTTAGAGCCTCTGAATCCGGCGTTGACTGTCGTATCTTCAGTTTTGTCGCCGTTAACATGGCGTTTGTTTTTGTTGCGACGCGACCTGCCATTATGGTCCTTGTTGTCCGGAATGCCAGAATTTTTGCAGAGGTTGTTACTGGGAGCTAGCTAGCTGTCCTCTCCCGCACAGAAGCGGGTCATGAGTGATGTGAGGGCTGCCATGGATTTCGACTTTTCCTGTCCTAGGTGCCGGGCCAGCCACTCGTCGCGGATGTTATGTTTGAAGGCTGCGAGGGCCTCTGCATCCGGACGATCGGCGATTTGATTTTTCTTTGTTAGAACCGTGTCGAGAACTATGCGGCCGATTCGTCTGGCTGCTGAATTATGTGGCTTAGGTCACGGGCGTCTAGTGGTCGCACATATGTGCCCCGGAAGTTGTCGAGAATGCGGCTTCCGTGTCCTCCCAACATCTAATTGACTCTGGCGGCAAGCTGTTAAGCCAATGCCGAGCTGGTCCTTTAAGCTTGAGTGGGAGATACTTGATGGCATGGATATAAATCGCGCGGGCCATATGGATATGAAGGAGATAATCTTCGATCCAAACCACGGGGTCTGTTGTGCCATCGTAGGATTCAATGTTCACGGGTTTAAACCCTTCAAGGATTTGATGATCCATTACTTCGTCTCTGAAGCATAGTGGGTGTGCGGCGCCTCTATATTGAGCAATATCACGACGTAGCTCAAGAGAGTGTTGTCTGCTGTTTTCGGCCCGGCCGGAGTTGCTGTATCCGGCGCGACGGTAGTCGTCGTGGGTCGTGGGGCGCCCACGTGGTCCATAGATGGATCTGGATTGTCTTGCCTTGTCCTCCAATATATCCCGCAAGTCTGGCGCATTCCCCCGTGGCTTCGCGCTTTTCGAGCGGTGCCGGGGTACGGTTCTGGCGGAGGGCCTAGATGCCTCTCTGTCGCGGCCACGAGGTGGTCGGTCTGCCGTATTGTGTGCTGGTGATGAAGGTTTGTATGCTTCCTCCTCTAGTCAGGGGAGAAACTTGCATTTTGGGTAGCTTTTGGAGGGGCGTTCGATTTCATAGTCTTCGGCCGCGAGGACCTCGGTCCATCTGTCGGCCAGCAGGTCTTGATCAGCTCGAAGATGTTGCTGCTTCTTTCTTAGGCTGTTCGCCGTGGCCATTAGCCTCCGTTTAAAACGCTCTTGTTCGACGGGATCCTCGGGCACGACAAATTCGTCGTCGTTGAGGCTTGCCTCGTATCCGGAGGGAGGCATGTAATTGTCATCCTCTATCTCCTCGTCTGCCGCTCTCTCTTGAGGGTTGGCTTCTCCGTCCTCCTGTGCTGAATCTTGCTGGAGGGGGTTGTCTTCGGCACTCTCTGGGGTGTTATTATCTCCGGTGCCAGAATCTCCATTCTTGTTGTGGCGGGATTTAGAGCGGCGCTGCTGACGTCGGCGCTTGGGCTGTTTCTTAGAGGAATCTGCCTCCGCTGCTTCTTCGTCGTCCCCATCCTTTGTGGTGTCCACCATGTATATGTCGTATGACGAGGTGGTCTTCCAGTGCCCCGTAGGCGCTGGTTCTTGGTCGTCTCTGGCATCGTCGTCCATGCCGTCGATGTCTTCGGAGTCGTAGTCTAGCATGTCGGTTAGATTGTCGACAGTGGCTACAAAGTGGGTGGTGGGTGGGTTTTGAATTTCTTCGTCATCCGCATCCCAACCGTCCTGACCGCAATCCGGCCAGGGTTCTCCTGATAGCGAGAGATGCTTTAGGCAATTTAGGATGTCGCCAAAGGATGAGTGCTGAAAGATGTCCGCAGTGTTGAATTCCATGATCGGCGCCCAATCGGATTCGGTTGGCAGGGGCGCAGGAGGTTCGGAGTCCGGCAAGGAGTCCGGCACCTCGGAGTCACGAGCTTTGCAAAGGACAAGGTCGGTATTCGGCTCCATCGCCGTAGTAGTTGCAGCTCCCGAGGCGGTGTCCAGCCACCTGTCCTCGTCTGCAGCGGTCGGCTCGAACTATGGGTCGGGCGAATTAGTGTCTTGACCTCAAGGTTCTGTCCGGGAGCGAGCTAAATCATGCCCATCGTGACGATCTGCGGCACGCTCGGTACGTGGCTCGAATCCATCGAAGATCAAGTCTCCGCGGATGCCAGCCGTGAAGTTTAGGCTTCCAAATCTGACCTGATGGCCAGGGGCGTAGCTTTCGATCTCCTCTAGGTGGCCAAGTGAATTGGCCGGCAGTGCGAAGCCGCCCAATACAAAGATCTGTCCGAGGAGAAAAGTCTCACCCTGGACTGCGTTGTTGTTGATTGAAGAAGCCATCAAGCCTATCGGTGACGACACAGAGGAAATCTCAATGAAAGCACCAATGTCGGTGTCAAAACCAGCGGATCTCGGGTAGGGGGTCCCGAACTGTGCGTCTAGGCAGATGGTAACAGGAGACAAGGGACACGATGTTTTTACCTAGGTTCGGACCCTCTCGACAGAGGTAAAACCCTACTCCTGCTTGATTGATATTGATGATATGGGTAGTACAAGAGTGGATCTACCACGAGATCAAGGAGGCTAAACCCTAGAAGCTAGCCTATGGTATGATTGTTGTAATGGTTGTGTGTCCTACGGAATAAAACCCTCCGGTTTATATAGACACCGGAGAGGGCTAGGGTTACACAGAGTCGGTTACAATGGTAGGAGATCCACATATCCGTATCGCCAAGCTTGCCTTCCACGCCAAGGAAAGTCCCATCCGGACACGGGACGAAGTCTTCAATCTTGTATCTTCATAGTCTTGGAGTCCGGCCGATGATGATAGTCCGGCTATCCAGACACCCCCTAGTCCAGGACTCCCTCACTTAGCTTTGGGTTCAATCTTGCGGTGTCCTTACCCAGTGACAGAAAGGGTTGCAAGGCACGTATTATATTGTTTCCATCGAGGATAACAAGATGGGGTTTATATCATATTGCATGTGTTTATCCCTCTACATCATGTCATCTTGCTTAATGCGTTACTTTGTTCTTATGAACTTAATACTCTAGATGCAGGCAGGAGTCGGTCGATGTGTGGAGTAATAGTAGTAGATGCAGGCAGGAGTCGGTCTACTTGTTATGGACATGATGCCTATATACATGATCATGCCTAGATAATCTCATAACTATGCGCTTTTCTATCAATTGCTCGACAGTAATTTGGTCACCCACCGTAATACTTATGCTATCTCGAGAGAAGCCTCTAGTGAAACCAATGGCCCCCGGGTCTATCTCTTATCATATTTTTTTCAATCTACCTTTATTTGCATCTTTACTTTTTGCATCTATATCATAAAATACCAAAAATATATTTATCTTATCATCCTATCTTTATTAGATCTCACTTTCACAAGTGGCCGTGAAGGGATTGACAACCCCTTTATTGCGTTGGTTGCGAGTTCTCAGTTTGTTTGTGTAGGTGCGTGGGACTTTTGAGGAGCCTCCTACTGGATTGATACCTTGGTTCTCAAAACTGAGGGAAATACTTACGCTACACTTTGCGGCATCACCCTCTCCTCTTCGAGGAAAACCAACGCAAGCTCAAGACGTAGTAGACCACAACCCACTAGGGCGCGCCTGGGGGTCCTAGCGCGCCCAGGTGGGTTGTGCCCACCTGGTGCACCTCCCTTTGACATTATTCGCACCAGAAATTCTTAAAAATTCAGAAAAAATCATATTAAAATTTCAGAGCATTTTGAGAACTTTCATTTTTGGGTCATTTTTTATTGCACGGGAAATTCAGAAAACAGACACAACCTGGCATTTTTTATTTAACTAATAAAAACAGATAACAAAAAGTTGGGACAGAAGGTAGTGCTTACTAAATACATCAACTTCATACCTCTCAAAAATGATCCATTAATAAGGTTGATCAGGTCTTATTAACAACAACTTTCGATTAGCATGAAACCAAAGAATTATAGTAATTCACTGGGTTACCTCAATGGGGATACGAATGTCCCCAACAATAAGCATTTCATATTTCTTATTGACAGTAGGTAGAGGTATTTGAAAACTTCCAATAGTGATTGTTGGAGATTTTTCAATAACATTAATACCATTCACTTGTAATTGTTTCTTCGGAAAGTGCACCGTATGCTCATTACCAATGATATGAAAAGTGATCTTGCTTTTATTGCAACAATAACAACCCTTGTAGTGTTCCAAAAGGGTCTACCAAGGATAATCGACATGTTGTCGTCCTCGGGCATCTCAAGTATAACAAAGTCAGTTAAAATAGTAACATTAGCAACAACAACGGGCACACCCTCACATATACCAATAGGTATGGCAGTTGATTTGTCAGCCATTTGCAAAGATATTTCAGTAGGTGTGAGTTTATTCAAATCAAGTATTTTATATAAAGAGAAAGGCATAACACTAACACCATTTCCTAAATCACACAAAGTAGTTTTCACATAATTCTTTTTGATAGAGCAAGGTATAGTTGGTATTCCCGGATCTCCAAGTTTTTTAGGTACTCCATCTTTAAAAGTGTAATTAGCAAGCATAGTGGAGATTTCAGCTTCCGGTATTTTTCTCTTATTGGTGATGATTGAGGGAGTCCTGGACTAAGGGGTCCTCGGGTGTCCGGCCTGTTGGACAAGGGCTGGACTAATGGGTTGTGAAGATACAAGACCGAAGACTCTCTCCCGTGTTCGGATGGGACTCTATTTGGTGTGGGAGGCAGGCTAGGCGACCAAATATGAAGATTCCCTTCTCTGTAACCGACTTTGTGTAACCCTAGTGCCCTACGGTGTCTATATAAACTAGAGGGCTTAGTTCGTAGAGCACGCAGATACAATTATAGTTATATAGGCTAGACTTCTAGGGTTTTTAGCCATTACGATCTCGTGGTAGATCAACTCTTTTAATACTCATATTCATCAAGATCAATCAAGAAGGAGGTAGGGTATTACCTCCATAGAGAGGACCCACACCTAGGTAAACATTGTGTCCCCTGTCTCCTGTTACCATCGACCTTAGACGCACAGTTCGGGGCCTCCTACCCGAGATCCGCCGGTTTTGACACTGACATTGTTGCTTTCATTGAGAGTTCCTCTATGCCGTCCCCAAAAAGGTTTGATGGCCCCTTCAATCATCCACAACAATGCTGTCCAAGGAGAGGTCTTCCTCCCCGGATAGATCTTCATGTTCGGTGGCTCCGCACTACGGGCCAACTCGCTTGGCCATCTGGAGTAGATCGATAGCTATGCCCCTAGCCATCAGGTCAGATTTGGGAGCTTGAACTACGTCACGAATATCCACGGAGACTTGATCTTTGACAGATTCGAGACCACGGCAGTCGCTCCCCATCACCACGATGAACATGACCTAAATCTGTCTTCGGGCCATACCCAGGAAATTGCACCTGTAGCCACTCTGGCCTTAGACCCGAAGCAGATCGCGCCATCCGAGGACGGGAAACTCAACCCCGCCACGGAAGCCGTAGATTCCATGGTGTTGGAGCCGCACACATACCTAACCTCGGGTGATGCCTGTGTCACCGGAACTTCGGACTCATTTCCGGCTATAAGTTCCGAACCATGTGCATCCGCGTACGTCGAGCAGGATCGGTCATCGATCGCCGAATTCAGCACCGCGGACATCTTCCGGCACTCGCCTTTAGACGACGTGCGGAACTCATTAAAAATCTATCCTTAGGAGGGGATTCACAGCCGAACTATATCCGGTTTGAACTGGAGGCTAAAGACGGGGAATTTCGCTTCCCACCCGCCACCCACTTCATAGCCACTGTTGAAGACTTAACCTACATGCTCGATTACGGCTCCAAAGACATCGACAGTATGGACGACGATGCAGATGAGGAACATGGACAAAATCCACCGTTTACCGGACGCTGGACGGCCACTTCTTTGTACGACGTGTACATGGTGGATACACCTAAAGAACCTAACGACAACGACGAAGAAGATCCAGTCGAGGACAAACCTCTTGGGACACAGCATAAGCGCTGACGTCAGCGGCGTCGCTCTAAGTCACGTCGTGCAAAAGATAGCAATACCGGCACCGGATAAAATAATACTCCGGACGACGCCGAAGACAACGAAGACCCTTTTGAGGCAAGTTCCGAACAGGAGGAATAGGAAAACGAACAAGTTAGCCCTGATGAACAGGCCATACATAACGACTAGGAGGACAGTAATTATCTTCCAGTCTCCGAGGATGAGGTGAGCCTCGGCAACAAGGATTTCATCATGCCTGAGGAACCTCTCGAGTAGGAGCACTTCAAGCACCAGCTAATAGGCATTGCAAGCAGCCTGAAAAAGAAGCAACAGCAGCTTCAAGCTGATCAAGACCTGCTCAACGATAGATGGAATGATGTCCTGGCTGCCGAGGAATATGGCCTCAATGGCCCATTCAAAAATTACCCAAAGCACAAATTGCTACCTCAGTTCGATGATGAGGCGCCAGAGCCCATACCATCATCACACAATGCGGCTAACTGACCACAACGCGGTCGGGACAGAGCAGCAACTCAAACCGAACACCAGCCCGCCCCACCTCACCGTAAAGCCAGAAATAAAACAGCTCGGGGTTATACATATGACCGTCGATAGGACCTGGACAGTAGAGCAGGACATACCAGATGAATCTACGAATCACGAGGACATGCCCCGACGCGCGGCGACGACTATCTACTCGGACGCAACAAGCCTAGACACGCCCGGGCCAAAAACCGCAGACGGACTCCATCGGAGCTATGTCGCAATGTGGCCCAATATAGAGGTGCCGCACATCCTCTTTGCTTCACAAAGGAAGTAATGGAGAACGAATTCCCAAATGGGTGTAAGCCCATGAATATCGAATCATACGACAGAACAACTGACCCCGTGGTATGGATCGAGGATTTCCTCCTCCATATCCACATGGCCCGCGGAGATGACCTTCATGCCATCAAATACCTACCACTAAAACTCAAAGGACCAGCTCGGTACTGCTTAAACAGTCTGCCGGAAAATTCTGTTGCCAGCTAGGAGGACCTGGAAGATGCCTTCCACGACAACTTCGAAGGAACATATGTCCGACCACCGGATGCCGATGACTTAAGTCACATTGTCCAGCAGCCCGGAGAGTCAACCGGGAAGCTCTGTATTAGGTTCTTAGTTAAAAAGAACCAAATCGTCAACTGTCCGGACGCGGAAGCCCTAGCGGCCTTCCAACACAGCGTCCGGGATGAGTGGCTCGCCCGCCACCTCGGTCAAGAAAAACCAAAATCTATGTCAGCCCTTATCGCTCTGATGACCCGCTTTTGCGCGGGAGAAGACAACTGGCTCGCTCGTAGAAGCAACAATGCCAGCGATCCGGGCACTTCCGAAGTCCGAGACGGCAATGGCAAGCCACGACCCAGTAAACACAAACGTCGCAATGATAATGAAAGAATGCACGATGCATCGGTCAATGTCGGATTCAGCGGCCCCAAACCCGGTCAATGGAAAAAGCCATTCAAGGCAAACAGAGACGGACCTTCCAATTTAGACAAGATATTGGATCAGCCCTGCCAGATTCATGGCCACCCCGATAAAGCAACTAATCATACCAACAGAAGCTGTTGGGTCTTCAAGCAGGCCGGCAAGCTCAACACCGAACACAAGGGGAGGAGGCCACCCGGTGATAGCAATGATGAAGAGAATCACCAACCAAATACCGAGGGTCAGAAGCAATTTCCCTCCAAAGTAAAAATAGTGAACATGGTATACGTGACACGCAACTCTACAGGGGAGCAGGAGAAGCACTCCCTCCGGACTAAGGATCATATTACGGCAACCTCAGCCGAACTACAAGCGGTCTTATTAAACCGCATACCTTGTCGCCATTAAGCCACCGTTCTCCATTCAACATGATCGACCAATTTCGGAGCTGGATTAGCAGTTCGGCTTCCGCCGTCCGCCTCATATACCTGCGAAATCTGTACCCTGCATACATAACTATGCACTTAAGATACCCTGGGCATCAGCGGAAGCACAATACGGACGAGCTTGCAAGTACTCCCATAACCTTTTTTTTTCTAACTACTCTTTCTCTTTCACTATCCTTTACCACAGGGGGCGCAAAGGCTGGCCAACTCACGGACTCTACCGGAGTTTGGATTCGCAAATTAACCCAAAAGCTACTCCTGTTAAGGAACCCCTTTACCGAGGACAGGCGGCGCAGACGTGCAACAGGAGGTCCAAAACAACTTTTTGTAGACCGCACTCTCTATTTTGCGAGCCTGTAAAGTGCCTGTTTCCTCAGCCGTCGACCCCTGGCATGTCAAATAGCCAGGTTGTGGCGTTATTATCTATAAATTGACGATTGGCATGTCACTCAGGTTCCAGTGAACATAGTCCGTATCCAGTATTCACTTTTCTACAAAGAACTGAATTTTGCTCCATTGGTTGTTTCACACACCCACCCCGGCATAACTTGCCAGGGGCTTCGCATGGGAACGATATGAGTTGTCAACAGATTCCAAATAGCTTTATAGCATACTTCATCGTCGTGAGTTCGGCCTTATATGCATCAGCTCCGAATCATGTCTTGGGTCAATACTTTGGTTGCCCGGCTCTTGTGCTTACTACCTTACATTCCGCTCTATCGGCTAGGGTAGTAAAGGGAGAACTACTGCAATTGTGTTTCCGATTCATCTGGTCAAACACATCAGTAGACAAAGCTGAAAACTGACTGTCATGATGCAGCAAGAACTGGTCAACAACTCGATGACTTAATGGAATCTTTCACGATTCCCCCATATTACACGAAGGACCTTCTTTCAGGTCCTACATGTAATGCACCACATTGGGATAACCGCGTACATAACAGGGTCTATATTGTAGATCCACCATAAAACTCCTATGGCTAAGTGAAAGTGTTAACGCCCTATAGTCTGATTGCCTAGTTCACCGCATTAACACCTCCTTTATGGACCAAGACGTTGGGTTAAGAGTGATCAACTGCTTTTCCAAACACCCCCGTATTTTCTACGAGGGGGCTGAAGTCGATGACTGGAAAACTTTCAGATTATATAAAAACGGTCGCACAGGAGGAATCAAAGCTTTTAAGCAACTCTAAAATGAAAAATATCTTTATTATTTCATAATATTGTGTTTTACAACTACATATCACTCGAATATCATGTCTTTCAAGCACAGACCCTCTATCAAGCAGGAACCCTCTAGGACATCCTCAAAATAATGCTCTGCTGTGTGGTGGTCCTTGCCCTTGGGTGGACTCTTCGTTGCAACATTGCTGGCCTTCATCTTCGCCCAGTATGTCTTGACACAGGCAAAAGCAATCCGTGCACCTTCAATACACGACGATCACTTCACGGCGTCGATACGCAGCACCGCATCAACAAGTCGCTGCACCAGACCAAAATAACTATCCGGAATTGGCTCGGTCGGCCACAGCTGGACCACGACGTCCTTCATGGTAGATCCGGATATCTCATGGAGCTCTGCCCATTGGTCCATTTGTTCGTTCAGCAGCAGCGGACGCTTTGGCATGCTCAATTGTGACCAGAACAACTTTTCTGTTTCCCGTCCTTCTTGCGCTTGGAAAAACTGCGTCGCATCGGAGACACTCTTTGACAAATCCAACTATGCGTCTGGAGAACTCCACACTTGATTAAGCGGGGCATCATTTGGATCGCCGAACTTAGTTGGGCTTACCAGTCGCGATTTCCCCAGCTTGCCGGATCTCCTCCCGGGCCGCTCTAGACTCGGACCACGCCTCTTTCGCCTCTCGTAAGGCCTTGTCAAGATCAGCCGTTCTGGCTTTGTTATCCTTCTCGAGAAATTTGCAGCAGCTAGCGGCATTCTTTAGTTCAAGCGCCATCGTGGATATTCTCTCCTCGTAATGGTGCCGAGCAGCCTGTTCGGCCTTTAACTCGGCAGATGCCATTTCGGCAGCAGCATTACTAATCCGGGCTTGCTCCTTGGCCCGGGTTAGCTCAGCCCAAAGGATCTTGACTGCGGCAGCACCATCTACAGACATGTATATCTCATTATAAAATTCTTAGCGTCATGCTTATATTATAAGCACGTGCATATTATGACTGCCCCAGAAACATACCTTGCGCCTCGTCAAGCCGCCTGTTGATAAGCATGATGTTATTATCCGCCTCATCAGTCTTCCGCTGCAGACCTGCAACTGTAGGATCGAAAGTATGTCTAGAGGGGGGGTGATTAGACTACTTGACAATATAAAAATTCAGCCTTTTGATAAAGACAAGTTTTTGGCAAGTTCACGATTATGATCAAGTCAAGTATCACCCTACACATGCAATTCTAGAGTATAGGCAGCGGAAAGTAAATTGCACATGTAGTAAAGAGAGGTGGAGAAGAGCAAACGCAATTTGGAGACACGGAGATTTTTCTCGTGGTTCCGATAGGTGGTGCTATCGTCAATCCACGTTGATGTAGACTTCAACCCACGGAGGGTAACAGCTGCGAGAGTCCACGGAGGCTCCACCCACGAAGGGTCCACGAAGAAGCAACCTTGTCTATGCCATCATGGCATACGCCCACGGAGGGCTAGCCTTACTCGGGGTAGATCTTCACGAAGTAGGCGATCTCCTTGCCCTTACAAACTTCTTGGTTCAACTCCACATCTCGTGGAGGCTCCCAAGCGACACCTAACCAATCTAGGAGGCACCACCCTCCAAAAGGTAATAGATGGTGTTGATGATGATGAACTCCTTGCTCTTGTGCTTCAAATGATAATCTCCCCAACACTCAACTCTCCTCACTGATTTGGCTGTGGTGGAAGAAAGGATTGAGTGGAAAGCAACTTGGGAAGGCTAGAGATCAAGCTTCATATGGTGGGAGTGGAGCAACTTGATCTCAACACAAGGGTAGGTAGTTTTCTTCTCAGAAATGTAAGGTAGGAGTGGTAGTTCTTTCTGATGGCTCTCTCCACGAGTGAAGAGGGGGTGGAGGGGTATTTATAGCCTCCACACAAAATCCAACCGTTACACACATTTGACCAATCTCGGTCAGACCGAAGTTGACAACTCGGTGAGACCGAAAGTTCAAATCATGTGAACGTTGGGATTTTCGGTGGGACCGAAAATACAATCTCGGTTAGTCCGATTCGTCCAAAGACTAGAGCTTGCCAATCTCGGTGGGACCGACTTCATCATCTCGGTGACACCGATTTGATGACAGAAGGTTACAGAAGCTTGGCAACTCAAGTTTCGGTGAGACCGAGTTCAGAATCGGAAAATCCGAAATTTCTAGGGTTTGGCTATATGGCTGAGGTGATTCATCTCGGTGTGACTGAGTTTAGGAAATCGGTGGGACCAAGATTACTTATGAGTGTATTATGGAAGTGAGAGTTGCTGATAGTTTAGGAGATGTATCACTAAGCACTTTGAGCAACCAGATCATTTTCATAACCTCATCCCCTTTTAATAGTATTGGCTTTCCTATGGACTCAATGTGATCTTGGATCACTAAACCAAAAATGGAGTCTTGAGCTTTTGCCAATGCTTGCCTTAGCATCTTGAGGGGTCCACTTCTTCAGTCCTTGCCATACCCATATCACCGAACTTTCTCAAATGATTCTCAAGAGGCTATTAGTTCAATGATATATATGTTGTTATTAATTACCAAAACCACCCGGGATTAGTTGCACTTTCAATCTCCCCTTTTGGTAATTGATGACAACATATAGATCAAAGCTCGACAAAGGATATAATCAATGAATAATATAAATCGCTTTGAGAAGTATGTGATAAGCAAGAGCTCCCCCTAAATTTGTGCATTATTTAAGATTTGCGTTTGAATGCAAATGCACAATCGATTAGGATCATGGGTCACTCTTCCATGTCACATACATCTTGGTGGAGCGCACAAAATGATAAGAATGAATAGCATGCACCCAATCACCAAGACATGAGTAAATAGTCATACAAGATAGGAATAGCATATGATAAGCATTAAGCACACATTAAGGCATAGTACGACCAAGTACTCATTAAGGTAGAATGAAATGTAGTATCAAACACACGGAATGTCTCGAAAATCTCAAAAGTATCTCAAAAAGACCGCAAATGAACGAAAGAGCAAAAGCGCAAAGACAAAGCACTCTCTCTCTCGAAGTCCTATGATCTATACAATTTCTCCCCCTTTGGCAACAAGTTACCAAAAAGTTCGAAAAGTATAGAGCTAAGCGTCACTGGGGACTCTGCTGGCGGCTCCTGTCTGGGTTGATGGAGTTGATATGGCAGCATCTGCGAAGGCTTCAGCTGATGTCTGTCTTCTTTGGAGGAGTGGTCCTTTGAGCTGGAGCTGGAGCAACCGATGGAGCTATGGAAGGTCTTGAGGCTGTAGTCCCGTGTCATCCTTTGGGATAGCAGCTGATCGGGTCTTGTGGGAACTGGAGCAGGCTGTTGATAATCATCTGGACTAGGTCATCCTGCATCTCACGCATGAGCTCTTCCTTCTCCTCTTTGCTTCCTCAATATCTGCCTCAAGCTTGTTGTGATTACTTGCACTTGATCGACTTCACATCGAGCATGGATCTTGTCTTCAACAATCCTTTCAAGACTCTCCCGAGGCTGTACAATGCTGGCAGCGTTGTTCAATCCTCTGGGTAGCTTCAAGGAGCTGCTCTCCAACACTCTTGGGTTTAGCTGTTGTTGTTGTTGCTTCCTTCTCAGCTTTGGCTTTCTTGGCAGCTTCAATCTTTGCTTGACCTTCAAGCGACGTTGGGTCCTCCTCATCCATCACAACATCATTGTCCTCATGCTCAGGCTGCGTGGCAAGTGTGGTCTATCCAACAAGTACGTGCCCGTGCCAAACTTGGCATTGATAAGCATCTGAATGTGCGGGGCAAATCCACACGACCTCTTCTGGTCAGCTGCAGTCCTCTTGATGGTCTCAACTATCAAGTCCATCACCTTGAAAGGTGCCTTCTCATCAAGTATATGCAGCATGTTGATAGAGTACCCTCTGATCATGCGATGATCTCCAGACTTGGGCATCAAGGTATGCCTCAGAATAGTGTTTGTGGTAGGTAGACCTGCCTGGAGATGATACACTGAGCCGAGCTTCCAGATTTCCACATCCTTAGCTGGAACCTCTTTGTACATATTCTTCATAGATTCATGGTTCTTCTTGGGAATGCCATAGACATCAACATCATCCTCTCTCTGCACTGGAGCATTCAGAAGTGCTGCCCATTCTTCAACAGTTGAAGAGAATCTTTGGCCTTCAGTCATCCATGTGATCTTTCCATCTGGATAGAAATGAGCTGTGGCATAGAATTGCATAATCATCTCATCATTCCAACTGGTCAACTTCTGACCTACGAAGTCTGCAACACCACATGCAGTGAAGCTCTCATGCACATGTGGAAAGAAGTCTCTGTGCTCTTCACTGTCAATGTATGCCCAGTCAACATAGCGAGTGTCTGCAACTATGGGCTTCTTGTCCATCAGCACAGTCTCATAGAAGTCCTGCTGCTCTCTGGTGTGGAATCTTGGATCAACAGCAGTTCTTCTCCTCACAGCATATGGATCAGCT
This sequence comes from Aegilops speltoides, assembly GCA_021437245.1. Classification (NCBI taxonomy): domain Eukaryota; kingdom Viridiplantae; phylum Streptophyta; class Magnoliopsida; order Poales; family Poaceae; genus Aegilops; species Aegilops speltoides. Next base: position 238,607,240 of record CM038147.1, read on the forward strand.
TGTCTCCATAGCCTGAGACCTCTATCCTTCCTTTCCTTCATGTTCTCAGCTTGAGGATGAGCATCATTGTGAAGTGGCAGTTTACAGCCGAAGTTTCAAAGAAAAACTGGTGCCTCATCATCGACACACTGGTGGCACATCATCTTTCTTCTTTTCAGATGCGAGGATGTTCTGACAGGTCTTCTTGGGCTTGGCAGCAGGCTTGGCTTGAGCTGCCTTTCTTTGGAGCAGATGGCTTGGACTTAGAAGGGGCTCCTGCCCTGATGGCATCACCCATGAATTTAGACTTCTGAGGAGGAGGCTGGGGTGCTTCCTCATCCTCATCTTCTTCTGCTGCATCATCATGCACAATCCTCTTCCTCTTGGAAGTTTTCTTCACCTTGCTTGTAGTTTCCTCTTCCAAGCTCAGCTTCTTGGCAACAGTGGACTTCTTCACTTTTCTGGTGCCTTTCTTGGTTTGCTGCCCTTGATGCTCTTTGGCAACAACTTTTCTCTTTGGCTTGGAGGAGACCTCTTCCTCAACAATGAAATCAGAATCTTCTTCATCGAGTTCCTCTTCTTTACGCCCAGGTGGCTGCAGGAGGCAAACCACTTGGTGTACTCCTCTCACCATCATCTGAAGAGCTGCTGGGCACGTGTCTAGTGCCCGCCTCGGAATATCAGCAATAGGAGACTCGGACCTGTTCGGCTGTCACTTTGGCATCGACATGGTGACAACCTGTGAATAGATAAGGTGTAGGCAGAGTAGAAGAGTTATCACAAACTGCAGAAGATTTTGCAAACAAAATGAGTTCAAATTCTAGTATTAGGTTTTCACAGAAGACATTTCGGTCAGACCGAGTTTTAAAATTCGGTGAATCCGAAGTGTTCAAACAGAAGCATTCACACCACTTTCGGTTGGACCGAAGTGGGTTTTGGTCCTGCTGAAAACACTAGGGTTTCACTAAATCCTCATTTCGGTCACACCGATTTGCACAACTCGGTTGGACCGAAAGGTGCAGTGCAATGGCCAGAGGCCAAATCGGTCATACCGACAATGTAAAATCGGTCTCACCGAGATGTGTTCGGCGGAAACCTAACCCTAAAGCTTTTACTCGAATCTCGTTCTAACGAGCTAATCTGGTGTTAAGGAAGATCTCAAACGTGGCAAGATTATAGGCAAACCAAACGTGCATTGAATCGGAGATGGGAGCACGAGTGGGATCGAAACTCACCCTAACTTGGTGGAGTTCCTCTACGGCGGCAACAGCGCGGAGAAGATGTCCGTTGACGGCGACGGAGACCTGCGGCGAGGGCGCACAGGCGACGACAGAGACGATCCGAAGACCACGGCGACGGCAGCAAGGGGTGTGGGGGCGAGACGTTTTGAAGTAGAAATCAATGCGCGCTGCCCTCGGAGTATATATACCCCTTTGCTGTCGGTGGGACCGAGTTGTAAAACTCGGTGGCACCGAGATGGATAACTGCAGGGCAGTTATACACTTCGGTCACGCCGAAAATCACAACTCGGTTTCACCGAGGTGAAAACCTAGATCAATCCAAATGCTTTCGGTTTGACCGAGTTTGAGTGGGTTGGTCTGACCGAAATCACTTAGAAGGTTTTGGAAGTTAGCCCTTGACGGATCGGTGGCTCCGAGTGCTCCTCACTCGGAGGGTCCGAAATTGACTTGTTCAAAGTTTGTGATGTAAGCATGAATAGAATTTGAGACAAGAAAGCATAGATAGCTAGGGGAGGTACTTAGGCATTCTTGTTCATCCATTTGGTCAGAAAAATCAAAACGACTAAAACAACAAATGGATGTCCTTGAATGGATAAAATCATGCATCCAACATGCTCACACAATAAGATAGCAAATGAAATATGTGTCAAACATGCACAATCAAAACTCTAGCTACTATCACACAATTTGTCGATGACTAGGTCATCTTTATATGAGTATATTGACTTAGGAGTCAAATGAACATTTGATCATAGGTCATACTCATCGTTTAAGCACAAGTGGGGTTACCACTTTTACATAAAGCATTGATGTGTTCACATCATTTGAAGATGCTTTAGCTCAATTCTTTAGAGCAAAGCTCCCCTAGATGTGAGAACCCTTTTAAAGGTCAAACTAACCTTGGGTTGTCGTAGAAGACTTCATGTAGATGTTGAAGATGTGGATGCTCAATGTTGATGAAGATCATCAAGAGTTGGGAGCGATCCTTTGGATTCGGCACTTTCAATACCTACATGGGTTAGTCCCACAAGGAACAAACAAGGATATCCATGGACATAGATTGAAGTTCACAATAGATGATGTCCATGAAAGCAATGATTACCTTGTCCCTTGACTTACCAACAAGAGGGTTTGTGACTCCATGAACTGGTGCACAATGTGGAAGTTGGTTGCACAAGTTTTGCCAAAATGAGTGTGAGTGAAGTATGTTGGCGGAGTCACCCTCAAGAACTCTCTAGTTCTTCTTCTTCGGGATCCACATCATCTTGATGGGAATCCTTGGGGTTGTAGTTGAGCTTGACGAAGTAGAACTTGACGTTTCCTTGGGAACCCACTTGACCATGGCTTTAGGTGCTTCAATAAATGCACCAATCTCCTCTTGAAGCTTGTCCTTGCCTTTTAGCTTGTGGTCTTGTGGTGGAAGGTCATCTTGTGCTTGTTCCACATTGGAAGAAGTAGGATCATACTTGTCCTTTTGAGAAACAAACTTTGGAGTGGGATATTGACCTTCTTCCCATTCAACACCCTCGGCGTTGAACTTTCGCTCAAAACCAATTCCTTGATTCTTCCGGTGCCTTCCTTGCTTGCGAACAATTTCCTCAAAGTTCTTGCTTCCGGCAAGGCTCTTGTAGACACCTTTCTCTATAATCCCTTTCAACAAACTATTTTCTTGCTCAAGTGTAACTTGGCTTGAAACATTGTTAGTGGAATCAAGAGAACTACTAGAAGCAACAATATTGGATTTAGCATGGTTATTCTTACTACTAGATGAAGAATTTTTCTTATGCTTGTCATACTTAGTTTTAATGGGAGGCAAGAAATTAGACAAGAGAAGTCGTTTGGCAAGATATGAAGAACTCTTCTTTCGAAGATCGTCATTGATTGCTTTTAGAAACTCATGTTCTTGCTCTAGATTGAGCTTCTCGAAGCGTAGCTTCTCATGAGATCTTAGGAGCTCTCTATGATCTTCTTGAGTTGTTTCATGAGCTAACTTAAGAGTGTTTAGTTCTTTAGTTAAACGCTCAATCTCCTTCATAGCATTGTCATTCGACTCTTCTCGACTATAAAGACTATTAGCATGTTCATCATTACTAGGCTCACTAGATTTGTCATGTAAAAGCTCATCTTCACCAAGCAAGTCATCCTCATCACTATCAAAGTCAATGAATTCAGGGTGTGATACCTTGGGGCCTTTAGCCATGAAGCATCTTCCAATTCCCTCATTTGGTGAATCAAATATGTCATAGGAGTTTGAGTTGGAGGACACGAGAGCAAGACCGCAACACCTTCATCTTGATCTGTAGTCGGAGTTGGAGTGATAGCTTCTTTCGAGTGATTGTCGAGTCGGAGCCGGAGACCCATTCACCTACATGAGCTTGATGTTTTCTTCTTGTGTAGCTCCTTGATGACTTGTCTTTCCTCTCCGAATCCTTGCTTCTCCGAGAGGGTCTTCGTTCATAACGATCATCTCTACTCCTTCTCTCTTTTCGAGGTGACTCTTCTCTTGAGCTTCTTCTTCTTGGAGATTCTTCTCTTCTCTTGTGGGGAGCCGAGCACTCATTTGAGTAGTGTCCGGGTCTTCCACAATTGTAGCAGTTTCGATCACGAATAGAAGATCTCTTTTCATCATATGATCTAGACTTTGAGCTTCTCTCTTTGCTTCTACTCTTGTAGAATTTGTTGAAGTTCCTCACCATTAGGCTTATCTCTTCATTGGAAATTAGCTTGTCACTTGAGGTTGTGGGAGCATCAATTGTAGCTTTGTAAGCACCACTTGACTTGTTGTGAAGCTCTTCCTTATCTTTAAGTGTCATCTCATGAGCAACAATTCTTCCAATGACTTCGGTTGGCTTGAGATTCTTGTAGTTTGGCATCATTTGGATCAACGTGCACACGGTGTCATACTTTCCATCCAAAGCTCTGAGAATCTTCTTGATGATGAATCGGTCGGTCATTTCTTCGCTTCCTAAGCCGGCAATCTCATTTGTGATGAGAGCAAGCCTAGAGTACATTTCAGCGACTCCTTCACCTTCCTTCATCTTGAACTTGTCAAGTTGACCTTGAAGAACATCTAGCTTTGATTCCTTCACGGACTCGGTACCTTCGTGCATTTCGACCAAAGTATCCCAAATCTCTTTTGCATTCTCAAGACGGCTGTTTTGTTGAACTCCTCGGGACACAAGGCATTGAAGAGAATGTCACAAGCTTGAGCATTGTTTTGCAACATCCGCAATTCATCCGTTGTAGCTTCACGATCCGGAACTTTTCCTTCCTCGAAGAATTCACCTTGCAAACCAACACAAATAATGCCCCATGCGGCAGGCTTATGTCCAAGAATATGCATTTTCATTTTATGCTTCCAACTAGCAAAGTTTGAACCATCAAAGTAAGGACCTCTCTGAAAATTACCCTCACTAGGCGCCATACTCTCCTAGGTTGTGAAACCAAGCTTATGGAGTCAATGCAATGGAAACCAATACAATGGAGACCAAAGCTCGATACCACTTGTAGGATCGAAAGTATGTCTAGAGGGGGTGATTAGACTACTTGACAATATAAAAATTCAGCCTTGATAAAGACAAGTTTTGGCAAGTTCACGATTATGATCAAGTCAAGTATCACCCTACACATGCAATTCTAGAGTATAGGCAGCGGAAAGTAAATTGCACATGTAGTAAAGAGAGGTGGAGAAGAGCAAACGCAATTTGGAGACACGGAGATTTTTCTCATGGTTCCGATAGGTGGTGCTATCGTCAATCCACGTTGATGGAGACTTCAACCCACGGAGGGTAACGGCTGCGAGAGTCCACGGAGGCTCCACCCACGAAGGGTCCACGAAGAAGCAACCTTGTCTATGCCATCATGGCATACGCCCACGGAGGGCTAGCCTTACTCGGGGTAGATCTTCACGAAGTAGGCGATCTCCTTGCCCTTACAAACTTCTTGGTTCAACTCCACATCTCGTGGAGGCTCCCAAGCGACACCTAACCAATCTAGGAGGCACCACCCTCCAAAAGGTAATAGATGGTGTTGATGATGATGAACTCCTTGCTCTTGTGCTTCAAATGATAATCTCCCCAACACTCAACTCTCCTCACTGATTTGGCTGTGGTGGAAGAAAGGATTGAGTGGAAAGCAACTTGGGAAGGCTAGAGATCAAGCTTCATATGGTGGGAGTGGAGCAACTTGATCTCAACACAAGGGTAGGTAGTTTTCTTCTAAGAAATGTAAGGTAGGAGTGGTAGTTCTTTCTGATGGCTCTCTCCACGAGTGAAGAGGGGGTGGAGGGGTATTTATAGCCTCCACACAAAATCCAACCGTTACACACATTTGACCAATCTCGGTCAGACCGAAGTTGACAACTCGGTGAGACCGAAAGTTCAAATCATGTGAACGTTGGGATTTTCGGTGGGACCGAAAATACAATCTTGGTTAGTCCGATTCGTCCAAAGACTAGAGCTTGCCAATATCGGTGGGACCGACTTCATCATCTCGGTGACACCGATTTGATGACAGAAGGTTACAGAAGCTTGGCAACTCAAGTTTCGGTGAGACCGAGTTCAGAATCGGAAAATCCGAAATTTCTAGGGTTTGGCTATATGGCTGAGGTGATTCATCTTGGTGTGACTGAGTTTAGGAAATCGGTGGGAACGAGATTACTTATGAGTGTATTATGGAAGTGAGAGTTGCTGATAGTTTAAGAGATGTATCACTAAGCACTTTGAGCAACCAGATCATTTTCATAACCTCATCCCCTTTTAATAGTATTGGCTTTCCTATGGACTCAATGTGATCTTGGATCACTAAACCAAAAATGGAGTCTTGAGCTTTTGCCAATGCTTGCCTTAGCATCTTGAGGGGTCCACTTCTTCAGTCCTTGCCATACCCATATCACTGAACTTTCTGAAATGATTCTCAAGAGGCTATTAGTTCAATGATATATATGTTGTTATTAATTACCAAAACCACCCGGGGATTAGTTGCACTTTCAGCAACCTTTGTAGTCGGGGCAGTCGGCAGGGAGGTAATCATACGTCTCTAACGTATCTATAATTTTTTATTGCTCCATGCTACTTTATCTACTATTTTGGACTATATTGGGCTTTATTTTCCACTTTTATATTATTTTTGGGACTAACCTATTAACAAGAGGCCCAGCCCAGAATTGCTTTTTTTCCTATTTCAGTGTTTCGAAGAAACGAAATATCAAACGGAGTCCAAATGGAATAAAACCTTCGGGAACGTGATTTTCTCACTGAACGTGATCCAGGAGACTTGGACCCTGCTCCAAGGAACAAAAGAGGCAGTCACGAGGGTGGGGGGCGCGCCCTCCCCCCTGGGTGCGCCCCCTACCTCGTGGGCCCCCTGTTGCTCCACCGACGTACTCCTTCCTCCTATATATACCTACGTACCCCCAAACAATCAGAGGTGGAGCCAAAAAAACCAAATTCCACTGCCGCAACCTTCTGTATCCACGAGATCCCATCTTGGGGCCTGTTCTGGAGCTCCGCCGGAGGGGGCATCCACCATGGAGGGCTTCTACATCAACACCATAGCCCCTCCGATGAAGTGTGAGTAGTTTACTTCCGACCTTTGGGTCCATAGCTAGTAGCTAGATGGCTTCTTCTCTCTTTTTGGATCTCAATACAATGTTCTCCCCCTCTCTCGTGGAGATCTATTTGATGTAATCTTCTTTTTGCGGTGTGTTTGTTGAGACCGATGAATTGTGGGTTTATGATCCAGTATTATCTATGGAAAATATTTGATTCTTCTCTGAATTCTTTTATGTATGATTGAGTTATGTTTGCAAGTTTCTTCGAATTATCCTTTTTGGTTTGGCCAACTAGATTGGTAGTTCTTGCAATGGGAGAAGTGCTTAGTTTTGGGTTCAATCTTGCGGTGTTCTTACCCAGTGACAGAAAGGGTTGCAAGACACGTCTTGTATTGTTGCCATCGAGGATAACAAGATGGGGTTTTTATCATATTGCATGAATTTATCCCTCTACATCATGTCATCTTGCTTAAGGCGTTACTCTGTTTTTACTTAATACTCTAGATGCATGCTGGATAGCGGTCGATGAGTGGAGTAATAGTAGTCGATGCAGAATCATTTCGATCTACTTGTCTTGGACGTGATGCCTATATACATGATCATAACCTAGATATACTCATAACTATGCTCAATTCTGTCAATTTCTCAACAGTAATTTGTTCACCCACCGTAGAATACTTATGCTCTTGAGAGAAGCCACTAGTGAAACCTATGGCCCCCGGGTGTAACGCCCCGGACACACCCGCCGGTGGTCGTTACTCCTGGTGGGATCTAGACTGGCCCCACAAATCAATACTAGTCTTTTCTGCACTTTGTCCTCACTGCATTGCACCCGGAGCAACTTCGGTCGGTCACCCATCCTGAAACTACTCCAAGCTGAGCACGCTTAAATTTGGAGTTTTGTCCGAATGGGATCCCGGAAAAGAAGGAATTCCTTATTGATATGAGTAGTCTATCATCCCTAATAAGCCAGGCTATTACATACACCCCCACTCAGAGGAACCGACGTCCTCGTCGGGCCACAGGAACGTTCCCTCTTGGCACAACCGTCTGTGCATCTAGTCCGGTACATGTGCCATGCCGTGTGCCACGACGGGTCACAAACGTCATCAACAACATGACCGCGCACCTGTCTGCAACCATCCGTGTAACCGTGAGGGTCGGCTCTGATACAAACTTGTAACGCCCCGGACACACCCACCGGTGGTCGTTACTCCTGGCGGGATCTAGACTGGCCCCACAGATCAATACTAGTCTTTTCTGCGCACTTTGTCCTCACTCGTGCACACCCGGGAGCAACTTCCCGGTCGGTCACCCATCCTGAAACTACTCCAAGCTGAGCACGCTTAACTTTGGAGTTTTGTCCGAATGGGATCTCGGAAAAGAAGGAATTCCTTATTGATATGAGTAGTCTATCATCCCTAATAAGCCAGGCTATTACACCGGGTCTATTCCATCATATCAGTCTCTATCGCTTTATTTACTTGCTTTGTTTTTACTTTGCCTTTTACTTTTTTACTTTGCATCTATCTATCAAAAATACCAAAAATATTATTTATCTTCTCTATCAGATCTCAATCTCGTAAGTGACCATGAAGGGATTGACAACCCCTAATCGCGTTGGTTGCGAGTTGCTATCATTTTGTGTAGGTACGAGGGACTTGTGTGTGGTCTCCTACTGGATTGATACCTTGGTTCTCAAAAACTGAGGGAAATACTTACGCTACTTTGCTGCATCATCCTCTCCTCTTCGGGGAAATCCAACGCAGTGCTCAAGAGGTAGCAAGAAGAATTTCTGGCGCCGTTGTCGGGGAAGCTCACGCAAGCAAGTCAACAATACCAAGTACCCATCACAATCCCTATCTCTCGCATTACATTATTTGCCATTTGCCTCTCGTTTTCCTCTCCCCCACTTCACCCTTGCCGTTTTATTCGCCCTCTCTTTCCCAATCTCCTCCTCCTTTCTTGTTGCATTTTTGTTTGCTCGTGTGTTAGTTTGCTTGCTTGTCGTCATGACTAGTCTCATATCTTCTCCGTTATCTCCCAAGAACAAAGTTCTAAATATTAAGCAAAGGGAGGGAGAAAATCTAAAAGATGCTTGGTATAGAATTTGCAATGCTCAAAATAGATCTAACAGGAAGCAATCTACTTTAGTTCTTATTCGCAATTTTTAGGTAGGTGCTAATCCTTGGTATAGATATATCCTTGATACCATTACCGGAGGGAATTTCTTGGGTAGCCATACTTTTTGATTCTTATAATGCTTTAATAGATATATTTGGCTCACCACCCCTTTTGATTAATGGAACTACGTTAACTTTGGAGCATGTTATGCAAAGGCTTGAAACTATTGAAAATAAAGTTGCTACCATTGAATCAATTGAAAATCTTGATAAAAAGATCCACAATCAAATTACCCAATATGGATCTAAGGTAGGAATGACTTTGAAAATATTAAAGAAAAAGAACCCATAGTTAATGAGAAAATAAATCTAGATTCCACAAGAATCGATAAACTTGAGGGTATCATTACCAACTTGGGAACCGCTTTTTCTTTCGTTCAAAACACTCCAAGTTCTTCTACTAAAAATACTAAGCTTATTTACGTTCCTAAGAATAAGGGTGAATCATCTAGTGAGAAAACTGCGGATCTTAAATCTATAAGTGTTCATCCCAATCTTTTTACCATCATTAAGGAACCATTTGCTCTAGATGAATTTTTCGATCTTTTGCCTGAAAATTTGAAAATTACTAGGAAGAAAGAAAATTCTAAAGGAGGTAGATGCCTGATTGAAGACTTGCCTACCAAAGATGGCAATACCTAGATCTATCCTTGCTTTTATGCCTAGCTAAGGGCGTTAAACGATAGCGCTTGTTGGGAGGCAACCCAATTTTTTTGTGTTTTTTTGTTTTTGCTTCTGTTTAGGAATAAATAATCCATCTACCTTCTGTTTGGATGTGGTTTATATTTTAATTAGTATTTGTGCCAAGTAGAACCTATAGGATAACCTACGATGATAGTTGATCTGATTCTGCTGAAAAACAGAAACTTTGCGCGCACGGATATAATTTTGCTAAATCACAGGAACATGCTTTTGCGTTGATTCTTTTTTATTCTGTTCAATAAACAAATTGTCCAGGACTTCCTATTTTGGTAGAATTTTTAGAGTTACAGAAGTTTGCGTTAGTTACAGATTGCTATAGACTGTTCTGTTTTTAACAGATTCTGTTTTGCGTGTGTTGTTTGCTTATTTTGATGAATCTATGGCTAATAAAATAGTTTATAAACCATAGAGAAGTTGGAATACAGTAGGTTTAACACAAATATAAATAAAGAATGAGTTCATTACAGTACCTTAAGTAGTTCTTTGTTTTCTTTCTCTAACGGAGCTCACGAGATTTCTGTTGAATTTTGTGTTGTGAAGTTTTCAAGTTTTGGGTGAATTCTTTTGATGGATTATGGAACAAGGAGTGGCAAGAGCCTAAGCTTGGGGATGCCCATGGCACCCCAAGATAATCAAGGACACCAAAAGTCAAAGCTTGGGGATGCCCGGAAGGCATCCCTCTTTAAATCCACTTCCATCGGTAATTTACTTGGAGCTATATTTTTATTCACCACATGATATGTGTTTTGCTTGGAGCGTCTTGTATTATTTGCGTCTTTGCTTGTTAGTTTACCACAATCATCCTTGCTGTAAACACCTTTTGAGAGAGCCATACATGAATTGGAATTTTATAGAATACTCTATGTGCTTCACTTATATCTTTTGAGCTTGATAGTTTTGCTCATAGTGCTTCACTTATATCTTTTGAGCTTGATAGATTTGCTCATAGTGCTTCACTTATATATTTTGAGCGTGATAATTTTTGCTCTAGTGCTTCACTTGGATCTTTTAGAGCACGGTGGTGGATTTGTTTTAAAGAAACTATTGATCTCTCATGCTTCGCTTAGATTATTTTGAGAGTCGTTAATAGCATGGTAATTTGCTTAATGTTAATATACTTGGTATTCAAAATATGTGAAACTTTCTTTTGAGTGTGTTGAATACTAAGAAGAGTTTGATGCTTGATAATTGTTTTGAGATATAGAGGTGATAATATTAAAGTCATGCTAGTTGAGTAGTTGTGAATTTAAAGAATACTTGTGTTGAAGTTTGTGATTCCCGTAGCATGCACGTATGGTGAACCGTTATGTGATGAACTCAAAGCATGATTTATTTATTGATTGTCTTCCTTATGAGTGGCGGTCGGGGATGAGCGATGGTATTTTCCTACCAATCTATCCCCCTAGGAGCATGTGCGTAATACTTTGCTTTGATAACTTCTAGATTTTTGAAATAAGTATATGAGTTCTTTATGACTAATGTTGAGTCCATGGATTATACGCACTTTTTCCCATCCTTCCACCTTTGCTAGCCTCTCTAATACCGCGCACTTTTCGCCGGTATCATACACCCACCATATACCTTCCTCAAAACAGCCACCATACCTACCTATCATGGCATTTCCATAGCCATTCGGAGATATATTGCCATGCAACTTTCCACCGTTCCGTTTATTATGACACGCTCCATCATTGTCATATTGCTAGCATGTCATGTAGTTGACATCATATTTGTGGCAAAGCCACCGTTCATAATTATTTCATACATGTCACTCATGATTAATTGCATATCCTGGTACACCGCCGGAGGCGTTCATATAGAGTCATATTTTGTTCTAAGTATCGAGTTGTAATTGCTGAGTTGTAAGAAAAATAAAAGTGTGATGATCATCATTATTAGAGCATTGTCCCAAGTGAGGAAAGGATGATGGAGACTATGATTCCCCCATAAGTCGGGATGAGACTCCGGACGAAAAGAAAAAAAAGTGGCCAAAAAAAAGAAGAGAAAGGCCCAAATAAAAAAATGAGAGAAAAAGAGAGAAGGGACAATGCTACTATCCTTTTACCACACTTGTGCTTCAAAGTAGCACCAAGATCTTCATGATAGAGAGTCTCTCATTTTGTCACTTTCATACTAGTGGGAATTTTTCATTATAGAACTTGGCTTGTATATTCCAATGATGGGCTTCCTCAAAATGCCCTAGGTCTTCGTGAGCAAGCGAGTTGGATGCACACCCACTTAGTTTCTTTTGTAGAGCTTTCATATACTTATAGCTCTAGTGCATCTGTTGCATGGCAATCCCTACTCACCCACATTGATATCTATTGATGGGCATCTCCATAGCCCGTTGATATGCCTAGTTGATGTGAGACTATCTTCCTTCTTTTTGTCTTCTCCACAACCACCCTTCTATTCCACATAGTGCTATATCCATGGCTCACGCTCATGTATTACGTGAAGATTGAAAAAGTTTTGAGAATGTTAAAGTATGAAACAATTGCTTGGCTTGTCATCGGGGTTGTGCATGATTTAAATATTTTGTGTAGGGAAGATGGAGCATATCCAGACTATATGATTTTGTAGGGATAACTTTCTTTGGCCATGTTATTTTGAGAAGACATGATTGCTTTGATTAGTATGCTTGAAGTATTATTATTTTTATGTCAATATGAACTTTTGTCTTGAATCTTTCGGATCTGAATATTCATATCACAATTAAGAAGATTTACATTGAAATTATGCCAAAGTATCCTCCGCATCAAAAATTCTTTTTATCATTTACCTACTCGAGGACGAGCAGAATTAAGCTTGGAGTGCACGATCGTCTCCAACGTATCTATAATTTTTTATTGCTCCATGCTAATTTATCTACTATTTTGGACTATATTGGGCTTTATTTTGCACTTTTATTATATTTTTGGGACTAACCTATTAACCGGAGGCCCAGCCCAGAATTGCTGTTTTTTTTTGCCTATTTCAGTGTTTAGAAGAAACGGAATATCAAACGGAGTCCAAACGGAATAAAACCTTCGGGAACGTGATTTTCTCGCTGAACGTGATCCAGAGACTTGGACCTGCTCCAAGGAACAAAGAGGCGATCACGAGGTAGGGTGCGCCCCCCCAGGCGCGCCCCTACCTCGTGGGCCCCCTATTGCTCCACCGACGTACTCCTTCCTCCTATATATACCTACGTACCCCCAAACGATCAGAGGAGGAGCCAAAAAACCTAATTCCACTGCCGCAACCTTCTGTATCCATGAGAACACATCTTGGGGCCTGTTCCGGAGCTCCGCCGGAGGGGGCATCCACCATGGAGGGCTTCTACATCAACACCATAACCCCGCCGATGAAGTGTGAGTAGTTTAATTCAGACCTTCGGGTCCATAGCTAGTAGATAGATGGCTTCTTCTCTCTTTTTGGATCTCAATACAATGTTCTCCCCCTCTCTCGTGGAGATCTATTCGATGGAATCTTCTTTTTGCGGTGTGTTTGTTGAGACCGATGAATTGTGGGTTTATGATCCAGTATTATCTATGGAAAATATTTGATCCTTCTCTGAATTCTTTTATGTATGATTGAGTTATCTTTGCAAGTCTCTTCGAATTATCCTTTTTGGTTTGGCCAACTAGATTGGTAGTTCTTGCAATGGGAGAAGTTCTTAGCTTTGGGTTCAATCTTGCGGTGTTCTTACCCAGTGACAGAAAGGGTTGCAAGGCACGTATTGTATTCTTGCCATCGAGGATAACAAGATGGGGTTTTTATCATATTGCATGAATTTATCCCTCTACATCATGTCATCTTGCTTAAGGCGTTACTCTGTTTTTACTTAATACTCTAGATGCATGCTGGATAGCGGTCGATGAGTGGAGTAATAGTAGTAGATGCAGAATCGTTTCGATCTACTTGTCTTGGACGTGATGCCTATACATGATCATAACCTAGATATACTCATAACTATGCTCAATTCTATGCTCAACAGTAATTTGTTCACCCACCGTAGAATACTTATGCTCTTGAGAGAAGCCACTAGTGAAACCTATGTCCCCCGGGTCTATTCTCATCATATCAATCTCTATCGCTTTATTTACTTGCTTTGTTTTTACTTTGCCTTTTACTTTTTACTTTGCATCTATCTATCAAAAATACCAAAAATATTATTTATCATCTCTATCGATCTCACTCTAAGTAAGTGACCGTGAAGGGATTGACAACCCCTAATCGCGTTGGTTGCAAGTTGCTATCGTTTTGTGTAGGTACGAGGGACTTGTGCGTGGTCTCCTACTGGATTGATACCTTGGTTCTCAAAAACGGAGGGAAATACTAACGCTACTTTGCTGCATCATCCTCTCCTCTTCGGGGAAATCCAACGCAGTGCTCAAGAGGTAGCAGGTAACAGCCTGGGTTCCAATTAATCAGATTATTTCATGGGCATATCATTTTGATCCTCTGACCGCCTCCCTTGGGAAGCCAATTAGAGTCTCGAGGTCTACTACCTATACACAGGTGCAGTTTGTGAATAAAACACAATCAAAGTTTTACAGTACCAACCTCGAAGCCTCTTAGCAGGCTTGTGAAGGCCTCATTCAATCCGCTTTTCACGGGCACGACCTTTTCAACCACCGTACCCATCAAGGTACGATGTCCCTCCGAGACGGACGCCTGTCACAGCATGTTCGTCAATATATCCGGCGCTTCTGGACCTCTGGAAGCTGCTGTAGGAGTACGGCCTCCCTTCGAAGGGATCCATTTATCCGTCCCCAGAGTCATCTCCGGCTGTAAACTGGACAGTCCGGGGCCTTTATCATTGGCCCCCAGATCCTGGGCTGCCGAAGTATCACCTTCGGGTAGTGTCTTCATCACCCCTCGCACCACTTGTTGATCAGGAGAGACCCTCCGGGATGACACCACGAGGTCGTCCGCCCTATTGGGCGAGGAGACCGGTGGAGGTGTCTCGCTTTCCATCATCTCCCGGAGAAGATCCCCCGAGGAACAGGATTGGTGAAGAAGGCTGTATGCCGAACTACAAAAACATACATTCTAGACGTTACCTTGGTAACATGAAAGGAACGGGATATGTTTAAAACACCCTTATTCACTTACGATTTGGCTAGAAGCTTGTCCTCGTCATGGGATTGTGCGACGACGTCGTCCTCCAAGCCTGAGCCACCCTACAGGGGCATCCTGCCTCGCTTAGGAGCACTTTCCTCCCATTCCTCAGAAGCAGCCCTTTTCTTTCCATGGGGAGAAGAGACATTGACTTCTCCTTCACTTTTGTCTTCGGACGATGGAATCTTGACTCCCCCGGACACAATGTCTGATATACTTTCGGGATGGAGGCCACCTTTGGTCCTCCCGCTCTCCGCCTTGTCCTCCTTCACAGGCACCTGGTGCAGTGCCGGGGCCAGCATCCTTGTTAGCACGGGATCTGCTGAGTCTTCGGGAAGGGGGGCCGAACACCTAATTCGCTCTGCTTTCTTTATCCAACCCTGGAAGAAGATAGTTTGCTCAGTAACATATTACGGCATACTTAACTACAAAGTGTTCGGAAGTCAAGTGCTTACCGAGGTATGCAGATGGTTGTAGTCGAGGCCGATGTCCTCGGTGGTGTCCGGCCACTGTTTTCATTTCCCGAAAAACAACTTCCACATTCCTTTGTGCGTAGTGCCGAAGAAGTGTTGGAGGGTCCGTGGTCCTTCCGGATTAAACTCCCACATACGGAGAGGCCTACGCTGGAATGGCAGGGCTCGGTGGACTAGCATTACTTGAATCACGTTGACAAGATCAATGTCCTTTTCAAGGAGGGTTTGGATGCGGCTCTGTAGAGTCTACACATCATCAACTGATCCCCAGTCCAGCCCCTTATTAATCCATGATGCAAGCTGTAATGGAGGGCCAGAACGAAACATAGGTATAGCTGCGCACTTGGTACCGTGGGGTTCCGTGATGTAAAACCACTCCCGCTGCCATTTTTTGGGAGTTTCGTTGAAAGAGCCTTTTGGCCAGAGAGTGTTGGTAAGCTTGCTTACTACAGCACCGCCGCACTTTTCCTGTTCCCCGTCGACTACCTTCGGCTTCACACTAAAGGTCTTGAGCCATAAGCAAAAGTGTGGGGGATTCAGAGGAAGGCCTCACACGTGATGATAAACTCCGAGACGTGGAGGAAAGAATCTGGGGCTAGATCGTGAAAATCTACTCCGTAATAAAACATGAGCCCCTGGACAAAGGGGTGAAGAACGAACCCTAGCCCTCGGAGGAAGTGAGAGATAAATACAACCCTCTCGCCAGATTTGGGGGTCGGAATAACCTGTCCTTGAGCAGGAAGCCTATGGGGGATTGTCGGATTTAGGGTTCCGGCAAAACCCTTGAGGTTCGAACACTGGGGTGCGCACGAAGATTTTCCCCTACCGAATCACGCCCTCAGCCTTGCCGCGATCTCTAAGTTTAGCTCAATGAACTCACAACACAAGAGACACAAGGTTTATACTGGTTCGGGCCACCGTTGTGGTGTAATACCCTACTCTAGTGTGGTGGCGATGGATTGCCTCTTGGGCTGATGATGAACAGTATAAGGGAAGAATAGCCTCCTGAGGAGAGGTGTTCTTGTGCTTGGTGGGTGCAAGGATGAACTGAGTTAGTTCCAGCTGAGTTCTACTATGGTGGCTAGTCCTATTTATAGAGGCCCTGGTCCTCTCCCCAAATATTGAGCGGGAAGGGATCCAACAACGGCCAATTTGAAATGGGACAGCTAGTACAAGCTATCCTGACTAATGGTGGTCTTTGCCTATCAAAGGCACTGGTGGTAACACCGTCTTGGGCTCCACAGTGACCTCCGTCCTGTCGTCCTGCTGGTATTGGTCTTGTTGAACCGATATGGAAACCTTTGCCTGATGCCTCGGTACTCCGCGCCTGCGCTTGCCTCCTTAGCACCAAAGGGGAAACAAGGACACTACGCGCGCTGGCGCCCGCGTGGCCTTGGTCGTCATGGCTTGCATCACAGGAACCTCATGAGGTACCCCTTGCCTTGATCTCTCCGCCCCCTCGCGAGCCTGCCTGGTGAGGCTGCTCCTGAGGAGGCCTTGTGCCATCCGCCTCGCGAGGCTTGGCCCCTCGCGAGGGTCTTGAGTGTTGGTTGATGAAGACGGGCCATACTGGGCCGCTAGTGGAGCCACACCGTGGGACACAGGCAGGCATGTCTGGGGACCCCCATTCCCAGAACGCCGACGGTAGCCCCCGGGCTGAAGGCGCGCTCGGACTTGGCATAGCCGCGAATCCAAAGGGCAAGTGCGGAGCACCGCGGGCCCCAACAGCCTGCGCCCTTGGTCGACGCGTGGCGACTGATTGGACGTGGGCGTCTCTGCTTCCCCACGCTGCCTCGGCAACTGCCCGACTTGACGAGTCCCTGCTGCATGCAAAAAGGGTTATCATTACTTGCGATCGTGGACGTCGATGGTTGGCCTCCCTTGGGCTATAAATGAAAAGGGGTGAGAGCCCCCGTCGCCCATATCTTCCCATTCCGCTTGCTTCTGCTCCCTCGCTTCCTTGCTTGTAGCGTCCCTCATGGTGCCTGCGAGGAGGTTTTCGGCCGCGGAGAAGGGGAAGGATCTCCAGGAAGGGCCTGGCTCTCCTCCGCCCAAGCGCGGACGCGATCGCCCACACAAGCACTCCGCGACCCCTGCTGTGGCTCCCCATGGCCGCGGTGGTGGCCCTTCATGTGGTGGGGGCTGCTCATGTCGAGGCAGCCCGGTTGGCGGAGGAAGGCGTGATGTGTCCGCGCGGCCTCCCTGGCCATGCTTCCACTCGCCGGTGGCGCTGCTGAAATTCGTCGTGTGGTTGGAAAACCCGGCCGACAACTAGCTTCAGCTCTCGCGCTTCTTCGTCGGCGAGTTGCCGGCCGCTGGCCCAGGCGGGCTCTGGTTGCGAGCGGACGGCTGCTGTAGCAGGGCCTCCTGGGTCGCGGTGGAGGTCTCCGTCGCCGGCAACGCAACCTTGGCCCAAGGCTGGCAGATGTTTGCCTGCGCGCGCGGTCTGGGCAGGCAGTGCACCCTCCAATTCAAGTACGATGGCGATGCAACCCTCTACGTGAGGGTGATCAGAAAGGATGGCCACCGCGTTGGGTGCTGCCCTGAAGACAACAACGGCGACGAGGTGCTCAGTCTTGGTGACGGTCATGATGAAGGTGAAGGCAAACCCGCTCCCAGCAGCGACCGCAACTCGTCAAGCTACGGCGGCTCTTCCTCTGGCGACAGCTCCTCCAGCGGCGGCTACGATCAACCGCCACGCCGCCGTGCCCGCCTTGAGGGCGGAAGGGGGTCCTCCCGTCGCCGTGCTCCGGTGAAGCGCGAGGTGGGGTGTGGCTGAGCTCAGGAGGTCGCCGTAGATCCCTCCTCGTGAACTGCTGTGAGGCGCGTGATGCTTTTGTTTTGTTTTCCTTCCTTCCCGCATTGAGAGAGACAAGTATGGGCCCCCGTGGGGGCGTGCAACAAACTATGATTTCCTAGTTAACATGCTGCATTTATTGTTCCTGTGTTGTGTCATGGCGTCATTGTTGTACGTCGGCGTGTAGGAACAACTTAGCTTGGCACGTTTGAAGTAGTTTTCGCCTCGCAAGGTGCGTGCTTCAGGCCTTGCCGGGCACCTTAGGAGCTGCAAAAAAACTCGTTAAGAGACTATCATTTTCCGAACCCTGGTTGCAAGGGCTGCCGTCCATGGCCCAGCGCTTCGTGTCGTGGTACCCAAGGGGCACGGGCTGACAGGGGTGCTCCTGATACGTCTCCAATATATCTATAATTTTTGATTGTTCCATGCTATTATATTACCCTTTTTGGATGTTTATGGGCTTTAGTTTACACATTTATATCATTTTTGGGACTAACCTACTAACCGGAGGCCCAGCCCGTATTGCTGTTTTTTTTGCCTATTTCAGTATTTCGAAGAAAAAGAATACCAAACGGGGTCCAAATGGAATGAAACCTTCGGGAGCGTGATTTTTTGAACAAACATGATCCAGAGGACTTGGAGTGCAAGTCAAGAAGCAGCCAAGGCGGCCATGAGGGTGGAGGGTGCGCCCACCCCAACAGGGCGCGTCCCCCTATCTCGTGGGCCCCTTGGGTAAAGATTTGGGTAAAGATTTGATGGACTATGGAATAAGGAGTGGCAAAGCCTAAGCTTGGGGATGCCCATGGCACCCCATGATATTGAAGAATATCCAAAAGCCTAAGCTTGGGGATGCCCCCGGAAGGTATCCCCTCTTTCGTCTTCGTTCATTGGTAACTTTACTTGGAGCTATGTTTTTATTCGCCACATGATATGTGTTTTGCTTGGAGCATCTTGTATAATATTAGTATTTGCTTCTTAGTTTTCCACAATCATCCTTGCTGTACACACCTTTTGGGAGAAGCCCACTTGATTGGAATTTATTAGAATACTCTATGTGCTTCACTTATATCTTTTGAGCTAGATAGTTTTTGCTCTAGTGCTTCACTTATATCTTTTAGAGCATGGTGGTGGCTTAATTTTGTAGAAATTGCTAGTATCTCATCCTTCACTTATATTATTTTGAGAGTCTCTTAGAACATCATGGTATTTGCTATGGTTGTAAAATTGGTCCTAGAATGGTAGGCATCCAAGTTGGGTATAATAAAAACTATCATAGGAAGTGAATTGGATGCTATGATCAGTTTGATACTTGATAATTGTTTTGAGATATGGAGGTAGTGATATTAAAGTCATGCTAGTTGGGTGATTATGAATTTAAAGAATCCTTGTGTTGAAGTTAGCAAGTCCCGTAGCATGCACGTATGGTTAAAGTTGTGTAACAAATTTGAAACATGAAGTGTCCTTGGATTGTGCATCCTTATGAGTGGCGGTCGGGGACGAGGGATGGTCTTTCCCTACCAATCTATCCCTCTAGGAGCATGCGCGTAGTGCTTGGTTTTTGATGACTTGTGGATTTTTGCAATAATTATATGAGTTCTTTTGACTAATGTTGACTCCATGGATTATACGCACTTTTACCTTTCCATCATTGCTAGCCTCTTCGGTACCGTGCATTGCCCTTTCTCACCTTGAGAGTTGGTGCAAACTTCGTCGGTGCATCCAAACCCCATGATATGATACACTCTATCACACATAAACTTCCTTATATCTTCCTCAAAACAGCCACCGTACCTACCTATTATGGCATTTCCATAGCCATTCCGAGATATATTGCCATGCAACTTTCCACCGTTCCGTTTATCACCATGACACACATTACTATTGTCATATTGCCATTGCATGATCATGTAGTTGACATCGTATTTGTGGCAAGGCCACCATGCATAATTTTTCATACATATCACTCTTGATTCATTGTCCATCTCGGTACACCGTCGGAGGCATTCATATAGAGTCATATCTTGTTCTAGTTTTGAGTGGTAATTCATGTGTTGTAAATCAATAAAAGTGTGATGATCATCATTATTAGAGCATTGTCACCAAAAAGAAAAGAAAAAGAAAGGCCAAAGAAAAAAAGGCCAAAAGAAAAAAAAAGAAAGGCTCAAAAAAAGGAAAGAAAAAGAAAAAAAGAAAAAATAAATAAAAATGGGGCAATGTTACTATCTCTTTTCCACACTTGTGCTTCAAAGTAGCACCATGTTCTTCATATAGTGAGTCTCATATGTTGTCACTTTCATATACTAGTGGGAATTTTTCATTATAGAACTTGGCTTGTATATTCCTACGATGGGCTTCCTCAAAATGCCCTAGGTCTTCATGAGCAAGCAAGTTGGATGCACACCCACTTAGTTTCTTTTGTTGAGCTTTCATTCATTTATAGCTCTAGTGCATCCGTTGCATGGAAATCCCTACTCCTCATGTTGACATCAATTGATGGGCATCTCCATAGCCCATTGATTATCCTCGTCAATGTGAGACTTTCTCCTTTTTTGTCTTCTCCACACAATCCCCATCATCATATTCTATTCCACCCATAGTGCTATATCCACGGCTCACGCTCATGTATTGCGTGAAAATTGAAAAAGTTTGAGATTATTTAAGTACGAAACTATTGCTTGGCTTGTCATCGGGGGTGTAGAATTTGGGAACATTTTCGTGTGACGAAAATGAAGCATAGCCTAACTATATGATTTTGTAGGGATGAACTTTCTTTAGCCATGTTATGTTTTGAAGACATGATTGCTTTGATTAGTATGCTTGAAGTATTACTATTTCTTTTGTCAATATGAACTTTTATTTCGAATCATTTGGATCTGAACATTCATGCCACAATAAAGAAAATTACATTGAGATTTATGCTAGGTAGCATTCCACATCAAAAATTCTATTTTTATTATTTACCTACTCGAGGATGAGCAGGAATTATGCTTGGGGATGCTTGATACGTCTCCAACGTATCTATAATTTTTGATTGTTCCATGCTATTATATTACCCTTTTTGGATGTTTATGGGCTTTACTTTACACATTTGTATCATTTTTGGGACTAACCTATTGACCGGAGGCCCATCCCGTATTGCTGGGTTTTTTTTGCGTATTTTAGTATTTCGAAGAAAAGGAATATCAAACGGAGCCCAAACGGAATGAAACCTTCGGGAGCATGATTTTTGGAACAAACGTGATCCAGAGGACTTGGAGTGCAAGTCAAGAAGCAGCCGAGGCGGCCACGAGGGTGGAGGGCGCGCCCACCCCTACAGGGAGCGTCCCCCTATCTCATGGGCCCCTCTGGTGGCCACCGACCTACTTCTTCCTCCTATATATACCCACGTACGCTGAAAACATCCAGGGAGCCAACGAAAAACAATTTCCACCGCCATAACCTTCTGTATCCGCGAGATCCCATCTTGGAGCCTTCGCCGGTGCTCCGCCGGAGGGGGAATCGACCAAGGAGGGCTTCTACATCAACACCATAGCCTCTCCGATGAGTTGTGAGTAGTTTACCACAGACCTTCGGGTCCATAGATATTAGCTAGATGGCTTCTTGTCTCTTTTTGGATCTCAATACCATGTTCTCCTTCATCTTCTTGGAGATCTATTCGATGTAACTCTTTTTGCGGTGTGTTTGTCGAGATCCGATGAATTGTGGGTTTATGATCAAGTTTATCTATGAGAAATATTTGAATCTCCTCTGAATTCTTTTATGTATGATTGAGTTATCTTTGCAAGTCTCTTCGAATTATCAGTTTGGTTTGGCCTACTAGATTGATCTTTCTTGCAATGGGAGAAGTGCTTAGCTTTGGGTTCAATCTTGCGGTGACCTTTCCCAGTGAAAATAGGGGTAACAAGGCACGTATTGTATTGTTTCCATCGAGGATAAAAAGATGGGGTTTATATCATATTGCATGAGTTTATCCCTCTACATCATGTCATCTTTCTTAATGTGTTACTCTGTTCTTATGAACTTAATATTCTAGATGCATGTTGGATAGCGGTCGATGTGTGGAGTAATAGTAGTAGATGCAGGCAGGAGTCGGTCTACTTGTCGCGGACGTGATGCCTATATACATGATCATGCCTAGATAATCTCATAATTATTAAGCTTTTCTATCAATTGCTCGACATAATTTGTTCACCCACCGTAATACTTATGCTATCTTGAGAGAAGCCACTAGTGAAACCTATGGCCCTGGGTCTATCTTTTATCATATAAGCTTTCAATCTACTTTTATTTGCATCTTTAATTTTCCATCTATATTATAAAATACCAAAAATATATTTATCTTATCATACTATCTCTCTCGGATCTCACTTTACATGAAGTGGCAGTGAAGGATTGACAACCCCTTTATTGCGTTGGTTGTGAGTTCTTTGTTTGTTTGTGTAGGTGCATGGGACTTTTGAGGAGCCTCCTACTGGATTGATACCTTGGTTCTCAAAAACTTAGGGAAATACTTACGCTACTATTGCTGCATCACCCTTTCCTCTTCAAGGAAAACCAACGCAAGCTCAAGACATAGCACTCCCACTGCAAACTTGAATGAGAGTGCCTCGCGAAAATCAGAAGAAAAAAGGCTCACGAGGGCGCCCGTACAACCCCCTCGCGAGGTATGCAAGAGAGAGCATGTCAGACAAAGAGCTGAAGACAGAAAACGGAGGCAGAAGGCGATGGAACAGAACCGGCAAAGAACTACAGAAGCAACTTTAATCAAGGATCAATCAAGGAAGAGCGAGCCAACTGCAGAAAGCAAATGAAAAGCCGCATCCGGCACCTAGTCTAGTCTTCATGTCTTCTCACCAGCGTGGAGCTAAGTGCTACCACTGGGCATGGGAGGGAGCCCCCGAGGCCCAAGGACGACACTCTTGAGACTCCAGGGCGTGTATAGCCCCACTCATTATTACGTGAGAGTGTCACGGGCGGTGAGCTTCACGGGAACTAGGCCTTCTTCACAGGCACCGGGCCTTTCTTCAGGGGTAGAACTTTTGAAGGTGCTCGATGCTCCAGGCGTTTGGGATGGGTACCCCGTCCTGGGTCTCCAGGCGCGCGGCGCCAGGCCTGGAGACGTGGACGACCTTAAATGGGCCCTCCCACTTGGGTGAGAGCTTATGCAACCCTTCCCTGGAGAGAACCCGCCTCAGGACGAGGTCACCCACCTCGAGCGTCCTAGGGCGGACGCTGCGACAGTGATACCACCGCAGCGCCTGGTAGTATCTTGCCACCCGTAGCGTGGCTTCAGGGCGGCGTTCCTCCCCAGCACGAGGTCCATTCCCCGCATGGCGTCCTGCTGCGCCTCATCAAACACCAGGACCCGCGCGGAGCGATGCCTGACCTCGTGAGGGAGAACCGCTTCTGCTCCATAGACGAGGAAGGACGGGGTCTCGCCCGTTGGCTTGGTGGTGGTGGTGCGGATGGACCATAGCACGGACTAGAGCTTGTCATGCCATCCCCTGCCGTAGGCCTCCAGCTTCTTCTTGAAGGTCCTAGTCTTGAGGCCCCTCAGGACCTCCACGTTGGCGCGTTCGGCCTGGCCATTGCTCCGGGGGTGCGCCACTGAAGTGTAGCAGATCTGCGTTCCAAGGTTAGCACAATATCTCTTGAAGAGATTGCTAGTGAATTGCGAACCGTTGTCGGTGATGATGCGGTTAAGGACCCCAAACCGGCTCATGAGGCCTTTGATGAACTTGACCGCGGAGCCGGCTGGGATGGTGCGGACGGCTTCCACCTCCGCCCAATTGGTGAACTTGTCGATGGCAACGTAGAGGTAGCGATAGCCCCCAGGCGCTCGAGGGAATGGGCCCAATTATCCAGCCCCCAGACCGGGAACGGCCACAAGAGCGGGATGGTCTATAGGCCATGAGCTGGCTGATGGATCTGCTTGACGTGGAATTGGTAGGCCTCGCAGGACTTCACCAGCTCGGTCGCGTCGTTGAGTGTTGTAGGCCAATAGAATCCGTTGTGAAATGCCTTGCCGACAAGGGTCCGTGACAACGAGTGGTGTCCGCAATCTCCGCCGTGTATGTTGGCCAACAGCTCTTTCCCCTGTTCCCTGGAGATGCAACGTAGGGAAACGTCATTCGGCCGCTTCCGATATAGCTCACCGTCCTAGATGCAGTAGGCCATGGCCTGCCGGGCCACGCGCTCTGCGTCCTCCTCTTTCTCCGACAGCGTCCCTTGTGTCAGGTATTCCTTGAATTGCTTGGTCCAACATCCCTCCTGAGGCTCCAGCGCCAAGAGTAGGCACGCTCCCAAAGTCGAGCCACGGGCCGGGGCTCCTGTAGCAGGTGGCTGAGGGAGTTCTTCCCGAGGCTGTGCCATTCTTGAAAGTTGTGGTGCCGCCAACGGCTTGAAGAGTCGTTCATCGAAAACACCAGGCTCCTGGGGCAGCCGTTTGGACGCTCTCCTGGTGATGTCGTCAGCCTCTTTGTTGGTGCCACGGGGCACATGCTACAACTCCAGCCCCCAGAACTTCTTCTCCATCTTGCGTACTTTCGCATGGTATGCTTCCATGTGCTCGTCCTTCGGCTCATACACCTTGTTGGAGAAGTTGACGAGGAGTTGTGAGTCACCCTTGATGACGAGGCGCTTCACTCCTAGCACTACTGCAGCTTTCAGGCCTGCTATGAAGCCCTCGTATTCTGCTATGTTGTTGGAGACCTCGCCCTGCTGGAAACAGAGTTGTACAGCGTAGTAGAGCTTGTCCTGAGTGGGTGATATAAGCACTGCACCAGCCCCCGCACCCTGCCGCGAGAAGGCACCATCGAAATACATGACCCATCCATCTGGTGCCTCACTTCCTGGGAAGAGGCACGAATCCTCGCCCACCTTGAGCTCTGGTGCGTCCGTCCATTCAGCCACGAAATCAGCAAGTGCGGCTGCCTTGATGACCCTGGTTGTGCTGTACTCCAACTGAAACGCCCACAGCTCGATGTTCCATTCGGCGACCCTCCCAACGGAGTTGGGGCTCCTAAGTACCCTTTCAAATGGGTAGGCCGAGACGACCTTGACGGGGTGACCTTGAAAGTAGTGCTGCAGCTTACGCGAGGCCACCAAGAGCGCGAGTAAGAGCATCTGAGGCATGGGGTACCGTGCTCTTGCATCCCGCAACACCATGCTGACGAAGTACACCGGATGCTCGATGAGGGTGGGTGCGCTGACGTGGCCTGCGTCTTCCGGAGGTTGAGGCGCCTCCTGAGATAATGGAGCCCCCAGCGCCTGGTCGCTTGGTGGGACCTCTTTAACCCTGAGGGAATCATCCTGCTGAGCTTGGTCCCTTGCTGCCGTTATGGTGGTCCCTTGCTGTCCCGGCTGAGGCCATGGCTAATCGGGACGCGGCCTTAGCCTGGCGCTCATCCCGAACCGCCACCAGGGTTGCGCTGGCGGAGTAGGGAGTGGCGGCAAGGTAGAGCACCAGGGGCTCGAGAGGGCGCAGCGCCACCATCTCGAGAGGGCTGGTAGGTATTTCTTGAGGTATTGAAACACTTGGTCGGCCTCCTATGTCCACTCAAATGGGCCCTTTTTCTTCATCAGCTTGAAGAACAGTAGGGCGCGTTCCCCCAGCTTGGAGATGAAGTGTCCTAACGCGGTCACGTGACTGGCGAGCTTCTGTATTTCTCTGACGGTTTGCGGCAGACTCATGTCTTCGATCGCCTTGACATTCTCCGGGTTGGCCTCGATCCCCCTGTGGGACACGAGGAAGCCCAACAGCTTGTCGGAAGGGACGTCGAACACACATTTCTCCGGGTTGATTCGTAGGTCTACCTGGCGGAGGCTCGCGAAGGTCTCCTCCAAGTCTTGGATCAAGGTCCTTTCCTCCCGAGATTTCACCACAATGTCGTCGATGTAAGGCTCGGCGTTTCCCCGAGCTGCCGGCCCAAGACAACGTGCATCAGCCGTTGGAATGTCGTGCCCGCGTTGCGCAACCCGAACGGCATGCAAGTGTAGCAGTATACCCCACATGGGGTCAGGAAGGTTGTCTTCTCCACGTCTTCTACCACCATCTTGATCTGGTGATAGCCCGAAAAAGCAGGTCGCACTCGGTGGTGGAGTCGATGATCTGATCGATGCGGAGAAGCGGGAATGGATCTTGGGGCAGGCCTTGTCGAGGTTGGTGAAGTCGACGCACATGCGCTCCTTTCCCCCCTTTTTTGGCATGACAACGGGGTTTGGCAGCCATTCAGGGTAGCGATCCTCGCGAGTAACACCTGCTGCCTCCAGCTTGCGGGTTTCTTGGATGATGAAGGCCTGCTTCTCCGTGGACTGCCGCCTCGGCTTCTGCTTCACAGGGGTACATTGGGGCACACTTTCAGGTGATGCTCAAACACCTCCCTTGGGACCCCCTCTAGCTGCTTGGGTTCCCATGCGAACACCTGCTTGTTCGAGCGCAATAACTTCACCAACGCCTTCTCTTGGTCGGGGTCGAGGTCGACACCTATGGTGAAGGTGACTCCCGAGGACCCGTCTTCCTCAACTGGCACCTGCTCAGTCTCCGCCTTATCCTGAGTGAACAGCTGCTTCTTCTTGGTCGGTGCAGCTTTCTTGGCCTTGGAGGTGTCCGTGCTGGCGGGCTGTGGTGAGGACGCCCTTGCTTCCAGGCATCTTCATGAGGTTGTAGGCCGGATGGGTTGCTACCACGAACTGAGCCAGGGCAGGGTATCCGAGGATGGCATTGTACAGGAGGCCAATGTGAGCAATGTAGAAGTCGACCAGCTCCGTGCAGTAGTTGTCACGGGTGCCGAATGTCACGGTAAGGCGTATCTGCTCCAGGGGACTGGAGGAACCGCCTCCGACGCCTGAGAAGGGCTTGCTGGGACGGAGCCACTCCAGTGGTACGTGAAGGAGGCTGAAGGCCTCCACCGAGAGCACGTTGAGGCCGGCACCACCGTCGATGAGGGTTTTGGTGACAGCCACGTGGCAGATGGTGGGCATGCAAAGCATCGGGAGCGCGCCCGAGCAGGCGGCGGTGATGGGATGATCTTCCAAGTCGAAGGTCAGGTTGGCCTTGGGCACCACCCAACCCGGGGGAGCTCCTTGCCACGCGAGGACGGTGCTGATCTAGCAAAACAACGGCTTGGCGTGGCAGTCTAAGGGTGGTAATTGTGAGCCGCCGAGGAGGGCCACAACCGCGCGGGGCGCCGGAGCTGTGAAGCGCGCAGCGAATAGACTGCGCAGCTCCTCCCAAGATGCCACCATGGACCCGGGAAGGTTGAGCAGCCAGGTGCGCGGGACGCCAGTAAGGGCCATGGGAAGCCAGTTGGCCATGACCTTGTTGTCGCCCCCGGCCTTAAGGATGGCCTCCTCGTATGCCAGCAGGAAAACCACCGGGTCTGTTGTGCCGTCGTAGCACGACGGCATCTCAACTTGAACTTGACGGCCACCGCACTCTTCTTTGTAAGGCGGGGCCAAGGCTCGAGCCCCAGCCCCTGCTGACTGCACCGTTAAATCGGGACCGAGCCGTGATGTGGGCCATGAGGGCGAAGCGCGGTGTTGGCGGAGTGCTGGCCGACGGAAGGAAAGCTCCGGCGCACCCCTACATGGCGCGCCAAATGTAGGATTTAGGGTTCTGGCAAAACCCTTGAGGTTCGAACACTGGGGTGTGCATGAAGATTCCCCCTACCGAATCACGCCCTCAACCTTGCCGCGATCTCTAAGCTTAGCTCGATGAACTCACAACACAAGAGACACAATGTTTATACTGGTTCGGGCCACCGTTGTGGTGTAATACCCTACTCTAGTGTGGTGGTGGTGGATTGCCTCTTGGGCTGATGATGACCAGTAGAAGGGAAGAACAACCTCTTGAGGAGAGGTGTTCTTGTGCTTGGTGGGTGCAAAGATGAACTGAGTTAGTTCCAGCTGAGTTCTACTATTGTGGTTAGTCCTATTTATAGAGGCCCTGATCCTCTCCCCAAATATTAAGCGGGAAGGGATCCAACAACGGCCAATTTGAAAGGGGACAGCTAGTACAAGCTATCCTGACTAAAGGTGGTCTTCACCTGTCAAAGGCACTGGTGGTGACGCCGTCTTGGGCTCCACAGTGACCTCCGTCCTGCCGTCCTGCTGGTCTTGGTCTTGTTGCACCGATATGGAAACCTTTGCCTGATGCCTCGGTACTCCGCGCCTGCGCGTACCCCCTTAGAGCCAAAGGGGAAACGAGGACACTGCGCGCGCTGGCGCCCGCCTGGCCTTGGTTGTCATGGCTTGCGTCACAGGAACCTCACGAGGTACCCCTTGCCTTGACCTCTCTACCCCCTGGCGAGCCTGCCTGGTAAGGCCGCTCCGGAGGTGGCCTTGTGCCGTCCGCCTTGCGAGGCTTGGCCCCTCGCGAGGGTCTTGAGTGTTGGTTGACGAAGAGGGCCATACTGGCCCACTGGTGGAGCCACGCTGTGGGCCGCGGGCAGGCAAGTCTGGGGACCCCCGTTCCCAGAACGCCGATAGGGATCTCCGCGGTCAGTTATCTTGCCGCCCAAAGCTTTGCAATGTCCTCCTCTGTAACAGAGGAAGCCACCCATCGGCCCTGTGGGCTGGGTCTGGACATGATTGGGAAGCTTGAAGTAATGAAGTCGAACCTTGGGTGCTAGAACTCGAGGATGGAAAGGCCGAGGAGAGGTTTGGCGTAAAAAGAGATGGCCCTCGGCTCCTTTATAAAGGCAACGGGTATCAGACGCCTCCTCCTAAGCCTGAAAACCTGCCTATTCCAAAGGAATCATCCCAATGGGACGGTTGGGTTACCCACGCTCGTATTGATGAGAATCCTGCAATTAGGGGACATGACCTCTGCTTCGACAAGACGTGCCAATAAAAACAACGCCTCGAAACATGGAACGGCAAGACGAAAATGGTTCGAAATAATGACCGGGTAGACGTGATGTCTTCTTGCAAAAAGTTGTCAGCGGATGGGACTCGTGAAACATTATACTCTCTACGGATGTGTGTGTGGTACTTGTGTCGCAGATCCAGACACATTCGTTTCGTCCGAAGACTATCTTGGAGTATTCTGAAAGGGGAACCCGCCTTGCAATGCCGAAGACAATTCGTGCGCCGGACACCTCGTCATTGAAGCCTGGTTCAAGGGCTACTGAGGGAGTCCTGGACTAAGGGGTCCTCGGGTGTCCGGCCTATCTCGAAAGAGCTTGAACGAATGCAGAGTGGAATCACAAATCTTCGAGATATCTTGAGCACTCCGGAACAAATGAATAGGAAGAGGTGAATGATTAAGAGGTGCATCAGCATGAGAAATCATCAGAAACGAGGAAAGGAATATGATCAACACTGAAAGGTTGAATTGGATCCAGCGGAGAAGAAAAAGAACGAAGGGTGATGAACTTGAAGCTGTTGAGCATCTTCATGGGAAATCACCGGATAAGAACATTGATTGAAAAGAGTGAAGAGACTTCACATGAATAAATGGATACTTGATTAAAAAAAATCTGAGTCCTTGAATAAAAAGGGTGGGAGGCGGAAAACAAAGTCAACTTAGAGACGGATGAAACAAACACCGTTGAGAAGAAATGATAATTGGTCTTGCTGATGTTGAAGTGATCGGATCCACTTGAAGAGAAACACGCCGGAAAAGAATTTACATGACAATCTCGATGATCAAAAGGATTAGTACTCCCATAGAAATATGAGAACACCGTTTAGGAAAGGTATGGATTCAACATTTGACATCGAAGCAACTCGAATACCACAAATAAAACAAAACAAAAGATTGGCTTGCAGAATAAGCCGGAACAAATACATATGATAGAGATTTACCCAATCCCATATCATGCATCTGTCGAAAAGATATTCTAGGAGCTACTTGAATTCCCACCTATAAAACTCCCGAAACTTTCTGGTTATGCAATCTGGTGTTGGGGATACAGGGGAAGCAATATATCTCACCCAAACTAACAATACCTACATCCAAGCTATATCCATCCGTCAACACATAACCAAGAAACCTTCGGAAATCGTGCCTCAACCTTCAAAAAGCATCCATTATATGAGTCATGGCAATACTCCCGTACTCACCTCGATCTTCAAGTTAGCGGGGTTATCTCACCAACAAGCGCATAAAAGAGATTTTCGATGTCTGCGTACTAAACTCAGGTATTCGAGAATGCAGCGATAAAATTATGGCGACAACACCTCGAGCTCAACTCCCCGGACACTTCAAAAAAAACCTGCTTGACGGGAGGCACCAAGACAATGTTGTCATCATAAAACCATTGGAGCGATTCCAAGATACCAGCGTGATCCTAAAAAAATTTAGTGAAATTTGAGAAGAGAAGAGTCAAAACTCTACATCGGAGACCTCACGAGGCGATGAAGGGACCGAGGAGTAAAAAGAATTCCTAACTCTCCGATATATATAATCCTAAATGACTCAAAACATTTTTTCTAGACACAACTCGGCCGCTAAAAGCGATCAAGCGGTGGGGCTCCTAAGGTCGGGGATGGCTCGATTACCAACTTGTAGCGCCCTCGATGCGGCTATATCTCCCGTGTCGAAGCACGACTTAGAGGCATAACCGCATTGAAAGCAATGTCGCAAGTGAGGTAATCTTCACACAGCCCAAGTAATACATAAGGAAAGAGATACATAGTTGGCTTACAATCGCCACTTCACACAATTACATGAATAAAGCATTACATCATCCAGATACAATCAAGGTCCGACAACGGAACCAAAATAAAAGAAGAACCCCAAATGCGACAAAGGTCCCCGATCGACCCCAACTGGGCTCCACTACTGATCAACTAGAACGAAACAACACAAAGGGCAAGATCTTCATCGAGCTCCTCCTTGAGCTTGGTTGCGTCACCTGCTCGGTAACATAGGCTCCTGCAAACTGGTGTTGGAAGTATCTGGTGAGCCACGAGGACTCAGCAATCCCATTACCATGGGTATCAAGACTAGCAAAGCTTAATGGGAAAGGAAGGGGTAAAGTGGTGATGTTACAGCAGCGACTAAGCATGATATGGTGGCTAACATATGCAAGTGAGAGCGAGAAGAGAAACAAGCAGAACGGTCGCCAACTAGCAATGATCAAGAGGTGATCCTGAACACCTACTTACGTCAAACATAACACAGAAACCGTGTTCACTTCCCGGACTCCGCCGAGAAGAGACCATCACGGCTACACACACGGTTGATGCATTTTCATTCGGATCAAGTGTCAAGTTGTCTACAACCGGACATTAACAAATTCCCATCTGCCACATAACCGCAGCACGGCTCTTGAAAGTTTATACCCTGCGGGGTGTCCCAACAGCCCATGACAAGCTCTCGCGATCATCGAAGAATAGACCTTCACCCGAGACACTCCGATCGACTCGGTATCCGGTACATCAAGACATTTCGACAATGGTAAAACAAGACCAGCAAGACCTCCGGCGTGCCGACATCCCGATAGTAGCCGTGCGTATCTCGTCTCGAGCCACGACCGGATGAGCACTACGTACAACTAGAACCAGCCCTCAAGTTTCCCGAGGTGGCGCTGCAAGTGGCTCTAGTTTGGACCAACACTTAGACAAGCATTGGCCGGGGGCTAAAATAAAGATGACCCTTGGGATCGCGACTCCCAAGGGAAAAAGTAGGTGGTGGTGAGGCAAATGGTAAAAGTCAATGTTGGGCCTTCTTTGGACAAGTTTTATTCAAAGCGAACTGTCAGGGAGTCCATAAATCACCCGACCGCGTAAGGAACGCATAAAATCCGGGAACATAACACCGTATGACGGAAACTAGGCGGCAAGAGTGGAACAAAACACCGGGCATAAGGCCGAGCCTTCCACCCTTTACCAAATATATAGATGCATTAATAATATAAGAGATATTGTCATATCCCAACATAAACCCTGTCCACCATGGAGAAATCTTCAACTTCACCGCAACTAGCAGCGCTATAAGAGGGCTGAGCAAAGCGGTAACATAGCCAAACAACGGTTTGCTAGGAATGGTGTCAAAGGTTAGAGGTTCATGGCAATATGGGATGGCTTGATAAACAGGTAATAGGTAGCGCAGCATAGCGATAGAACGAAGCAACTAGCATAGCAATGATAGTAGTGAGATCCAGGGTAGCGGTCATCTTGCCTGAAATCCCGCTAGGAAGAAGAACGAGTCCATGAAGAAGACAAACGGACGTCGTCGAACGAATCCTCACAACTCCGGAACGGAACCGAAGCTAACGAGAGAAGCAAATCGGAAAGAAGCAAACAACATGGTAAACAACCATCGCATAATCATGGCATGATGCACAACCAAGTATGATGCATGTCCGGTTTAATGAGGCATGGCATGGCAAACTGCAACACACAAAACTACAAGTTAAGTGGAGCTCAATATGCAACGAGTTGCATATTGACGGAACACCAAATCAATTATTTAGTTCTCTCTTGTTTAAGCTACCCAACAATATTAAATGTTGATTAACATGGCAAGGGGTGAAGCATAACAAAACTACCTAACTAGGCAAGTTTAAATGAGGCCGGAAGAACAAACAACAATTCCGGAAAAACCTCATATGCAATTTATGAATTTGCTACTGTTCTGCCCTAAAACATATTTTAATGTTGTTAAACAGGAAAATAAAGTGGACCATGATAATCTAGGCATTTTTCCACCCCAAATGCATATAAAGAACATTTAAATCCGAGCTACGGTTATTTAGTTATGAATTAAATCATTTTAACATGGCATTTGAGCAAATTTAATCAAACAACATTTTAAACATTTTTAACATGGATGAAAGTGGCATATTATTAAACTAGACGAAAAACTAAGCATTTTACATGTTTGAATCATTTTAAACCGATGCACCATTTGTGAGTTATTAAATGCATGATCATGAAGGGTTTTTGTGTAAAACAGTAAAACACAGGATAATGCTAAAATCGTAGTGCAGGGAAAAAAACATGACACTGGCCGAATCCACTGGCCCAACATGCACAGGACAGAGGGGCTCACAGGAGGCTCACCACTGGGCCGAGCCCAGGTCGGTGGAGAGGCAAGGCAGGCCGGCTGGCTGGGCTGCGCGTGGAGATGGACCGAGGCGAGGCGCGCTGGGCCTTGGCGCTGGTGGGTTTGGGGGAGCTGGGTCGGTGGAGGGAGGCAACGAGGCCCATGCGGGCGAGGGGCCCGCTTGCACGCACGGTCGAGGAAGACCGCGCCGGCGGCGGACGAACCCCGGCGAGGCTGGCGAGGACGGAGGAGGCCAAGGGGGCGGCGGTGACGGGCGGATCCGCGAGAGCACCATTCTGGCGGATCTGGTCGGGCGGCGGTGCTCGAGGAGCCGGGCGACGCGCGGCGCGGGGCGCGGGCGGAGGAGGCTGGCGAGCAGAAGCGCCGGCTGGCTGCTGCGCGATGCATGCATGGCAAGGGGCCGGAGGGTCTTGGCGACAGCGTCATCATGGAGGGCGGTGAGGAGGAGGAGCGGCGGCGGGATCGGTAGCCGCCAGCGGCGGTGGTCGCCAGCGAGGCGTGTGGCGACGGCAAGGTTCGGCGAGGACGAGGCGCTTGGCGCGGCGGCGGCGGGATGGGCAGCGGGCCCGACTTCGGGCCCAGCCGGGCAGCAGCGGACGGTGGCGGGCGCCACGTGGCGGCTCTTGGAGTTCGCCAGTCTTGGCGGCGCGGACGTGTCTGGGCGGAAAACGGACATGTCCGGCGTCGGAGGTAGGTGGAGGCTAGGGTTTTGGGGGTTTGGACCGCGAATTTGGAGGGGGAGGGCCTATTTATAGGTAGAGGGAGCTAGGAGGGTCCAAATGAGGAGCGGTTTTCGGCCACGCGATCGTGATCGAACGACCGAGAGCATGGAGGGGAGTTTGGTGGGTTTTGGGCCATTTTGGAAGGGGTGTTGGGCTGCAACTCAAAGGGGGCTTTACGGTTACCCGGTTAACCGTTGGAGTTTCAAACGAGCTCCTAATGACACGAAACTTGACAGGCGGTCTACCGGTGCTATACCAAGGCCGCTTGGCAAACCTCGGGCCATTCCGAGAAAGTTTAACACCCGCACACGAAAGGAGAGAAGAGGGGGACGCCAGAGGACATAGGAGTGCCGGATTGCAAAACGGACAACGGAGAAAATGCTCGGATGCATGAGACGAACATGTATGCAAAATGAAATACACATGATGACATGATAAAATGCAAATGATGACATGGCAAAGTGCAACACGCCAGCAAATGACATGGCAACGACGGCGAATAACTGGCGGACACCTGGCGCAACGAATCCGGGGCGTTACAACACTCCACCACTACGAGAGGATCTCGTCCCGAGATCTAGGATGGCACCGGAGGGAAAACGGAAGAGGAAGAGAAGAGGTAAAACTAAGTTGCTTCTTCGACCAATGAGTGAAACCACGAACCTTGAGAGGTTTAGCAATTTAAAAGAAAGAGTACAACAGAGATGAACGAGATTGCAAACAATCCGTTAGAAAAGAGGAACAAGGAGTATTATGAGAACTAAGAGGTTTAGTGATAAGATAGATATTGAAACCACTCCGGTTAAAACAAGATGAGAGAGGAAGAATGATATAATTTGGGCAGCACTCCGACTGTAAATGGAAGGAATTGAACATGAACTTGACAAGATGAGAGGATACATGATGAAATCAACAACACACTGCCTCCGGAATTGAAAGAATGGCACAAGGGGTAGGAAACATTACAAACCGCACTCCGGTTGAGAAGGGAGGCAAAACTTGATAAGATGTAAGAACTTGAATGAGAACACAACACTCCGGTTAAATGGATAAGCAAGAAAATAACATGATCTTGAGAAAATGAGATGATGGGTCAACGAGAGCAACATCCCAATGCCTCCGGAAGAAAGAATAGAAGATAGATCATTGGAATAATAGAATGGAGAAGAAAATGACAACTCTGCCACAAATGTGCTTGGAAAGCACCCTTCCAAGAAGGTTACAATGGGGTTGTTGGGAAAAACCAATGACAAAATGAATAAGCTTGTAGTGGGCTTATGGAAAACATCTCAAAGTTATGAGGTGAGCTTCTGCCACCAACGGAAACAAATGATTGGATTGATATCAACAAGGAGACGAGAAACTTATTTCACCGGGAGGACAAATGAAGAACTTGGGTCATTTATAAGCACCATAATAGCAACAATCCTTAGGGAAAGCTTTAGGTGAAATATAACCCAAGATAACTCCAATGAAGAGACTGATGGATTTAAAATACCTCATTCTTGACAACAATATGAATCATGAAACATGAAGGAATTTGTCAAGAGTGACATAACACCATCTCAAAAGATAAGGTAAAAAGAATTGCACTTCGGAATGCAAGACAAAGAATACTTGAACGCCTCAAAACAAAACATGTGTTGAGCACCATGTTTATTTTTGAGTATAGCTTGGCTATTCTTAGCTTCAAGAGAAATCTTGAAGAACAATTGAAGAATGAAAAGAATCCTTGATGAACCACCATGTAGAGCCTCCATGAAGAAATCCGGATCAGAAATGATAACATAAAAGAATTGAAGGTTGAAGCAAACAAGATTGAAGCCTTGCAATGATATAGATGGAGCTTCGTGACGAGACATCCAAGAAAACTTGGAACTCCGGAAAGAAAAGATGAACACTAGAACCGAGAATGTGATATGATGACCAAATCCGGAAATAAAGATGAATCACTTGTAATCAAGAATTTATTCATCATGAATAATCTCCGGAAGAAAATAATTGAATCACCTCGAGGAAATAAGAAGAAGATTTATTATACGCTTATCCTTCATCAAATTAAATTGATGACAAGCAATGGATTTGGCATACTACATATTCTCGTAGAAAGGATTAAGAGAGATATGGCGTAAACTTGAGAAGGTCTTCATGAACCACTGGTAGGATTGAAAAGGACGAATGAATTAATATGATAAACAAGGAAGAGAGATCTTGAAAGAACCACCGTAAGAATTGAAAATGATCGAAGTAGGGGTGCATCACCGATAAGAATTAGCAAATGAACGAAGGTGCTTGAGACAAACTAGATACATGAGAACAAAGAGATCAAGAACTGATTAGAGGATATTCGATTGATGCGCCGACAAGATAGGAGAATGATAACTGACAGCTGAGAATGAATAAACCTAAATTGATGGCCTCCGGATGACAAACTAAGAAGACTCTTGAATATCTCCTGATGGGTGAAAAAGATTCTCACAATCGAAAACAATTATGAGAGGATGGCAACAAGCTAGCACCATGAATCTTGAAGAGAATAGAGCAAGATTAAAGAGAAACTCTTCTTCGGTCTTCAAATGATGAGAATGACAACGAGAAACACCACCAAGAATTATTGAGGCACACCGGAAGAATCAAAAGCAAAGAGGTTGAGCCAACTATGAAAAGAATTTGAAAGATCTTGGAGAAAACCATTTGACTGATGACAACTCATTCTTACGTCAAACTTGGGGAAGAATTTAGGATAGCTCTGGGAAAATAGAAGAGTCAGGTAAGATCCTGGGAAAAATCCTGTGGGTTAGGGCCCACTAAAAGAAACACACCGTTGGAAATGATTTTAAGGAGAGATTGCACCGGTTGAATTAAATGGCTTGAATGAGATACCAATCTTGAAATAGCTAGAACGAATGCAGAGTGGAATCACAAATCTTCGAGATATCTTGAGCACTCCGGAACAAATGAATAGGAAGAGGTGAATGATTAAGAGGTGCATCAGCATGAGAAATCATCAGAAACGAGGAAAGGAATATGATCAACACTGAAAGGTTGAATTGGATCCAGCGGAGAAGAAAAAGAACGAAGGATGATGAACTTGAAGCTGTTGAGCATCTTCATGGGAAATCACCGGATAAGAACATTGATTGAAAAGAGTGAAGAGACTTCACATGAATAAATGGATACTTGATTAAAAAAAATCTGAGTCCTTGAATAAAAAGGGTGGGAGGGCGGGAAAACAAAGTCAACTTAGAGACGGATGAAACAAACACCGTTGAGAAGAAATGATAATTGGTCTTGCTGATGTTGAAGTGATCGGATCCACTTGAAGAGAAACACGCCGGAAAAGAATTTACATGACAATCTCGATGATCAAAAGGATTAGTACTCCCATAGAAATATGAGAACACCGTTTAGGAAAGGTATGGATTCAACATTTGACATCGAAGCAACTCGAATACCACAAATAAAACAAAACAAAAGATTGGCTTGCAGAATAAGCCGGAACAAATACATATGATAGAGATTTACCCAATCCCATATCATGCATCTGTCGAAAAGATATTCTAGGAGCTACTTGAATTCCCACCTATAAAAGTCCCGAAACTTTACGGTTATGCAATCTGGTGTTGGGGATACAGGGGAAGCAATATATCTCACCCAAACTAACAATACCTACATCCAAGCTGTATCCATCCGTCAACACATAACCAAGAAACCTTCGAAATCGTGTACCTCAACCTTGAAAAGCATCCATTATCGAGTCATGGCAATACTCCGTACTCACCTCGATCTTGGGTTAGCGGGGTTATCTCACCAACAACTGCATAAAAGAGATTTTGATGTCGGCGTACTAAACTCGGGTATTCGAACTGCAACGACAAAATTATGGCGACAACACCTCGAGCTCAACTCCTCGGGACACTTCCAAAAAACCCTGGCGGCGGGAGGCACCAAGACAATGTTGTCATCATAAAACCATCGAACGATTCCAAGATACCAGCGTGATCCTAAAAAATTTTTTAGTGAAATTTGAGAAGAGAAGAGTCAAAACTCTCGTCGGAGACCTCACCAGAGCGACGAAGGACCGAGGAGTAAAAAAATTCCCAACTCTCCGATATATATAATCCTAAATGACTCAAAACATTTTTTCTAGACACAACTCGGCCGCTAAAATGATCAAGCGGTGGGGCTCCTAAGGTCGGGATGGCTCGATTACCAACTTATAGCGCCTCGATGCGGCTATATCTCCCGTGTCGAAGCACGACTTAGAGGCATAACCGCATTGAAAGCAATGTCGCAAGTGAGGTAATCTTCACACAACCCAAGTAATACATAAGGAAAGAGATACATAGTTGGCTTACAATCGCCACTTCACACAATTACATGAATAAAGCATTACATCATCCAGATACAATCAAGGTCCGACAACGGAACCAAAATAAAAGAATAACCCCAAATCGACAAAGGTCCCCGATCGACCCCAACCGGGCTCCACTCTTGATCAACTAGAGCGAAACAACACAAAGGGCAAGATCTTCATCGAGCTCCTCCTTGAGCTTGGTTCGTCACCTGCTTTCGACAACATAGGCGCCGCAAACTGGTGTTGGAAGTATCTGGTGAGCCACGAGGACTCAACAATCCCATTACCATGGGTATCAAGACTAGCAAAGCTTAATGGGAAAGGAAGGGGTAAAGTGGTGAGGTTGCAGCAGCGACTAAGCATGATATGGTGGCTAACATACGCAAGTGAGAGCGAGAAGAGAAACAAGCGGAACGGTCACCAACTAGCAATGATCAAGAGGTGATCCGAACACCTACTTCGTCAAACATAACACGAAACCGTGTTCACTTCCGGACTCCGCGAGAAGAGACCATCACGGCTACACACACGGTTGATGCGTTTTAATTCGGATCAAGTGTCAAGTTGTCTACAACCGGACATTAACAAATTCCCATCTGCCACATAACCGGGCACGGCTCTCGAAAGTTTATACCTGCGGGGTGTCCCAACAGCCCATGACAAGCTCTCGCGATCATCGAAG
This sequence comes from Aegilops speltoides, assembly GCA_021437245.1. Taxonomy (NCBI): domain Eukaryota; kingdom Viridiplantae; phylum Streptophyta; class Magnoliopsida; order Poales; family Poaceae; genus Aegilops; species Aegilops speltoides. The sequence goes on from CM038147.1 coordinate 238,646,049, forward strand.
GAATAGACCTTCACCCGAGACACTCCGATCGAGACACGGTATCCGGTACATCAAGACATTTCAAAATGGTAAAACAAGACCAGCAAGACCTCCCGCGTGCCGACATCCCGATAGTAGCCGCGTATCTCGTCTCAGGCCACGACCGGATGAGCACTACGTACAACTATAACCAGCCCTCAAGTTTCCCCGAGGTGGAGCTGCAAGTGGCTCTAGTTTGGACCAACACTTAGACAAGCATTGGCCCGGGGGGGCTAAAATAAAGATGACCCTTGGGATGCGCGACTCCCAAGGGAAAAAGTAGGTGGTGGTGAGGCAAATGGTAAAAGTCAATGTTGGGCCTTGCTGGACAAGTTTTATTCAAAGCGAACTGTCAGGGGGGTCCCATAAATCACCCGACCGCGTAAGGAACGCAAAATCCGGGAACATAACACCGGTATGACGGAAACTAGGGCGGCAAGAGTGGAACAAAACACCATGCATAAGGCCGAGCCTTCCACCCTTTACCAAATATATAGATGCATTAATAATATAAGAGATATTGTGATATCCCAACATAAACCCTGTCCACCATGGAGAAATCTTCAACTTCACCTGCAACTAGCAACGCTATAAGAGGGCTGAGCAAAGCGGTAACATAGCCAAACAACGGTTTGCTAGGAATGGTGTCAAAGGTTAGAGGTTCATGGCAATATGGGATGGCTTGATAAACAGGTAATAGGTAGCGCAGCATAGCGATAGAACGAAGCAACTAGCATAGCAATGATAGTAGTGAGATCCGAGGTAGCGGTCATCTTGCCTGAAATCCCGCTAGGAAGAAGAACGAGTCCATGAAGAAGACAAACGGACGTCGTCGAACGAATCCTCACAACTCCGGAACGGAACCGAAGCTAACGAGAGAAGCAAACCGAAAAGAAGCAAACAACATGGTAAACAACCATCGCATAATCATGGCATGATGCACAACCAAGTATGATGCATGTCCGGTTTAATGAGGCATGGCATGGCAAACTGCAACACACAAAACTACAAGTTAAGTGGAGCTCAATATGCAACGAGTTGCATATTGACGGAACACCACATCAATTATTTAGTTCTCTCTTGTTTAAGCTACCCAACAATATTAAATGTTGATTAACATGGCAAGGGGTGAAGCATAACAAAACTACCTAACTAGGCAAGTTTAAATGAGGCCGGAAGAACAAACAACAATTCCGGAAAAACCTCATATGCAATTTATGAATTTGCTACTGTTCTGCCCTAAAACATATTTTAACGTTGTTAAACAGGAAAATAAAGTGGACCATGATAAACTAGGCATTTTTCCACCCCAAATACATATAAAGAACATTTAAATCCGAGCTACGGTTATTTAGTTATGAATTAAATCATTTTAACATGGCATTTGAGAAAATTTAATCAAACAACATTTTAAACATTTTTAACATGGATGAAAGTGGCATATTATTAAACTAGACGAAAAACTAAGCATTTTACATGTTTGAATCATTTTAAACCGATGCACCATTTGTGAGTTATTAAATGCATGATCATGAAGGGTTTTTCTGTAAAACAGCAAAACACAGGATAATGCTAAAATCGTAGTGCAGGGAAAAAAAACATGACACTGGCCGAATCCACTGGCCCAACATGCACAGGACAGAGGGGCTCACAGGAGGCTCACCACTGGGCCGAGCCCAGGTCGGTGGAGAGGCAAGGCAGGCCGGCTGGCTGGGCTGCTTGTGGAGATGGACCGAGGCGAGGCGCGCTGGGCCTTGGCGCTGGTGGGTTTGGGGGAGCTGGGTCGGTGGAGGGAGGCAACGAGGCCCATCTTGGCGAGGGGCCCGCTGCACGCACGGTCGAGGAAGACCGCGCCCGGTGACGAACCCCGCGAGGCGGCGAGGACGAGGAGGCCAAGGGGCAGCGGTGACGGCGGATCCGTGAGAGCACCATTCCCGGCCGGATCTGGTCGGCGGCGGTGCTCGGGAGCGGGCGACGCGGGGCGCGGGGCGGGCGGAGGAGGCCAAGCGGGCAGGCGCCAGTCTTCTGCAGTATGACAATGACAGCGGGGCCGAGGGAGCTGGCGACAGCGTCATGCAGGAGGGCGGTGAGGAGGAGGAGCGCGGGGGGATCGGGTAGACGGCGGCGGCGGCGCCGGCGAGGCCTGTGCGCGGCGGCAAGGTTCGGCGAGGACGAGGCGCTTGGCGCGGGCGGCGGCGGATGGCTGGCGGGCCCGACTTCGGGCCCAGCAGGCGGCAGCCTTGACGGTGGCGGGCGCCACGTGGCGGCTCTTGAGTTCGCCGGGCGTGGCGCGGACGTGTCTGGGCGGAAAAAGGACATGTCCGGCGGCGGAGGTAGGTGGAGGCTAGGGTTTCGGGGGTTTGGACCGCGAATTTGGAGGGGGAGGGCCTATTTATAGGTAGAGGGAGCTAGGAGAGTCCAAATGAGGAGCGGTTTTCGGCCACGCAATCGTGATCGAACGACCGAGAGCATGGAGGGGAGTTTGGTGGGTTTTGGGCCATTTTGGAAGGGGTGTTGGGCTGCAACTCAAAGGGGGCTTTACGGTTTCCCGGTTAACCGTTGGAGTACCAAACGAGCTCCTAATGACACGAAACTTGACAGGCGGTCTACCGGTGCTATACCAAGGCCGCTTGGCAAACCTCGGGCCATTCCGAGAAAGTTTAACACCCGCACACGAAAGGAGAGAAGAGGGGGACGCCGGGGGACATAGGAGTGCCGGATTGCAAAATGGACAACGGAGAAAATGCTCGGATGCATGAGACGAACATGTATGCAAAATGAAATGCACATGATGACATGATAAAATGCAAATGATGACATGGCAAAGTGCAACACGCCAGCAAATGACATGGCAACGATGGCGAATAACTGGCGGACACCTGGCGCAACGAATCCGGGGCGTTACAGGTATTACCTCCATAGAGAGGGCCCAAACCTGGGTAAACATTGTGTCCCTGTCTCTTGTTACCATCGACCTTAGACGCATAGTTTGGGACCCCCTACGGAGATCCGCCGATTTTGACACCGACAATGATGTCTTTCATATACTCTATAGAAGGAGGCATTTTCAAGATATCAGTCAAGCGAGTATGCAAAAAGACTGGCCTCGGCATTTCAGCAAAGCGTTCAAATTCTTCATCATCTTTCTTTTTAGTTGAATTAGGTGGAAAGGGCATTGGTTTTTGAACCCACGGTTCACTTTCTTTACCATGTTTTCTAGCAATGAAGTCTCTTTTATCATATCTTTTATTCTTAGTTTGTGGGTTATCAAGATCAACAGGTGGTTCTATCTCAACATCATTGTTTGGTTCTTTATTATTTGTTTGAGTATTTTCATGAACCCCATCATTATCTTTTCATGATCAGAAGGTGAGTGTTCATTACCAGACTGAGTTTCAGCATCAGAGATAGAAGTTTCATTATCATTATCAGGAGGTTTCTCTATTTCAGGTTCACTAGAAGCATGCAAAGTCCTATCATTTTTCTTCTTATTTTTCTTTCTAGAAGGACTAGGTGCATCAGTGTTAACTCTTTGTGAATCTTGTTCAATTTTTTTGGGTGTCCCTCGGGATAAAGTGGTTCTGAGTCATTTTACCTCCTCTAGTTGCAACTCTAACAACAAAGTCATGTATATTATTATTCATTTCATCAAGCAATTCTCTTTGTGATTTAGCAACTTGTTCTAACTAAGTTTGAACCATAGAAGCATGTTTTCCAACACCTCTAACATCATTTAAGATTCTAAATAACAAGTCACTCAAGCGAGCAATCATATCAGAATTATATTTCAATTGTTTCATAACATTTGCATTGAAGTGATCTTGTTTGATAATATAGTTTTCAAACTCATAAAGGCATTGGCTAGGATGCATATTGTTAGGATTGTCATTATCATTGAACTTCATTAGAGAATTTACCTCTACCACCTTAGCCAGTGATGGTGTATTAAGCCCATGTATTTCTTCAATAGGAGGTAAATTTTTAACATCCTCAGCTTTAATACCCTTTTCTTCATAGATTTCTTTGCCTCTTGCATATCTTCAGGACTGAGATATAATATACCCCTCTTCTTCGGAGTGGGTTTAGCCGGTAGTTCAGGAAGAGTCCAATCATCATAATTTTTCAATATGTTATTCAATAATTCTTCAGCTTTCCCAACAGTTCGTTCCCTGAAAACACAACCAGCACAACTATCTAGGAAATCCCTAGAAGCATCGGTTAGTCCATTATAGAAGATATCAAGTATTTCATTTTTCTTAAGAGGATGATCAGGCAAATCATTAAGTAATTGGCAAAGCCTCCCCCAAGCTTGTGGGAGACTCTCTTCTTTGGCTTGCACAAAGTTAAATATTTCCTGTAAAGCGGCTTGTTTCTTATGAGCCGGGAAATATTTTTCAGAGAAGTAATAAATCATATCCTGGGGACTACACACACAACCAGGAGCAAGAGTATTGTACCAAGCTTTAGCATCATCCTTTAATGAGAACGGAAATAATTTAAGAATAAAGTAATAGCGAGTCTTCTCATCATGAGTAAAAAGGGTGGCTATGTCATTCAACTTAGTAAGATGTGCCACAATAGTTTTTGTTTCATAACCATGGAAAGGATCAGATTCAACCAAAATAATTTACTTTGGGTCGACAAAGAATTCATAATCCTTATCATCAATAAAGATAGGTGAAGTAGCAAACTTAGGATCACATTTGATTCAAGCATTCAGAGATTTTTATTTATACTTGCATCATAATTTCTCTAGATCATCTCTATCCCTACAAGCAAGAATATCTCTAGTTGTCTCCTCATTCATAACATAACCTTCTGATACCTTAGGCAATTCATATCTAGGAGGGCTAGTTCTAGCAGGTGTTTCAGGAGTTTCAGTTTCAAGCTCATCATCAGATTAAACAACATGATGTTGTATTACTTTAGCAATTTGTTCATCAATAAAGTCACCAAGTGGCACATCATTATCATCAAGCAACGTACTAGCATCATCATAAGCATTATCCATAGCAGAAGTATCATCATCAATAACTTGCGACATATCAGAATTAATAGCATGTGGTGGTGTTGCAAGTTTACTTATAACAGAAGGTGAATCTAAAGCAGAACTGGATGGCAGTTCCTTACCTCCCCTTGTCTTTGAGGGAAAAAATTTAGTCTTAGCATCCTTCAAATTCTTCATAGTGATAAAGTGATAGTAATCCCAAGTGACTCAACAAATATAGCTATGCTCCCCGGCAACGGCGCCAGAAAAAGGTCTTGATAACCCACAAGTATAGAAGATCGCAACAGTTTTCGAGGGTAGAATATTCAACCCAAATTTATAGATTGGACACAAGAGGAACCAAAGAATATGTGAAGGTATTAGCAGCTGGCTTGTCAAATAAACCACACCAGGAGATTAATTATCTGCAGCAAAGTGATCAGTAGCAAAGTAATATGGTAGTGACAACAGCAATAGTAACAGTAATAGTGATAGCAGTAATTTTGTAGCAAGTGCAACAATGACGATAGCAGTAGTAACTTAGCAAGAACAATATAAGATAAATTTGTAGGCATTGGATCGGTGACTTGTTGGATGATATTCACCATGAGACAGTTATAACCTAGGGCGATACGGCACTAGCTCCAGTTCATCAATATAATGTAGGCATGTATTCCGTAAATAGTCATAGGTGCTTGTGGAAAGAACTTGCATGGCATCTTTTATCCTACCCTCCTGTGGCAGCGGGGTCCTACTGGAAACTAAGGGATATTAAGGCCTCCTTTTAATAGAGAACCGGAACAAAGCATTAACACATAGTGAATACATGAAGTCCTCAAACTACGGTCATCACCGGGAGTGGTCCCGACTATTGTCACTCCGGGGTTGCTGGATCATAACACGTAGTAGGTGACTATAACTTACAAGATCAGATCTAGAACATGGATATAATGGTGATAACATAACCGGTTCAGATCTGAGTTCATCGCACCCAGGCCCAAAGTGACAAGGATTAAGCATGGCAAAGTCATAGCAAAATCAATCTTAGAACATAGTGGATCCTAGGGATCAAGCCCTAACAAAAGTAGCTCGATTACATGATGAATCTCATCCAACTCCTCACCGACCAGCGAGCCTACGAAGTAATTACTCACTCCCAGTGGGGAGCATCAAGGAATTGGCGATGGAGAAGGGTTGGTGATGACGAAGAACGAAGACCCCCCTCTTCGGAGCCCCAAACGGACTCTAGATATGGCCTCCGTCTCGTGGATCGCGATAATTCTTTCTCCCTTATTTTTTCTGGAAAAATAGGATCTTATAGCATCGGTCTCAAGGTCTGCAGGGCCACCAGGTGGGGACAACCCACCTGGGCACTCCAGGAGGGGGGCGCCCTGGTGGGTTGTGCCCACCCAGGTGCCCCCCTCCGGTGGATCTTAGCTCCAAAAATACTTATTTATTGTATAAAAAATCGTCGCAAAGTTTCGTTCCATTCACAGAACTTCTATTTCTGCACAAAAACAACACCATGGTAGTTCTTCTTAAAACATTGTTAGTCTAGGGTTAGTTTCATTCAAATCATGCAAATTATCACTAGGTTCATGTTCATCACCAGAATGTGTCTCAACATCAGAAATAGAAATATCATTGGGATTCTTAGGTGTGTCTATAGCAGGTTCACTAGCATGCAAAGTCCTATCAGTTTTCTTTTTCTTTTGTTACTAGGACTAGGTGCATCAGTATTAGTTCTCTGAGAATCTTGCTCAACTCTCTTAGGATGACCCTCATGATACAAAGGTTCCTGGGTCATTTTACCACCTATAGTCATAACCCTAACAACATTATCATTATTCTTACTATTGAACTCATTAAGAAATTCATCCTGTGCCTTGAGTACTTGTTCTACTTGAGTTGTAACCATGGAAGCTTAAGATCATTAACGGTTCTACTCATATAATCACCCAAGTGGTCAAGCATGTAAGCACTACATTTCAATTGTCTACTAACATAAGCATTGAAATTTTCTTGTTTAACAATAAAATTATCAAACTCATCCAAGCATTGGCTAGCTGATTTATTATGAGGAATATCACCTTCATCAAATCTATAGAGAGATATAACCTCTACTACCTATGTCAGGTTATCAAGACCATGTATTTCTTCAATAGGCAGTAAATTCTTAACATCTTCGGCTTTAATACATTTTTCTTTCATAGATTTCTTTTCCTCTTGCATATCTTCAGTACTGAGAAATAGAATACCCCTTTTCTTCGGAGATGGCTTAGGAGTTGGTTCAGGAAGTGTCCAATCATTATCATTACTCAATATATTATTAAATAGCAATTCACCTTGCTCAATAGTTCTTTCCCTGAAAACACAACCAGCACAACTATACAGGTGGTCTATGGAAGCATCGGTTAGTCCATTATAAAAGATATCAAGTATTTCATTTTTCTAGAGAGGATGATCAGGCAAAGCATTAAGTAATTGGAGAAGCCTCCCCCAAGCTTGTGGGAGACTCTTCTTCAATTTGCACAAAATTAAATATTTTCCTTAAAGCAGCTTGTTTCTTATGAGCGGGGAAATATTTTGCAGACAAGTAGTAAATCATATCATGGGGACTACGCACACAAGCAGGAGCAAGAGAATTAAACCATAACTTACCATCACCCTTTAACGAGAAAGGAAACAACTTAAGAATATAGTAATAGTGAATTTTTTCCTCATGAGCAAATAGGGTGGCTGTATCATTCAATTTAGTAAGATGTGCCACAACAGTTTCAGATTCATAACCATAGAAATGATTAGATTCAACCAAAGTAATCAACTCAGGATTGATAGAGAATTCATAACCCTTATCAGTAACAAAGATAGGTGAACTAGCAAAATTAGGATCATATTTCATTCTAGCATTCAAGGATTTTTCTTTCAACTTAGCTAACAGTTTCTTAAGATCCTCTATATCATTGCAAGCAAAGAAGTCTCTAGCAGTTTCTTCATCCATAACATAACCCTCAGGTACAAGAGGCAATTCATATCTAGGGGGGAATCATAATCTTTAGTTTCAATAATATCATCAATTTCAGTAATTTCATTCTCTCTAACCCTAGCAAGTTGTTCATAAAGAAGTTAACCAAGTGGCACAATATTATCAAGCAGAGAAGTAGTTTCATCATAAGCATCATGCATAGCAGAAGTGGCATCATTAAGAACATGCGACATATCAGAATAAATAGCAGGTGTAGGTGTCACAAGTTTACTCAAAACAAAAGGAGAATCAAGTGCAGAGCTAGATGGCAGTTCCTTACCTCCCCTCGTAGTTGAGGAAAAAAATCTTGGTTCTTTGATCTTTCAGATTCCTCATAGTGATCGACAGATATAAATCCCAAGTGACTCAGAGAATAGAGCTATGCTCCCCGGCAACGGCGCCAGAAAAAGGACTTGATAACCCACAAGTATAGGGGATCGCAATAGTTTTCGAGGGTAGAGTATTCAACCCAAATTTGTTGATTCGACACAAGGGGAGCCAAAGAATATTCTCAAGTATTAGAAGCTGAGTTGTCAATTCAACCAAGCCTGAAAGACTTAATATCTGCAACAAAATATTTAGTAGCAAAGTAGTATGGTAGTAGCGGTAACGGTAGCAAAAGTAACAGTAGCAGTTTTGTAGCAATCGTAACAATGGCAACGGAAAAGTAATGGAACAAATATCAATATGAAACGAGCTCGTAGGCAATGCATCAATGATGGATAATTATGTTGGATGGCATTCGTCATGCAACGGTTATAACATAGGGTGACATAGAACTAGCTCCATTTCATCAATATAATGTAGGCATGTATTCCAAGTATAGTCGTACATGCTTATGGAAAAGAACTTGAATGACATCTTTTGTCCTACCCTCCCATGGTAGCGGGGTCCTATTGGAAACTTAGGGATATTAAGGCCTCCTTTTAGTAGAGTACCGGACCAAAGCATTTGCACTTGGTGAATACATGAACTCCTCAAACTACGGTCATCACCGGGAAGTGTCCCTACTATTGTCACTCCGGGGTTGCCGGGTCATAACACGTAGTAGGTGACTATAACTTGTAAGATATGATCAAGAACACAAATATATTCATGAAAACATAATAGGTTCAGATCTGAAATCATGGCACACGGGCCCTAGTGACAAGCATTAAGCATAGCAAAGTTATAGCAACATCAATCTTAGAACATAGTGGATACTAGGTATCAAACCCAAACAAAACTAACTCGATTACATGGTAAATCTCACCCAACCCACCACCGTCCAGCAAGCCTATGATGGAATTACTCACGCATGGCGGCGAGCATCATGAAATTGGTGACGGAGGATGGTTGATGACGAGGTCGGTGTAGTGTGATTGCGACGCAACAAGACCGATGTTGTGGGAACGAGTATGACAGTAGAAGTAGGGGTACGTAGGAGAGGGAAGAGTCCTAGCTACAGTGAGGTTGTACACTCAGTTTTACGAGTTCAGGCCCCTCTCGGAGGAGGTAACAGCCTACGTCTCGGTGCCGCAGAGGCTTGTTGATTGGAGTGCTGAGTTACAGGGGGTGTAAACCCTGTGCAAGAGGGGAGGGGTGGCTTATATATAGTACGCCGACACCTCTCCATCCTCCATTACTCCAGGGTTCAATGAGAATACAATGTGATGCACGTTACTCATAACGCCTATATTAATTGATCTTCATGACGAGGAGTGAATGCCTAACCGTTGCTATCCAGGGGTGGCCCTAGGTCTTCTAAACTCCGAGTGGATTCTTCTCTTCCGAGTGAATAATGATGGTCGAGTGGAATTGAGATATCCGAGTGAGACCTTCTGTCGAGTGTATTGCAATTCATGAGGATTTCAGTCGGTATCTTCTGCTTAGCTTTATAGCCCTTGGACTCTTGTGTAATGTCCTTGGGTAGGCGTCTAGGTCAGGCCTAAGACCCTACCCTAGGTACATGTCCTCTTCATTAGCCCCCGAATGGATTGAGGACAGGGTGAAGAAGGGTTGAAGTTGATTCCAACCCAATTCAATGTCTCGGAGACATTTTCTCAGGGGCCTGAAAGTACGCTTGTATTTTAACCCTTCGTCAGTCGCCTCGATCGATTCTAGTTTCTGGAATTGGTGAGTGAAACATGCAGCACAGTATTGGGCAGATTGGATTTGGCTATCTTCGAAACGATCGACTGGTTCGCTGGACCCAGATTTCATGGGATTCGAAATCTGGAGTAGCACGCGGGTCAGGGCGTGGCATTGTAAGCAGAGCAAGTGGACAGGGACTCCTCAATCTACGCGCCACCTTTTTCACCACGTATCAAGCGAGCACCGGTTGCGGGATGTGCTAAGAATGCGCGGGCGCGCATGTTAGTCACTCGGATGCGAGGGCATTTAAGGCGACACTGCCGATGCGAGGTACTGTGCCTGCCATTCCCTTCTTTCTCCTCTGCCTCTCCGCCTCGTCTCCTCCAGCGCAATGCCCTTCTGCCTAGTCCTCTCGAGCTTTGCAACAGTGGCGAAGGACAAGACTAAGGCCTTGGAGCGCGCGAAGAAGTCGACGGTGAAGGGCAAGAAGCCAGCCAAGGGGTCATCCTCGCGGTCCGCTCTGCTGCCGGGCTGGATCCAAGGGGACTGGATCCCCTCAATGGTCTGAGTGGAATATTTGGAAAAACTTTTCGCTGACGGCCTGATCGCGCAGGGGTCTTGGAGGTTGCCGGAAGGGGAGATCGAACCTGAGACGTGCGACGACGAGCGAGTCCTCCTCACCATGCATGTAGAAAGAGGTTTCTCACTGCCCCCTCATCCATTTTTTCGAGGTTCCTTGAATTTCTTCGGCGCTCAGATCCATCATTTCCCTCCCAACACCATCTCATACCTTGCCTCATTCGTTTCGATGTGTGAGAACTTCCTAGGATGTCACCCGCACTGGGGATTGTTCAAGCATATTTTCACTTGCCGTTCTCAGACGGTGAAGAAAGCTAATCCGACTGACGGTAGGAGCTCTTTCCCTCCTATGACCTTTACTGAATCGGTTAGGGGTGGCAGTCGACTTGGTTTTACTGCAATGATATCCCGACTCCAGGTCAGTTGGTTGGTCTTCCTCCTTTCTCTCTAGAGAGACTCCACACTCCTTGTTCATTGACTGTGGAAGAGGACGAAAAGGGTTAGGTATCCATTTTAGTTGACACAGTTGTTGCTTGGTCCAGGGCGGAGTGATAGGCATGGATCTGTTGCTGGTGTTCCTCAGTCGCCGCATCCAGCCCTTGCAAGCTCGCGACCACCCCATGTGGTTGTACTCGGGCCCAGAAGACACCGCACGGACTCACCTAGAGGTCAGAAAGGAGACGATGGCCTAGTGTCTTTGGAGCGTTACTGGAAACAAGGATAACCCATGTGGAGCCAAGCGGAACCTGCCATTCAATGCCAAGAACTCTCCAGGAGAGGTCAGGAATAATTTGTCGAGTGTTTTGTCTTGTATTCTTCAATATGTAGATATTCTAGAATCCGACTAACATTTGCAACCTGTGCCTTGTAGGTTTTTACGAAGATGTATTCGCCCGTGCCGAATGGAGAACAACACCTTGGAGGAGCGGAGAGAGAGGGCGGGAGCGCCGACATTGATTATCCTGACGATAGTGACAATGACAACGATGACTCTGATGACAACAAGGAGGTCGAGTCACCACCATGCACCGAGCAACGCACCAAGCAATCACAAGACCCCGTAGGTGGCCACATCCAGGCAACGACGTCGAGTGCAAGAAACCAGAAGTGCACTCGGACATCAACTCCTCAGCCAATAGAGAAGACTACAAAGAAAGACAAAGTCGCTCCTCCTAAACCTCAGAAGGCTCTGCCCAGGATCAAGGTGGTTGTGCCCGTCGCTTCGACGTAAGTGCTTCTTTTTCTTTTCCTTTATTGTTGTTCTGGAAATTCTTGTTCGTTTGACTAACTGAGATTTTTGGATCTTCAGGGCCGCTACTTCTGGGACATCCCACATGGAGATCGACGAGGAGCAGAACGACGCAGATACTGCGGACATGGACACTTCTCAAGAATGTATGATACTGCAGATGTGCTCACCCCTCGTCAATTGTCTTGATGGTCGACTGGGATCTCACTATCGAGTGATTGTAGTGCCAACGGATGTTATCCAGCTTCTAGACGATGATGAGGACGAGCCTCCAAAGAGTACAGGGCGAAGAGTCAGAGCCTCGATCACTTCGGGGAACTTAAGCAAGAGAGTGCCTTCAAGGTGGACGTCTCACCCGCCGACTGAACCTGTTGTTCAAGAACTCGGTGGCTCGTCTCGAACTGCTGTTTCTTTCGTTGTCCCTCTATCGACTGCCCAGCCTCCAATGTTGACTGCTCAAACTTCTGATCCAGCTGGGCAACCTCAGATGCTGATCCCTCCAGCTGCATCACCAACACCAGCGCCGACTGAGTTCCCTCTGCATCATGTCCCGAAGGACCAAACAGGAGCTGCTAAGGAAGCAATGATCCAATCTGGCCTGATGATAGAGCGGCTAAAGGTGGTGTACAAGTCCAGCAAGGCTGCTTACGATGCCAGTTCTGCCCTCCAGACCAATGTCCGATTAAGTACGATTGTAAATTGATTTCCGATTGATTTTTCTTCGTCTTGAACCTAGCTCTGTTAGGATATGCTATCTAAAACTGCTGCTTTATTATTTGTAAGATGCACGTGGATGAGTGTTTTGGAACCTTTAATGTGCATATATCATGGGTCTGTGCCTAGAATCTGTACACCCACTGGGTAATTTCTTTTGTTGTGTAATTCTTCCACTCAAGTCAGTCATGTCATGTCGAGTGGGTATCTGGTCCAGTGGGGGCACGCTAAGTGCACCCACTGGGTGTAGTCCCCGAGACCGATGTCGAATGTTCGATTTGGCGGGGGTGAGGGAGTCCTGGATTAAGGGGTCCTCGGATGGCCGGACTATTAATATGAGCCGGACTATTGGGCTATGAAGATACAAGACAGAAGACTTCTTCCCGTGTCCGGATGAGACTCTCCTTGGCGTGGATGGCAAGCTTGGCAATTCGGATATGTAGATTCCTTTCTCTGTAACTGACTTTGTACAACCCCAGTCCCCTCCGGTGTCTATATAAACCGTATGGTTTAGTCCAGAGGACAATCATAATCATATAGGGTAGACTTCTAGGGTTTTAGCCATTACGATCTCGTGGTAGATCAACTCTTGTAATACTCATATTCATCAAGATCAATCAAGCAGGAAGTAGGGTATTACCTCCATAGAGAGGGCCCGAACCTGGGTAAACGTCATGTCCCCCGCCTCCTATTACCATCGACCTTAGACGCATAGTTCGGGACCCCCAACCCAAGATCCGCCGGTTTTGACACCGACATTGGTGCTTTCACTGAGAGTTCCGATGTGACGTCATCAAAAGGTTTGTGATGGCTCCATCAATCATCTACAACGACGTGGTCCAGGGGAAGGTCTTCCTCCCCGGACAAATATTCGTATTCGGCGGCTTCGCACTGCGGGCCAACTCGCTTGGCCATCCAGAGCAGATCGATAGCTACGCCCCTAGCCATTAGGTCAGGTTTGGAAGCTTGAGTTATGTTGCCGATATCCATGGAGACTTAATCTTCGATGGATTCAAGCCCATGACAGCCGCTCCTTGCCACCACGATGGACATGACCTAAATCTGTCATCGGACCATGCCCAGGAGATAGCGCATGTAACTGCTCTGGCCCTAGATCTGGAGCAGACCGTGTCATCCAAGGACGGGAAGCTCAACCCCGCCGCAGAAGCCGCAGACTTAGTGGTGTTAGAGCCGCACACAGATCCAACCTCAAGTGGGCCCTGTGTCTCCGGAGCCTCGGATTCGTCTCCGGCCATAGGTTCCGAACCGCGTGCATCCGCGCCCATCGAATCCGATCAGGCGCCGATCATTGAGTTCAGCTCTGCGGATATCTTCCGGTACTCACCTTTAGGCGACATGCTAAACTCATTAAAAGCCCTCTCCTTGTCAGGGGACTCTAAGCCGAACTATATCCGGCTTGAATTGGAAGCTGATAACGGAGAATTTCGCTTCCCACCCACCACCCACTGCATAGCCACTGTCGAAGACTTAACCGATATGCTTTATTACGACTCTGAAGACATCGACGGTATGGACGACGATGCCGGAGAAGAGCAGGCATAGAAACCACCGCCTACAAGACACTGGACAGCCACCTCCTCGTATGACGTATACATGGTGGATACACCCAAAGAGAACAACGGTGACAATGAGAAGGATCCAGTCGAGGATAAACCTCCTGAGATACAGCCAAAGCGCCAACGTCAGCGGCGCCGCTCTAAACCACGTCGTGGAAAAAACATCAATACCGGCACAGGAGAAAATAACACTCCAGATGATGCTGAAGACAATGAAGACCCCGTTGAGCCAACCTCCGAACAGGATGAACGGGAAGATGGGCAAGTTAGCCCTGATGAACAGGCCATCAACGAAGACTTGGAGGACAGTAACTACTTTCCACTCTCTGAGGACGAGGTGAGCCTCAGCAACGAGGACTTCATCGTTCCTGAGGAACCTCTGGAGCATGAACGCTTAAAGTGCCAGCTAATAGCCACCGCAAGGAGCCTGAAAAAGAAGCAGCATCAGCTTCAAGCTGATCAAGATCTGCTCAACGATAGATGGACTAATGTCCTATAAGACGAAGAATATGGCCTTGAACGCCCAACCGAAAGTTACCCGAAGCGCAAATTGCTACCCCAATTTGATGCCGAGGTGCTAGAGCCCATCCTACCAGCGCATAATGCGGCTAACCGACCACCACACGGCTGGGACAAAGCGCCAACCCAATCCAAACACCAGCCCACACTACCTCGCCGTAAAAACAGAGACACAACAGCTCGGGGATATACATATGACCTACGGCATGACCTGGAACAGAGCATCTCAGACCAGATCGATCTATGGATCACGGGGGCATGCCCCGATGCATGATGATGGCCACCCGGCCGGACGGGAAAAATATAACCACGTCCGGGCCAAAAACCACAAACGAACTTCATCCGAGCTACGTCACGACTTGGACCGAGATAGAGGGGCCGCACACCCCCATTGCTTCACTGATGAAGTAATGGAACATGAATTCTCGGAAGGGTTTAAAACCGTGAACATCGAATCATATGATGGGACAATAGACCCCGCGGTATGGATTTAGGATTTTCTTCTCCATATTCATATGGCCTGCGGTGATGATCTTCATGCCATCAAATACCTCACGCTAAAACTCAAGGGACCTGCTCGGCACTGGTTGAACAGTTTGCCCGAAAACTCAATTGGCAGCTGGGAGGACCTAGAAGACGCATTCCTCGACAACTTCTAGGGTACATATGTCAAACCTCCGGATGCCGATGACCTAAGTCACATAGTTCAATAGCCCGGAGAGTCAGCCAGGAAATTTTGGACTAGGTTCTTAACTAAAAGAACCAGATCATCAACTGTCCGGATGCCGAAGCCCTAGCAGCCTTTAAACACAACATCCGTGACGAATGGCTCGCCCGACACCTCAGTCAAGAAAATTCGAAGTCCATGGCAGCCCTCACGGCACTCATGACCCGCTTCTGTGCGGGCGAAGATAGCTGGCTAGCCCGTAGCAATAACAATACAAGCGTACCTGGCACTTTTGAAGCCAAAAACAGCAACGGCAAGCCCCGACGCAACAGACACAAGCGTCGAAACAACGGTGAAAACACCAAAGACACGGCGGTCAACGCCGGATTCAGTGGCTCTAAATCGGGTCACCGGAATAAGACATATAAAGGAAACAATCCGGGCCCGTCCAGTTTGGACTGCATACTCGATCGTTCATGTCAAATCCACGGCACTCCTGATAAACCAGCCAATCATACCAACAGAGAGTGTTGGGTTTTTAAACAGACCGGCAAGTTAAAAGCCGAGAACAAAGGGGTCGCAAAGCAAGGACGATGATAAGGAGCCCCGACCACCGAACACAGGGGGACAGAAGAAGTTTCCTCCCAAGTTAAAACGGTGAACATGATATACGCTACCCATATCCCCAGGAGGGAGCGCAAGCGCGCGCTCAGGGACGTCTACGCGATGGAGCGAGTCATCCCAAAGTTCAACCCATGGTCGTCCTGCCCGATCACTTTCGATCGCAAGGACGATCCTACCAGTACCCGCCATGGCAGTTCAGCCACACTGGTCCTCGACCCAATCACTGATGGATTCCATCCTACGTGAGTCCTCATGGACGGCGGCAGCAGTAGCCTGAACCTGCTCTATCAGGACACAGTGCGCAAAATGGGTATTGATCCCTTAAGGATCAAACCCACAAAAACCACCTTTAAAGGTGTCATACCAGGCGTAGAGGCCCGCTGTACGGGCTCAATCACACTGGAGGTGGTCTTTGGATCTCCGGATAACTTCCAAAGCGAGGAGTTGATCTTCGACATCGTCCCCTTCCGCAGTGGCTATTACGCACTGCTCGGACAAACCGCATTCGCTCAATTCAATGCGGTGCCACACTACACTTATCTCATGCTCAAGATGCCCGGACCACGCGGTGTCATTACAGTCAATGGGAACACGAAACGCTCCCTCCTTACCGATGAGCACACCGCTGCCCTCGTAGCAGAAGCATAGAGCTCTCTTTTCAGGACGAACCTTAATTCGGCGGCCAAGCTCCCAGACACTGTCAAATGAGTCTGAACTACTCTGCAGCAGGATAGTCTAGCTCGTCAAGAGCTTTACTAGCAATTCGGCCTCCTTCCCAGTCCTGATCAAACTGCAGCATTCGTACCGCGCGTACATAACTACGCACTCAAAATACCATGGGCATAAATGGAGGCACAGCTAGATCGTGGTCCATAATATGGCTGAACCTGTCCTGGACCCACATACTTTCACTTTTTCTTTTTCTTTTTAGGTTTATTTTTTCCTAGGCCCTTCCTGGCGACCTGATTGCCGGACCCATCAAGGGACAGATGCACCAAGACGGCAAGAAGCATGGACGTATAAGGGGATTTCCAGTTGGTCTCTTTATACAATCGTTATACCTGTTTTTGAGGACCTGCACGCAGCTCTCCCTTGGTTGTGGCATGTTAAATTGCCATGTTGCTTATCGCACTACTTGTATAAATACGCTTTGATGTATTAATTAAACTATAATGGAAAATAGCTGCAGCCCAATTTCTGCGGCATTAGCCCATTACTTCATTTTTCTTTTTTTCTTGATAACCCTATCAATTGCACCCGTACACTCTGGTACACCTTAATCGGCCAGGGGCTTCATTACACCCCATAATATGGCAACAAAGTCCGAACATTTGTTATAGTATAGTTCGACACCCCGAATTGTAGCATTATATGCATTGGCTCCGAATCATGTCTTTGGTCAATAGTTGGGTTGCCCGGCTCCTGTGCTTACTACCTTACGTTCTGCAATATCGGCTAGGATAGTAAAGGGAGAACTACTGCGATTGTGTCATGGTTCATCCGGATGCACACCCAAGTAGAGAAAGCCAAAAACTGACTGTCATGATGCGGCGTGAGCCGGCCAGCTATTCGAGAGGTTACAAATCTTTAGCGATTTTTCCGCATTATGCGATGAATCAGTATTTGTCCGATCAGGTGTTTACATCATCCCAAGTTTGGACTTACGAATACTAGGGGCTGAGCCTAAATTATTATTGTCAAACTCCTATGGCTATGTGAGGGTGATAAAGCCACATAGTCCGATTGCCTGGTTCGTTGCGCTAAACACCTCCTTTAAGGACCAAACTTTGGAGTAAAGAGTGTTTAGATTTATCCCGAACACCCCCGTACTACCTACGTGGAGGCGGAAGCCGAAGACTGGCCAACTCTCATATTTAACAATACAGCCGCACAGGAGGTGAAATTTTAAATAACAAGCACTATATTACATAACAATCTTGTTTCATCATACAGGACAGGATAACATGAATGTATTCATTCAAAAATAACATCCTTAGCACATTGCTCCGCCACAAGGCGGTACCCGTCTAGGACACTGTCAAAATACAGCTCGGTCGTGCGGTGCTCCTTGCCCGCGGGCGGTCCCTCGGTCGCAACCTTCACGGCGTCCATCTTCACCCAGTGCATATTGACTCGGGCGAAGGCCATGCGTGTGCCTTCGATGCATACTAATAGCTTGATGGCATCAAGCCGAGGGCAGGCATTGACTAGCCGCTTCACGAGCCCAAAGTAGCTGCTGGGCATAGCTTCGGCAGGCCATAGCCGGATTATCAAATCCTTCATGGCTAGTTCGGCCACCCTATGTAGTTCGACCAGCTGTTTTAGCTGATCACTAAAGGGCACCGGATATTCTAGCGCAAGGTATTGCAACGAAAATAGCTTCTCCGTAGAGCTCCCCTCTTCGGCTCGAAAGAATTCCGTGGCGTCTGAAACGCTGCGCGGCAGATCCGCAAACGCCACTAGAGAACTCCAAATCCGGGTCAGTAAGAGGAACCTTTTCTTCACATATTTTCTCTGCATAATAAAGGCCTTATCCGCCGCAATTTCTCTGGCCTCTTGGATTTCCTGGAGGGAGCCTTGGGCTTCAACCCGGGCATCATGTGCGTTTTGGCGGGCCTTATCTAGTTCGGACTCTTGATCCGCAAGTTTGTGCTCCAAGGACTCGCATTTCTTCACGGCGTCCTGGAGCTCCTGCTGGACCTCACTGACCCTGGCATTGTGCTTTTCACGGGCGGCCTTTTCCTTGGATGCTTTCTCCTCGGCCTCGGCCAGCACCTTCTTGAGGGTCTCCACCTCAGTCGCCGCTCCTAACAAATAAAATGGCACTTTAGGCAGCACAAATCATTCATCCTTCCTAAATATATACAAGGTTATTGCATACCTTGACTATCTTTCAGCTGCTTCTTCACACGGGCCGAGTTCCTCCTCGGTCCGCTCCAGACTCTGCTACAATCCGGAGACCTCGGCAGTATGAGAGCTCGCAGCCAGTAGCGATGCCTGCTTGTTCACATAGACATGTTAGGTTAGTCTCATGCAAAAATTATTTGATCCTTTGTTCGGCTTTTCTTTCCAAACACCGGACAGAGTATCAGGGGCTACTATCTGTACTGTGACATTCTTTTTACAATTACGTTGCTTACCTCAAAGCCTGTTAGAAGGCTTGTGCAGGCTTCGGTCAGTCCTCTCTTCGCGGACTGGATCCTCTCAATCACCATACCCATAAGGGTACGATGTTCTTCAACAATGGAAGCGCCTCGCAGCGCTCCCAACAAATTATCAAGTGCCTTTGGATGGATAGAGGTCACCGATGGAATAGGCGCACCTCCTTCTTTCGAAAGAAGCGGCTCGCCTAATTCCGGAGCCGTGTGGGTCTCCGGAATTGTATTTGGCTGGGGGCCAAATTGGATATGGCGCCCATCATCAGTATCCATGGGGGTTTGCTTCCCCATGTGTCTAGCAACCGAGGTTTCACCCTCCGGCGCCGCCCTGATGGCCTCCTGAGTCTCTCGCTGGCCTGGGATCCTTCGGGACAACACCTCGGTGTTATCCATGGCCTTGGGAGAGGAGGCCGCCGGAAGGGTCCCGCTGTCCATCGCCTCCAGGTCCAGCGAATCCCCCGAAGATGAGGATCGCTCGAGGTTGGACCGAGCCGGACTGCAAATACATGATTCAATATGTTAAAACAATAAATTAGAGATGTCGGATATATGAATGTGTCCGGGTACTCATGATTTGGCCAAGGGCTTGTCACTGGGCTGCCACTCCGAGCTGTTGTCGGTGGCCGCGGTGGACCTGTCCGGAAGGGAAGCTTTCCCCTTCTTGGACGCGTCAGCCTCCAGACGCGTGGAGGCCGACCTTTTCTTTCTCCCCCCTTCAGGGGGGTGGCTTTCTTCTTCTTCTTCCTCTTCCTCGTCGTCCTCGGCGGCGGTGGAACGAGTCTCGGCGTCTTCGGATGTCACGTCCGAAGTGCCCTTATTACGGAGGCCGGCTCTGGTCCCCTTGGCCTTCTTCTTGGCCTTTTTCTCTGGTTCTTGATAGGGCGCCGGAACCAGCATCTTCGTCAGAAGTTGAATTTCGGGGTCTTCGGGCAGCGGAGCCGGACACTTAATCCGCTCCACCTTCTTTTTCCAACCCTGAGAGAATTTGTAGGGAGGCTTAGGTGTCTTCCTCGAGTATGCAAGTAAAGGGCACACCTTGAAAACATGAAAGAACTTACCAGACTAGCGGGATGGGTCAGTTCATGCCCGCGGTCCTCAGTCATAGCCGGCCGTGTCTCGTTGGCCTTGAAGAGCACCTTTCAGATGTCTTCGTGCATGGTGTCGAAGAACTGTAGCAAGGTCTGGTGCTTGGCCGGATTGAACTCCCACAAGTGGCAAGTCCGGCGTTGGCACGGAAGGATCCGGCGAATGAGCATCACCTGGATCACATTGACGAGCTTGATTTTCTTGTTTATCATGTTCTGTACGTGCGTCTGAAGCGCTGTCAGCTCGTCCGGTGAAGACCAGTCTAGGCCTTTCTCCGGCCAGGAGGTGAGTCGCATTGGGGCTCCGGACCGGAATGCGGGAGCCGCGGCCCAGGTGGTGCCACAAGGCTCTGTGACGTAGAACCACTTTGATTGCCACCCTTTGACAGCCTCCACGAAGGAGCCTTCGGGGCATGTGATGTTGGGCATCTTGCTCACCATGGCGCCTCCGCACTCCAGGTGTTGACCACTCAACACCTTCGGCTTCACATTGAAGGTCTTCAGCCATAATCCGAAGTGAGGTGGGATGCGGAGGAAGACCTCACACACGTCAATAAATGCCAAGATGTTGAGGATGGAGTTGGGGGGCAAATCGTGGAAGTCCAGCCCGTAGTAGAACATGAGTCCGCGGACGAACGGGTGGAGAGGGAATCCCAGGCCGCGGACGAAGTGGGAGATGAACACCACCCTCTCATGGGGCTCCGGGTGGGGACGATCTATCACATGGCCGGAAGCCGGTGGGCGATTTACTTGGCCAAGTACCCATCCTCCTGAAGCTTCGTAATGTCTTGCTCCTTGATGGAGGAGGCCATCCACTTGCCTTACGCACCGGATCCGGACATGGTTGGAGTGATTTTCTGGGGCCGAAAGGATGAGAACTTGGGAGCTGGAGCTCGAGAATGGGGGAGGCAGAGAGAAGGCGTGGGTGAAAAGGGGTGAATCTTTATTTCTTTATAAAGGCAGTGAATATCAAGCACCTCCCCACTCGCCTTAAAACTCGCCTATTCCCCAAGGGCCGTGCAGATGACACGGTTGGGTTACCCATGCCCATATTGATGAGAATCCGACAATAAGGGGACACGATCTCTGCTTTGACAAGACGTGCCAATGAAACCACATCTCAAAATATGGAGCGGCAGGCTAAAAAATGGTTCGAATAATGGCCGGGCGGCAACGTGATGTCACGCTACAAAAAGTTGTCAGCGGATTGGACTCGTGAAATATTATACTCTCTACGGTTGTGTGTCGGATTTGTTTTGCAGAACCGGACACGTTTCTGTGTTTGAAGACTATTTTGGAGTATTCGGAGAAGGAACCCGCCTTGCAATGCCGAAGACAATCTGCATGCCGGACACCTTGTCATTGAAGCCTGGTTCAGGGGCTACCGAGGGAGTCCTAGATTAAGGGGTCCTCGGACGGCCGGACTATTAACATGAGCCGGACTGTTGGGCTATGAAGATACAAGACAGAAGATTTCTTCCCGTGTCCGGATGGGACTCTCCTCGGCGTGGATGGCAAGCTTGGCGATTTGGATATGCAGATTCCTTTCTCTATAACCAACTTTGTACAACCCTAGTCCCCTCCAGTGTCTATATAAACCGGAGGGTTTAGTCCATAGGACAATCATAATCATATAGGCTAGACTTCTAGGGTTTTAGCCATTACGATCTCGTGGTAGATCAACTCTTGTAATACTCATATTCATCAAGATCAATCAAGCAGGAAGTAGGGTATTACCTCCATAGAGAGGGCCCAAACCTAGGTAAACATCGTGTGCCCCGCCTCCTGTTACCATCGACCTTAAACGCACAGTTCGGGACCCCCTACCCGAGATCCGCCAGTTTTGACACCGACAGGGGGTCTTTAGAATATGTTTGTGTGTAGCTGGTCCAGTGGGAGCATGTTGAGTGCACCCACTGGGTGTAGTCCAGACATTGTCATTGCAGGCGATCGTGAGGTCTAAACGAGGATTTTTTTTTTCTTCCACTCGGGCCGGACAGGCTGTGCCAAGTGGAAGATCTAACCAGTTGGGGCATGCTGGGTGCACCCACTAGGTGTAGTCCCCGAGACCGCTGTCGAATGTTTGGTTCAACGGTGGTCTTAGAACTCCTTTGATAATCAACAATCTGAATTTACTCTTCCCCACTCGGAAGTAAAGGGTCTTTCGTTTCATCGACTGAATTGTCTTTTTGTTGATTGCAGAAATCTTGTGAACTTGGGACTTAGTATGCTGCCTTGGAGAAGGAGAAAACCCAACTTCGACTTGATCTGGAACTTGCCAGGAAGAATCTGAAGGATGCTCAAGATGAAGTGAAGACCATGGGAGGTAACAGCTCACTGACTGTATGCTTTGTCATTTCTTCTTTTCCATCCTTTGAACCGAGTGATTCCACTCGAACAGATGTGGGTAGTGAAAACCGTCAACTCCAAGCATGACTGAATAATGTTATTTCTTTAGACAATATGAAGTAGGCGTTGGAGAGGAAGGACAATGATCTTTCAGGGGCGCAGAAGGTGGCGCATGAGAAGACTGAAGCGGCTGAGAGGAAGCTAGCTTCAGTCGACAAACTTGAAGAGGAAAACGCCAACCTGAAGACTGTTGTTGACGAAGTGAAGAAAAAAGTTGCACAGCTGCGAGAGAAAAAGGTTGCCCTGGCTGACAAGGTCAACCAGCTCACTCAAAGGGGGGACGAGCCGGAGGCTTACTTGGGTGGACTTGCTAAGAAGATGTACACCCTGCTTGAAGGTATCATCTGAGTGAACCTAGAAAACCTTTTATATAATTCTGCTGTCGAGTCACTTTTCTCCCTCGTGCAGAGTTCTGTCAGGATTTAGAGCAGGAGACCAAGGGAATTAAACCAGGCTTGGACCCCACAAAGTCACTCGTCAAATATGAAGCCATGATGAATGTAATGTGACTTGAAGCTCGTCTTGACAGCATCTTGTGGTACATTGCTCGACTGAAGGTTGTGCTGACAAAGAAAGACCAAGAGCTGTGGCCAGAGGACAGACTTCAGAATGACCTCGAGTCACTGATGTCTCGGCTCAATGAAATTCCTAGTCGAGTGCAGGCGTGGAAGAAATTAGCTGCTCGCTGCGAAGCCGACGTAGCTCTTTCACTCGTC
The DNA here is from genome assembly GCA_021437245.1 of Aegilops speltoides. Lineage (NCBI taxonomy): Eukaryota > Viridiplantae > Streptophyta > Magnoliopsida > Poales > Poaceae > Aegilops > Aegilops speltoides. The sequence continues at coordinate 238,669,449 of CM038147.1, forward strand.
AAAGTCCATTGCAAGGATGCCAAGGAAAAAAACTTAAGGCTCTCCAAGTGGCTAACATGAAGAAACTCCAGTTCCAGTCCTTCATGGAGACCTTTATTGAAGTAGCCAGCCGCATAGCTGACGGTATCAACTTGGACACCTTCGTCGAGCCAGCGAGTCCTCCTCCTGCCGAGTGAAGAAAAAACATTAATGATTCGAACTTATTTGCCTCGGAATGCCGAGTGATCGTGCAACCATTAAACTCTTTCGGGCCTGGTGCCCGAGTACTTTTGCTTGCAGTCCTGAAACTTGACGGATTTATCCACATATAGCTTTTCTTGCTTTCAGAATGTTCGGTGTGACCCGATCTTTTGACTTAGGCGAAAACTGGTTCGCGACTATGTCCCTGAGTGTGAGGATTGTTCTCCACTCGGAGTAATTTTTAACTTAGGCGAGTACGGGTTCGCGGCTAAGCCCCCGAGTGGGAGGATTGCTCTCCACTCGGAGTAATTTTTAACTTAGGCGAGTACGGGGTCGCGGCTAAGCCCCCAAGTGGGAGGATTGCTCTCCACTTGAAGTAGTTTTGTAACTTAGGCGAAACTGGTTCGCGGCTAGGCTCCCGAATGGGAGGATTGCTCTCCACTCGGAGTAGATTTTTAACTTAGGTGAGTAGGGGGTCGCGGCTAAGCCCCCGAGTGGGAGGATTATTTTCCACTCAGAGTAGTTTTGTACCTTAGGCGAAACTGGTTCGGAGCTAAGCCTCCAAGTGGGACGGTTTCTCTCCACACAGAGTAGATTTTTAACTTAGGCGAGTATGGGATCGCGGCTAAGACCCCGAGTGGGAGGATTGCTCTCCACTCGGAGTAGTTTTGTAACTTAGGCGAAACTGGTTCGCGGCGAAGCCTCTGAGTGGGAGGATCACACTCCACATGGAGTAGATTTTTAACTTAGGCGAGTACGGGGTCACGGCTAAGCCCCCGAGTGGGAGGATTGCTTTCCACTCGGAGTAGTTTTGTAACTTAGGAGAAACTGGTTTGCGGCTAAGCCTCCGAGTGGGAGGATTGCTCTCCACTCGAAGTAGTTTTGTAACTTAGGTGAAACTTGTTCACAGCTAAGCCCCCGAGTGGGAGGATTGCTCTCCACTCGGAGTAGTTTTGTAACTTAGGCGAAACTGGTTCGCGGCTAAGCCCCCAAGTGGGAGGATTGCTCTCCCCTTGGAGTGATTTTTAACTTAGGCAAGTACATGGTCGCAACTAAGTCCCCGAGTGGGAGGATTGCTCTCCACTTGGAGTAGTTTTGTAACTTAGGCAAAACTAGTTCGCGGCTAAGCCTCCGAGTGGGAGGATTGCTCTCCACTCGGAGTAGTTTTGTAACTTAGGCGAAACTAGTTCACGGCTAAGCCTCCGAGTGGGAGGATTGCTCTCCACTCGGAGTGGTTTTTAACTTAGGCGAGTACGGGGTCGCAGCTAAGCCCCCAAATGAGAGGATTCCTCTCCACTCGGAGTAGATTTTTAACTTAGGCGAAGCTGGTTCACGGCTAAGACACCCACTCGGGGATTTGAACACTTGTTTACGCGAGAGCAATCATTAAGAGACTACAGGAATCATGTATTGAGAAACGACTTAACAAGTACTCTTATTACATCCTGACAATCAGATTGTCAAGTATAAAAACGATGAAGAAGATCTGCGTTCCAGGAGCGCAGTTCATCTTTCTTCTGAGCTAGGTTGTAAAGATGATATGCCCCATTGTGAAGCACTTTGGTGACGACGAATGGGCCTTCCCATGCAGGGGAGAGCTTATGAGGCTGTTGTTGATCCACTCGGAGCACAAGGTCTCCCTCTTGAAATGCTCGACCTTTGACGTTTCTAGCCTGGAATCGACGAAGGTCTTGCTCATAAATAGTCGACCGGATGAAGGTCATCTCTCGTTCTCCCTATAGAAGGTCTACAGCATCCTAACGTGCTTGCTCTACCTCAACTTCTGAGAAAAGTTCCACTCGGGGTGCATTGTGAAGTACGTCACTAGGAAGCACGGCTTCAGCCCCGTACACCATGAAGAAAGGGGTTCGGTTAGTGGATCGGTTGGGAGTTGTCCTCAATCCACACAAAACGGATGGCAACTCAGTTACCCAAGCTCCAGCTGCGTGCTTAAGGTCACCCATGAGACGAGGTTTCAGACCTTGGAGGATCAGACCATTTGCTATTTTAGCTTGACCATTCGACTGTGGGTGCGCAACAGATGCGTAATCCACTCGAGTGCCTTGGGAGGCGTAGAACCCTCTGAACTCTTCTGAATCAAAGTTTGAGTCGTTGACTGTGATGATGCTTGCGGAACTCCGTATCGGAATATAAGCTCTCTTATGAAACTGATGGTTGTGCTTGAGTCTAAGTTCTTGATAGGCTTAGCTTCAATCCACTTGGTGAACTTGTCGACTGCCACAAGTAGATGAGTGAAACCACTTCGGCCGATCCTCAGCGGCCCAATCATGTCCAATCCCCACTTAGCAAATGGCCAAACGAGTGGAATAGTCCTCAAGGCAGATGCGGGCTTATGGGACATGTTTCAGTAAAACTAGCAACCTTCACACTTCTCAACGATCTCTTTTGCAACTTCATTGGCCCGTGGCCAATAGAACCCTCCTCGGTATGCTTTGGCCACAATGGTCCGAGAGGACACATGGTGACCACAGGTCCCCGAGTGGATCTCAACCAATATTAGTCAACCCTCTTTTGGAGAGATACATCGCTGAGCAGCGCCAATAACACTGTCTCTGTAGAGTTGTCTGCCTACTACTATGAAGGCCTTGGACCCGCAGACGATCTGACACACTTCAACTTCATCTTCTGGAAGCTCCTGCCTGAGCATATATGCAATATACGGCACTATCCAGTCAAGGGTGATTACAAGAATCTCCATAACTAGATCGATAACTACTGGCACCTCGACTTCAGTCGGATTGGTAGGACTTATTGGTTGGGGAGGTTCCTAAGTAAAGGGATCCTCTTGCACTAACAGGTAAAGGAGATGCTCAAGACACTGCTAGGGATAGGCTTCCGAATGGAACCTATCTTCGCCAGATTGTCAGCTGCTTGGTTCTTGATTCGGGGAATGTGGTGAAGCTCCAAACCCTCAAAAATTTTCTCCAACTTCCTCACTATGTTGCAGTATCTAGTCATGGCAGGGTTTCTGACATTCCACTCCTTCATCACCTGATTGACCACCAAATCCGAGTCACCGTAGACCATCAGGCGACGGACGCCGAGTGAGATAGCCATACGCAACCCGTAAAAGAGTGCTTCCTACTCAGCCTCGTTATTGGAGGAATCAAAGTAATCTGGAGGACATAATTGAGTTTATCACCTCTCGGGGACACCAGGACCACTCCGGCACTAGAACCATTCAACATCTTAGATCCATCAAAAAACATGGTCCATTGTTCCGAGTGAACTTGAATCGGTTGTTGTTGTTCAATCCACTCGGCCAAGAAATCCGCGATTGCTTGAGACTTGATCGCCTTCTTTGCTTTGAACATGATATCCAACGGAAGAAGTTAAATTGCCCACTTAGCACTCGATCGGTTGCATCTCGATTGTTCAAGATTTCGGACAATGGAGCGTCATTGACGACTGAAACTGAGTGGTCTTGGAAGTAATGTGCAACTTCCTTCGTAGTCAAATAAATTCCATAGACAAGCTTCTGTAATGTGGATACCTTTGCTTGGATGAAGTCAACAATTCAGAGATGTAATACACTGGGCATTGAACTTTATAGGCCTTGTGAGGGAGTCCTGGACTAGGGGGTGTCCGGACAGCCGGACTATCATCGTCCGCCGGACTCCAAGGCCACGAAGATACAAGATTGAAGACTCCGTCCCGTGTCCCGATGGGACTTTCCTTGGCGTGGAAGGCAAGCTTGGCGATACGGATATGTAGATCTCCTACCATTGTAACCGACTCTGTGTAACCCTAGCCCTCTCCGGTGTCTATATAAACCGGAGGGCTTTAGTCCGTAGGACATAACATCCATTACAACAATCATACCATAGGCTAGCTTTTAGGGTTTAGCCTCCTTGATCTCGTGGTAGATCCACTCTTGTACTACCCATATCATCAATATTAATCAAGCAGGGCGTAGGGTTTTACCTCCATCAAGAGGGACCGAACACAGGTAAAACATCGTGTCCCTCGTTTCTGTTACCATCCGCCTAGACGCACAGATTGGGACCCCCTACCGAGATCCGCGGTTTGACACCGACATTGGTGCTTTCATTGAGAGTTCCTCTGTGTCATCACCGATAGGCTCGATGGCTTCTTCAATCAACAACAACGCCGTCCAGGGTGAGAATTTTCTCCCCGGACAGATCTTCGTATTCGGCGGCTTCGCACTGCGGGCTAATTCACTTGGCCATCTGGAGCAGATAGAAAGCTACGCCCTGCCATCGAGTCGTTCGAAGCCTAAACTTCACGGCCGACATCCGCGGGGACTTGATCTTCGACGGACTCGAGCCACAGCCGAGCGTGCCACGCTGTCACGATGGGCATGATTTAGCTCTGCCGCCGGATAGTGCCGTGGTGGCCGCACACGAATCTGCCCGGCCCTTAGTACGGAGCCGATCGCGCAGATCGAGGACCGGTGGCTGGACACCGCCTCGGGGGCTGCAATTTCCACGGTGATGGAGCCGAACACTAACCTTGTCCCCTGCAAAGCTCGTAACTCCGAGATGCCGGACTCCCTGCCGGACTCCGAACCTGCCGCGCCCCTGCCAATCGAGTCTGATTGGGCGCCGGTCATGGAGTTCACCGCCGCGGACATCTTCCAACACTCGCCCTTTGGCGACATCCTAAATTCCGTAAAACATCTCTCGCTATCTAGAGAGCCCTGGCCAGATTATGGCTAGGATGGTTGGGATGCAGACGACGAAGAAATTCAAGGCCCACCCACCACCCACTTTGTAGCCACTGTCGACGATCTAACCGACATGCTAGACTATGACTCCGAAGACATCGATGGTATGGACGACGATGCCGGAGACGAACAAGAACCAGCGCCTACATGGCACTGGAAGACCACCTCATCATATGACATATACATGGTGGACACCCCAAAAGAGGGGGACGGCGAAGAGGCAGCAGAGGCAGATTCCTTAAAGAAACAGCCCAAGCGCCGGCGTCAGCGGCGCCGCTCTAAATCCCGCCACAGCAAGAATGGAGATTACGGCACAGGAGATAATAATACCCCAGAAAGTGCCGAAGACAATCCCCTCCAGCAAGATTCAGCGCAGGAGGATGCAGAAGCAAGCCCTCACGAGAGAGCGGCAGATGAAGAGGTCAAGGATGATAATTACATACCTCCTCCAAAGACGAGGCAAGCCTCAACGACGATTTAATTCGTGCCGAGGATCCCGTCGAGCAGGGAGCGTTCAAACGCAGGCTAATGGACACAACAAATAGCCTAAAGAAAAAGCAGCGGAGCTTCAAGCTGATCAAGGCCGATGGCGATAGATGGACCGAGGTCCTCACGGCGAAGAGTATGAACTCGAGCGCCCTCAAAAGCTACCCAAAACGCAAGTTGCTCCCCGATTAGAGGAGGAAGCATACATACCTTCATCACCAGCGCTGTCTGCCGACCGACCACCTCGTGGTCGCGACAGAGAGGCATCGAGGCCCTCCACCAAGACCGTACCCCGGCATCGCTCGAAAAGTACGAAGCCACGAGGGAACGCGCCGGACTTGCGGGGCATATTGGAGGATAAGGCAAGACAATCCAGATCTATCTATGGATCACGTGGGCGCCCCACGACCCACGACGAACACCGTCGCGCCGGATACAACAACTCCGGCCGGGCCGAACACAACAGACAACGCTCACTCGAGCTACGTCGTGATATTGCTCAATATAGAGACGCCGCACACCCGCTATGCTTCACTAACGAAGTAATGGATCATCAAATCCCTGAAGGGTTTAAACTCGTAAACATTGAATCCTACGATGGCACAACAGACCCCGCGGTTTGGATCGAAGATTATCTCCTTCACATCCATATGGCCCGCGGCGACGATCTCCACGCCATAAAATATCTCCCACTCAAGCTTAAAGGACCAGCTCGACAATGGCTTAACAGCTTGCCCGCAGAGTTAATTGGGTGTTGGGAAGACCTGGATGCCGCATTCCTCGACAACTTCCAGGGCACATATGTGCGACCACCAGACGCCGATGACCTAAGCCACATAATTCAGCAGCCAGACGAATCGGCCAGACAGTTCTGGACACGGTTCTTAACAAAGAAAAATCAAATCGTCGACTGTCCAGACGCAGAGGCCCTCGCAGCCTTCAAACGTAATATCCGCGACGAGTGGCTAGCCTGGCACCTAGGACAGGAAGCCGAAATCCATGGCTGCCCTCACATCTCTAATGACCCGCTTCTGTGCGGGAGAGGACAGATGGCTAGCTCGCAGCAACAACCTCAGTAAAAATTCTGGCAGTCCGGATACCAAGGACCACAATGGCAGGTCGCGTCGAAGCAAAAATAAACGCCGCATTAACGGCGACGACAAGGAGGATACGACGGTCAACGCCGGATTCCGAGGCTCTAAACCCGGTCAGCGGAAGAAGCCATTCAAAAGAACCACTCCGGGTCCTTCCAATTTGGACCAAATGCTTATGCGAAATACATGGCACCCCCGAAAAACCAGCTAATCACACCAACAGAGACTGTTGGGTATTCAAGCAGGCAGGCAAGTTAGTTGCCGAAAACAATGACAAAGGGGCTGCATAGCGATGACAAGGAAGAGACCCGGCCGCCAAACAGTAGAGGACAGAAGGGTTTCCCCCCACAAGTGCGAACGGTAAACATGATATACGCAACCCATATACCCAAGAGGGAGCGGAAGCGTGCACTAAGGGACGTATATGCGATGGAGCCAGTCGCCCCTAAGTTCAATCCATGGTCCTCTTACCCGATCACTTTCGATCGAAGAGACCACCCGACCAGCATCCGCCATGGCGGATTCGCCGCATTGGTTTTAGACCCAATCGTCGATGGATTTCACCTCACAAGAGTCTTGATGGACGGCGGCAGTAGCCTGAACCTGCTTTGTCAGGATACAGTGCGCAAGATGGGCATAGACCCCTCAAGGATTAAACCTACAAAGACGACCTTCAAAGGCGTCATATCAGTGTTGAACCCAATTGTGCGAGCTCACCACACCGAAGTGGTCTTCGGATCCCCGGACAATTTCTGGAGCGAGGAGTTAATCTTCGACATAGTCCCGTTCCGCAGTGGCTATCACACTCTGCTCGGACGAACTGAGTTCGCAAAGTTCAACGCGGTGCCGCATTATGCATACCTCAAGCTCAAGATGCCAGGCCCTCGTGGAGTCATCACGGTCAACGGAAATACGGAACGCTCCCTCCGAACGGAGGAACATCTGCATGCTCTCGGCGAAAGTACAAAGCAGCCTTCTAAGGCAATTTTCGAGTCCGGCCGTTAAATGGCCGGACACGGCCAAACGTGCCCAGAGAAACATCAACCAAGACCACCTGGCATGTTCTGAGCACGCGTAGCAATGCGGCCCCAACCCCAGCCCTCGCATGATTGCAAGACCAACCCTCCGCGTACATCATTACGCTTTGGAGATACCATGGGCGGGGGAGGGGCATGACCACAACAGACCCAGAGTGCGGCTTGACCACACCAGGGGCTCACAAGTGTGTCTCTTTTTTTTAATCTTTTCTTTGTATACACAGGACTCCGTTCACCAGAGGCCCTGTCCGGCGGCGAACCCGCCGAACTCACGATGCAACAGCCAGGGAGGCAAAAGGCTGCGACGAACACTCAGGTGGTCTCCATTACGAGCATTAAATTCGATTATATACACCAGTCCACAGCCCACCCCTGGAGGGGGACATGTTTATTTAGTCCAATCCCTTGCTTACCGCACTATTTGTATCTTTCCGCACTCATAGCAGAATTCCTTCAATAAATAATGCAGCATTTTTTGCCTATTATCGCATTACTACACATATGTTCATTAATGACATCTTGCACCCGTATATTTTGATACGGCCGAATACACCAGGGGCTTATGTTCCACACATTATGGTGTGATAAGTCCGAACACTTTCACAAGTGCGGCACCCCGAACTTATAGCATTATATGAATCGGCTCCGAATCATGTCTTGGGTCAATAGTTGGGTTTGCCCGGCTCCCACGTTTTGGTGCCTTACGTTCCGTTCATCGGCTAAGGTGGCACCGGGAGAACCATCGCGATTGCGCCCGGTTGAGCTGGGCGCGCCTTAGTGGAAAAGCTAAAACCGACAGTATGATAAGGCGAGAGATGGTCGCTGTTCGAGAGGTCTTTTCGGTCCCTAAAGACTTATGCCGCTTGAGCGAAATGCGGATAATGTCCGATGAAGGCATGGATAGCGCCCAATTTGGTCTTCCGAATACTAGGGGCTTCGCGAAATTTAAAATTATAGAATTCTATGGCTAAGTGATAGTGTTCAAGCATTATAAGTCCGGTTGCCTTGTTACGTTGTGTTGGCGCCTCCTAGATGGACCCAAAGATGGGAACAAGAGTGCTCAAGATTATCTCGAACACCCCAAACTTTCGTGGCTTGGGGGTCAAGCCAACGACTTGCCATCTCTCGATTTTATAAGCGGCCGCCTGAAGGTAATATTTTAAATTAAACAAGCGTTGCGTAGCGCATATGAACAAAGTTTTCAGCGCACAGGATAATACATAGCGAGTTTACTCAATAATTACATCTTTGGGGAACTCATCCGCAATCTTGCGGGCACCCTTCAGGACAGTCTTATAATTCATCTCGGGCGTACGATACTCCTTGCCCGCTGGCGGCGCGTCAGTGATGAGCTTCTCCGCATCCAGCTTGCCCCAGTGCACCTTTGCGCGGGCAAGGGCCCGGCGAAAGCACCTTCAATACAAAGGAGCACTTGATGACCTCCACCGAGGGCACGCATCCACCACCGCGCCGCAGGCAAGTAGCTCCTGTGCATGGCATGTCTAGGCCATAGCCGGACTATGAGGCCCTTCATGGCCTCCTCAGCTACCTTGTGGAGCTCGACCAGCTGCTTCAGCTGGTCGCTAGGGGGCACCGGATGGCCGGCCTCGGTGTACTGAGACTAGAAGACCTTCTCCGTTGAGCTCCCCTCCTCGCCTCGGTAGAATGCAGCGGCATCGGATACACTGCGAGGCAGATCTGCAAACGCCCCTGGAGAGCTCCGAATTGGGTAAGTGTCAGGTAGTTTACATTAACATGCTTGCTTTGCATGAAAAATGCCTTACCCGCCGCTATTTTCTTCATATCCTCAACCTCCTGAAGGGCCTTACGGGCCTCGGCCTTGGCGGACTTGGCACTTTCGAGAGCCGAGGCGAGCTCGGACTCTCGAGTCTTTGAGTCGCGCTCCAAACTCTCATGCTTTTCCATGAGACCCTGGAGCTCTTGCCGCACCTCCGCCACCCATGCCTCCTGCTTTTCTCGCTCTGACCGCTCCGCGGCCGCATTGCGTTCGGCCGCGGACACAGCCTCCTTTAGGGCTGCCACCTCGTTTGTGGACCCTACAGTACCCATGTTATCCTTGTTATTTTTTGCAACCTAAATCCTTTTCTGTAGGGTAACTTTTCAAAGTGGTGTCACTCACCTTCTTTGTCCTCGAGTTGCTTCTTGGCACGGCCGAGCTCTTGCTCGGACCGCTCGAGATCCTGCTTCAACGCACCAACCTCCGCAGTCAGTGTGGCAAAGGTCAGCAGCGCATCCTGCAAACCCATATTAACATACTTTTTAGCAACCCTGCGTATATCTTTTTAGATCCTTAGTCCGGCTTTTCTTTCCGAACGCCGAACTGAGCATCAGGCGCTACTGTCTATGCGGTATTACATTACATAATTTTAACTTCTTACCTCAAAGCCTGTTAGAAGGCTGCTGCAGGCTTCGGTCAGCCCGCTCTTGGCAAGCTGAACCTTCTGAATCACCGCACTCATGATAGTGCGGTGTTCTTCCTCGATGGAAGCTCCTTTGAGCGCCTCCAACAAGTTGTCCAGCGCCTCCGGTTGGACGGGGGCCGCCGGTGTCACGGTCTTGCCCTTCTTGCGAAGGGGCCGCCTGCCGGACTCTGGAACCACTGCAGGTTCCGGCGTAGAGTCTGGCGCAAAGTCCGGGAGGCTGCCTTGCGGCGCCTCCGGAGCCTCCTCTTGATGGGCCCTCTCTTGGGATCCCACCTCGGCGTCCTCAGCGGCGCGAGGGGTAGAGGCAGTCGGAATGGAATCCACATCCGACGCAGCCAACGACCCGCTCGACGAAGCGGGGAGATCATCGTCGGCCGGACTACGGGTTGTATGCAGCATTAGAAGGACACTATGTGACATGACAAGAAATTATAAACCATTCAGGAATCCGGATACTTACGATCTTGCCGGAGGCCTGGCCCTTGAGGGCCATTCTTCTTCGCCAACGTTGGTGTTGGCGGAGCTGTCCGGGGGAATAGTTCTTCCCTTCTTGGACCCTTCGGCCTCCCCTGTGGGGGAGGCCTTCCTCTTTCTCTCTCCCTCCTCTGGGAGAGAGTCTTCTTCCTCCTCATCTTCGGGGGAGGAATCCGCCTCGGAGTCGTCGGACACCTGAAAACGAGAACTCTTTCGAGTCCCCGTGGCCACCTTCTTGGCCTTCTTCTCCGGCACCACGTGCGGTGCGGAACCAGCAACCCGCTAGGCAGGCGTCCACCGGGTCTTCGGCATGGGAGCCGGCGGATGAGCTGCTTGGCCTTCTTCATCCACTCTGTCAAAGGAAAAGGGAGATTGAAACACGCTTAGGGTCGAACTATTAACAACAAGTGTCCCATAAAGGGGTAGAATCACTTACCTCGTCAGCTAGATGCTGTGAGTGAAATCCGCGATCTTACGTCATGCGGATGCGAAACCAGCGCCCTTAAACAGCACCCTCCAGCGCCTTTCAGCGTCATGTCGAAGAGCCCGCTCAATGCCTGGTGTTGTTCCGGATCGAATTCCCACAGATTGAATGCCCATTCTTGGCATGGGAGAATCCGGCGGACGAGCATGACTTGGACCACGTAAACCAGCTGAGCTTCTTATTCACCACTTACGGATACGGGCTTGGAGTCCGTCGGCTCCTTGAGTTACCCCACAAGAAGCCCTTCTCTTTCCGGAGGTGAGCTGCGTGAGGATTCAGATCTGAACTTCGGGGCCGCCGCCCACGTAGGGTTCTGTGGCTCGGTGTTGTAGAACCACCCCGATCGCCACCCCTTGACGGATTCCTCGAAGGCCCTTGAACCAAAGGGCGTTGGGCATCTTGCCCAACATGGCGCCTCCGCTTCTGCTTGAGTGTCCTTCACTACCTTCGCTTGACATTGAAGGTCTTGAGCCACAAGCCGAAGTGGGGCTGGATGCAGAGGAAGGCCTCGCACACGAGGATAAACGCCGAGATGTTGAGGATGAAGTTCGGCGCCAGATCATGGAAATCCAGGACATAGTAGAACATGAGCCCCCGGACAAAGGGGTGAAGTGGAAAGCCCAGTCCGCGGAGGAAATGGGGAAGGAAAACGACCCTCTCATGGGGCACAGGGGTGGGGATGAGCTGCCCCTCGTCGGGCGGCGGGTCTGTGATGTCGCCGAAAGGTATCCGCGCTTGCGCAGCTTTGTGATGTGCTCCTCCTTAACGGTGGAGGCCAACCACTTGCCTCCGCTCCGGACATGGTCGGAGAAGGTTGAGACGAGATCATAAACTTGGTATTTGGAGCTCGAGTCTTGTGAGATGGATAAGCAAAGGAGGAAGAAGGCGTGGGTGAGAAGGTGAATCCTTATCCCTTATATAGGCGGACGAAGACTATCGTCCCCACCGCCTGGTAAAACTCACTTATCTCCCAAGCGCCACCATCAATGGCGCGTTGGTTTCTACGTCTGTATTGATGAGAATCCCAGAATAAGGGGAACACAATCTCTGCTTCGACAAGACGTGCCAAGGAAACCGCTTCGCTAAACGCGCTGAGGCGGTATAATAAAAAACGATTCAAGTAAAAGGCTTGGTAGTGGCGTGACGTCATGCCGCAAAATACGCAGCAGATTGAACTTTTGTACATTTATTTCTCTCTACGGTGGAATGTGGAATTTGCTTTGCAGAGCCGGACACTATCCTGGTGTTCACAATCTTCTTTGGATTATTCGGAGGAGGAACCCGCCTTGCAATGCCGAACATTATGCTTACTGGACTCATCGTCATTGAAGCCGGTTCAGGAGCTCTTGAGGAGTCTGGACTAGGAGTGTCCGGACAGCGGACTATCATCGTCCGCCGGACTCCAAGGCTACGAAGATACAAGATTGAAGACTCCGTCCCGTGTCCGGATGGGACTTTCCTTGGCATGGAAGGCAAGCTTGGTGATACGGATATGTGGATCTCCTACCATTGTAACCGACTCTGTGTAACCCTAGCCCTCTCCGGTGTCTATATAAACCGGAGGGCTTTAGTCCGTAGGACATAACATCCATTACAACAATCATACCATAGGCTAGCTTTTAGGGTTTAGCCTCCTTGATCTCGTGGTAGATCCACTCTTGTACTACCCATATCATCAATATTAATCAAGCAGGACGCAGGGTTTTACCTCCATCAAGAGGGCCCGAACCTGGGTAAAACATCGTGTCCCTCATTTCCTGTTACCATCCACCTAGACGCACAGTTCGGGACCCCCTACCCGAGATCCGCCGATTTTGACACTGACACCTTGCCTTCTTCTTCTCGCTCCACTATGAGCACTGTACTGACGACTTGACCAGTAACCGCAATATATAACAGTAGAGGCTCTTTGCTGTTCAGAGCAGCAAGCACCGACTGGGTGGAAAGCAGGGATTTGAGCTCCACAAACGTTTCTTCGGCTTCAGGAGTCCATTCGAATGTATTAGACTTTTTCATCAGTCGGTAAAGAGGCAATGCCTTTTCACCAAGACGTGAAATGAATCGACTCAATGCAGCGAGATAGCTTGTGAACTTCTGAACATCATGCACACGCACAAGGCGTTTCATTAGGAGAATTGCACCGATCTTCTCGGGATTGGCATCTATCCCTCATTCAGAAACGAGGAAGCCGAGTAATTTCCCTCCAGGAACTCCGAATGTGCACTTTGACAGATTCAACTTGATGTCATATCTTCTCAGATTGGCAAAGGTCTCTGCAAGGTCAGTCAGCAGGTCGGAACTCTTGCGTGAGTTAACCACTATATCATCCATGTAGGCCTCAATGTAACGACTGATCTAAGTGAGCAGACACTTCTGAATCATGCGCATGAATTTGGCGCCAGCATTTTTGAGACCAAAAGGCATGGTTACATAGCAAAAACACCCGAATGGGGTGATGAAGGCTATTTTTATTTCGTCGGGCCCATACAGTCGGATCTGATGGTATCCGGAATATGCATCAAGAAAAGACAATTGCTCACATCCCGCGGTTGAGTCAACTATTTTATTGATGCGAGGGAGAGGAAAATGATCTTTCAGGCAGGCCCGATTGATATGCTTGAAATCGATGCACATACGAGTGAATTATCCTTCTTGGGGACCATGACGACGTTGGTGAACCACTCAGAGTGGTATATCTCGCGGATGAACTAGCTACCAGGAGTCGAGCCACTTCCTCGCCAATCGCCTTCCTCTTCTCCGCAGAGGACTGACGGAGATGCTCTTTCACTGGTTTGGCTTTGGAGTCAACACGCAACAGTGCTCAGCCAGTCCCCTGGGTACACGTGACATGTCTAAAGGTTTCCATGCAAAGATGTCCCAGTTCTCACGAAGGAACTGGATGAGCGCGGCTTCCTATTTGCTGTCGAGTGTCATTGAGATGTGAGTCGGAGCAGCTGTGGGATCCTCCGGATGACTGTGAACTAGCTTCGTTTCACCGGCCGACTGAAATGCAGATTCAGATGTAGGCTTATTGGCTCGGAGAAAATCACTCGGATCAGCATTCTTCTTGTATTCTTCCAGTTCCACCACTGCCATTTGCTTGTCAACGATCTTGGACCACTTCTAGAGGCCTTCCTCCGCTCTCTGCCTGTTCCTAGATACCATGATCACACCCTTGGGCCCGGGCATCTTCAGCTTAAGATACATGTAACATGGATGGGCCATGAAACGAGCATATGCTGGCCTACCCAGAATAGCATGATAGGCACTATGGAAATCCACTACCTCAAATGTCAACTTCTCCTTGCAAAAATTCTTGGAATCACCAAAAACCACATCCAGAGCAATCTGTCTGAGTGACTTTGCCTTCTTACCTGGGATCACTCCGTGGAACTGCATGTTGCTTTCACTGAGTTGAGACACTGGAATGCCCATCCCCTGGAGGGTCTCAGCGTACAGAATGTTCAGAAAGCTGCCACCATCCATGAGAACTTTAGTCAGTCGGGTGCCCCCAATGACTGGGTCAACCACCAAAGCTTGCCGCCCAGGAGTAGCAACTTGAGTTGGGTGATCAGACTGATCGAACATAATGGGAGTCTTCGACCACTTCAGGAATGTTGTAGTTGCCAGAGCAACCATGTTCACCTCTCTGTTTATGACTTTCAATCGACTTTTGCTTTCAACATCAGCAAAAATCACCAAGGTAGCATTGACCTTCGGGTAACCATCAGTCTTTTCCTCATCTTCATCTTTTTCAGAGTCCTTCTCAATGAGGAGCATGCACTGTCGGGTGGTGTGTTTGGGCAGAATCAAGTTACCCTCTTCATCCTTCTTCGTGTGAATGTGACACGGCAAATCCAGAACGTCCTGGCCGGACTAGTCCTTCAACTTTTTGGGCACCCACAGCCCCTTGGGTTTTCCTTTAAACTTTCCTTGGGTATTTACCACTGCAGCTTCAGCCTGTCCGGTGGCTTCGGCTTTGTGTTTCTTTTCCGACTAGGGTTTCCACCCCCGGTGTCATGGTCGACTGTCTTCCCTTTGTCATTGCGGAGTCGGTCTTCATCTTCGCCATTTGCATACTTAGTGGCTATTTCCATCATCCGATTCAGAGTCATGGCCCCAGAGCGACCGAATTTTAGTGTAAGCTCTCTGTACCGCATGCCTTCCCTGAAAGCACAGACGGTTTGGTGCTTTGAAACATTCTCCACCAGATGATGAAGTGTAGTCCACCGCTGGATGTAATCTCTCAAAATTTCATTCGGCTTTTGGACACAATGCTGCAACTCAGATAACCCAGCAGGGCGCTTGCAAGTGCCTTCGAATGTCTTGATAAACACTCGGGCCAAATCCTCCCAAAAGAATATGCTTCTAGGAGCCAACTGATTCTACCAAGCCCTGGCAAAACCTCCAAGCATCAAGGGGAGGTGCTTCATGGCTACTTTGTTGTTGCCTCCACCGATCTGCACTGCCACTCGGTAATCTTCCAACCATGTGTCTGGCTTTGACTCGCCGATAAACTTTCTCACTCCCGCAGCTAATCTAAAGTTGGAGGAATCTCAGTTGCTCCAATGGCTCTACTGAAACAATCGGGCCTGGTGACGAACGCCCTGCTTCCACTCGGACGATCTCTGTCCAGCCGTTCTCTGTTAGCTCTACCTCTGTCAACTAGGCCCTATACGAGGACTGACCTCTCATCAAACCCAGGCTCTCTTGGATCAACTAGAACTCTCCGCTCGTCACTGTACGAGCCCCTGTCTTCATACTGTCGGGGCACGTACAAACCACCCCTCGGAGGGGGCGTAAGCACTTGATGGTGGTCATCACGGTGATATCGAGGATCAAACTGCCCGTGGCCTCAACCAAGGTAGTGGTTCTGGCGATAACCACGATCTTCACGCTGCGGAGGCAATCTTGGGCTGTGTGCCAACTAAACTGTGTCCGCCATGACAGACCTGTTGTGAATCCTGTTGCACGACTGAGAAACAGCCGAGTTCTGTTCCCGGCCGCCCTAAGCAGTGCCTGAATCTGCTGCAACCCTCTACCAGCCTTGAAACGGGATGATTGGATCGAATCTGCAATACATGCAGCTGTTGCAACATTCTGGATTAGGGTATGGTATACGTGACACTCCTCTTGAGGCCCAGTCAGAAACAATTGTCACTGTCGTCGACTGGAACTTGGAATTTGCCTGCGGGCATGGTCATCCAGTGCTTGCTGAAGATTCTCAAGGCGCATACGCTCAGCCAGGGTGGCTAAGCGCGTAGCCTCCAAGGCCCGAGCCTCGGAGGTCTCCCCAACGATAGGGGTCTGGAGAGCTTCATTGTTTTTGCGATGCAGCTCCTCCCTCTGCTCTGCAGTGAGGGCTTGGGGGTTGTACTCGTTGTTGTTGCGCGACGAGCCACCATTGTCGCCTCTGCCATAGCGAATCCGAGCGGACTGCACTGGGAGCCGACCATGAGGACTTCCGCCGTAGGATCATTGCTCTCACACTCGGAAAGTGTATCCGAATGGCCAGTCGGCAGATCGAACAACCCTTAGAGAGATTCATCGGGCTCAATCGCCGCGATTTGAGGGGTGGTCGACTGACGAGCCACCGCATGCTTCACCCACCGCTGGAGCCGCTAACGACCAAATTACTTGCGGTGACGGATAATGGGAAGCGAAGGTGCTACAAGAGCCGACCGATACTGAGTCGACGTCTGTCGCAGGAGGACGCCGTAGGCACTCGCGCGGAAGTGCACCGCCCCGTGAATGGGGAGAGCTGCGATGTTGACGGGGCTTCTTGGATCCAAGTGGAGTCGTCGGCGATGAAGGTGAGCGCGCCGAGACGGATCTCGCGACCCAAGGACAATCCACCGTCGGAAACCATGTTGATGAAGATCGAAGATTGCAACCTCACCGGAAGTCGCTCAGACGCTTGCCCCATGGTGGGCGCCAACTGTCGTGGGAACAAGTCTGACAGTAGAAGTAGGGGGTACGTAGGAGAGGACAGAGTCCTAGCTACGGCGAGGTTGTACACTCGGTTTTGCGAGTTTGGGCCCCTCTCGGAGGAGGTAACAACCCTATGTCTCAGTGCCACAGAGGCTTGTTGATTGGAGTGTTGAGTTACACGGGGTGTGAACCCATGTGTAAGACGGGAGGGGTGGCTTATATAGAGTACGCCGACCCCTCGCCGTCCTCCATTACACCAGGGTTCAATGAGAATATAATGTCATGCATGTTACTGGTGACGCCCGTATTAATTGATCTTTATGACGAGGAGTGAATGCCTGACCATTGCCATCCAGGAATGTCCTTGGGAAGGGTGTCTAGGTCAGGCCTAAGACCCAACCCTAGGTACATGTCCTCGTCAACCGGCATGACAACTGAGTGTGAGTCAAAACGAAGATGGCATGCAAAGTGTGTGAGTGATTATGTAACTTGTCAATGTGGCAGATCGAATGCACTTGTTGAAGTTAAGGATCTGACTGGTGATGAAGTACTTGACCAATCAGGAAAGTGTCATTCTGAATGAGCTATAACCCTCGAGTACGCCGTAGCCCCCAAGCATACTACGGGCTTTGACAATGGATATGTCAGAATATGAGAAATATAGTTTTGAATGGATAATTTGTAATTCATCGAGTCGAACTGGGGTAAAGATGAGGAGAAGCTTCCGAGTGATGCTCGAAAGAGGCAAACTCGCAAAGGAGTGAAGTGTGCAGTTTGATTATAAAAGTGACTTATCTGTCTCATGCTCAACGAGACGATGAGGCTTATGTCGTTGACACGATGAAGAGGACTTCACGGAGGGGTAGGCCGGATGTGTTTGAAATCAACAGAGTAGCAAGGTCGGTGTTGTGAAGTGCTAGGATTGATGCGGTGACTGAGACCGAGAAGCGATAAAGTTGGCACACAAAGTCGTCGAGTGGTCGCGCAACTTGTGTATAAAAAATAGCACAAGCTAACGTAATAATTTCTCAATGAAATTTGATGTGTGCTGAAATGATTTGTGTAAGTAACACCCATAAACACCCGCTGGGTGTGCAAGGGGCTTGCTTGTTCAGAACCAACAAGAGTCTAGAAGAGCGAAGGAATTTACGAACTTGACGAAGTGAATGATCCAACTTGATGTGTTAGAGCGACAGACTCAAATAAAACGTCAGAGTAGTGTTCCAACGGATTCGCAGCCCCCCAGGACCGATGCAAACTCGAAATGAAGAACATATGGTGTTCGTGAATGACGTATGCGTTAAAATGGAAGTTGGACTCGGAGTCAAATAACCAGTACTAAGCAAGTACGTGAAAAAAGCAACCGAGCGTAGAGGCACACTCGGTGGCATGGCCTCCAAGTGAACGTGACGTGTGCATTACGAGATACTCGAGAACGCGGAAATAACATAATGTAGTGCATCTAGAATGACTTAGTTGTCTGAAGGCGCACGAGTGGTCGAGTGGTGAAGATGTGTTCAATCGATGGCGATGCACGGGGCGGTCGATTGATGTAGATGTGTCTCACCGAGTGGCGACACGCAGGGCAGCCCAGTGATGAGAATGTGTCTAATGACCCACAAGTATAGGGGGTCTATCGTAGTCCTTTCGATAAGTAAGAGTGTCGAACCCAACGAGGAGCAGAAGGAAATGACAAGTGATTTTCAGCAAGGTATTCTCTGCAAGCACTAAAATTATCGGTAATAGATAGTTTTGTGATAAGATAATTCGTAACGGGTAACAAGAACTAAAAGTAACTAAGGTGCAGCAAGGTGGCCCGATCCTTTTTGTAGCAAAGGACAAGCCTGGATGAACTCTTATATAATGCAAAGCGCTCCCGAGGACACATGGGAATCGTTGTCAAGTTAGTTTTCATCATGCTCACATGATTCACATTCGTTACTTTGATAATTTGATATGTAGGTGGACCGGTGCTTGGGTGCTGCCCTTCCTTGGAAAAGCCTCCCACGTATGATTAACCCCTCTCACAAGCATCCGCAACTACGAAAGAAGAATAACGGTAAACCTAACCATAGTGAGGGAGTCCTGGACTAGGGGGTGTCCGGACAGCTGGACTATCATCGTCCGTCGGACTCCACGACTATGAAGATACAAGATTGAAGACTTCGTCTCGTGTCCGGATGGGACTTTCCTTGTGAAAGCACATTTGCTCCCTGGGTGGTTTTGGTAATTAATGACAACATACTTTGTGGTTGGACTAATGCTTTTATCAAGTATGTTTCAGGAAATTCAATCACATTGGCATGGCAAAAGGACTGAAGAGGTGGACCCCTAAAATGCTAAGGCAAGCATTGGCAAAAGCTCAAGACTCCATTTTTGGTTTAGTGATCCAGGATCACATTGAGTCCATAGGAAAGCCAATACTATTAAAAGGGGATGAGGTTATGATGATGATCTGGTTGCTCAAGTGCTTAGTGATACATCTCCTAAACTATCAGCAACTCTCACTGCCAAATACACTCATAAGTAATCTCGGTCCCACCGATTTTCCAAACTCAGTCACACCGAGATGAACCACCTCAGCCACAAAGCCAAACCCTAGAAATCTCGGATTTTTCGATTCGAACTCGGTCTCACGAAACTTGAGTTGCCAAGCTTCAGAACCTTCATCATCAAATCGGTGTCACCGAGATGATGAAGTCGGTCCCACCGAGATTGGCAAGCTCCTGTCTTTACACGAATCGGACTAACCGAGATTGTATTTTCGGTCCCACGAAAATCCCAACGCTCACATGATTTGAACTTTCGGTCTCACCGAGTTGTCAACTTCGGTCCCACCGAGATTGGTCAAATGTGTGTAGCGGTTGGATTTTGTGTGGAGGCTATAACTACCCTCCACCCCTCTTCATTCGTGGAGAGAGCCATCGAAAGAACTACCACTCCTACCTTACATTTACGAGAAGAGAACTACCTACCCTTGTGTTGAGGTCAAGTTACTCCACTCCCACCATATGAAGCTTGATCTCTAGCCTTCCCAAGTTGCTTTCCACTCAATCCTTTCTTCCACCACAGCCAAATCGGTGAGGAGAGTTGAGTGTTGGGGAGATTATCATTTGAAGCACAAGAGCAAGGAGTTCATCATCATCAACACCATCTATTACCTTTTGGAGGGTGGTGCCTCCTAGATTGGTTAGGTGTCTCTTGGGAGCCTCCGTCGAGATGTGGAGTTGAACCAAGAAGTTTGTAAGGGCAAGGAGATCGCCTACTTCGTGAAGATCTACCCCGAGTAAGGCTAGCCCTCCGTGGGCGTAGGCCATGATGGCATAGACAAGGTTGCTTCTTCGTGGACCCTTCGTGGGTGGAGCCCTCCGTGGACTCTCACAGCCGTTACCCTCCGTGGGTTGAAGTCTCCATCAACGTGGAATGACGATAGCACCACCTATCGGAACCACGAGAAAAATCTCCGTGTCTCCAAATTGCGTTTGTTCTTCTCCACTTCTCTTTACTACTTGTGCAATTTACTTTCCGCTGCCCATACTCTAGAATTGCTTGTGTAGTATGCTACTTGACTTGTGTGATATGCAAAATCTACCAAAAACTTGTCTTTGTCAAAAGGCATAATTTTTATCTTGTCAAGTAGTCTAATCACTCCTCCTCTAGACACTCTCACCTTCTTCGATCCTACAATTGGTATCAGAGCCTTGGTCTCCATTACTTTGGTTTACACACCATTGGAGGAAGATGGACGTGTCTACGTTTGGGAGTGTTAGCCATAGAGTGCCTATTCTTAATGGAGTGTCCTATAACTCGTGGAGGATTGAAATGCTTATTATCTTTAAGATGTATAACTTGCGCAAATATGTTGAAACCCCATATGTGCCTCCATTTGACCCCTTGCACCCTACCATGGATGAAGAGCTTGATTTGCTTCGTAACCTTAGAACTGTAAATCTTATCATTAGAGGGTTACCCGATAATTTGCTTAAGCTCGTTACAAACTTTGAGTGTGCCTATGCTATGTGGAAGTTCTTGGAAGACCTTTATCCGAACTACTCTTTGAGAGGTCTTGATGAAATTCTATACAAGACTATTGAATTTGATATGATGCGCCCCAATGATCCCGACTTTGATAAATGCTTCTTTGAGCTTCGTGATCTCATGAAAAAGAAGGGTGATCCTTGTCTTATTAATGCTCTAATTAGAAATGCTCTTGTATTGCATTCCGATGATTATTGTCACATTGACAAAACTAATGCAAGTAGTTGTCAAATTGACCTAGGTGTTGATGATGAACTATCTATGGGTCAATATGATGATGAGCATGAGCATGATGATGATTACTCCGATTTGGACACCGAGCTAGACAAGATCATGAAGAGTCTCAATCTTATGGCAAATTTGAGAGACTACATATCCGGTGGAAAAGAGTGGATTCTTGATAGTGGATGCACCGATCACATGACCGGAGACGAAGACATGTTTCGAGAGCTTGCAAAGAATGATGGTCCACGCAAGTATGTGACTTTTGGAGACAACTCCAAGGGTAAGGTACTTGGCCTTGGTAAGGTGGCCATATCTCATGATAGCTCTATTCAAAATGTCATGCTTGTAGAATCACTTGGATACAATCTACTTTCCGTGTCTAGATTAGCTGACTTTGGATTCAATGTGCTATTCACCGAAGTAGATTGCCAAGTCTTTCGTCGTGACAATCATAAATGGTATTTACCGGTATCCGTAGAGGTGATCTATATATTGTTGATTTCACTAAGAAAGCACAACCTAGAACTTGCTTCATTGCTAAATCCGCTAAAGGTTGGTTATGGCATAGAAGGCTTGGACATGTTGGTATGCGTAATCTAGACAAGCTAATCAAAGGTGATCATATTCTTGGTGTTAAAGATGTTTTCTTTGACAAAGATAGACTCTGTAGTGCTTGTCAGGCAGGAAAACAAGTAGGTGGAAGTCATCCGTGAAGAACATCATGACCACAAGGAGACCGCTTGAGCTTCTTCATATGGATCTCTTGGTCCCAATGCTTACAAAAGCCTTGGTGGTAACTCCTTTGGTCTAGTTATAGTTGATGATTATTCCAGATTTACGTGGGTATTTTTCCTTGATGACAAATCACAGGTTCAGAGAATCTTCAAAACCTTTGCGAAAGGCCCAAAATCAATTTGAGGTGAAGATCAAGAAAGTTCAGAGTGACAATGGAATGGAGTTCAAGAACACCCATGTAGACTCTTTTCTCGATGAGGAAGGGATTCTACATGAGTTCTCGGCTACGTACACTCCTCAACAAAATGGAGTTGTTGAGAGGAAGAACCGAACGCTCATAGAGATGGCGAGAACGATGCTTGATGAATACAAGACACCGAAGCACTTTTGGGGTGAAGCCGTCGAGACAGCTTGTCATGCTATCAACAGGCTTTATCTTCACAAGCTCCTCGGCAAGACATCATACGAGCTCCTCACTGGTAACAAACCCCAAGTGGGATACTTTCGTGTCTTTGGTTCGAAATGCTATATCCTTGATAAGCATCGTCGGTCTAAATTTGCTCCTAAAACTCATGAAGGCTTTTTTCTTGGTTATGGATCAAACTCCCACACCTACCGTGTCTACAACAATTTCGCCCGAAAGGTTGAAGAGACAGTAGATGTGAAGTTTGATGAATCTAATGGCTCGCAAGTAGAGCAAATGCCTATTGATGTAGGAGACAAGGACCCATCGGAAGCCATTCAAGATTTATCTATTGGAAAGATTCGTCCCATGGAAGTGAAGGAGAGTACCTCATCTACATATGTGGAGCCCCCTACCTCACGGCAAGATGAACCTCAAGGCAACATGGAGGCCTCCACAAGTGGAACTCACCAAGATGAGGAAGTGCAACAAGAAGATCCACCACAACCTCCTTCTCCACCGCCTCAAGACAACACCAACAACAATGAAGAAGAAGAGGAAGATGAGGATGATGAGGAAGCTCAGCCACAACCACAACAAAAGCTATCCCGAGTCCGAGCAAGAGTCAAGAAAAATCATCCCGTGGAACAAATGATGAACGACATCGACTCCGGGAGAATTACTCGCTCTAAAACTCGCTTAGCTAACTTCTGTGAGCATTACTCATTTATCTCTAGTCTTGAACCTATGAAGGTAGAAGAAGCACTTGAAGACCCGGATTGGGTGAACTCTATGCACGAAGAGCTACACAACTTCGAGAGGAACAATGTATGGACTTTGGTAGAGAAGCCCAAGGATGATCAAAACGTCATTGGAACCAAATGGGTGTTTCGGAACAAGCAAGATGAAGATGGACAAGTCATCCGCAACAAGGCTCGTCTCGTAGCTCAAGGTTACACACAAGTTGAAGGTATGGACTATGGTGAGACCTATGCCCCCGTTGCTAGACTTGAGTCCATTCGCATTCTTCTTGCTTATGCCAATCACCATGATATTACTCTCTATCAAATGGATATTAAAAGTGCTTTCCTAAATGGTGAAATAGAGGAGGAAGTATTTGTGAAACAACCTCCGGTTTGTGAATCCTAAAAGCCTAATCATGTTTACAAGTTGCACAAAGCTCTGTATGGTCTTAAACAAGCTCCTAGAGCTTGGTACAAATGCTTGACTAGCTTTCTTCTTGAAAAAGGATTTGAGATTGGAAAAATAGACTCAACGCTATTCAGGAAAAGGGTTGATGGTGAACTATTTGTGTGCCAAATATATGTTGATGACATTATCTTTGGTTCAACTAACCCTCATTTTAGCGAGAAGTTTGGAAAGCTCATGTCAGAGAAGTATGAGATGTCCATGATGAGTGAACTCAAATTCTTCCTTGGGTTGCAAATCAAGCAATCTAAGGAGGGTACCTTTGTCTCACAAACAAAGTACACTAAGGATCTCTTCAAGAAGTTCAACATGCAAGAAAGCAAAGGTATGAGAACCCCATGCCTACAAGTGGACATAATGACTTGACAAAGATGGAGAACCCGTTGATCAAAAGGTTTACCGATCTATGATTGGTTCTCTACTATATCTCTGTGCTTCTCGTCCCGACATAATGTTGAGTGTATGCATGTGTGCTTGATATCAAGCAGCCCTAAAGAATGTCATCTTAAAGCTGTTAAAAGAATTGTGAGATATTTGATACACACACCAAACTTTGGCATTTGGTATCCTAAGAGGGCCTCTTTCGACCATGTTGGCTATTCCGACTCGGACTATGCGGTGACAGGTTGATAGAAAGTCAACTTCGGTGCGTGTCAATTCCTTGGTCGATCCCTTGTGTCTTGGTCCTCCAAGAAACAAAATTGATATCATTATCCACCGCCAAGCAGAATATATTGCTGCTGGTTCATGTTGTGCTCGATTGCTATGGATGACACAAACGCTTAAGGATTATGGGATACATGTGAGACATGTTCCTTTGCTTTGTGACAATGAGAGTGCGATTAAGATTGGACACAATCCGTGCAACACTCTCGAGCGAAACATATTGAAGTTCGTCACCATTTTATTCGTGATCACATTGCCAAGGGTGACATCAATCTTAAGCATATTCGTCTTGACAAACAACTTGCGATATCTTTACAAAACCTCTTGATGAGAAAGTGTTTTGTCGCTAAGGAGTGAGTTGAACATCATTGATGCTTCAAACTTGGAGTGAAAACTCCATTGATGCATGCAAGGCATGAGCCTACTTGACTAATCCTTGATATTTCTCTTATGATGATGATCATATGTCTTGGACACATTTGCCTCCTTGTATTGCATCTAACTCCTTGCAGGTACTTGGATGATCTACATTCCACAAGATTACCACACACTCAAATCATGAGTAACCTTGTCATTGACCAAGTATCTAGCCCTTTGGGATGTTGAGTTCAAGGAACAAAATTCCACATATCCTTTTTGACAACTTATACATCTAGTATCTCACTCTTGTCATCTTGGATATCCTTGAGTATTTCCTTGCTTGCCTAACCCATGTAGGAAGATGAACTACACAAGTGGAAATGGCGCTCTAACTTCACATTCTATGAGCACCTACATCAAGTTCACCTACATGAACAAAGCAACAACAAGCCCAAGGTATGTTCTTCACATCTTTAAGGAGCTTTGCTCAAAGACATGAGTACAAGCAGCTTCATAAGATGTGATCACATCAAATGCTTAATCGAAAAATGGCAACCCCATTTTGAGCTTAAACGATGAGTATGACCTATGATCAAATGTTCTCATTTGACTCCTAAGTCAATATACTCAAACATAGGTGACCTTGTCGCCGACCTTATCTAGATGAAGTACATATGTTTTGGAGTTTTTCTATTTTCCCTTATGTTCTCTCATTGAGTTTTCTTTTATAATAATAATAATAATAAAACTTCATCTAGCAATCTTTTTCATTTCTATTCTTCTGTTTTTGTGAATATCCTTTTGGCTCTGATCAATTCCTCGAAAATCATTTACAAATTCATTGCAAATCCTTTGAAACATTCCTTGCAAAGTGAGCTGATTTATTTCTGAATTTCCTTGGAATTACACTCGGCGTCACCGACTTAAATCTTTCGGTCAGACCGAAAAGGATCTGCCCTAAGTCCATGACTTTCAGACCCACCGATCCATCTTATTTCGGTGTCACCGATTTTTCCTTGATATCATCTTCTGCAGCTCCACTCAATGATTCTATATGCATGTTTCTTATTGCCCAGTTGTGATTCTTAAGGATCCCACTTCTTTCCATCTTTCCTGACCTTCCTAGTTTACTGTCCTTTTCGGCACTTGATGTCAAAGGGGGAGAAGACTTAGGGGGAGAAGATTTAGGGGGAGAAGAAGAGCAATCTTATCTTAAGGGGGAGAGAATCACATCAAAGCTTTGCCGTGTTCCACATTGGATATTACATTTGGCATCATTCTTTTGATTTTGCTCTTTCCATCAAACCCCTTGATCTGAGACAACTCAAAGGGAGAGGAACCTTCACAATTGATATCTTATGGAAAGCAAAATCTCTTGGAGTTCATTGAAAATCTTTTTAGTTTTCGGAGACATGTTTGCTGATTCAAGCTTGTGCTCAAAATGAGACACTCTTTATACATGTCATCCCTGGCTTGGTACTCTTGATGTTCTTGCAGTTGGTTGAAGAAATACTCTTGTGTTATCTAACCTTGTTTTACCAAGTGTTATTTCTTCAGGTACAATGCCAAGGAACCTCAAGGTAAGTATATGCACCTTGCAGAATGTGCATGATGGTGACTTGCTTGTGAATACTTGTTTGCAAGAAATCACCATGCACATATGCATCATCACTCACTTCTTTTCATCTACTCTGATGCATATAGCCAAGCTGCATGTAGCACATCTTGCTTTTCTCTCTTGTGTGCTTGTGGTAGTCCAAAACCATAATTTATGAAAATCTTGCACACTTGTAGGGGGAGCCCGTGTACTACATGTTTGTCAAAGCTTTCGTGATAATTGTGTCTTTCTTTCAGTAAGCTTTGATGTCTTGTTTTGTGTGTTGCCATCAATTACCAAAAAGGAGGAGATTGAAAGCACATTTGCTCCCTGGGTGGTTTTGGTAATTAATGACAACATACTTTGTGGTTGGACTAATGCTTTTATCAAGTATGTTTCAGGAAATTCAATCACATTGGCATGGCAAAAGGACTGAAGAGGTGGACCCCTAAAATGCTAAGGCAAGCATTGGCAAAAGCTCAAGACTCCATTTTTGGTTTAGTGATCCAGGATCACATTGAGTCCATAGGAAAGCCAATACTATTAAAAGGGGATGAGGTTATGATGATGATCTGGTTGCTCAAGTGCTTAGTGATACATCTCCTAAACTATCAGCAACTCTCACTGCCAAATACACTCATTAGTAATCTCGATCCCACCGATTTTCCAAACTCAGTCACACCGAGATGAACCACCTCAGCCACAAAGCCAAACCCTAGAAATCTCGGATTTTCCGATTCGAACTCGGTCTCACGAAACTTGAGTTGCCAAGCTTCAGAACCTACGTCATCAAATCGGTGTCACCGAGATGATGAAGTCGGTCCCACCGAGATTGGCAAGCTCTTGTCTTTACGAATCGGACTAACCGAGATTGTATTTTCGGTCCCACGAAAATCCCAACGTTCACATGATTTGAACTTTCGGTCTCACCGAAGTTGTCAACTTCGTCCCACCGAGATTGGTCAAATGTGTGTAACAGTTGGATCTTGTGTGGAGGCTATAAATACCCTCCACCCCTCTTCATTCGTGGAGAGAGCCATCGAAAGAACTACCACTCCTACCTTACATTTACGAGAAGAGAACTACCTACCCTTGTGTTGAGGTCAAGTTACTCCACTCCCACCATATGAAGCTTGATCTCTAGCCTTCCCAAGTTGCTTTCCACTCAATCCTTTCTTCCACCACAGCCAAATCAGTGAGGAGAGTTGAGTGTTGGGGAGATTATCATTTGAAGCACAAGAGCAAGGAGTTCATCATCATCAACACCATCTATTACCTTTTGGAGGTGGTGCCTCCTAGATTGGTTAGGTGTCGCTTGGGAGCCTCCGTCGAGATGTGGAGTTGAACCAAGAAGTTTGTAAGGGCAAGGAGATCGCCTACTTCGTGAAGATCTACCCCGAGTAAGGCTAGCCCTCCGTGGGCGTAGGCCATGATGGCATAGACAAGGTTGCTTCTTCGTGGACCCTTCGTGGGTGGAGCCCTCCGTGGACTCTCGCAGCCGTTACCCTCCGTGGGTTGAAGTCTCCATCAACGTGGAATGACGATAGCACCACCTATCGGAACCACGAGAAAAATCTCCGTGTCTCCAAATTGCGTTTGATCTTCTCCACTTCTCTTTACTACTTGTGCAATTTACTTTCCGCTGCCCATACTCTAGAATTGCTTGTGTAGTATGCTACTTGACTTGTGTGATATGCAAAATCTGCCAAAAACTTGTCTTTGTCAAAAGGCATAATTTTTATCTTGTCGAGTAGTCTAATCACCCCCCCTCTAGACACTCACCTTCTTCGATCCTACACCTTGGCGTGGAAGGCAAGCTCGGCAATACGGATATGTAGATCTCCTACCATTGTAACCGACTCTGTGTATCCCTAGCCCTCTCCGGTGTCTATATAAACCGGAGGGTTTTAGTCTGTAGGACGAACAACCATTACAACAATCATACCATAGGCTAGCTTCTAGGGTTTAGCCTCCTTGATCTCATGGTAGATCCACTCTTGTACTACCCATATCATCAATATCAATCAAGCAGGAGTAGGTTTTTACCTCTATCGAGAGGGCCCGAACCTGTGTAAAAACATCGTGCCCCTTGTCTCCTGTTACCATCCGCCTAGACGCACGATTCGGGACCCCCTACCGAGATCCGCCGGTTTTGACACCGACATTGGTGCTTTCATTGAGAGTTCCTCTGTGTCGTCACCGATAGGCTTGATGGCTTCTTCAATCAACAACAACGCCGTCCAGGGTGAGACTTTTTTCCCCGGACAGATCTTTGTTTCGGCGGCTTCGCACTGCGGGCCAATTCACTTGGCCGTCTGGAGCAGATCGAAAGCTACGCCCCTGGCCATCAGGTCAGATTTGGAAGCCTAAACTTCACGGCGGATATCCTTGGAGACTTGGTCTTCGATGGATCCGAGCCACAGCCGAGCGTGCCGCACTATCACGATGGGCATGATCTAGCTCTGCCGCCGGACAGTACCTTGGAGGCCGCACACGAATCCGCTCTGACCCATAATTCGGAGCCGATCACGCAGATCGAGGACGGGTGGCTGGACACCGCCTCAGGAGCTGCAACTTCCACGCTGATGGAGCCGAACACTGACCTCGTCCCTTATAAAGCTCGTGACTCCGAGGTGTCGGACTCCCTGCCGGACTCCGAACCTCCCGCGCCCTTTCCAATCGAATTCGATTGGGCGCCGATCATGGAGTTCACCGCCGCGGACATCTTTCAGCAATCACCCTTTAGCGACATCTTGAATTCGCTAAAGCATCTCTCGCTATCCGGAGAGCCCTGGCCGGACTATGGCCAGGATGGTTGGGATGCGGACGACGAAGAAATTCAAAGCCCACCCACCACCCACTTTGTAGCCACTGTCGACGATCTAATAGACATGCTAGTTTATGACTCCGAAGACATCGACGGTATGGATGACGATGCCGGAGACGATCAAGAACCAGCACCTACAGGGCACTGGAAAACCACCTCGTCATACGACATATACATGGTGGATACCCCAAAAGATGGGGATGGCGAAGAAGCAGCGGAGGCAGATTCCTTAAAGAAACAGCCCAAGCGCCGGCGTCAGCGGCGCCGCTCTAAATCCCGCCACAGTAAGAATGGAGATTACGCACGGAGATAATAACACCCCGAAAGTGCCGAAGACAATCCCCTCCTGCAAGATTCAGCGCAGGAGGATGCAGAAGCAAGCCCTTACGAGAGAGCGGCAGACGAAGAGGTCGAGGATGATAATTACATACCTCCCTCCAGAGACGAGGCAAGCCTGACGACGACGAATTTGTCGTGCCTAAGGATCCCGTCGAACAAGAGCGTTTCAGACGCAGGCTAATAGCCACAGCAAATAGCCTAAAGAAAAAGCAGCAGCAGCTTCAAGCTGATCAAGACCTGCTGGCCGACAGATGGACCGAGGTCCTTGCGGCCGAAGAGTATGAACTCGAACGCCCCTCCAAGAGCTACCCAAAATGCAAGCTGCTCCCCCAATTAGAGGAGGAACATACATACCTTCATCACCAGCGCACAATATGGCTGACCAACCACCCCGTGGTCGCGACAGAGAGGCATCCAGGCCCTCCATCAAGACCGTACCTCGGCATTGCTCGAAAAGTACGAAGCCACGGGGGAACGCGCCGGACTTGCGGGACATATTGGAGGACAAGGCAAGACAATCCAGATCTATCTATGGATCACGTGGGTGCCCCACGACCCACGACGAATACCGTCACGCCGTATACAACAACTCCGGTCGGGCCGAACACAGCAGACAACGCTCCCTTGAGCTATGTCGTGATATTGCTCAATACAGAGGCGCCGCACACATGCTATGCTGCACTGACGAAGTAATGGATCATCAAATCCCCGAAGGGTTTAAACCCGTAAACATTGAATCCTACGATGGCACAACAGACCCCGCGGTTTGGATCGAAGATTATCTCCTTCATATCCATATGGCCCACGGCGACGATCTCCACGCCATCAAATATTTCCCGCTCAAGCTTAAAGGACCAGCTCGGCATTGGCTTAATAGCCTGCCCACAGAGTCAATTGGGTGTTGGGAGGACCTGGAAGCCGCATTCCTCGACAACTGCCAGGGCACATACGTGCGACCACCAGACGCCGATGACCTAAGCCACATAATTCAGCAGCCAGACGAATCGGCCAGGCAATTCTGGACACGGTTCTTAACAAAAAAAAATCGTCGATTGTCCGGATGCAGAGGCCCTCGCAGCCTTCAAACATTACATTCGCGACGAATGGCTGGCCCGGCACCTAGGAAAGGAAAAGCCGAAATCCATGGCAGCCCTCACATCATTAATGACCCGCTTCTGTGCGGGAGAGGATAGCTGGCTAGCTCGCAGCAACAACCTCGGTAAAATCTTTGGCAGTCCGGATACTAAGGACCACAATGGCAGGTCGCGTCGAAGCAAAAGCGAGCGCCCGCGTTAACGGCGATAACAATGAGGATACGGCAGTCAACGCCAGATTCCGAGGCTCTAAACCCGGTCAGCGGAAGAAGCCATTCAAAAGAACCACTCCGGGTCCATCCAATTTGGACCGAATACTCGACCGCTCATACCAGATACATGGCACCCCCAAAAAGCAAGCTAACCACACCAACAGAGATTGTTGGGTATTTAAGCAGGCAGGCAAGTTAGTTGCCGAAAACAACGACAAGGGGCTGCACAGCGACGACGAGGAAGAGACCCGGCCGCCGAACAGTAGAGGACAGAAGGGCTTCCCCCCACAAGTGTGGACGGTAAACATGATATACGTAACCCACATACCCAAGAGGGACGTATACGCGATGGAGCCAGTCGCCCCGAAGTTCAATCCATGGTCCTCTTGCCCGATCACTTTCGATCGAAGAGACCATCCGACCAGTATCCGCCATGGCGGATTCGCCGCATTGGTTTTAGACCCAATCATCGATGGATTCCACCTCACGAGAGTCCTGATGAACGGCGGCAGTAGCCTGAACCTGCTTCATCAGGATACAGTTCGCAAGATGGGCATAGACCCCTCAAGGACTAAACCTACAAAGACGACCTTCAAAGGCGTCATACCAGGTGTGGAGGCCAATTATGCGAGCTCAATAACACCGAAGTGGTCTTGGATCCCGGATAATTTCCGGCGAGGAGTTAATCTTTGACATAGTTACATTCGCAGCGGCTATCATGCTCTGCTCGGACGAACCGCGTTCGCAAAGTTCAACGCGGTGCCGCATTATGCATACCTCAAGCTCAAGATGCCAGTGTAATGCCCCGGATTCGATGCGCCAGTTGTCTGCCAGTTATTCGCCGTCATTGCCATGTCATTTGCTTGCATGTTGCACTTTGCCATGTCATCATATGCATTTCATATCATGTCATCATGTGCTTTTCATTTTGCATACGTGTTCGTCTCATGCATCCGAGCATTTTCCCCGTTGTCCGTTTTGCAATCCGGCACTCCTATGTCATCCGGCGTCCCCTTCTTGCCTCTCTTCGTGTGCGGGTGTTAAACTTTCTCGAAATGGCCCGAGGTTTGCTAAGCGGCCTTGGTATAGCACTGGTAGACCGCCTGTCAAGTTTCGTGCCATTCAGAGGTCGTTTGATACTCCAACGGTTAACCGGGTAACCGTAAAAGCCTCTTTTGTGTGCAGCCCGACACCCCTTCCAAAGTTGCCCAAAACCCACCAAACTCCCCTCCATGCTCTCGGTCGTTCGATCACGATCGCGTGGCCGAAAACCGCACCTCATTTGGACTCTCCTAGCTCCCTCTACCTATAAATAGGTCCTCCCCGTCCAAATTTCGGGTCCAAACCCTAGCCATCTTCATCCTCGCGCCGCCGGACACGTCCGCCCGAGCCGGACATGTCCGCTGGACACCTCACCCCGGCGAATCACGCGCCGCCACGTCACCCCGCCGCCCCTCTCCTCCAACCGCGCCTTGCCACGTGTCCTCCGCTGCCAGCCCGCGCCGCCGCCAGCGGAGCCCATCGCGGAGCTGCGCGAGGCCCCGCCGCGCGCCGCCGCCCCGCTCCGCGCCACTCCCGATCCTCGCGGAGAGTGCCGCCCGGTCCCTCCGCCGCCCGCGTCGCCGATCGCCGGCCTCCGCCGCTTCGTCACCGCCAGATCCGTGGCATGGCGCCTCGCCGCGCCCGGTTCGCCCGCCGCCCGCCCCGATTACGCCGCCGCGACCGCCCCCACCGGCGCCTTCTTCGCCCAGGCGGCGCTTGCAGCTCCGGCCGCCAGAGCGCCGCCACGCCGAGCCCGCGCCTCCTCCGCGCCTCGGCCCGTCCAGCCAGCGCCATGGCGAATCCGGCCGCCCGCCGGATCCGCCGCCCCGGTCCTCCGGCGACCCTCCCCCATCGTCCTCCAGCGCCGCCCCATCCTCCGGCGACCCAGCTCCGTCCGTCCTCGATCCCCGTGCGAGCTTGAGGTTGTCCCCGAAATTGCCTAAGTCCCAGATTTTGTTATTATCATGCCTTGTTCATCATGCTGTATCTCTGCATCCGTAGGTCCGTTTCGTGCGTATAATATGTCAAATTGTTTGTCTCGACGAGTACTTCATTTCATTCCTTTGCATCATTTTCATTTGAGCTCATCTTGAAGCCCGAAATGCTGTTGGAAGAGTGCATGTTGATGTTAATCTCTTTGGCTATTATAACTTGCTCATTTGTCATTTTGCCATGATTGATGTGTGCATCATATGAGGTTGATGTCTTCATGTGTTTTGATCTATGCCATGCCATCTTTCCAGGGGTGTATGCCATGTATTTTTGTGATCATTGTGGTGACTAGCACAAGCATGCAAACTAGGCTTCGTGATATTGCTGATTTTAGTCCCTATTCTGCTGTTATTTTGATGCCATATAAACTTGATGCTACAAAGAGATCCATGCATATTTTGAGATACT
Source organism: Aegilops speltoides (assembly GCA_021437245.1). Classification (NCBI taxonomy): domain Eukaryota; kingdom Viridiplantae; phylum Streptophyta; class Magnoliopsida; order Poales; family Poaceae; genus Aegilops; species Aegilops speltoides. Next base: position 238,702,434 of record CM038147.1, read on the forward strand.
TCAGTAAAGGTGTTTTGAACATATGGTTATTTTCTATCAATTCATGCCCTTGTTGGCAATTATGAAGTAGTCTAGCATGTCGTTTTGGTGCTCTACTTTTGCTTCAAAATGTTTCCTGGCAGATTGTTTACTTGTCATTCAATTTAGCCAAGGTTGCTATAGTTGATCCTTGCATGCTATGGACTTGTTCTTGACTTGGTTTGTTTCATAAACATGTCTTCTTGATGATGCTATGCTTATCTTGGCATTCAATGACTTGTGGTGAGTGAATCGAGCTTGTTAAGTAGTGTACTTGCTGTTGCTGTTTTGCTAGACAGATTCTGTAATTTTGTGATGCCATGTTAACATGCTTCTACTAATCATTCTATGCATAATCTGGAGATGTTATATAAACATGTTTTGACTACATGTCTTTATCTATCCATCCATGCCCCTGGTTGCATTTATAGCTTGCTGTAGATTGTTCATATCTTGCTCCAAAGTTGTTTGATAATGTTGCTATCAGCCTGTTAACATTAAGTTCAATGTTTCCATGATTTTTTCCTAGTGATCCATGCACCCTATGACCTTGCTCTTGCCATGATTAGCTTAATAAACATGCCTTCTTACTGTTGGTTGCCTTGCCATGACATGTATTGCTCTGTGGTGAGTGGTTCAAGCTCACAAACATGCCTAGTTATTGTTGTTTCTGCCATGTATGAATCTGTAATATAACTTGCCATGTTTACATGGGTGCCGTCATATTTTCCGTGCCCTTTTGGCTCATGGTCAGTAAGGGACTTTTGATCTATGCATTTAGTAGTTTCATGCCATGCATTTGTTTGCCATGATAAGTTCCTGTAACATGCTGTTTGATAGCTCTATACATTGCAACCTGATGTTATTTCTGCTAAAGTCTGAAACTGTTATTATTTGCAATCTTACCATGTGTTTTGGAGCATGTTCTAGTGATTTCTGGAGATAGCTCAGTGTTCATGTTTTGTTATGATTTACCTGTACTTCATGCCCATTCCTTTTTTTTATGTTGAGGTGCTGTAGCTTATTGTTTTGATGCTTGCAATATGCCTAGTTGATGTTATGGACAGATTGTTGTTATGACTTGTATAGAGTGTATGTGTTGCACCGTTGCTCCGTTTTGAATGTGCTCTATATGAAACTTGCTTGTTTTTGCATGTAGCTTCATATTATCATGTTGCATCCTTGTTTTGAGGTGTTTGCTTGATGTTTGTATGCATTTTGCATCGATGCCATGTTTAACTTGTTTTGCTCATATCTTCTAGGCCGTAGCTCCGAACTAAATGAACTTTATATGTAACTTGACTAGAATTTCGTGTAGATCCTCTTGGTGCATCTTAACTTGCTGTTTAACAACTTGAACATAAGGTTTATTCAGTTCTGGACCAATTTCGAAATTTGCATATGAGGACTTACCGGAATTGTTATATGTTGTTCCCGACCTCATTTAAACTTGCCTTGATGTGTTGTTCTTGTTTGCATCATCTCTTGCCATGAGTAGCTTCATGTAGCTTGGTCATGCATCATGCTTGTTGTGCATCATGCCTTGTTCATGTGTGGTGTGTTTACCTATGTTGTGTGCTTTTCTTGTTAGTTCCTGTTTCGTTCCGATCATGAGGATTCGTTCGTCTATGATTGGTTCGGCTTCATCCGTTCGTCTTCTTCATGGACTCGTTCTTCTTCCTTGCGGGATTTCAGGCAAGATGACCGCTACCCTGGATCTCACTACTATCATTGCTATGCTAGTTGCTTCGTTCTATCGCTATGCTGCGCTACCTATCACTTGTTCATCAAGACATCCCATATTGCCATGAACCTCTAACCCTTGACACTTTTCCTATGCAAACCACTGTTTGGCTATGTTACCGCTTTGCTCAGCCCCTCTTATAGCGTTGCTAGTTGCAGGTGAAGTTGAAGATTTCTCCATGGTGGACAGGGTTATGTTGGGATATCACAATATCTCTTATATTATTAATGCATCTATATATTTGGTAAAGGGTGGAAGGCTCGGCCTGATGCCTGGTGTTTTGTTCCACTCTTGCCGCCCTAGTTTCCATCATACCGGTGTTATGTTCCCGGATTTTGCGTTCCTAACGCGGTCGGGTGATTTATGGGACCCCCCTGACAGTTCGCTTTGAATAAAACTCCTCCAGCAAGGCCCAACCTTGGTTTTACCATTTGCCTCACCACCACCTATCCCTTTCCCTTGGGTCGGCCAACCTGAGGGTCATCTTTATTTTAGCCCCGGGCGGTCGTGTCTAAGTGCTGGTACGAACTAGAGTCCTTTGCAGCGCCCCCTCAAGGAAACTTGAGGTCTAGTTTTAGTTGTACGGAGTGCTCATCCGGTGTTGCCGTTAGAACGAGATATGTGCAGCTCCTATCGGGATTTTCGGCGCATCGGGCGGCTTTGCTGGTCTTGTTTTACCATTGTCGAAATGTCTTGTAAACCGGGATTCCGAGACTGATCGGGTCTTCCTGGGAGAAGGTCTATTCCTTCGTTGATCGCGAGAGCTTGTCATGGGCTAAGTTGGGACACCCCTGCAGGGTATAAACTTTCGAGAGCCGTGCCCGCGGTTATGTGGTAGATGGGAATTTGTTAATGTCCGGTTGTAGATAACTTGACACCAGATCCGATTTAAAACGCATCAACCGCGTGTGTAGCCGTGATGGTCTCTTCTCGGCGGAGTCCGGGAAGTGAACACGGTTTCTGGCTTATGTTTGACGTAAGTAGGAGTTCAGGATCACCTCTTGATCATTGCTAGCTTCACGACCGTTCCTTTGTTTCTCTTCTCGCTCTCATTTGCGTATGTTAGCCACCATATCATGCTGAGTCGCTGCTGCAACCTCACCACTTTACCCCCTCCTTTCCCATTAAGCTTTGCTAGTCTTGATACCCATGGTAATGGGATTGCTGAGTCCTCGTGGCTCACAGTTTACTACAACAACAGTTGCAGGTATAGGTTGTGCGATGATCCTAACGCGAGAGCGATGTTTGCTTGTTTGGGGTTCTTCTTCTGCTTCTTCTTCGATCAGGGGATAGGTTCCAGGTCGGCAGCCTGGGCTAGCAGGGTGGATGTCATTTGAGTTTCTGTTTGTGTTTCATCCTTAGTCGGATGGTGCTCTTATGTAAGATGATGTTGTATTCGTGTGGCATTGTATGCCGCTTGCATGTATCCCCATATATTTATGTAATGTTGATGTAATGATATCCACCTTGCAAAAGCGTCTTCAAGATGCGCTTCTATCCTTGGTGGGACCTTCAAGTTCCTTTAGGATAGGGTCGCATCTTGGGCGTGACAAGTTGGTATCAGAGCCTCGACCGACCTTACGAGCCCCCCTTGATTGATCGTGTAGTTTGGTCGTTGTTGAGTCTAGAAGAAAACTGTTTTCGGAGTCTAGTTATATCGGAGAGTAGGAATTCTTTTTACTCCTCTGCCTCTTCGTCGCTCTGGTAAGGAATCTTTACGTAGGTGTTTTGAACTACTCCTCTTCCCTTCAAAAAATTTTTAGGTTCACGCGGTTAGTTTTTGTTCGTTGGTTCTCAGCTCTTTTATCCGGTGCATTTCTCATCAAGTTGACTCGAGTCTCTTCATCTCTGAGTTCAATCCTCAGTTGTTTTCTTTTCCCTCCCACCCACCCTTTTTCTCCTCGGAACCGGAGTCCGCAATCGAGTATCCATCCTACTCGTGCAAAGTCTTTACCTTCTTTCCTCAATGATTTCAACCGGTGAATTCTCTTTTATTCGTCTGTCTTCATCTCTTTTTCTTTTCCGGTGGATTCAATTCAAGTTTTTCGGGTTGATCGTATTATTTTCCTTGGCTCAAGTGTTTTCCCTGCTCGTTCGTCTCTCGCCAGTTTATCCTTCCTGAGTGTTCAAGACATCTCAGGAGATTCGTCTGTGTTCCAATTAATTTGAGGTTGTCACCTCATTCAAACATTTGAATTGTTCCGGTGCATCATCTATCTGTTCAACAATCCTTTTCTACGGTGTTTTCTTTTAGTGGGCCCTAGGTCTTTTCCCAGGATCTTACCTGACTCTTCTAATTCCCCCGGAGTTATTCTCAATCCTTTTCGAAGTGTGACGTAAGAATGGATTCCATCAGTCACATGCCTTCTCCAAGACCGTTTTCCAATTATTTTCATCTTTTTGTTCAACCCTTTCTCCTTTTCAGTCTACCGGAGTATCAACAATTTTGGTGGTGTTTCTCGTCGACATTTGAAGACCGAAGAAGAGTTTTTCCTCTAAATCTTTTCTGTTCTCCCGGAGATTCGCGGTGTTAGCTCATTGTTATCCTATCAAATTGTTTCAAGTCATACAAATTCTTTTCATCCATCCGGAGTATGTCAGAAGTTGTTTTCCATTTCTTTTCACCAGAGGCCATCATTCCTGTTAGCGTTCTCTATTTATCCCGGTGCTTCGTTCAAGTGTTCTTTTATCAGCTCATGTTCTCTTCGTTCTTTTGCATCTAAATCCCCTCTAGCATATTTGTTCTTCTAATTTTTCCCGGTGATGCTTTCTCTTTCATTAGTCATTTCCGAATTCTTACGGAGGTTCGTTCAAGATTCTTTTCCTTGATTATCATTTAATCCATTCGTTCTTTTCTATCCTACCGGTGGTTCATGAAGACCTTCTCAAGTTTGCACTATATCTCCTATTAATCCTTTTCAAGAAGATTAAGTAGTATGGAAAATCCATTGCTTGTCATCAATTTAATTTGATGAAGGATAAGCATATAATAAATCTTATTCTTATTTCATCCAGGTGAGTAATCCCTTCCTTCAGAGTTTGTTCTTTATGAATAAATTCTAGTTCCAAGTGCTTTCATCGTTTCTTTTCTGGATCTCAAATTTCCTCGGCCATGTCGTCGGAACCTCCATCTAAATCATCGCAACGCTCTTCTATTCTTTCATCCTTCATTCTATCTCTTCATCCTTTGTCACCGGAGTTCTTCATGATTTAATTCATTCTTCAAGAGTTCGTCAAGTATTTTTTCCATCCTCTCAAGTTCATGTTCTAATCATTCCATTTTTAGCCGGAGTGCTACCTAAATCCTTTCAGTCTTATTCGTTTCTTTTCTCATTCTAACCAGTCCGGTTAGAACGAGTTGTTTCATAGTTTATCTGATTCAGTGATCTTTCGACTCTCGTCATTCTCGTCGTTCCTCTCTTCTTGTCGAGTGCTATCGATTCTTTGCTTCTTCTCTTGAGTTCTTGTTTCACCTCATCCCTTTTCCCTTCCGTCTCAGTCCTAAGATCTCGGGACGAGATCTCTTGGTAGTGGAGGAGTGTTGTAACGCCCCGGATTCGATGCGCCAGTTGTCTGCCAGTTATTCGCCGTCATTGCCATGTCATTTGCTTGCGTGTTGCACTTTGCCATGTCATCATATGCATTTCATATCATGTCATCATGTGCTTTTCATTTTGCATACGTGTTCGTCTCATGCATCCCAGCATTTTCCCCGTTGTCCGTTTTGCAATCCGGCACTCCTATGTCATCCGGCGTCCCCTTCTTGCCTCTCTTCGTGTGCGGGTGTTAAACTTTCTCGGAATGGCCCGAGGTTTGCCAAGCGGCCTTGGTATAGCACCGGTAGACCGCCTGTCAAGTTTCGTGCCATTCAGAGGTCGTTTGATACTCCAACGGTTAACCGGGTAACCATAAAAGCCTCTTTTGTGTGCAGCCCAACACCCCTTCCAAAGTGGCCCGAAACCCACCAAACTCCCCTCCATGCTCTCGTTCGTTCGATCACGATCGCGTGGCCGAAAACCGCACCTCATTTGGACTCTCCTAGCTCTCTCTACCTATAAATAGGTCCTCCCCGTCCAAATTTCGGGTCCAAACCCTAGCCATCTTCATCCTCGCGCCGCCGGACACGTCCGCCCGAGCCGGACATGTCCACCGGACACCTCACCCCGGCGAATCACACGCCGCCCACGTCACCCCGCCGCCCCTCTCCTCCAACCGCGCCTTGCCACGTGTCCTCCGCCGCCAGCCCCGCGCCGCCGCCCGCATGGAGCCATCGCGGGCCCAGCGCCAGCCCGCCAGCGCCGCCGCGCCCCCTTCGCCCGAAACCTCACCGGAGAGCGCCGCCCGGTCCCTCCGCCGACCGCGTCGCCGGTCGCCGCCTCCGCCGCTTCGTCAGCGCGGATCGCGGCCGCGCGCTCTGCCGCGCCCGGCTCGGCCCGCCGCCGCCGCCCGACCACCGCCGCGCCGCGACCGCCCCCGGCGCCTTCTTCCCGCACATGCAGCGCGCTTGCAGCTCCGGCCGCCAGAGGCGCCACGCCGAGCCCGAGCGCCTCCTCCGCGCCTCGGCCCGTCCAGCCGGCGCCATGGCGAATCCGGGCAGCGCCGCCGGATCCGCCGCCCGGTCCTCCGGCGACCCTCCCTCGTCGTCCTCGGCGCCGCCCGTCCTCCGGCGACCCAGCTCCGTCCGTCCTCGATCCCCGTGCGAGCTTGAGGTTGTCCCCGAAATTGCCTAAGTCCCAGATTTTGTTATTATCATGCCTTGTTCATCATGCTGTATCTCTGCATCCGTAGGTCCGTTTCGTGCGTATAATATGTCAAATTGTTCGTCTCGACGAGTACTTCATTTCATTCCTTTGCATCATTTTCATTTGAGCTCATCTTGACGCCCGAAATGCTGTTGGAAGAGTGCATGTTGATGTTAATCTGTTGAAACTGTTATAACTTGCCATTTGTCATTTTTGCCATGATTGATGTGTGCATCCTATGAGGTTGATGTCTTCATGTGTTTTGATCTATGCCATGCCATCTTTCCAGGGGTGTATGCCATGTATTTTTGTGATCATTGTGGTGACTAGCACAAGCATGCAAACTAGGCTTCGTGATATTGCTGATTTTAGTCCCTGTTCTGCTGTTATTTTGATGCCATGTAAACTTGATGCTACAAAGAGATCCATGCATATTTTGAGATACTTCAGTAAGGGTGTTTTGAACATATGGTTATTTTCTATCCATTCATGCCCTTGTTGGCAATTATGGAATAGTCTAGCATGTCGTTTTGGTGCTCTACTTTTGCTTCAAAATGTTTCCTGGCAGATTGTTTACTTGTTATTCAATTTAGCCAAGGTTGCTATAGTTGATCCTTGCATGCTATGGACTTGTTCTTGACTTGGTTTGTTTCATAAACATGTCTTCTTGATGATGCTATGCTTATCTTGGCATTCAATGACTTGTGGTGAGTGAATCGAGCTTGTTAAGTAGTGTACTTGCTGTTGCTGTTTTGCTAGACAGATTCTGTAATTTTGTAATGCCATGTTAACATGCTTCTACTAATCATTCTATGCATAATCTGGAGATGTTATATAAACATGTTTTGATCTACATGTCTTTCTCTATCCATCCATGCCCCTGGTTGCATTTATAGCTTGCTGTAGATTGTTCATATCTTGCTCCAAAGTTGCTTGATAATGTTGCTATCAGCCTGTTAACATTAAGTTCAATGTTTCCATGATTTATTCCTAGTGATCCATGCACCCTATGACCTTGCTCTTGCCATGCTTAGCTTCATAAACATGCCTTCTTACTGTTGGTTGCCTTGCCATGACATGTATTGCTCTGTGGTGAGTGGTTCAAGCTCACAAACATGCCTAGTTATTGTTGTTTCTGCCATGTATGAATCTGTAATATAACTTGCCATGTTTACATGGGTGCCGTCATATTTTCCGTGCCCTTTTGGCTCATGGTCAGTAAGGGACTTTGGATCTATGCATTTAGTAGTTTCATGCCATGCATTTGTTTGCCATGATAAGTTCCTGTAACATGCTGTTTGATAGCTCTATACATTGCAACCTGATGTTATTTCTGCTAAAGTCTGAAACTGTTATTATTTGCAATCTTACCATGTGTTTTGGAGCATGTTCTAGTGATTTCTGGAGATAGCTCAGTGTTCATGTTTTGTTATGATTTACCTGTACTTCATGCCCATTCCTTTTTTTTATGTTGAGGTGCTGTAGCTTATTGTTTTGATGCTTGCAATATGCCTAGTTGATGTTATGGACAGATTGTTGTTATGACTTGTATAGAGTGTATGTGTTGCACCGTTGCTCCGTTTTGAGTGTGCTCTATATGAAACTTGCTTGTTTTTGCATGTAGCTTCATATTATCATGTTGCATCCTTGTTTTGAGGTGTTTGCTTGATGTTTGTATGCATTTTGTCTCGATGCCATGTTTAACTTGTTTTGCTCATATCTTCTAGGTCGTAGCTCCGAACTAAATGAACTTTATATGTAACTTGACTAGAATTTCGTGTAGATCCTCTTGGTGCATCTTAACTTGCTGTTTAACAACTTGAACATAAGGTTTATTCAGTTCTGGAACAATTTCGAAATTTGCATATGAGGACTTACTGGAATTGTTATATGTTGTTCCCGGCCTCATTTAAACTTGCCTTGATGTGTTGTTCTTGTTTGCATCATCTCTTGCCATGAGTAGCTTCATGTAGCTTGTTCATGCATCATGCTTGTTGTGCATCATGCCTTGTTCATGTGTGGTGTGTTTACCTATGTTGTGTGCTTCTTCTTGTTAGTTCCTGTTTCGTTGCGATCATGAGGATTCGTTCGTCTACGGTTGGTTCGGCTTCATCTGTTCGTCTTCTTCATGGACTCGTTCTTCTTCCTTGCGGGATTTCAGGCAAGATGACCGCTACCCTGGATCTCACTACTATCATTGCTATGATAGTTGCTTCGTTCTATCGCTATGCTGCACTACCTATCACTTGTTCATCAAGCCATCCCATATTGCCATGAACCTCTAACCCTTGACACTTTTCCTATGCAAACCACTGTTTGGCTATGTTACCGCTTTGCTCAGCCCCTCTTATAGCATTGCTAGTTGCAGGTGAAGTTGAAGATTTCTCCATGGTGGACAGGGTTATGTTGGGATATCACAATATCTCTTATATTATTAATGCCTCTATATATTTGGTAAAGGGTGGAAGGCTCGGCCTTATGCCTGGTGTTTTGTTCCACTCTTGCCGCCCTAGTTTCCGTCATACCGGTGTTATGTTCCCGGATTTTGCGTTCCTAACGCGGTCGGGTGATTTATTGGACCCCCCCTGACAGTTCGCTTTGAATAAAACTCCTCCAGCAAGGCCCAACCTTGGTTTTACCATTTGCCTCACCACCACCTATCCCTTTCCCTTGGGTCGGCCAACCCGAGGGTCATCTTTATTTTAGCCCCCCCCCCCCCCCGGGCCAGTGCTTGTCTAAGTGCTGGTCCGAACTAGAGTCCTTTAGGCGCCCCTCAAGGAAACTTGAGGTCTGGTTTTAGTTGTGCGGAGTGCTCATCCGGTGTTGCCACGAGAACGAGATATGTGCAGCTCCTATCGGGATTGTCGGCGCATTGGGCGGCTTTGCTGGTCTTGTTTTACCATTGTCGAAATGTCTTGTAAACCGGGATTCCGAGACGATCGGGTCTTCCGGGAAAGGTCTATTCTTCGTTGATCGCGAGAGCTTGTCATGGGCTAAGTTGGGACACCCTGCAGGTATAAACTTTCGAGAGCCGTGCCCGCGGTTATGTGGCAGATGGGAATTTGTTAATGTCCGGTTGTAGATAACTTGACACCAGATCCGATTTAAAACGCATCAACCGCGTGTGTAGCCGTGATGGTCTCTTCTCGGCGGAGTCCGGGAAGTGAACACGGTTTCTGGCTTATGTTTGACGTAAGTAGGAGTTCAGGATCACCTCTTGATCATTGCTAGCTTCACGACCGTTCCTTCGTTTCTCTTCTCGCTCTCATTTGCGTATGTTAGCCACCATATCATGCTTAGTCGCTGCTGCAACCTCACCACTTTACCCCCTCCTTTCCCATTAAGCTTTGCTAGTCTTGATACCCATGGTAATGGGATTGCTGAGTCCTCGTGGCTCATAGTTTACTACAACAATAGTTGCAGGTACAGGTTGTGCGATGATCCTGACGCGAGAGCGATGTTTGCTTGTTTGGAGTTCTTCTTCTGCTTCTTCTTCGATCAGGGGATAGGTTCTAGGTCGGCAGCCTGGGCTAGCAGGGTGGATGTCGTTTGAGTTTCTATTTGTGTTTCATCCTTAGTCGGATGGTGCTCTTATGTAAGATGATGTTGTATTCGTGTGGCATTGTATGCCGCTTGCATGTATCCCCATCTATTTATGTAATGTTGATGTAATGATATCCACCTTGCAAAAGCGTCTTCAAGATGCGCTTCTATCCTTGGTGGGACCTTGAAGTTCCTTTAGGATAGGGTCGTATCTTGGGCGTGACAGCCAGGCCCTCGTGGAGTCATCACGGTCAACGGAAATACAGAACGCTCCCTCCGAACGGAGGAACATACAGCAGCTCTCGCGGCAGAAGTACAGAGCAGCCTTCTAAGGCAATTTTCGAGTCCGACCGTTAAACGACCGGACACGGCCAAACCCGTAGCAATGCGGCCCCAACCCCAGCCCTCGCATGATTACAAGACCAGCTCTCCGCGTACATCATTACGCTCTGGAGATACCATGGGCATAGGGGGAGGGGCACGACCACAACTGACCTAGAGTGCGGCTCAACCGCACCAGGGGCTCCAAAGTGTGTCGCTCTTTTTATTTTTTATTTTCCTTCTTTTTATACATAGGACTCCGTTCACCAGAGGCCCTGTCCGGCGGCGAACCTGCCGAGCTCACGATGCAACAGCCAGGGGGGGACGAAAGCTGCGCCGAACACTCAGGTGGTCTCCATTACGAGCATTAAATTTGTTAAATACACCATTCCGCAGCCTACCCCTGGAGGGAGAAACGCCTAATCAGTCCAATCCCTTGCTTACCGCACTATTTGTATCATTCCGCACTTATAGCAGAATTCCTTGAATAAATAATGCAGCACTTTTTGCCTATAATCGCATTACTTTACATATATGTTCATTAATGACATCTTGCATCCGTACAATTTGGTACGGCCGAATACACCAGGGGCTTATGTTCCCCGCATTATGGTGTGATAAGTCCGAACACTTTCACAAGTGCGGCACCCCGAACTTATAGCATTATATGAATCGGCTCCGAATCATGTCTTGGGTCAATAGTTGGGTTTGCCCGGCTCCCACATTTTGGTACCTTACGTTCCGTTCTGTCGGCTAAGGTGGCACTGGGAGAACCACTACGATTGCGCCCCGGCTGAGCTGGGCGAGCGCCTCATTGGAGAAAGCTAAAACTGACTGTCATGATAAGGCGAGAGACTAGTCGCTGTTCGAGAGGTCTTTTCGAGTCCTTAAAGACTTACGCCGCTTCGAGCGAAGAACCGGATAATGTCCGGCCAAGGCGTGGATAGTGCCCCAAAATCGGTCTTCCGAATACTAGGGGCTTCGCCAAAATTTAAAATTATAGAATTCTATGGCTAAGTGAGAGTGTTCAAGCATTATATGTCCGGTTGCCTTGTTCTTTGTGTTGAGTGCCTCCCTAGATGGACCCAAAAATGGGAACAAGAGTGCTCAAGTTTATCCCGAACACCCCAGCACTAGTGGCATGGGGGCAGAAGCCGACGACTTGCCATCTCTCAGATTTTATAAACGGCCACACAGAAGGTAATATTTTAAATCAAACAATCGTTGCTTAGCGCATATGAACAAAGTTTTCAGCGCACAGGATAATACACAGCGAGTTTACTCAAAAATTACATCTTTGGGGCACTCATCCGCAATCTTGCGGGCACCCTTCAGGACATTCTTATAGCACATCTCGGGCGTACGATACTCCTTGCCCGCTGGCGGCGCGTCAGTGATAAGCCTCTCCGCATCCAGCCTGCCCCAATGCACCTTTGCGCGGGCAAGGGCTGGACGAGCACCTTCAATACAGGCGAAGCGCTTGATGACCTCCACCCAGGGGCACGCATCCACCAGCCGCCGCATGAGGCCGAAGTAGCTCCCAGGCATGGCCTCTCCAGGCCATAGCCGGACTATGAGGCCCTTCATGGCCTACTCGGCTACCTTGTGGAATTCGACCAGCTGCTTCAGCTGGTCGCTAGGGGGCACTGGATATCCGGACTCAGCGTACTGAGACCAGAAAACCTTTTCCGTTGAGCTCCCCTCCTCGCCTCGGTAGAATGCGGCGGCATCGGATACACTGCGAGGCAGATCTGCAAACGCCTACAGAGCTCCGACCGGGTAAGTAATAGGTAATTTACATTAACATGCTTGCTTTGCATGAAAAATGCCTTACCCGCCGCTATTTTCTTCACATCCTCAACCTCCTGAAGTGCCTTATGGGTCTCGGCCTTGGCGGCTTTGGCACTTTCGAGAGCCGAGGCAAGCTCGGACTCTCGAGTCTTTGAGTCGCGCTCCAAACTCTCATGCTTTTCCATGAGAGCCTGGAGCTCTTGCCGCACCTCCGCCACCCGCGCCTCCTATTTCTCTCGCTCGGCCCGTTCCACGGCCGCATTGCTTTCGGCCGCGGACACAGCCTCCTTCAGGGGTGCCACCTCGTTCGTGGCCCCTGCAGTACCCACGTTATCCTTGTTATTTTTATTGCAACCTAAATCCTTTTCTGTAAGGTAACTATTCAAAGTGGTGTTACTCACCTTCTTTGTCCTCGAGCTGCTTCTTGGCATGGCCGAGCTCTTGCTGGGACCGCTCGAGGTCCTGCTTGAAAGCACCGACCTCTGCAGTCAGTGCGGCAGAGGTCAGCAGCGCAGCCTGCAAGCCCATATTGACATAATTTTTAGCAACCCTGCGTATATCTTTTTAGATCCTCAGTACGGCTTTTCTTTCCGAACACCGAACCGAGCATCAGGGGCTACTGTCTATGCGGTATTACATTACATAATTTTAACTTCTTACCTCAAAGCCTGTTAGAAGGCTCTGCAGGCTTCGGTTAGCCCGCTCTTGGCGAGCTGAACCTTCTGAATCACCGCACTCACAATAGTGCGGTGTTCTTCCTCGATGGAAGCGCCTTTGAGCGCTTCCAACAAGTTGTCCGGCGCCTCCGGTTGGACGGGGGCCACCGGCGTCACGGTCTTGCCCTTCTTGCGAAGGGGCCGCCTGCTGGACTCTGGAACCACTGCGGGTTCCGGCGTGGAGTCCGGCGCAAAGTCCGGGAGGCTGCCTTGTGGCGCCTCCGGAGCCTCCTCCTGATGGGTCCCTTCCTGGGATCCCACCTCGGCGTCCTCAGCGGCGCGAGGGGTGGAGGCAGTTGGGATGGAATCTACATCCGACGGAGCCAATGACCCGCTCGACGAAGCGAGGAGATCATCATCGGCCGGACTACAGGCAGTGTGCGGCATTAGAAGGACACTATGTGACACAAAAGAAATTACCAATCATTCAGGAATCCGGATACTTACGATCTTGCCGGAGGCCTGGCCCTTGAGGGCCACTCTTCATCACCAACGTTGGCATTGGCGGAGCCGTCCGGGGGAATAGTTCTTCCCCTCTTGGACCCTTCAGCCTCCCCGGTTGGGGAGGCCTTCCTCTTCCTCTCTCCCTCCTCTGGGAGAGAGTCCTCTTTCTCCTCCTCGTCTTCGGGGGAGGAGTCCGCCTCGGAGCCATCGGACGATGAGTCCGATATCACCTGGCGCCGGGAACTTCTTCGAGTTCCCGTGGCCTTCTTCTTGGCCTTGTTCTCCGGCACCACATAGTGTGTCGGGACCAGCAGCCCCATTAAGCGTGCGTCCGCTTGGTCTTCGGGAAGGGGAGCCGGACAGTCTACCTGTCCGGACGTCCTCTGCCAGTCCTGTCAAAGGCATTGGGAGTTTTAGATCCCACATAGAGTCAAACTATGAAAGAAAACAACTGTCCCGTAGAGGATAACAAAGCTTACCACACCGGCCGGGCGCTTGGTGCTGAATCCGCGATCCTCGGTCACGGACGCGGGGGCTTCTCCGCCCTTGAACAGCACCCTCCAGACGGCTTCATACGTCGTGTCGAAGAGCCCGCTCAGAGTCCGGTGCTGTGCCGGATCAAACACCCACAGATTGAAGGCCCGTTGTTGGCAGGGGAGGATTCGGCGGATGAGCATGACCTGGATCACATTGACAAGCCTGAGCTTCTTGTTCACCAGCTTCTGGATACAGGCTTGGAGTCCTGTCAGCTCCTCCGAACTACCCCATAGCAAGCCCTTCTCTTTCCAGGAGGTGAGCTGCATCTGGATACCAGATCTAAACTCGGGGGCTGCCGCCCATTTTGGGTCGCGCGGCTCGGTGATGTAGAACCACCCCAATTGCCACCCCTTGACGGACTCCATGAAGGCCCCTTCGAGCCAGATGACGTTGGGCATCTTGCCCAACATGGCGCCTCCCCACTCCGCTTGAGTGCCCTTCACCACCTTCGGCTTGACATTGAAGGTCTTGAGCCACAAGCCGAAGTGGGGATGGATGCAGAGGAAGGCCTCGCACACGACGATAAACGCCGAGATGTTGAGGATGATGTTTGGCGCCAGATCGTGGAAATCCAGGCCGTAATAGTACATGAGCCCCCGGACAAAGGGATGCAACGGGAAGCCCAGTCCGCGGAGGAAGTGGGGAAGGAAAACGACCCTCTCATGGGGCCTGGGGGTGGGGATGAGCTGCCCCTTGTCGGGCAGCCGGTGCGCGATGTCGCCGGAAAGGTATCCGGCGCTGCGCAGTTTTGCGATGTGCTCCTCCGTAACGGTGGAGGCCAACCATTTGCCTCCCGCTCCGGACATGGTCGGAGAAGGTCGAGGCGAGATGCATGGACTTGGGTGCTGGAGCTCGAGAGTGCGCGGAGATGGATAAGCAAAGGAGGAAGAAGGCGTAGGTAAAAAGGGCGGATCCTTATCCCCTTATATATGGGCGGATGGAAACTATGCGTCCCCACCGGCCTGGTAAAACTCGCTTATCTCCCAAGCGCCACCATCAATGGTGCGGTTGGGTTACCCACGTCCGTATTGATGAGAATCCCGGAATAAGGGGAACACGATCTCTGCTTCGACAAGACGTGCCAAGGAAACCGCTTCGCTAAACGCGCTGAGTGGTATAATAAAAAACGATTCAAGTAAAGGCTTGGTAGTGGCGTGATGTCATGCTACATAATACGTCAGCAGATTGAACCTGTGTACATAATATTCTCTCTACGGTGGAATGTGGAATTTATTTTGCAGAGCCGGACACTATCCTGGTGTTCGCAATCTTCTATGAATTATTCGAAGGAGGAACCCGCCTTGCAATGCCGAACAATATGCGCGCCGGACTCATCGTCATTGAAGCCTGGTTCAGGGGCTACCGAGGGAGTCCTGGACTACGGGGTGTCCGCACAGCCGGACTATCATCGTCCGCCGGACTCCAAGAGTATGAAGATACAAGATTGAAGACTTCGTCCCGTGTCCGGATGGGACTTTCCTTGGCGTGGAAGGCAAGCTCGGCAATACGGATATGTAGATCTCCTACCATTGTAACCGACTCTGTGTAACCCTAGCCCTCTCCAGTGTCTATATAAACCAGAGGGTTTTAGTCCGTAGGACGAACAACCATTACAACAACCATACCATAGGCTAGCTTCTAGGGTTTAGCCTCCTTGATCTCGTGGTAGATCCACTCTTGTACTACCCATATCATCAACATCAATCAAGCAGGAGTAGGGTTTTACCTCCATCGAGAGGGCCCAAACCTGGGTAAAAACATCGTGCCCCTTGTCTCCTGTTACCATCCACCTAGACGCATAGTTCGGGACCCCCTACCCGAGATCCGCCGGTTTTGACACCGACACATAGCATGAAACATATAGATGCAAATCAGCCCCTTACGAAGCAACGCATAAACTAGGGTTTATGCTTCTGTCACTCTAGCAACCCATCATCTACTTATTACTTCCCAATGCCTTCCCCTAGGCCCAAATAATGCTGAAGTGTCATGTAGTTGACGTTCATATAACACCACTAGAGGAAAGATAACATACATCTCCTCAAAATATCGAACGAATACCAAATTCACATGGTTACTTATAACAAGACTTCTCCCATGTCCTCAGGAACAAACGTGACTACTCACAAAGCATATTCATAATCAAAATCAAAGGAGTATTAATTATCATTAAGGATCTGGACATATGATCCTCCACCAAGTAAACCAACTAGCATCAACTACAAGGAGTAATCAATACTACTAGCAACCCACAGGTACCAATCTGAGGTTTTGGGACCAAGATCGAATACAAGAGATGAACTAGGGTTTGAGAGGAGATGGTGCTGGTGAAGATGTTGATGGAGATTGACCCCCTCTCGATGAGAGGATTGTTGGTGATGACGATGGCTTCGATTTCCCCCTCCCAGAGGGATGTTTCCCCAGCAAAACAGCTCTGCCGGAGCCCTAGATTGGTTCTGCCCAGGTTCCGCCTCGAGACGGCGGCGCTTCATCTCAAAAGCTTCGTTTTTATTTTTCCAGATCAAAACACACCATATAGCAGAAGATGGGCGTCGGAGGCCTGCCAGGGGGCCCACAAGGACGGGGGGCGCCCAGGGGGGTAGGGCGAGCCCTCCACCCTTGTGGCTGGCTGGTGGCCCCCCTCTGGTATTTTCTTCACCCAATATTTTTTATTTATTCCAAAATGACTCTCCGTGAAGTTTCAGGATGTTTGGAGTTGTGCAGAATAGGTCTATAATATTTGCTCCTTTTCCAGTCCAAAATTGAACCTGCCGACATTCTCCCTCTTCGTGTAAACCTTATAAAATAAGAGAGAAAAGGCATATGTATTGTGATATAATGTGTAATAACAGCCCATAATGCAATAAATATTGATATAAAACATGATGCAAAATTGACATATCAACTCCCCCAATCGTAGACCGCGCTTGTCCTCAAGTGAAAGCCGATATCGATAAATATGTCCACATGTTTAGAGATAGAGGTGTCGATAAAATAAAATACGGACATGAGGGCATCATGATCATCTTTAGAACAACTCATATATCCTCATATAATTTCTTATGCTAAAGTAAATATTCGTTCACAAGGTAAAGTATGAATCAGAAAATTCATTAAAAACTAACAAACTATGATCTCAGTCATTGAAGCAATTGCAAATTATCATAACATCGGAAAGAGTCAATAAAAGAGCTTTTATGCCAGTCCACATACTCAACTATCATTTAATCTTTCACAATTGCTAGCACTCATGCGATACTTATGGGTACAAAGTTGCAATCGGATACAGAGAAAGATAGGGGCTTACAATCTCGCCTCCCAACTTCTTACCTCAAGGGTAATGTCAACAATAATACTTTATGAAAACCTACATCCGAGTGGATATATATATCCGGATCTCTCCAGCATACAGTGTTTGCCAAAGGAGAAAGTGTAAAAAGGAAAGGTGATGATCACCATGACTATTGTATATGGGTAGAAGGTAAAAGATAGGCCCTTCGCAGATGGAAGCAGAGGTTGTCATGCGCTTTTATGGTTGGATGCACAAAATATTAGTGCAAAAGAACGTCACTTTATATTGTCGCTTGTGATAAAGACATTTATTATGAAGTCCATTGCTTTTATTTCTTCCATATCACAAGTTCGTATAAAGCTTATTTTCTTCACACTAATAGATCATAGATATTTAGAAAGCAATTTTTATTGCTTGCACCAATGACAACTTATTTGAAGGATCTTACTCAATCCATAGGTAGGTATGGTGGACTCTCATGGCGAAACTAGGTTTAGTGATGTTTGGAAGCACAAGTAGTATCTCTACCTGGTGCAAAGAATGTGGCTAGCATGAGAGGGAAAGGCAAGCTCAACATGTTGGACGATCCATGACTATATAACTTCTATTCGGATATAAGAAAACAAAACCCGTTATGTTGTCTTTCTTGTCCAACGTCAACCTTTTAGCATGTCATATTTTAATGAGTGCTCACAATTACAAAAGATGTCCAAGATAGTATATTTATATGTGAAGCCTCTCTTTCTTTATTACTTCCTATTAATTGCAATAGTGACCAACACTATGTTTGCCAACTCTCAACAATTTTTATTCATCATACTCTTTATATGTGAAGTCATTACTCTCCATAAGATCAATATATGATCTTTTTGTTTCATTTTATTATTTCTTTATTTAATTCCCTCAAGATCGTAGCAAGAAAGCAAAGCCCTCAACTCAAAACTACTCTTTATTATATAAATCTCACAGACTCGATTACAAAGATAGAGATTGAAACAAAACTCAAGGGTAGATCATACTAAAAAAATCTTTATTCTCCTAGATGAAGACATAACCAAAAGGATCAAACTAAGTAAAACGATAAAGATAAAGATGTGATGGTGATACGATACCGAGGCACCTCCCCCAAGCTTGGCAGTTGCCAAGGGAAGTGCCCATACCCATGTGTTTATGTCTCTTTCTTCGGAGGTGGTGATGTGATATTCTTTGCGATGATGCCCCTTAAGATGCGATTCTACTCCTCGAGCTTATTATTTAGCTGCTTAAGATCCATATGTGAAGTTTACCCGTGATGGCTAGAGCTCCAATCACCCAAGGATGTTTCATAACTGCGGGAGAAAAACTAACACTCTTTTTCATATTTTCATAAGAGAGAAATCTAGCATTAGGAGGGATAACCGAGTTTGGTATTGTTGAGATCTGAAGTTCCTCCAATATGAATCTAGCTTGAAGACAAGAGGTAAATTCCTGATCCTCCTCCATGGCATCCACTCATTTCAGGTCAGCCTCCATCTCTTCCTCCGTTGCTTGCCTGAAGTGGTTAGCTCCATTGTATTCTCTTGGGCCTAGTGTCGGGTGAGATACACGACTCTCCCCGACCGACTCTTGCGAATACATCTTCCTCCAAATCTGTTGCAGAAACAACTCCAAACAAAGACATGGGATTTTGTCGTGTTACTGTGCTCAAAACCTTCGGGAGATTATATAATGAATTTTTACCAACCATAAGAAGTATTGTGCAAGAAAACATAGTCAAGAGGGTACACGAGGTGGCCACAAGGACGGGGGCGCACCCTCCACCCTCACGGGCACCTCACGAGGAGCGTGTGATGTGAGCCATGATGACCAAGGCGAGGAGGGCACCAGGCGGGCGCCAGCAGGCGCAGAGTACCAATTTCCTCTTTGGTGCTAAAGAGGCAGGTGCAGGCGAGGAGTCCCGAGGCATCAGGCAAAGGTTTCCATATCAGTGCAACAAGACCAAGACCAGCAGGACGGAGGTCGTCGTGGAGCCCAGGACAGCGTCATCACCGGAGACTTTGGCAGGCGAAGACTACTTTTGTCAGGATAGCTTGCACTAGTTGTCCCCTTCAAATTTGGCCGTTGTGGGATCCCTTCCCGCCTAATATTTGGGAAGAGGACCAGGGTCTCTATAAATAGGACTAGCCACCACCATAGAAGGGGATGGATCATTGTGACCACCCGAGCACTCACCAGCTGTCCGAGCCTAAGAACACTTCTCCTCAGGAGGTTGTTCTTCTCTTGTACTTGTTCATCCTGAGCCTACAAGGCAATCCACCACCACACACTGGAGTAGGGTATTACACCGCAATGGTGGCACGAACCGGTATAAACTCTTGTGTCCCTTGTCCTTTGGGTTCATTGAGCTAGGCCGTGGGGTCGTTGAGGGAGCGAGCTTGGGAGGGAGAGATCTTTGTGCACACCCCAGTGTTCAAACCTCGGGGGTTTGCCGGAACCCGCAATCCGACATTTGGCGCGCCAGGTAGGGGATGCGCCGAAGCTTTCCCTCCGCCGATCCACGCTCCATTGTCCCGCCAGTTCCATGGCCGACGCTCGCCGAGCTCGGGCTGAGCGTCGGGCCGCCCTTGCTGCCCGTGTCACCCAGACGGCTCCCGATGGCGGGCCTCCCCGTCATTCGCCATCACCCGCTGCCAACGCCGCCACCGGCCCAGTAGCACCCGAGCAGCAAGCCTCATCGTTGCACCCCTATGTGCGGCGAGACGGCCGCACCGCCACTCCGTTGCTGACTCCGGCATGCTCGTCCTCGCCCGCTCATCGCGGACCCGTGGATGCGCAGGCTGTGCTGCTCACGGCACGCGAGCTCCTACGCTACCGCCTAGTCGACGACCTCTACGAAGAGTGGCTGGACTGCATCGCCGAGCTCGTCAGCGCCACTAGGGGCTCTCCTGCGTCGACCCTCTCGCTGCCTCGTCCGCCTCCTGCCGTGAGCAACATGGGCCAAGGAGCGCCTCCGCAACCTCCATGTCAAGACGTCGCCCTCGCACCAAGACGCGCAGCCCCACGGCGCGATCCCCCGCGCAGGGCGCCCACGCGTGAAGAAGGAAGCTACAATGAGGTCCCTCAGCCACGGCAAGACACTCCTGCACTCCCCACACCTTCTCATCAAGACTGTGCACCACCTGCAGCGGCTGTGCACGGATACCAAGACTCCTCCTCCGCAACGAGCTCCAGTGACTACAGCTGGCTACCGCGCCTTCACCCCTGAGCTGCGGAGCGTCATCTGGCCCAGGAAGTTCAAGCCCGACCTGCCTCCGTGCTACGATTGTACCCCCGGCCCTGTGGAGTTCCTGCGGCTCTACGAGCTGAGTATCGAGGTGGCCAACGGAGACGAGAAGGTCATGGCGAACTGGTTCCCCATGGCCCTTAAAGATGGTGCGTGCTCTTGGCTCCTGAACCTGCCCGTGGGATCGATGTCCTCCTGGGGCGAGATGCGCGAGCGTTTTGTCGCCAACTTCCAGGGCACTCACGACCGCCCGCCGGCCGCGGGCGACCTGGGGCACATCAAGCAGCAACTAGGGAAACCCTACAAAAGTACATACAGTGGTTAAACAATGTCCGCCTCAAGATCCCCAAGGTGACAAACAAGGCCATCATCTCTGTGTTCTCCGACAGCGTCCGTGTTGGGGAACGTAGTAATAATTCAAAATTTTCCTATGTGTCACCAAGATCAATCTAGGAGATGCTAGCAACGATAGATAGGGAGTGCATCTTCATACCCTTGAATATCGCTAAGCGGAAGCATTACGAGAACGCGGTTGATGGAGTCGTACTCGCGGTGATTCAAATCGCAGAAGATCCGATCTAGCGCCGAACGGACGGCGCCTCCGTGTTCAACACATGTACAGACCGGGGACGTCTCCTCCATCTTGATCCAGCAAGGGGAGAGGAAAAGTTGAGGGAGAGCTCCGGCAGCACGACAGCGTGGTGGAGGAGCTTGCGGTTCTCCGGCAGGGCTTCGCCAAGCACTACGGAGGAGGAGGAGGTGTTGGAGAGGGGGAGGGTTGCGCCAGTTGAAGAGGTGTTGCGCCCTCTCTCTCCCTCACTATATATATGGGGGAGTGAGGGAGGAGGAGGCTCCTATGGTTTCCCTAGGGGAGGGGCGGCAGCCACAGAGGAACCCTAGATGGGTTTGGGCGCCCCTAACCCTAGGAAACTCCCCCCCCAAGCCGGGAGGGGTGGCTGCCCTAGGAGAGGCGCCCCCCACCTCTCCAGGTTATATGAGATGGGGTGGAAGGGGCGCACAACCCCTTAGTGGGCTGATGTGCCCCCTCCACTTGGCCCATAATGCCCCCCAACACTTGCCGGGGCCTGCAAAACCCCTTTTGGACACGCTGGTTGTCACCCGGTACCGCCGGAACAATTCCAGACTCCAATACCCTTCGTCCAATATATCGATCTTCACCTCTGGACCACTCTGGAGTTCCTCGTCATGTCCGGTATCTCATCCGGGACTCCGAACAACCTTCGGTAACCACATAGTATTCCCATTACAACTCTAGCATCACCTAACCTTAAGTGTGTTGACCCGACAGGTTCGGGAACCATGCAGACATGACCGAGACACCTCTCCGGCCAATAACCAATAGCGGGATCTGGATACCCATATTGGCTCCCACATGTTCCACGATGATCTTATCGGATGAACCACGATGTCGAGGATTCAATCAATCACGTATGCAATTCCCTTTGTCCATCGGTATGTTACTTGCCCGAGATTCGATTGTCGGTATCCCTATACCTTGTTCAATCTCATTACCGGCAAGTCTCTTTACTCATTCCATAATGCATGATACCGAGACTAACTCCTTAGTCACACTAAGCTCCTTATGATGATGCATTACTGAGTGGGCCCGGAGATACCTCTCCGTCATACAGAGTGGCAAATCCCAGTCTCTATTCGTGCCAACCCAACAGACCCTTTTGGAGATACCTGTAGTGCACCTTTATAGTCACCCAGTTACGTTGTGACATTTGATACACCCAAAGCATACGGTATCCGAGAGTTGCACAATCTCATGGTATAAGGAAATGATACTTGACATTAGAAAATCTCTAGCAAACGAACTACACGATCTTGTGTTATGCTCAGGATTGGGTCTTGTCCATCACATCATTCTCCTAATGATGTGGTCCCGTTATCAATGACATCAAATGTCCATGGTTAAGAAACCATAACCATCTATTGATCAACGAGCTAGTCAACTAGAGGCTTACTAGGGACATGTTGTGGTCTATGTATTCACACATGTATTACAGTTTCCGGCTATATAGCATGAACAATAGACAATTATCATGAACAAGGAAATATAATAATAACCATTTTATTATTGCCTCTAGGGCATATTTCCAACAGTCTCCCACTTGCACTAGAGTCAATAATCTAGTTCACATTGTCATGTGATTAACACTCATAGTTCACAACGCCATGTGACTGACACCCAAGAGTTTACTAGAGTCAATAATCTAGTTCACATCACCATGTGATTAACACTCAATGAGTTCTGAGGTTTGATCATGTTATGCTTACGAGAGAGGTTTTATTCAATGGGTCTGCAACATTCAGATCCGTGTGTTCTTCGCAAATCTCTATTTCATATTGTTAATGTTGCTACTATGCTCCACTTGGAGCTATTCCAAATGGTTGCTCCAGTATATGTATTTGGTTTGCTACTCAGAGTCATCCGGATAGGTGTTAAACCTTGCATCAATGTAACCCTTTACACCGAACTCTTTATCACCTCCATAATCGAGAAACATTTCCTTATTCCTAAGGACAATTTTGACCGGTGTCCAATCATCCACTCCTGGATCACTCTTGTACCCCCTTGTCAGACTCGTGGCAAGGCACATATCAGGTGCAGTACAGAGCATGGCATATCGTATAGAGCCTATGGCGAAGGCATAGGGGACGACCTTCGTCCTTTCTCTTTCTTCTGCCGTGGTCGAGCTTTCAGTCTTTACTTCACACCTTACAACTTAGGCAAGAACTCCTTCTTTGACTGATCCATTTTGAACTCCTTCAAAACCATATCAAGGTATGTGCTCTGTGGATGTCTTATCAGGTGTCTTGATCTATCTCAATAGATCTTGATACCCAATATGTAAGCAGTTTTACCTAGGTCTTCCTTTGAAAAACTCCATTCAAACAACCCTTTATGCTTTCCAGAAATTCTACATCATTTCCTATCAACATATGTCATCCACATATACTTATCAGAAATGTCGTAGTGCTCCCACTCACTTTCTTGCAAATACAAGTTTCTTGCAAACTTTATATAAACCCAAAAACTTTGATCACCTCATCAAAGCGTATGTTCCAACTCCGAGATGCTTGCTCCAGTCCATAGAAGGATCGCTGGAGTTTGCATAACCTTTAGCATCCTTAGGATTGTCAAAACCTTCTGCTTGTATCCCATACAGCCTTTCCTCACGGAAACCGTCAAGGAAACTTTGTTTTGACATCCATCTGCAATATTTCGCAAATGAAAATGTAGCAACTGCTAACATAATTCTAACAGACTTTAGCATCGCTATGATTGAGAAAGTCTCATCACAGTCAACTCCTTGAACTTGTCGGAAACTTCTTTGAGACAAGTCGAGCTTCATAAATGGTGACATTACCATCATGCGTCTGTAGTCTTCTTAAAGATCCATTTATTCTCAATGGCCTGCCGATCATCGGCAAGTCCACCAAAGTCCATACACTACAAAAAAAAGACACATCCGTGACATTTTGGGCCGAACGAAAAAAAAATCTGTCATACTTATGACACTTCTATGACGATAATTGTGACAAAACCCGGTATCATCATAGATGTGGTGGGCTCCTACTTCTATGACAAAAAATCATGACAAAAAATGGGATTTTCATCCTAGGCAGGCCGGAGACGCAGCTGCATGACATTCTTTGGGCCGTACATGATGGAAAAAACCGTGGTAGAAGCGAGGGCGAGGAAAATATCGGGGAGTTCCTTGTTACAGTGGGTGGTCGGGGGCCGAGCGATGTGCGTTTCTCTCATACCGTACGCGCGTGGGTGCGAGGCGTTGGGCTCTAACTGAACCCGAGCAATTGCACTACAGGCTACGCGCTACGGAACCCGAGCAATCGAGCAATTCCTTCGCTACTGCTGCTAACTGAAGCCGATCGATGTTGCCTCTAGATGAACAGTGAGCGTTGCTGGGGCATTCAGATGAATAGTGAGCATTGCTGGGGGTTTGGATGAACAGTCCCGGTGGGGGTGGATGAACAGGACCCCGTGGTGTTGCCTCTGGATGAACCGGACCCTGATTGATCGAGCCAGTTGGGGCTGGATGAACAGGACCCCGTGGAGGGCTGGACGAACAGGACGACACCGTGGAGGGCTTGTTGAACAGTAGACGGTGGAGGGCTGGATGAATAGTAGCCCGTGGAGGGGTGGTTGAATAGGAGCCCGTGGAGAGGGTTGGTTGAACAGTAGCCGGTGGAGTAGCGCGCGGTGGAGGCTGGATGAATAGGAAGCCGTGGATGAACAGTCGCAGGTGGAGGCTAGAGGAGGTCGACAGTGGATGAACAGTAGCCCGTGGAGGCTGGAGTAGGTAGACGGTGGAGATGAACAGTATCCCGTGGAGTCCCGTTTTGCGGTACGCCACACCCCTCCGATGAACAGGACCCCCGTTTTGATCGTAGCGCTCAAAGCCTCAAACACAAGTCCGTTTCCTCCGTTTTGCGGTATGCCACACCCCTCCCGATCAACAGGACCCCGTTTCGACCATAGGAGGTCCAACAGAAGTCTGTTTCCTCCGTTTTGTGGTATGCCAAACCCCTCCTGATGAACAGGATCCCGTTTCGACCGTGGCCGGTCGAACACAAGGTCGTTTCCTCCGTTGTGCGGTACGCCCGGCCTCATTTCCATCGGCTGTTCCGTCCAATCACTCTCGATGAACACGACGACGCATTCCGTTCCGACCTAGCTGGTTGGCTCCCCATGAACACGATGATGATGCAGTTTCTCCTTTCCGACCCAGCCATGTACACGAGCCTTGGCTGTACGTATGCACGAGTAGGCATTCGAGACCCCGCCCGTATGTATGTTCGTGGCTGTATTTACTTTCTTGCACCTTGGCCGTTGTACGTACGTGTACAAGCTACGTGCGCGCCTCTACTACAACACGCGCATCTACCAGTATGTACGTACACGTGTTGTAATAGAGACGCGTGTGTTGTAGTAGAGGCGTGCACGTGTTGTAGTAGACCCATCCAGTATGTACGTACACGTTCGCGACCAGAATGACAACGCTACGTACGCTTCGACTAGGTGGGTCCCTACTGTCAGGCACTTCAATGTGTGCGAAGATGTAGCTTGTGGGTCCCAGCAGTCATGGGGGCAAATCGTTTTTTTTGCCCAGACGCACTTCCTTGCGTGCGAAGATGTAGCTGGTGGGTCCCAGCAGTCAGGGGAAAAACATTTTTTTGTGAAATACGGTGGCCCGTCCGATGGCTCCCTGCTGTCAGGTGGAGGAATAATTATTTTGCACGTAATAAGGAGGCACTTCCTTGCGGCCGCCGTGGACCCAGCTGTCATCCTCTCCACGTACATTACTCTTCCAATGGAAGTCATTCCTTGACCACATTGACCACGCCGCGCCGAGAGCACCAGGGCGGTGGATAACGACGAGGCCTAGGAAGGGGACGATGCGGAGCCGGGGAAGACGCGGCAGTGGAAGCCCGCATGGAGAGGAGTACGAGGGTTCACTGGTTCAGCTGCGGTGTGAGGCTGCCGTCGCCGCAGGGCCTGGCCAGTGGTGGGAATAGTAGGGGGCGGTGAAGCCTCCGCGGCAGCACAGCCAGCCACGAGAGGCAGGAGCATGCGGCACGACCGGCGCTGCTTTGGGCGGCTGGAGCAAGAAGACCAGAGATTGAAGAAGCACTACGGCCATTGGATGGACATTGTACGGTCACTGGAGCTAGAATCATTCATATTGACTAAGTTGACAAAGCCCTCCGTCCCCGTCAACTTAGTAGGCCCACAAGTCAGCCCCCCACCAAGGAGGGTCCCAGCTAGCAGGGGAGCATTCATTTTTTTGTGCGTAATAAGGAGGCACATCTGGTGGGTCCGAGCTGACAGCGGGGGGAACTTTTTTTTCAGAAATACGGTGGCCCGTCCGATGGGTCCCAGCAGTCAGGGGGAACTTTTTTTCATGAAATACGGATGCTCGTCGGGTGGGTCCCTGCTGTCAGGTAGAGGATAATTATTTTGCGTGTGATAAGGAGGCAATTCCTTGCGGCTGCTGTGGACCCAGCTGTCAGCCTCTCCACGTATAGTAATCTTCCGATGGAAGTCGGTCGTTGACCACATTGACCACGCCGCGTCGAGAGCACCACGGCGGTGGACAACGGCGAGGCCTAGGAAGGGGACGACACGGAGCCGGGGAAGACGCGGTAGTGGATGCCCATGTGAAGAGGAGTATGAGGGTTCACTGGTTCGGCTACGGTGTGAGGCTGTCGTCACCGCAGAATAACAGGGGATGTGGGTGAGCGGAGAGATGGCCTGGCCAGCGATGGGAGTAGTAGGGGGCGGTGAGGCCTCTACGGCAGCACAGCCGGCCACGGGAGGCAGGAGCAGGTGGCATGACCGGCGCTGCTTTGGGCGGCTGGAGCAGGAAGACCAGAGGTTGAAGAAGCACTACGGCCGTTGTATGGACATCGTACAGTCACTGGAGTTTATATTGAGTAAGTTGACAAAGCCCTTGGTACGCGTCAACTTAGTAGGCCCACAGGTCAGCCTCCGAAACGGTGCGCCCCAGATGTCAGGAGGAGGAATCATTTTTTGGGCAGCCGAAGCTAGAATATCTGAGATTGAAGAAGAAGCACGACATCCCTTGGATAGACATCCAACGGCCACTGGTGCTTGAACCGTGTGTTGACTATAATAAGTTGACAAAGCCTTGCATACGCATCAACTTCTTTTTTTAGGGGACGCGTCAACTTAGTAGGCCCACAAGTGTGTGGCAGAGAACTTATAGCCCATTTGCAATTTGTAAGAATGTATAGCCCATTTTTGAATTCTAATGGAATTTACTACAGCCCATTTACAGTTTGTTAAAAGTACAGCCCATTTTCTAGCTAGGACAACGATTAATAATTTCAACCGACCGTCCAAGACAGAATTCAATAAAATTTCCCACATTTTGATGGGATCCGAAATATTTTATCCCGAAATTTCTAGTGAGATTAAATATAAATTCATATTACGTAAAAATCCAACGAAACATTGCGCGCGCAATAATTAAAAATTAAGATTTTTAAAATCCATAAATAATATTTTATAAACTAATTTTGTGTTTGGTGCATTTTTTTATAATTACTGCCCAGTTTTTATAATTACATCCCATTTATTATTTTTTAAAGCTCATTTTCCTGTTAAGCCTAATGTATCGCACCTAGGAAAGATTTGTGCCCAGCGGGGCGGAGAATAACAAGTTGACCTTTCCTGGTTATTCCTCAAAAAAAGTATAGCTGGGCTAGCCATTTTCATCTTGAAAAAAATTAATATTTGGGATGGATATCTGGCCTGGGCTAGACGGGCCACAGCCCGCCCAGTTAATACCCTGCTCTCCTTTGAATAACAACGTAAACATCGCCAAGAAAAACTCTGCAGTGCTCATGCCTCAAAAACACAAATACTGCTCGAGCTACTTGGTCCCAGCTGTCAGCTGCACCTTGTGCAATTCTCTCATTTATATTGACTACATAGGTTGACAATGGTGTGGAACCGTGATGTCAGGAAACCAGGAGGAAGCCAAAAGAATATAGTTGTACATAATAAGGAGGCACTTGCGTACGTATGACTATGGCCCTAGTGGGTTCCTACTATCATCCAGTCAAAATAAAGTCATATCCTGAATCCTCATGTTTGTTGACCATGTTAACAATGCTCGGCGCCGGCGAGCGCAACAACTCGAAGGACGACGGAGAGGGCCTCGCGGGCCCAGGATCATCGTACACCTATGAGCATCTTCGAGAGACTAAGATGGCATGAAATGGTAAGGCCGCGCTTGGGAGCTCTGGTTTATTTCACACCTATATTAAGATACAAGTGTAATTTACTCATCATCGGAAGCAACGAGTAAAATACAGGCGTAATGAAACCGAGGGCCCAAGGTCTGTAAGTAAAACCGGCGGGTTACGCATGTAATTTAAGAGACCAGTGTATATTTTACTAGTCGAAATGGACCAACCAAGCGCTTCGCCCGAGACCATCTGCTTTTATTTATAAGCGTCAGTTTTACAAGCGGTTTTGGTTGGAAAACGATGATCCAATCACGTCCTAAGATGATGAGTTGGTTGGAAGATCATATGGTTTCACGTCTAACCTACCCGACTTGTCGTATAGGCTATGAATGAAATGTAAGACGATGAACTTCTTGTCACGCCCAAGATGCGACCCTATCCTAAAGGAACTCGAAGGTCCCACCAAGGATAGAAGCGCATCTTGAAGACGCTTTTGCAAGGTGGATATCATTATATCAACATTACATAATAGTGGGGATACATCCAATACATACAATGGCACATGAATACAACAATACAACATACAAGAACAACATCCGACTACGGATGAATCATAAACAGAAACTCAAACAATATCCACCCTGCTAGCCCAGCTGCCGACCGAACCTATCCCCGATCGAAGAAGCGTAAGAAGGAACTCCAAAACAAGCAACATCGCTCTCGCGTCATGATCATTGCATAACCTGTACTGCAAGAATGTTGTTGTAGTAATCAGTGAGCCACGAGGACTCAAAGAATCCCATTACCATGGATATCAAGACTAGCAAAGCTTAATGGGAAAGGAAGGGGTAAAGTGGTGAGGTTGCAAAGCGGCGACTAAGCATGATATGGTGGCTAACATACGCAAATGAGGCGAGAAGAGAAACAAAGGAACAATGTGAAGCTAGCAATGATCAAGAGGTGATCCGAACTCCTACTTATGTCAATCATAACACGAAACCGTGTTCACTTCCGGACTCCGCGAGAAGAGACCATCACAGCTACACACGCGGTTGATACGTTTTAATTCGGATCTGGTGTCAAGTTATCTACAACCGACATTAACAAATTCCTTCGCCACATAACCGCAGCACGGCTCTCGAAAGTTTATACCTGCAGGGTGTCCCAACAGCCCATGATAAGCTCTCACGATCAACAAAGGATATTCCTTCTCCGAGGAAGACCCGATCAGTCTCGGAATCCCGTTTACAAGACATTTCGACAATGGTAAAACAAAAACCAGCAAGACCGCCCGATGCGCCGACATCCCGATAGGAGCTGCACATATCTCGTTCTCAGGGCAACACCGGATGAGCAATCCGTACAAATAAAACCAGACCTCAAGTTTCCTTCAGGGGGCGCTGCAAAGGGCTCTAGTTCGGACCAACACTTAGACAAGTTTTGGCCCGGGGGGGCTAAATAAAGATGACCCTCGAGAGAGCGACTCCCAAGGGAAAAGTAGGTGGTGGTGAGGCAAATAGTAAAACCAAGGTTGGGCCTTGCTGGAGGAGTTTTATTCAAAGCGAACTGTCAAGGGGTCCCATAAATCACCCGACAGCGTTAGGAGCATAAAATCCGGGAACATAACACCGGTATGACGGAAACTAGGGCGGCAAGAGTGGAACAAAACACCAGGCATAAGGCCGAGCCTTCCACCCTTTACCAATTATATAGATGCATTAATAATATAAGAGATATTGTGATATCCCAACATAATCCTGTCCACCATGGAGCAATCTTGAACTTCACCTGCAACTAACAACGCTATAAGAGGGGTTGAGCAAAGCGGTAACATAGCCAAACAACGGTTTGCTGGCAAGGGTGAAAAAGGTTAGAGGCTGACATGGAAATTTGGGTGGCTTGATCCACAAGAGATAGGTAGTGGGGCAAAGTGATAGAACGAAGCAACTAGCCTAGCAATGATAGTAGTGAGATCCAGGGTAGCGGTCATCTTGCCTGAAATCCCGCTAGGAAGAAGAACGAGTCCATGAGGTAGATGAACGGGCGTAGTCGAACGAATCCTCACGAACGCAACGTTACCGGAACTAAAAAGCAACACCAGAAAGAAGCAAGCAACATAGTAAACAACCATCACATAAACATGACATGATGCACAATCAAGTATGATGCATGTACAGTTTAATGAGGCATGGCATGGCAAAGTGCAACAAACAATACTACAAATTAAGTGGAGCTTAATATGCAATGAGTTGCATATCGACGAAACACCACATCGAGTTATTTAGTTCTCTCCCGTTTATGTACCCAACAATATTAAATGTTGTTAAACATGGCAAGAGGTGAAGCAAAAGTAAACTAACTATTTAGGCAAGTTTAAATGAGGCCGGAACAACAAACAACAATTCTGGAAAATCCTCATGTCCATATGTCAAATTTGGTACTGTTCTGCCCTAAATCATATTTTAATGTTGTTAAACAGCAAAATAAAGTACAACAAGTTAATCTATGCATTTTTCTACCCCATTTACATATAAAGTTTATTAAAATCGGAGCTACGGATAATTAGTTAAGAATTAAATCATTTTAACATGGCATTTAGCAAATTTAAACAAACAGCAAGTTAAACATATTAAACATGGATGAAAGTTGGATATTATGAAAGTAGATGAAATTCTAAGCATTTTACATGTTTAAATCATTTTAATCCGATGCACGGTTCATGAGTTCTTAATGCATGAACATGGAGGGGTTTTCTGCAAATCTGTAATACTCTGGATAATTGGACAAATTCGCAGAGCGGAAAAAACATGACATGGGCCGAATCTGATAGGCTGCTGGGGCGCTCACCATGGGCTTTGGCCCGGTCGGTGGAGCAGGAGGCTGGAGCCGGGCCTTGGAGGCCGCTGGCCCAGGCGCTGGAGGAGTTTGCTGCGGCTGCAGCCCACGCAGCTGGCCAGCGCGGTCAACGCTCGGAGCGAGCGAGCTGCTGCTCTCGTTTCTGAAGAACACAAGCAGAGAAGCAGCTCCATGGCGATGGAGAGGAAGACTCAGGGGGGTCCTGGCAACGGAATCGGCGGGAATCGGCCGGAACGGGCGAAACGGAGCACGGGGAGGCGCTGGGATCCAAACCAGGCAAGGGGAGGCGCAGATCGGGGCTCTCGTCGAGGCCCTCTGGGAAGAAGATGGCGGCGTCGCTGCTGTTACAGAGAGAGATCAAGAGTGAGGGGAGGCAGGAGGAAGGAAATAAAGGAGAGGGGCAACGTGGCCGGACTGGAGCTGTCAACGGCGATCGCGGGAAGGCGAGGGCTCGGCGACTCACATGATGTAGGGGCGCCAGCACGGATGGACTTAGCGAAGCGGCGAGTTCTGCTTGTTCGGGATCCCTGCCGGAGATGCTGTAGGGCGAGGTGCAAAGCGGCTTGCGGGCACGAAGAAGGCCGTGGCGAGCGGCTGGAGGGTCGCAGGTGAGGTCCGGTACGAGACAACGCGGACGGAAGGCTGCCAGGAACTCCATGGGAGGTGCTGCGCGCTCCTCTTCGAACAGAGAAAGAGAGACAGGGAGGTGAGATGAGGAAGGCAGAGAAACCACAGGATTAGGAGAAGGGCAGCGAAGCTTATCTCGTGGTCGCCGGCAGCGGCGCTGGTCGCCGGACGACGAGGCGAGGTAGAGGAGCCTGGGGAGGCCCGGACGGCTACAGGCGCGAGAAGACGAGCTCGGGTAGCTGCGGCTGTAGGGGTGGATCAAGCAGAGGAGGGGAAACGAGGAGGAGAAGGAGCCTGGTTGTGGTTGGTGGATCAGGAAGGGATGGATCCCAAGGAAGAGGATCGGTGGTTGCTGGTTGGTTCGGGGCTGAAAACGAGGGGAGGATTTTGGATCGAGAGGAGATCCCGAGGAAGAGAAGACTGGAGGAGTGGCGGCGGCGCGATGAGACAGGGCTCCTAGGATCTAGGGTTGGTCTTCTTATATAGCAAAAGAGTTTTAGGAAGGGGCTAGAATGACCCTCGGATCGTAATCGGACGGCTGAGGAAAAATAGGTTAGGACGTCCAATTAAGAAAATGGGGATGTTTTATAGATGTTAGGGGATGATTCAAATCCAACGGTCATGACCGAGCAGGTCGGGTTCGGGGAAGTTTTGGACATGCGCGAGAGGGGTCAAGAGAGGTCAATGAGGACAAGGGCCTGACAAAATGACAACGGAGGCAAAGAGAGAAAGGGCAACTACGAACGGTAACGAGTTTTATGAAAAACATGCGGATGCAATGCACATGATGCGATGAGATGAGATGCATGGCACGAACAAAATGCAAAACAAAAGACAAAACCCAACCACGAAGGAAATAACATATCACATCTCCGGAAAAGGCAAGAGTTGGAGTTTCAATTATGGAAAGTTGTATTCGGGGCGTTACAACAGTCCACCACTACGAGAGGATCTCGTCCCGAGATCTAGGATGGCACCGGAGGGAAAAGGAAGAGGAAGAGGAGAGGTAAAACTAAGTTGCTTCTTCGACCAATGAGTGAAACCAAAGAACCTTGAGAAGTTGAGCAATTTAAAAGAAAGAGTACAACGGAGATGAACGAGATTGCGAACAATCCGTTAGAAAAGAGGAACAAAGAACATTAGAACTAGAGGGTTGCAAAGACATGAATCAAGAGTTTAATGGACAAGATAGAATTTGAAACCACTCCGGTTAAAACAAGATGAGAGAGGAAGAATTTGGGCAGCACTCCGACTGAAAGAAGAAGGAAAACTTGATAAGATGAAAAGCACTTGAAGAGATGACACAACACTCCGGTTAAATGGATAAGCATGAAAAGAACACGATCCTCACAATTCGAGATGATGAGCGACGAGAGCAACATCACCATGCCTCCGTAAGAAAAAATAGAAGATAGATCATTGGAATAAAGGAATGGAGAAGAAATGCCAACTTCTGCCACAAATGAGCTTGGAAAGCACCCTTCCAAGAAGGTTATAACGGAGTTGTTGGAAAACCAACAACGAAACGAATAAGCTTGTAGTGGGCTTATGGAAGACAACCCAAAATTATGAGGTGACAAACGGCCACTAGTGAAAAAAAATTGATTGCTTGAGAGCAACGAAGAGATGAAAACTTCTTCACCGAGATAAGAAGGAGAAAATTGGATCATTGATAAGCACCACAAATAGCTACATTCCTTAGGGAAGGCTGTAGGTGAGATATAACCCAATATAACTCCAACAAAAGATTGATGGATTTAAACTACCTCATTCTTTACAACATATGAATCATGAAACATGAAGGAAATTATCAAGAATGACAAAACACTACCTCAAAAGATAAAATGGAAGGAATTGCACTTCGGAATGTAAGACGAGGAATGCTCGAACTCCTCCAACAAGGATCTTGAAGAACAATTCGAGAATGAATTAAATCCTTGATGAAGCACCATGTAGAACCTCCATGAAGAACTCTGATAATAAAAGAATGATAGAAAGAAAGAGAAGTTGAAAACACAGGGTGAAGCCTTGCGGAAAACTTGGAACTCCGGAAAAGAATAGATGAAACACTAGGACCGAGAATTACTTCATCATGAACAATCTCCGGAAGAAAAGAAAACACCGTTGGAAATGATTTTAAAGAGAGATTGCACCAGCTGAATTAAATGGCTTGAATGCGATATCAATCTCCAAATAGCTTGAACGGATTAAGAATGGAAACACAAATCTTCTGAGATACCTTCAACACTCTGGAACAAATGAATAGCAAGAGGTGAGTGATTGAGAAGTGCATCGACATGAGAAAGCATTAGGAATGAGGAAAGGAATATGATCAACACTAAAAGCTTGAATTGGATCCACCGGAGAAGAAAAAAGAACGAAGGATGATGAACTTGAAGCTCGTGAGCATCTTCACGAGGGATCACCGGATAAGAACATCGAAAGAAAAGAATGAAGAGACTTCCCACAAATAAAAGGATACATGATTAAGAAATCTGAGTCCTTGAAGAAAAAGGGTGGGAGGGCGGGAAAACAAAGGCAACTTGGGATGAACGAAACAAACACCGTTGAGAAAACTTAGAATTGATCTTGCAGATGGGGATAATGATGGGATCATCTCGAAGAGAAGCGCACCGGTTGGAAAAGAATTAACATGACAACCTCAATGATCAAAAAGGATTAGTATTCACATAGCAATATGAGAACACCGTTTAGGAAAGGTATGGATTCAACATTTGACTTCGAAGCAACTCGAATACCACGAATAAAACAAAACAAAGGATTTGGCTTGCAGAATAAGCCGGAACAAACATATGATAGAGATTTCGTCCGAAGTTTTTGTGGTGGGGCCCACACGGGCTCAATCGTACAGCACCATCATGTGCAAGGCAGTGCACATGACATACGGAAATCCCCCGAATCGGCATAGCCAAGGATTCTTTAAGACACAACGAGACCACTGTAAAACCAACCGTGGATAGGCGGACCACTAGACGTCGAACCCCAATCTCATATCATTCATCTGTCGGAAAGATATTCTAGGAGCTACTTGAATGCCCACCTATAAAACTCCCGAAACTTTCTAGTTATGCAATCTGGTGGTGGGGATACAGGGGAAGCAATATATATCACCCGAAACTAACAATCCCTACATCCAGCTGTATCCATTCGTCAACACATAACCAAGAAAACTCCGAAAATCATGTACCTCAACCTTCGAAAAGCATCCGTTATATGAGCTATGGCAATACTCCCGAACTCCCCAATACTGGGTGACGTCGAGGTTATCTCACCAACAACTGCATAAAAGAGATTTTCGATGTCGGCAAAACTCAGGTATTCCAGAACTGCAACGATAAAATTATGACGACAACACCTCGGAGCTCAACTCCCCGGGACACTGCCACAACCCCTAAATGTCAGGAGGCACCAGAACAATGTTCTCGTCATAAGAATATCGAAACGATCCCAAGATACCCGCGTGATCCAAAAAAAAATTAGTGAAATTTTAGAAGAGGAAAGTCAAAACATCTACGTCAGGAGTCCTCACCAGAGCGACGAAGGGGGCTGAGGAGTAAAAAGAATCCTACTCTCCGATATATATAATCCTACGACTCAAAATAGTTATCTTCTAGACTCAACAACGACCAACAATCAAGGGGGCTCCTATGGTCGGTTGAGGCTCTGATACCAACTTGTCACGCGCAAGATGCGACCCTATCCTAAAGGAACTCGAAGGTCCCACCAAGGATAGAAGCGCATCTTGAAGACGCTTTTGCAAGGTGGATATCATTACATCAACATTACATAATAGTGGGGATACATCCAATACATACAATGGCACATGAATACAACAATACAACATACAAGAACAACATCCGACTACGGATGAATCATAAACGAAACTCAAACAATATCCACCACGCTAGCCCAGTGCCGACCGAACCTATCCCCGATCAAGAAGCGTAAGAAGAAACTCCAAAACAAGCAACATCGCTCTCGCGTCATGATCATCGCATAACCTGTACCTGCAACTATTGTTGTAGTAATCTGTGAGCCACGAGGACTCAGCAATCCCATTACCATGGATATCAAGACTATCAAAGCTTAATGGGAAAGGAAGGGGTAAAGTGGTGAGGTTGCAGCAACGACTAAGCATGATATGGTGGCTAACATACGCAAATGAGAGCGAGAAGAGAAACAAAGGAACGGTCGTGAAGCTAGCAATGATCAAGAGGTGATCCTGAACTCCTACTTATGTCAATCATAACACAGAAACCGTGTTCACTTCCCGGACTCCGCCGAGAAGAGACCATCACAGCTACACACGCGGTTGATACGTTTTAATTCGGATCTGGTGTCAAGTTATCTACAACCGGACATTAACAAATTCCCTTCTGCCACATAACCGCAGGCACGGCTCTCGAAAGTTTATACCCTGCAGGGGTGTCCCAACTTAGCCCATGATAAGCTCTCACGATCAACAAAGGATATTTCTTCTCCCAGGAAGACCCGATCAGTCTCGGAATCCCGTTTACAAGACATTTCGACAATGGTAAAACAAAAACCAGCAAGACCGCCCGATGCGCCGACATCCCGATAGGAGCTGCACATATCTCGTTCTCAGGGCAACACCGGATGAGCAATCCGTACAACTCAGACCTCAAGTTTCCTTGAGGGGGCGCTGCAAAGGGCTCTAGTTCGGACCAACACTTAGACAAGCATTGGCCCGGGGGGGCTGAATAAAGATGACCCTTGAGAGAGCGACTCCCAAGGGAAAAGTAGGTGGTGGTGAGGCAAATGATAAAACCAAGGTTGGGCCTTGCTGGAGGAGTTTTATTCAAAGCGAACTGTCAAGGGGGTCCCATAAATCACCCGACCGCGTTAGGAACGCAAAATCCGGGAACATAACACCGGTATGACGGAAACTAGGCGGCAAGAGGGAACAAAACACTGGGCATAAGGCCGAGCCTTCCACCCTTTACCAAATATATAGATGCATTAATAATACAAGAGATATTGTGATATCCCAACATAATCTAGTCCACCATGGAGCAATCTTGAACTTCACCTGCAACTAACAACGCTATAAGAGGGGCTGAGCAAAGCGGTAACATAGCCAAACAACGATTTGCTGGCAAGGGTGAAAAAGGTTAGAGGCTGACATGGAAATTTGGGTGGCTTGATCGATCCACAAGAGATAGGTAGCGGGGCAAAGCGATAGGACGAAGCAACTAGCATAGCAATGATAGTAGTGAGATCCAGGGTAGCGGTCATCTTGCCTGAAATCCCGCTAGGAAGAAGAACGAGTCCATGAAGAAGATGAACGGGCGTAGTCGAACGAATCATCACGAACGCAACGTTACCGGAACTAAAAAGCAACACCGGAAAGAAGCAAGCAACATAGTAAACAACCATCACATAAACATGACATGATGCACAATCAAGTATGATGCATGTACAGTTTAATGAGGCATGGCATGGCAAAGTGCAACAAACAATACTACAAATTAAGTGGAGCTTAATATGCAATGAGTTGCATATCGACGAAACACCACATCGAGTTATTTAGTTCTCTCCCGTTTGTGTACCCAACAATATTAAATGTTGTTAAACATGGCAAGAGGTGAAGCAAAAGTAAACTAACTATTTAGGCAAATTTAAATGAGGCCGGAACAACAAACAACAATTCCGGAAAATCCTCATGTTCATATGTCAAATTTGGTACTGTTCTGCCCTAAAACATATTTTAATGTTGTTAAACAGCAAAATAAAGTACAACAAGTTAATCTATGCATTTTTCTACCCCATTTACATATAAAGTTTATTAAAATCGGAGCTACGGTTAATTAGTTAAGAATTAAATCATTTTAACATGGCATTTAGCAAATTTAAACAAACAACAAGTTAAACATATTAAACATGGATGAAAGTTGGATATTATGAAAGTAGATGAAATTCTAAGCATTTTACATGTTTAAATCATTTTAATCCGATGCACGGTTCATGAGTTCTTAATGCATGAACATGGAGGGGTTTTCTGCAAATCTGTAATACTCTGGATAATTGGACAAATTCGCAGAGCGGAAAAAAACATGACATGGGCCGAATCTGATAGGCTGCTGGGGCGCTCACCATGGGCTTTGGCCCGGTCGGTGGAGTAGGAGGCTGGGCCAGGCCTTGAGGCCACCGCCCAGTCTTTGGAGGAGTTTGTTGCACTGCAGCCCACGCACTGCCAAGTGTGATCAACGCTTCAGCGAAGCGAGCTGCTGCTCTCGTTCAAGAACACAAGCAGAGAAGCAGCTCCATGGCGATGGAGAGGAAGACTCGGGGGTCCTAGCAACGAATCGGCGGAATCGGCCGAACAGGCGAAACGGAGCACGGGAGGCATGGGATCCAAAGCTCGCAAGGAGGCGCAGATCGGGGCTCTCGTCGAGGCCCTCTGGGAAGAAGATGGCGGCGCTCTGCTATTCTGAGAGAGAGATCAAGAGTGAGGGGAGGCAGGAGGAAGGAAATAAAGGAGAGGGAACGGCGCCCGGACTGGAGCGGTCCAACGCGATCTTGGGAAGGCAGGGCTCGGCGACTCATGCGATGCTGAGGCGCCAATGACGGATGGACTTGGCGAAGCAGCAAGTTCCGCTCGGTCGGGATCCTGCTGGAGATGCTGTAGGGCGAGGTGCGTGAAGCTTGCGGGCACGAAGAAGGCCGTGGCGGCGGCCGGAGGGTCGCAGTGAGGTCCGTGCGAGACGCGCGACGAAAGGCTGCCAGAACTCCATGGGAGGCTGCCGCTCTGTTCAACAGAGAAAGAGAGACAGGAGGTGAGGCGAGGAAGGCGGAGAAACCACAGGATTAGGAGAAGGGCAGCAAGCTTATCTCGTGGTTGCTTGGCGCGGGTGGCGCGGTCGCCGGACGACGAGGCGAGGTAGAGGAGCCGGGGAGGCCCGGACGGCTACAAAGCGTGAGAAGACGAGCTCGGGTGGTCTGCGGTGTAGGGGTGGATCGAAAGCGGAGGGGAAATGAGGAGGAGAAGGAGCCTGGTTGTGGTTGGTGGATCAGGAAGGGATGGATCCCAAGGAAGAGGATCGGTGGTGGCTGGTTGGTTCGAGGCTGAAAACGAGGGGAGCATTTTGGATCGAGAGGAGTTCCCGAGGAAGAGGAGACTGGAGGAGTGGCGGCGGCGCGATGGGACAAGGCTCCTAGGATCTAGGGTTGGTCTTATTATATAGCAAAAGAGTTTTAGGAAGGGGCTGGAATGACCCTCGGATCGTAATCGGACGGCTGAGGAAAAATAGGTTAGGACGTCCAATTAAGAAAATGGGGATGTTTTATAGATGTTAGGGGATGATTCAAATCTAACGGTCATGACCGAGCAGGTCGGGTTCGGGAAGTTTTGGCCTTGAGAGGGGTCAAGAGAGGTCAATGAGGACAAGGGCCCGACAAAATGACAACGGAGGCAAAGAGAGAAAGGGCAATCTGAACGGTAACGAGTTTTATGAAAAACATGCGGATGCAATGCACATGATGCAATGAGATCAGATGCATGGCAGGAACAAAATGCAAAACAAAAGACAAAACCCAACCACGAAGGAAATAACATATCACATCTCCGGAAAAGGCAAGAGTTGGAGTTTCAATTATGGAAAGTTGTATCCGGGGCGTTACACTTCTTAAGCACGGAAACAACAAAAGAGGATGATCTTCTCAACAAGCAAATCACTGGCATTAGATCGACATGAAAAACAATACGAAGCATTATTCTCAGGAGGCACGGTGAACAGCTCGTGATGCCGCATGCCACAATATTCCAAGCTCAAATTTGCAATAAAACACAAGGCCTGGCATTACATAGATAATATTCAGAACAAACTCCTTAACACAAGAATATCTCAGCAGAGTAACTATTTACTTCTAAACTGAACACAGGAATAGGAAAAAAGATCGACGCTGCTCACAGCAAAGGGCGTCCCACTCAAAAATATCAAATGCATATCTTCTGGCTAACATCAATGAGAAAATTTTGACAAGGTATTCCAATTCCATTATATTAAACTAATGTCTTCCTGCTAACATCAATGATTAAACTTTTGAAAAGCTTTTCCCATTCAAAATATGTAATGCCTATGATCATGGAGTCCTATCATGGCTTCTTGTACTTGTTTGGGCACTTTTTGCCCAGTGCACTCCACGTGTTGTAGAGTTTCCTATGCTCTATGCAGACTAGTCATGTCACCAACGTCTACTAATACTATGTAAAGCTTCTCGGTCATTCCTTCTGTAATGTAGTGCAAACAGTGACTGCTTCTTTCTGCAAAGTGGAACAACCAACTAGACCTGGTAATGCAGCAGCTTGCCTTGGCTCCTTTTGTGCAGTTCGACTAAAATTGAAGTCGGAATAAAACCGAGCTTTAATTTTGATATCCCTGTAAGCAACAATAGGTATAAGGGGAACAATTACTGAGAAATAACGGTTGATGACTTGTACTCCCAGAAGAAAAGCATCTACTGATCTACCTTATCTTAATGGGAAACAAAGTAGGAGAGTAGCAATTCTCCATCAATGTGATTCATTCATATTGACTGAGACATTATCTTAACAATGCCTTGTTTCAACATGTATAAAGAACGACAAAGCAAAAAAGTACCATTCCCAAAACAATGCGATTGCTTCATTTTAACAGAGACATTATCTTAACAATACCTTGGGTAAACATGTAGAAAGAACTACAAAGCAGGATAGTACCATTCCTAAAACAATGCGACTGATTCGTTTTAACAGAGGCAAAAAAGGAATCAATTACTGGCCAATAAAGGAGGATGAAACATGCGGCCACAAAAATGGTAATCCCGCCAATCCCTAACAAGTGTTGCAGTTTTGAACTAAGATTCAGTTGTTAATTAATTCTGAGAGTGGCATTGCTTAATTTTACCAGCGGCATTAGATTACCAAAAAGCATAAACAGTTCCAGGGGAGAGTGGGTGCAACAACAACATGTGCTTCCATCTACTTATAAAGGGAGTGATGCAGAGTTTTGTTTTAACAAAGAAACAAGCATCATGTCTGGGTTGGAACAATTTTTGCTCACTTAATGGTAAAAGACAACAGTTCAATAGCTTCAATTCAACATTTATCAAAAACAGTACCAATACAAGTAGCACAACATCTCAAAGCACACTGCAGCATCATGTGGATGAAAGTCGGTACTGACCTTTCTTGACCAAGAATTGAAACAGCTCGCGAGGAAGACTGGAAACATATCCCAATACATATATGAAATCTCGATCTCCTTTTGTAAAGTTCCACCAAAATTAAGCAAAGTCGCCAGTGTGACATTCAAGTTGAACTGCACAAAACACTCCTAAAACAAAAGTGTTTCATGTAGCGAAGCAAAATGTCGCAATAGCAACAAGTTGAATAGATATCCCTGTTTAAACAGAGGCAAAAAAGGAATCAATTACTTGCTAATAAAGGAGGATGAAACATGCGGCCACAAAAATGGTAATCCCACCAATCCCTAACAAGTGTTGCAGTTTTGAAATAAGATTCATGAGTTAATTACGAGAGTGGCATTGCTTAATTTTACCAAATGACATTAGATTAACAAAAACATAAGCAGTTTCAGGGAGAGTGGGCGCAACAACAATATGTGCTTCCATCTACTTATAAAGGGGGTGATGCAAAGTTTGTTGTAACAAAGCAACAAGCATCATGTCTGGGTTGGTCCCATTTTTGTTCACTACTTAATGGGAAAAGACAGCAATACAATAGGTTCAATTCAACATTTATTTAAAATAGTACCAATACAAGTAGCACAACATCTCGAAGCACACTGCACAATCATGTGGATGAAGGCCTGTACTGACCTTTCATGAGATGACCAACATAAAATACAAATCTACCAACACGAATAGGAAATCCAATCTCGTTTTGTGCAGTTGCACTGAAATCAAGCAAAGTGTTTCACGTAGCAAAGCAAAATGTCGCAATAGCAACAAGTTGAATAGATACCCCTGTTTTAACAGAGGCAACAAAGGAAACAATTACTTGCCAATAAAGGAGGATGAAACAAACGGTGCCAGAAAGAAGCATCTAACTTATCTTGATGGAAAACAAAGTAGGATAGTTGCATTTCTAAAATGGTTGCATTGATTCATATTAATAGAGACATTCTCTTAAAACAACATTCGTTAGAAAATGTAATTTACTTTTAACAGTGGCATTGCTTCAATTTTCCGGCGGCATTCTTAGATTAACAACAGCAAAATAGTTGTATGGGACATGGGACATCCAGCACCATGTGCGTCCACACGTATAAATGGGTGATGCAGAGTATGTAGCCAAGCAGCATATCTGGGTTGGTACCAAATTTGTTCTCTTTGAACCTTTTTCCTATGTGAGGGCAGCAAATCTAGTCCTGCACAAACTACCCGATGCCCCAGTTTCTTTCCCTTTTCAACAAAGAGATCAGTTCCTTACAGATGTGTGTACTGGGTTACCCCCCTTTTCCCTTTTCGACCAACAAAGCGACTGGATAGCCAGTCTATACTACTTTCCGTCCCTCCTTTCCTCATTGAACCACGTCCCAGATTCATGCTCCACCCTATCGCACCCTTGTTTCC
The DNA here is from genome assembly GCA_021437245.1 of Aegilops speltoides. Lineage (NCBI taxonomy): Eukaryota > Viridiplantae > Streptophyta > Magnoliopsida > Poales > Poaceae > Aegilops > Aegilops speltoides. Next base: position 238,744,711 of record CM038147.1, read on the forward strand.
TCTTTGAACCATGACCTAGATTCGACTACAGATCGAAAAAGATCCACATGTAGCTAGAGTAATGACGGTTTCAAAGAAACTTAACCTTAGGGTCGTCGGGATGTGGCAAGGCGTGCGACGGGAGGCCGGATATGCCCACACTACATACGGCAGCGAGGAAGAAGGGGTCGGTGGCCCTCCCGCACAGGCGCTGGGTGAAAGAGAGCAGTGCAGCCGGCAGTGGATTGCCTCCCTCGCCGAAGGCGATAGAGTGAACGATGCACCTCCTCCCCTTCCCAGTGCGACGGGATCCGGATGCCTCCTTCACTAGCTGTGAGGGGGAGAGAGAGACAAGAGGCCAATGCAATCTTGTTTAGATCTGGTGAAGAGAGGGTGAGAGACTGTGAATATAGCAAACCCTAGCAAAGGAACGTTGAGCCTCCAGCGTGTATATATGTAGTGCGGCGAGAGTTTGGAGAGTGCAAACCCTAGCGAACAAGCGCTGAGGCTCTAGCTTATATATATACTGTAGTACGGACTGAGCTCCGGTGCCTTAACTCCACCTGCTTTTGGCTGTATGACAGGTGGGACAGCCACATTTTGGGCCCACCTGTCATAGACCCAAAGGCATGTGCACTAAAGTCAATGAAGTTGCGTCCATATAGTACTCATGTATACGACTAATATATAGTGGACTGGTTTTCTTATTCTCTCCATAACAATCATTTTAAATTGTGTAAGTACAAAACGAAACTCTTTATTTCACGTACTAGTGAAGAAAACTACTACTCCCTTTGTTCCTAAATATTTGTCTTTCTAGAGATTTCAACAAATGACTACATACGAAGCAAAATGAGTGAATCTACACTAAAATATGTCTATATACATCCATATCTGGTAGTCCATTTCAAACCACTTGAAAGACAAATATTTAGGAACAGAGGGAGTACTTCCAATGAACAAACGATCCACGCGTCCTGATCGCACTTCTTGTCCTTCACATGCGGTACATGACCCTCCCTTTAAGTGAACAACCACACATGCGCCAAATTATCGGAAACATGTGAGAGTGTGTACAAATAAAGAATTTTCATTTCAATTATCAGAAAGGTTTGAGAGCATGTACAATTTGCCCTCTCTAATAATTATGGTTTGCTGTGTTCGGCCTAAACTTGGTCAAACTTTACAAAGTTTGACTTCAGCCAAAACTAATATGCGGAGTAAATAAAAATGGAGGGCTACTACGTCCATCTGGGTTTTTAGTCCACACCATTTTTTCAATCAAAGTTAATAGCTGGACAAATAAAATTACAGGGGAGCTGGAAACAAAGTTGTGAGAAGGCTTAGAAATCAATACAAAACTTATGCTCTTAGTACCAACGTCAATCCTTCTTCGAGGAAACATTTGGTTCATAGCCAATTGTCTGATAAAATTGCACCAACGTGAAAGACGACTGCGTCTCCAACGCAACCAAGGTGAACTGACGAAGGATATCATCTTTGTGGGTAACAAGAAAAGAGCACTGATGGAATACATCTTGTTTTTCATTGAAAATCGATCAGCTTCACCAGCCGACGCAACCATGAGGCGCAACCATGAGCATCGATAGGTCATCGTGGTGATGCATCATCCACTTGGCATCAAGTTTGAGTGAGGCACCTATGAAGTTCAACAAATCCTCACGGTTGTCTGTTTCTTCTGAGTAATCAATCTCGACGAAGGAAGAACCACGTGGCAGAGGATAGTGAGGCGGAACAACAATGGCCATCCAGTTTTGTGCAGTTCCACTAAAATTGAGGAAGACATGCCCGGGTATGGAGATACACATCGCTGTTTCCAAAAATATAAAGGGATATAGTGTTGCTACTTTGTTTTACAAGATTAACAACGACATCTCAATTGTCAATAAGAATTAATGAAAAGTACACCAACAAACAGAAGCATCATGATTATCTTGATGGGAACTAAACCAGGATACCCGAGAAAAAAAGCATTTCTTCATTTAACCAGTGATAGTACTAGATTAGCAGCAGCAATAGGAGCATATGGACAATGACCGCACAACCACCATGTACTTTTTGTCGAAACAACATGTATACCTCCACCGAGGCATAAATCAGGACAACTTTTCGAGTGGCGTTTCCTCTATAATAGTAGGTGATGTTGGACCAGTCGATGAATCCTAGCTACTATACATGGGGAGCTGGGGAGTAGTCGCATAGAAGAAAACCCGCATGTAGCGACCTGGGGAGCTGGACCAGTACAAGAAGTTATACCTCATGTGGGTGAGATGTCGCTTAGGCGGGCGGGCGAGATCTGCCCACACGACGGTAGCGAACAAGGGCGCGAAGGACCTTCGTCCGTGCCAGCGCCAGCTCCGAGAGGATGGTGCGCATAGGCTTCCTCCATCGCCGGCCGCGACAACGTCAACGCAGCACCTCCTCACCTCCCGCAGCGGACGGGATTCGGCCGGATCTGTGACCACCGGTGAGGAGAGAGATAGAGTGGACACTGTCATCTTGTTTTGATATGGAGAGTGTGAGAGAGTGAGATGCGAGAAACTCTATCAAATAAGAGGCTATAATGGAGTAAAAAAATCTCTCCATAGCAGTGGTTTTAAATAGAATACGGTCGTTCGCGGAAAAAAGAAACGAAAACTGGCGGACAATTTTTTAACGTACCAAGAAAGAAAACTCGATCAAAAACACACCCTGCTTCCAGGTCACCGGAGTCGTCGCGCACACACACATAGACATAGACATGCATATCCGTGTTTACGTAAAATTCCATTTCTATCTTCATCTCCAATCATATTTGTCCAACTGGCACATTATTTACGTTGTTAATTATATATGCAGCAATATTAGCGTACAACATCTCTTGTTTGCAGGCGTCCGGACCGCTGCCACGGCTGCTCCAGACCAACCTGAACCCTCTTCATCACCCGCGCGTGCTTCCCGCTTGAAACGGTCAGTGCCGCATTCATGCCCGGCCAGAGCGGACACGACCTCTCACTGGCGCCGGCATTGAAGCAGCGCACCGGCCGAGAGAGTGTTGCTCGCGCCGCTTCCTGGTGCGTGCGACTGCTCTGCGTTCAAAGGTCACAATAGCCGACCACAACATGCATGTAAAAAGTTCTTGGGAGTCCGTGCTACAGCTAGCTGTCCTGCCCCAACTCGTCAATCTCTTCCAGTAGTGCTAGTACTCCATGGCGCGATCCATCAACAAGCAGGCGGGAAAGTTATCATATACTCGGGTTGCGGTGACTGGCATGCCGAGCGACCGTGTGGGGTCGAGCCGTGGAGGAGGGTGATACACGAACGCGATAGACGTGATTTAAATGTTGGTTTTGCTCGATGGCGCGATCCAACGAAACGAAACGTTGGTTTCTCTCCGATTCCATTTTTTCTCCAGAAAAACATAAACTTTCCACTCCATTTTAATTCCTACTCCAAGGTTGCCCCTTTACAACATTCCATCAAATACAAAGGAAAACTAACACGCATGCTGATGCATCTCAATGATTCACAGATCATAGCCAATATTTACTTCACAACTAAAGACAAAAGTTGTGAGAGCGTGTACGAAAGAAAAACTACTGATGGGGTCACTACGACTTAAAACCTAAACCCTAAACATGATTTAATTTCCTGGCCAGGTAGAACATGTCGAAGGAAAGACGGCTAGCACCCTCGGATCATACGATGCTTTTGTGTAGTTCCACTAAAATTGAGCTGAGCATCCCTGATGGCAAAGATATTGCAGAAGTGTGATTAGAATAATAGTACTAGCACTAGTTCATGAGACATAAACTCATCACAAGTAGAAGCCGGTAGAAGTAGAGAAAGGTCGACATGGAGATGGAGCTATGTGGGGAGCTGCGGCAATGTAACAAGCCGGCTCCAAAAGGAAGATGGACTACCTGGGACATCGGGCTATAGCTAGAAGGGCGGTTGGGACGTGGCATCGGCCCATACTGCGGTGACCCCCGATTGGGACGCACCGATTGTGGATTTTCTCCCTCGCCGATGTCAACCGCGTCTACGCAGAACATTGTTCCCTTCCCCCAGCTGCGGGATCAAGCCGGATATGTGACCAGCGGTGTGGCCACCATCGTTCTATGCTTGTGAAGAGAGCAACCCAAGCAAGCAGGCTTGTAGCTTAGGCTCCTGCTAGTGTATATATAGTGGTTTTCTTTTTCTCTCCATATCAACCATTTTATATTGCGTACGTGTCATTGAAGAGTGAAATGATGGTTGCTTCTTCCGACTAACTTACTGTGTGATTTGGTTGCTCCTTAGTGGCCCCTACACGTACTCCCCCTACGTGTATGCAACAGTCACACGTACATATGGACACAAAAACACGCGCGACGCCCTAATGCATGCATGTTTGAGCACACAACGGAACACACACGGTTACGCTCAAGTGCTCAACCTACACGTGCATGCACACACATACTCAGCCAGGGTGAGCTAGTGACCGTATAAACACCGGAAAATGTATATATTGAGCGCAATGAGCGTATTATGAAGTCCACTGACCGTATTTTTACAAATATATAGTGACAGACAGTGTATTTATCTCGTTTGAAATTAAGCCATATTAACCGGAGAGGAGGCAGTATGGACTAGCATTACTTTGTTGTGTCTCGTCAACTTGCCGAACGAGGAGAAGCTTGCAGGACGGGAGCAGCTTGCGCGCGGTGGCTCGCAGGACAAGGATAAACTTTTGACTAATGCAAGCTCTCCCTCTCTCAGGCGGTGGACGTGCAACAGTTAATTTGGTGTCAGATTGCCAAAAGCATACACTATACTAGTACTATTATTGTTCGACTTCCCGAAGAGGCGAACAGCCAAGCGCAAAGTTTACTAGTACTAGTACTACTACTATAGTCTATAGAGGTATGTACTATACTAGTACTAGGAACCGGATGGAGGAGCGTCTTCACTCTTATTATATTTTTAAAATGTGATAAAGCAATCTTCAACACATTTGGTACTCTTCGAGGGTTCTCGCATGTGATAATGGAAGTTGATTGCATGGAACACTCGCCACAATTCTCGCTTAATTCTGGCTCATATACTGTTACAAATAGGAGCGCTCGGTAATATTTCCTCTTTTTTGTTATTCAGCATGTAAACAGGTCAGCAAACATTGCGGCCATCTTTGTGCGAACTGTGCTTGCTGCACTTTGAATGTGGCCGAGAGCTGGCTTGATGAAACACCTCGCTTCCTACTTCTTTTTTTGCGGGGTACCTCGCTTCCTAGTGACCAGTGTCTTGGTTGATCATCCTAAGAATGCTTATATATGAATAAAGCTCTCTCATTTACCTGCAAAAAAGATTAAGCCATATTAACCTTCAACTCACACAACAAGGAGAAGCTTGTAGGAGAAGGTGAAGCTCGCTTACACCTTTTGACTAATGCAACCTACCCTCGCCCAGGCGGTGGACATGCATCATTTCATTTGGTGTCAGATTGCTAGATGCATACACTGTAGTAACGAACATGCGGAGTACCATCATTGTTCGACTTCACAAAGAGGCGAAGAGCCAAGTGCAAGGTTTAGTAGTACGAGTACTACTACTACTAGAACCGCATGGTGGAGCGTTTGTACTCTTATTTTTTTAATCTCTGATGAAGTACACATTTATTCCAGAGAAGGGCGGAAAACGGCAGCCCAACATGTAATGATGATATCGATCAACCATGCTCGAATATATCTTGGCCTCCGTGCGAGCCCTCTGTGTGTTCTCGCTCCTCGTCTCTCTCAAGGAACGGCGGGTTGGCCATTTTGCCGTCAATTGAGATCGGTTTGCTCACACTCCGGTCTCACATGTCAGTGATATGCCAAGAGGAGGTACGTTGACCGACTAGCCATATGCGTACTTGGTTTTGCACCTTCATACTACTCCTCCCTTCGTCACAGTTTACAGGGCGTGCTTCATTATGATGCATCTCTCTCAATGCATTTCCACCACCAGAGAGACTTTAGACACGTTTGGTTTAATGCTCGATTAATTAGGGCGTGGTAACCGCAATCAAGTCCAAAATTTTCTCTCGATGTACTACGAAGTGGAGTAAGTGCATGCATGTGTGTACCCGGGGTGGAAGCATTGCATGCATGTGTGTACGCATTATTTCCTCTAGTAATAGACATCGTGCTATAACTACCAATGCTACTTTTCAGGTTGATCAGTAGTCGCCTTGGTCCCAGAGAATTTTTCTTTTTCTGAAGCGCGCTCTATAAACAGTGACGAATGGAGTAGTATGAGTGGATTCAAAGAAGAATGTATTGATGGTTGCCTCTTCTGAGCAACTTATAATGGGAAAGGTGGGGCTTATGATTTGACTGCTCATTACTCACTATTAATGCGGCACAACGACTGGGCTGAGTCTCCCATGCGGTTGTGCACTACCCTCTCGGTTCTTAAATATACTCTAGAGTATTTTTCTTTCTAGAGATTTCAACGAGTGACTACACAAATATTTGTCTTTTTAGATATTCAAATGGACTACTACATATGGATGTATATAGACATATTTTAGAGTGTATATAGTCACTTGTTGAAATCTCTAGAAAGAAAAATATTTAGGAACAGAGGGAGTACACATACGAAACAAAATGAGTGAATGTACACTCTAAAATATGCCCATTTGAAATTTGTAAAAAGACAAATATTTAGGAACGAAGGAGTATAATTTTGTGCATGGCACATGGACCCGGATGCTGTATAGGCTTTTGGCAATGCTATCAAGCTTCCAGCATTTGTTTACATAATTGACGTACTATACAAATAATTTTCCAACGACATGAAATTGTACAATGGTGTGAGCTTTCAGCTTTTGTTTCGTGTGTCTTGCCATCGATGCTCTTTCGGAAACAATAAAACATTAACTTCCTTGCTAATGCATCTCAATTATTAGCAGATCAGAGCTAATATTCACATCACAACTGAAGACAAAGTTGTGAGAAGGTGTTAAATTAAAATTGATCCATGCTTTCATTGGCAGCAACGTCCCCCTTACTCTGTCTAAATCAACAAGGCATGTTGGGAAAAAAGTAGCTGTCTAGAGCATGCAACATTCCAATCATTTTGTGCAGTTCCACTAAAATAGAGATGAGCGTCCCTGTTCCAAAGATATTAAGTGTGATTACGATAATAGAGGACTGCTGATGAAACAATAAACACACAAATAGAAGCCAATCACCTTTGAAGTCTCTCTTAAGACTAACTAGTTGGAGAAAATTAGGCTCGGAGTTGGATGAGGAAGATAGAGCAAAACCAATCTCCCTTTGTGCAGTCGCACTAAAACGTAGAAACGTTGCCTGTGTGACATTTTAGTACAACTGCACAAAACACTCTTAAGAAAAAAGTGATTTGTGCAGTTCACCAAAAGGTCGCAATAGCAACGAGGTGAAATGGATAGCCCTGTTTGCAAAAAAGAGGTAGAAAGGAAACAATTACTGGCCACACATGCGACGGCAAAAAAGAAGCATATTCCTTGTCCTAAGGGAAGATAACAACACGGTTGTGTTTGTCTAAAGTGGTGTGAGGACGAGATTGCAATATGGAAAGTACGCCGGACGATCTACGTTTTGGGCAAAGAATATGGAAGATCCACATGTAGCAACGTGGGAAGATGGGCAATGGAGCAAGGCCGGAGGAGATACCTGGAGGTCGTCGGGATGTAACTAGGTGAGCGGCGGCGGGCGGAATCTGCCCATACTACGACAGCGAGCAGGTGGCGTAGGCCCTACTGCGCCAGAGCTTGGTCAGAGAGAACGACGTGTACTGCAAATAGGGACGTGCTGCCTCGGCGCCGTCAAACGGAGAAACAATGCACATCCTCCCTTTCCACCGGCAGACGAGATGCGGCCGGATCAGTGACCAACAGTGAGAGAGAGAGAGAGAGAGGCCACCGCAGCCTTGTGTGATATACTCTGAAGAGAGACAAACCAGCCAGGCAGGCTCCATTGTATATAGTGGAGCGGACTATCTTTTTCTCCATAAAAATCGTTTTATATTCTGTGTACGTGCCATTGAGCGATATAACTTTATTTAAAAATAATGCGCCAACGCATCAAGTCGAACTTTGTTTCGTGCATGCGTGGTACACGACCTCCGTAGGTAAACAACCGGTACACGCATTCAAATTAGCACGTGGGCTGCCATTTTATACAGAAATGAGCTCCACCGTGTACCCGTGCGGGTGTGGCTGGGCACGAAGCGTGAGTACGTGCATGGTGGGCTTATTCTCTTCTTGTATATGTACACCACCTATGTGGGGTTGTGTGAGAGAGATACAAACGTAGAGAGATGTAGTGTGTGGGTTCATGAGAGTTTTTTTTTGGGGGGGGGGGGTCAATCAAAAAATGTAACATATGCAATGTGTGTGACATAGAGTCCTGGATAAATCATATATATAGAGGGGGCGATCCACGAGAAGAGAGTGGAGGTATCATCGGCTTGAGGTGTCCATAGAATCAAAGAGAGGGATGGTGTGTGTGTGTGTGCGCGCGCGATCAATAAAGAGTGCCATCGAATTTGTGTGTGCCCATGTCAAAGATATAGAGTGGTTGGCCTACTGGAACGTGAGAGGGGACAGGTGCAGTTTGTCTCTGTGGCATGGATACCTACCTACAACGCTTGACTATCGGTGCGTGGTGGGGGGAGGGAGGCCTAATTAACTATAGAGGTACAATGGCTGGTATATGTGTGGAGGAGGAGAGAGGCCTACCTCATGTATTAAGGGAGATCAATCTACCTCATGTATTAAGGGAGATCGGTCGGCATCCATGCATATGTGTAGGAGGGGAATAAGGTTGGGAGAGAGATAGATCTAGAGTGTTGGAGGGGGTGGTAGTGGGGTTTCTTCTAACAAATGGTGGGATAGGCTTGCTAGACAAACGGAGGGCACGCCTGCAATATCAATAAGAGAGGGGATGGCTGCCTATCTGTGCACGTGCGTGTGAGAGACGGGTCAGGAGGCATGCACGAATGATGAGGGGGGACGATATGGCTGTGGTAAGCAGACGTAACTACATAGGAAGATCAATCGTCTTTTGTCAGAGAAATGAGACATAACTTGTGAGGTTCGTCGATCGATGGGGGGTGAATAGTTAAAGTCGACCTAGGTATATGTTGGGAGATCGATCGGTATACATGCATGTGTGTGTTAGAGGCAAATGAGGCACGGGAAGAAGGATAGAGAGAGAGGGATGCATCTAGGAGGTGGTGCAAGAGGCATACTATATCGAGGGGGAAGGAGTGTGCGAGTACGAGATCGATGAAAAGAGTGGTGGGAGTGAGGCATGGACGGTGATAAGAGAAGAGGGGAAGCTTGTGTTTGTGCTAGGCATACCTGGCTAGAGAGGCATATCGATCGATGTGTGTCGTAAAGAAGGAGCTGGGAGGCCTGCACACACCATGGGTGAACGACCTAAAGTGAAAAGACGAATTTGTGCAATGAAGCTAGAGATTGCTGAGGGAGGGTGAGAGGGATGCGGGCGTGTGCATGCACGAGAGAAAGTTAGCGCTAGCTACAAAGATAAGAGGATCGTGTGGGTGTAAAAGACGAATAGAGATCATACTTCATTATAAAAAGCGAATTCGTGTATTTGAAGAATTTATCATAGTGTTTTAAACCGACGCATGTGTGAATATATATAACGGTGATACACATGGTGTGGTTATGAACATGTTATACTACATATAATATATTTTATCTCTACTCTTATAAAAAACAGAGTTGTTGATGATGGTGTGCCTGCCATCCTGCAATATAGGCCATCCGATTTATATCTAACGGAAGGAAGGAAACTATGGCAATTTTGAAAAAAGATACCCACACCCCTCTACATATTTGCAAATTAGGCCTCCCCTTGATCATGTTGATGTTCTGTGGAACGCATGGGCATCTTGCTAGTACTATGTATAATATATAGAACATTGATTATAATTTGGGCTAATGTGTGGCTTTTGCAGCTCGGGTCTAAATACTTGTAATAATGTAGGGGCGGGGCACTATACTTTGTGTGATAAACACGGTGTACGTATGGAACATGGTTTAGATTATGAATATATAGTTAGTACATCAAATGTACTATTATTTGGAATCAACATCAAGTGTATTCAAAAAATAGAATTTGAGTTCATGTAGTACACATACTTCATATCTATATCTATAGTAATCATGTGGTGTGTTATTAAGGTAATACACGAATGATGGTTGAAGTTGGCAACAATCATGATTGTAGATTCTTATTGAAATAGAGAAACGAATTCAAATTCAGTTGAATTGCGTTGGTAGTATAGACATTTGGAATGCACTAAAATGTTGGTATGAGTAGGTTACTGCATTATCTGACAAGCGAAAAAATTTAATTGTACATAACATGGATTCATACTCCCTCCTTCCATCTATGTAGGGCGTAATGCGTTTTTTAAGACCGCCTTTGACTATTGACAAGATTAATAGTACATGACATGCACAATGTGAAAATTATATCATTGAAAGCTCCCTTCACACACGAATTTAACGGTGTGCTTTGTGTAAGTTGCATGGCATATATTATTGCTCTAATATTTGGTCAAAGTTAGCATCGAAAAATGCATTAGGCCCTATATAGATGGAAGGAGGGAGTAGCTTTGAATAGCATTTTTATAGTAAAACGGGGCAAGACTCTCTCTTTGTGTGGTGTGAATAGTTTTATTTTTTTCGTTTTCTTTTTGGTTGAGGGAAGTGCGAATTGATTTGCTACGTACAAGTACAATATTAGACGTTAGACTTGTACCTAAAATTCAACTCGCGCCTTGTTATATCCCGAAAATTCAAATATCGTGCTCCCAAAACTGGCGCCTTCACAAGCCGCACCTTGCTATCCCGAAATTACAATGCGCGCGAAAACTCCCTCCAGCTGCCAAATCCTGACACGCGAAATCCCCCTTCTAACCCTGAGCCGAAAGAGCTGCTAGTTCAAATCGGTGGGGGGTACTTTTGTAACACAACCTACATTTTGGACAAGCGCGTCCCTAAGTCATGGTTCACCCCCTCCCATCGCCCCCTTTTCACCATTCAAAATCCCAGCCTGCCATAACCTCTCCGCTCCAGCCGTGAAACCCCACCCTCCTCCGTCAGCCACCTCACTGCTGCCCAGCCGGAGCCTCTTCCCCGACGACGTCGTCCATCGCAACAGCTCGACGTCCCTCGTCCACCTTCCCAGACGAGGATCTGTCGTCCCGTCGGTTCAGCCACCCCGTCCTCCACCTCCAAGGAGCTGCTCCGACGATCACCTCATCTATCGCGGCTGCTCCATCCCCACAACGCCGCCTTAACCTACTTCACCAGAACCGCAGCATCCTCACCGACTCCTCGGACGAAGCTGAGGCATACTCGGTGTCGGTGTACTAAGGTAGGGGTACCTCAGTACCCCAACTTGTGCACGGGCAGTTGTAGCTCCCCGCGGCTGGATCTACTACACGCTTGCCGGAGACCATTCCTGCTCCATATCAAGCCATTCAAGAACAAAGTGTACAAGACAGAAGGTCAAGACCCCGGCAGGAGGAGCTTGCCGGGAAGGCCGTCCCAGGCTCAAGATTACATCATTCACGCGAGGCCCTGGCGAAAGGAGCTCGCCGGGGAGACTAGAAGATTACATCGTAGAAGACACGCCTCGGCGCTATACGTGCCCCGGCGAGGGCCCGGAAGCGGCAAGTTACAGAGCCCGACAAGCTTCCGGTCGGCAAGATCAAGACCCGGCAAGGTACTTGCCGGAGAGCTGTCTGTGTGCCCGCCTCGGCTCATCTGCCTGGCGTCGCCTCAAGCTCTCTCGAGACGCGTGGCGGATGGTCTGTGCAGCCTAGGGGTGCGGTGGCACTCCACGGTGGTGGATCCATCGCCGTGGCGAGGCGGAGACGCAGGCGGGAGCTTTTGGGGCGACAGGCGACGGCATTAAATGCCCTTGTCCCCTCTATCAAAGTAGGTAGAATCCATTGTTCAAGCAATCGTGTGCTGCACCGTTGTTCCCTTGCTTCTTCCAACTACCACCTCTTTTACATTTTACCCCTCTCTCCTCGTTGACACAGTCGGTGACCCTTGCACTATAAAAGGAGGCCCATGCACAGCGTGGGGGGTTCAACCATTCGCAACTCCCACGCTTGGTGTAGCTGCTCTTGTAGCTCTTCAAGCTCCCGAGCACAATACAACACAAAGCAGCGGTGGGGTTTCTGCGACCATCGCGGCCGCTGGGTAAAACCCGCCCGCGTGCATCGCCTCGATCTGCTCTCTGTGCCTCCTCCGCCCTCGTGCCGCACTCACGAAGGGCCCGGCCCCATAGGTGCTTTCATGGCGGCGGGCCTCCATCCGTCCAGCGTCCGCCCGACATCTTTAGCGCGCCAGGTAGGGCGTCGAGGTTGTGCGGACCTGATCCGGCGTTCGCGCAGGCGCATTCTTCATCAACCTCTCCAGTTTCGTCAGCAACTTCATCGGCAACTGCGTCATGGCCCCGAAGACGAGGGCCTCGAGAGTCGCAGACCCGTCTGCGTCTCACCCGCCGCCACCGGAACCAACGGTAGGCGGAGGAGACGCCAGCGGAAGGGTGGACACCGGCGAGGGCACTCGCGGCGCCACCAGATCCAGGGACAGGGCGGATGACCGCGCCTCGGCCTCCGTGGATCCACGTCCATCTCAGCGCACGACGACCCAGCAGCGCCATACCACGGGAGGTGGTATCCGCCTGCTGGAGCAAGAACACGCCGGAGGCTCGCGGGATGTTCCGGACCCCCGTCCAGGCACGGGCAAAGCGAAAGCGCCGGGGCAGGACCCTGCTCCTTCTAACACTGTTAGGAGTCCGAGCGCGTCCCGCTCCCCGCACTGCTCGCTCCCGCTCCCCTCCACTCCGGCAGAAGCGCTCATAAGGGCGCAAATGCTCCTCGACTTCCCTCCAGCCGCGGACAAGGCCAAGATCGAGGGCTACCATCCGAGCCTGGTCGCCGCCAACAACGACTCTCCACGGCAGCGGTGGCCTCACGGCGCGGCAAGCCGAGAAGACGAGGCAGCGGCGACAAGACCGCCGAGGTGCACCACCGTGCACTCCCGCCCGTGAAGCGAAACGCCGCCCGCGGAACAACGCCGACAGCGGCTCCACGGCATCGTCGGATCCACGGGCTCGTCGGGATCAACGCCAGTCCTTAGCGATCGGCGACAAGAGGACGCCGGACCACGATCGGCGCGCCGCCGAGACTTCGGCGACAATCCGACCAGAGCTGGAAGCATCTTGTCGCGCTACAGCGCCCGGCGAGCCAGCGACTTACCGTCTGCGCGAGCTGCCTGCGTTCACCCGTGAGCTGCGGCGGCGTCGGTGGCCCAGCATGAAGAATTTCAAGCCCGACGTCTGGAAAAATACGACGGCAAGACGCACCCTCGAATTCCTCGGCGTCTACACCATCGCCGTGTAGGCTGCGGGGCGCGACGAGAAGATTCTCGCGAATTACTTCCGCTTGTGCTTAGGCGAGCGTTCGTTCTTGGCTTATGCACTTGCCGGAAAACTCCATCTCTTCTTGGGCGGACCTTTGCCATCGGTTTGTTGGCGCCTTCCTTTGGCGACCACAAACCTCCGCCGAGAGTGATCTCCACATTTTGGCCCAGAGGAAGGAGAATCCCTGCGCAAGTATATCCAGCGCTTGGTAGGTGTGCGGCACAACATCCTGATGTCCACCTGCGCGGTTATCAGCGCGTTCCACGAGCGTCGCGTAACCGCCGCATCGCGTGAAGAGATGGCGATGACTAAGATTCGGGATGTCGCGAGCTCTATGCTCGGCTGATAAATCGCCTGCTGAAGAGGGGAGGAGGCTCCCCGGGGAGGATGCTGGCGCAGGAGGAAGCGACTCCGACGACGCCGCCCCGGCAAAGAAGCGTCGGCGGCGGAACAATCAGAAAAAGAACAAGGAAGAGGTGCTTGCCGTCGAAAAGTCCGGCAAGGAGGCTCCCGCCAAGCAAGCACAGGTTGGCGACTCCGGCAAGGAGCCTGCTCCTGTAGCGGCAGCCGACAAGCGGGACGGCCCCGGCAAGCAATACTGCAAAATCCACCGCACCAAGGGCCACGATCTATATAACTGCAAGCGCGTCGACTATCTCGTCGAGCAGCAAAAAGGCTAATCTGAGAGGCGCGACAAGGAGAGGGCCCAAGGTGGCGGAGGAGAACCGAGCAAGCGGCCGTTCAGCGGCGGGGAGGGCAACCGGCAAGGCCAAGCGGCGACAAGGTGATCGACCTCCCGGAGCGCGACAAGGATGAAAACGGCGACAAAGACATGGAGGATGAGGATGACAGCGGCGGGAGTTCGAGAAGGCCACGGAGGTCACGTGCGTCGGCGGTGGCGCCTCACGCACACCTCCACCGCCAGGCTAAGCGGTGGGTGCGTGAAGTGAATGCAGCGAGCCGCCCATAGAGTCGCCAAGAGCTCCTCAAATGGTCCAACCGCCCATCGTTTTTGATCTTGAGGATCACCCGGCCGCACCACCGCGGTGGTGCACTGCCGATGCTGGTCTCGCCCACCATCCGCAACCTCAAGGTCACCAAAATGTTAGTTGACGGCGGGGCCGGGCTGAACTTGATCTCCTCTGCTGTGATCAAGAAACTCCAAATCCCAGATGGCGAGCTCGAAGAGACCGGTTCTTTCCAAGGAATCAACCCGGGACGGAGCAAACCCAAGGGAAAGATCACTCTGCCGGTGACCTTTGGCGGGGAGCTCAACTTCAGGACTGAGTGCATCACTTTCGACGTCGCCGATATTCCGTTACCATACAACGGAATACTCGGCCGTCCTGCCCTCGCCAAGTTCATGGCAGCTTCCCATTATGCTTACAATATACTCAAGATGCCGGGGCCGATAAGCGTCATCACTGTCCACGGCGACAAGAAAGATGCGCTTATCTGCACCGACAAGATCTACCGGGACGCGGCAGCAGCGGCCGACAAGAATACACTTGCCGCTGAAGCTCCGGGGAAGAAGCGAAGACCAAGTCCGGCAAGTGCTCCGGGGCCCTCCGCAACCGCACCTCTTGGTGTTGCTTGCTGCTTGTCGAGGGCGTCCCGTCGAGCTCCACCGGCAAGAGTAAAAAGGAATGGCGCTCGCCGGCAACCAGAAAGGTGCCGCCAAGGAGGGCGGCATCGTGGAACTTTACCATCGATTGCCATGCTTGACGACAAATAGGAAGCGGCGCTCATTGCCTTCTGCGGGCGACGTCGATGTGTTTGCATGGCAACCATCGACATCCCGGAGTTCCCGGAAGGTAATTGAGCACAAGCTTGCCGTTTGCCCTCATCTTGCGACCCATCAAGCAAAAAGTGAGGAAGCAAGCCATGGGCGTCAAGAATTCATCAATGGAGAGATCAAAGCTAGAGGCGGCAGGCCTGGTTAGGCGTGATCCATCCGGCGTGGTTAGCAAACCCGGTTGTCGTGCGCCAAGGCTAACGGGAAGTGGAGGCTGTGTATAGACTTCACCGATGTAAATAAAGCATGTCCCAAAGATCCATTCCCTTGCGGCGCATCGACCGGATCGTGACTCCTTGCGCCGGATGTGAGCTACTCGCTTTCTTGATGCATACTCGAGCTATCACCAGATCTTTATGGCCAAAGAGGATGAAGAGAAGATGCGTTTATCACTCCATGTGGCACCTCTTGCTTCATATGCATGCCATTTGGATTGAAGAATCAGGGTCAACATTCGCAAGGGTAGTGTATCTTGCTTTTGAACCACAGATCCACGAAATGTAGAGGCTTACATGGATGATATTGTGGTGAAGAGCAAAACAAGGATACACTGATTCAAGATTTGGAAGAGACATTTGAGAACCTGCGCAAGATCAGCTAAAGTTGAACCACGAGAAGTGCGTCTTTGGAGTTCCCTCCGGCAAGCTTCTCGGGTTCTTTAATATCCTGAGAGGATTGAAGCCAACCCCGACAAGATTAAAGCCATTGAGCAGATCAAGGCCCGAAGCGAGTCAAAGATGTCGAAAGGCTCGCGGGTTGTGTGGCTGCCCTCGGTGGGTTCATTTCAAAGTCTGCGAGAGCGCCCCTACCTTTCTTCAAAATCTTGAAGAAGGCAGGCCCCATGAAATGGACTCGGGAAGCGGAGGCAGCGTGCAAGATTTGAAACAATACCTATCCTCCACCCCAATACTTGTCGCACCTAGACCACGGGAGAAGTTGCTGCTGTACCTAGCGGCAACCAACCAAGTGGTTAGTGCTGCGCTAATGGCGGAGAGGAGTCCGACGAGGAGGCTGCACCACCGGCAAGCGAGTCCAGCGACAAGCGAGGGCTGCTCCGACAAGCTCTGGCCCGACAAGGGCAACTCTGCTTGAGGGGCAGGATGAGGTCGCGGAAAAAGATGGTGCAGCGCCAGTGTATTTTGTAAGCTCCCTTCTCCAGGGGGCTAGATCAAGATACTCTGGTGTGCAAAAGCTGCTTTCGGCCTCCTCATGGCCTCGAAAGCTGCGCCATTACTTCCAGGCACACGAGATAACAGTGATCACTCGCTTCCAGCAAGAGGATATTGCACAACCCGAAGCAGGCAGGATCGTCAGTGGGCCTTTGGAGCTGTCGAGCTTTGGACTCAAGTTTGAAAGTACCTCAACCATCTGAGCCGGGCTTTGGCGGAATTCATAGCGAATGGACCCCAACACACGATGAAGAAGTCCAAGAAACAAGTGCACCGTACAAGAAGCAACAAGTGAATGGGTAATGTACTTTGATGGTGCCTTCTCGCTGCAGAGGCGCCCGGTGCGGCGTGGTACTCATCGCGCCCACCGGAGAGCACCTCAAGTATGTTATCGGATGCACTTCCCAAGGGAACAGCGACAAACAACACTTGCTGAATATGAAGGTTTGCTCGCGCCTCGGGATCGCGGCGAACTTGGGATCGGGAAGTTGATTGTCTTGGGGAGATTCTCGGTTGGTGGTCAGACAAGTTAACAAGAGCTATCGAGCCCTTTGATGGAAGCTTATGTAGATGAAGTGAGGAAGCTTGAGGCGCTTTGAAGGTTTGCGAGATGGAGCATGTCGAGGCTCGAGAATGAAATCGCGAGATGGCCTTTCAAAGTGTGCTTGATGAAGTTACTGTGGAACCGGGACCTTCTTGCTCAAGCTGACTCAACCCTCCGTCACACCATCAATTGGGCAGTCAAGAAGAAAATTGGTCTCCGACTACTTGCCGCGGATCTCCCCGAGACCGCCGCCAAAGTCCCCAAGATCAACAGCCGAGCGCCGAGGAACAGTTTGCTCCTGCAGATCCTCGGATCATGCGGTTGAAACAAGTGTTCCCGACAAGCCTTGCCCGGCAAGCTTGCAGAGGACCTTCAGCCCGGCGAGCCGAAGATCCTTGCCGTGGAAGGCGAGGTTCCCAGGCGGCCTTCATGCCTTTAGTCCTTGCCGTTGAGCCCGAGCTCCGGCATGGGCACAGCAGATCGTCCGCTTTACGCAAAGCGGAGAACTTCCGAAGACCGGAAGAAATAGAAAGATAACCAAACAGTCAAGTATGTATCGGTTAAGTGGATAACGAGCTATGCTGAAGAAAACTCAATGGTGTCGGTGAAGTGCATCTCCGGGAAGATGGGCCGAAGCTGTTGGCGAGATACGGAGGCATATGTGGCCACCACATTGGCGCAAGGGCACTTGCCGAAAGCTTTCGGCAAGGGTTCTTTGGCAAGAATCCTCAAGATGCAAGCTGCACTAGTAACCAAGTGTGAAGCGTGCGAGTTCCATGCAAAGCAGATCCATCACCCAGCTCAAGCTCTCCAAACAATCCCTTTATCCTGGCCCTTCTCGATGCAGGGGCTCGATATCCTCGGCCCCTTCCCCGTGCTATCGGGGCTTTGAGTACTTATGCGTAGCAATCGACAAGTTCACAAAGTGGCGAAGTGGAGCCATGAAAGGTGACAACCGATCGTGATCAAGTTCTTGGTCGATTGTGTGTCGTTTGGGATCCCTAACGGATTATCACCGACAACGGTACACAATTCACTAACCGCACCTTCATGCGATGCGTCCAAGACCTTGGCGCCAAGGTCTGTTTAAGCTTCATTGCTCACCCAAGGAGCAGCGGTCAAGCGAAAGGGCCAATGCTGAAGTGCTGCACGGACTCAAGACAAGAACTTTCGGCGGGATCTTGAGTCGCGGAAGAAATTGGATAGAGGAGCTGCCGGCGGCTCTTTGGTCAATCAGAACGACACCAAATCGAGCCACCGGACAGACACCCTTTGCTCTAGTCTATGGAGCAGAAGTAGTTCTCCCCACGGAACTTGTATACGGATCTCCTCGAGTACTCTCTTATGATGAGCTCGAGCAAGAGCAATTGCGGCAAGATGACGCATTGCTCCTTGAGGAGGGACGTCTCCAGGCTGCTGTACGAGCTGCTCGATACCAGCAAGCCTTGCGCCGCTACCATAACCGCAAGGTCAAAGCCAGAGTCTCGAGGAAGGCGACCTTGTTCTTGGCGTGTTCGTCCGCCAAGAATTCCAACAAGTTGGCCTTGAAGTGGGAAGGCCCTTATCGGGTGAGACAAGTCACGAGGCCCGGCGCTGTCCGCCTCGAGACCGAAGAAGGCTTACCGGTGAGTAACTCTGGAACATAGAGCATCTTATGAAGTTTTACCCATAAAAGCGCGGTTCTTAGTGATCCGCTCACGCAACCACTTTTTGTACAAAAGCTTTGCCGTCGTTGCATGTAACCCTTTGTACAAAGCGAGCGCGAGACCCGTGCAGACAATAAAGTTTCCGTGTTTTGCGATATTTGCCTTTTCACTTGCTCTTCTTTGCTATTTGCATGAGTTATTTGGCATCTTTAAATGCGACACACATATCCGGCAAGCAATATGCGCGAAAGGCCATATCTTTTCCTTCTTCTCTTTCCTTGTCTCTTAAGCAAAAGCGTTCCTCGTGCACAAGTTTGCGGGGGAAGGAGATGGAGGATGAACCAAGTGCTGTTCAAGAAAGAGAAGCTTGCCGGAGAGTGCATAGATCACGAAAGCTAAGTTGTCGGGATTTGAGCAGCTCAAAGTTTTGAATTTTAAGTTGCCTTCCTTGAACAACCACGCTTCGTATGGAAAACTTGTGCTCGGAGGAACTTACCCGTGGATAGCCGCACCCTTGTCTTGTTTTCGAGCACGCTCAACGATTTAAGTGAGCCGTGACGAAGTGTTGCGCCCTTGTTTCGTTTTCGAGTCCGCTCAGCGAGCTAGGTGCGTTGCAACAAGCCACGGCAAGGTTGCTTGCCGGTAAGACCTTGGCCAGCGGGCTGCTTCGAGTTCGACACTCAGCACTCGCGGCAAGGGCTCCTTGCCGGCAAAACTCCTAGAAGCATAAAGTTGAAGCATCACGAAGTTGAGGATCAAAACAAGGGAGATAACACTGCATCTGCTGATCAAAATAAAGGTAATATCTTACAAGGAATAACTTGTCGCGATAACTGATGAGTTCATAACACCCTATGCAGCAACTAAAAGAGATAAAGATAAAGGAGGCCTAGTCTCTGCGGCGCCCTCCATCCTGGAGATCTTATTCACCTTGGCGATGATGTGGGCGACCTGCTCCTTCAGAGCCTCCATGTCTGCGTCGGCCGGCAAGCTGCGAAGAACGTTGGCGAGGTTTATGCCAGGATTGCGATATACGATCTTCGTCAGCACTCGCTCCGAGGTCCCAGCGCCGACGGCAGCGAGTCTCCTCGGCAAGTTCTTGCGAGGATCTTCTTCATGATTTGCAAGGGCGGCGCGACCCCCTGAAGAAGAGGCTGAGCTTGGCGTGGGCAAGGTTTGGATCCGGGGAGTAGATGAGGTGCTCGGCTTGGCGCCACAGCTCTGATCAATGGCGGACGCAGAAGATACCAAGTCCTCGGTCCATATCTCGGCGATCTGGCGGAAGTCCTCGGCTGCTTTATTGGCGCTAGCCACCAAGGTTCGCTCCTCGCGGAGCTCCTCCTTCAGCTTGGTTTCCCGATCCCGGGCAGCGTCAAGCGAGTCCCTCAGCCCAGAGACTTGAAGCCCAAGACCCTCGATGGAGTCCTTGGCGGCCTTCAATTAAATCGCCCTTCTTGAAAAGGCACTCTGGAGTTACGAGTTGGTGCGGGCATCCTTCTACGCGCTCCGTGGCGGCGGGCGACCTTCTCCTCGCTCGCCTTCAGCAACTCCTCCAGCTGCGCGACCTTGGCGGCAAGCTCCTCCTTGGCGGTTTCCGCGGCAGCCGCGGCGTCCTTTGCCTCTTTCAGTTCCCCGCCAAGGGCCTGTTCCCGAGCAGCAAGGTCTTCCTCGTGAACATCGAGGTTGACCTTCCGCTGGATGAGTTCTCCTTCTCGCCGGGACAGCTCCACCCCGGCGAGCCGTTGCTGCTCTTCGGCCTCGGCCTTCTCCAGCAACCACTCCTCATACTCTCCGGCAAGTCGCTCGCGCTTCTCCGCCACCTCGCGGAGAAAGCAGCTGATTAGCGGCCAGAGCTCCGCCGCGCGCTTCTCCATCTCCTCGGCGGCCTTGGCAGCGAGGGCCTCCCGGGAAGCGAGCTTCGCCTGTCTGGCCCGGTAAAGGGCCAGGAGCTGATGAAGCAGCTTCTCCTCATCGGGCCCGCCGTTTCCGCCGGGCCCCTCGACGACCTTCAAACCCGCGGAGGCGAGATCTCCCCATCAAAGGCCTCGCCCTCGCGGGGAGCTCGCGACGAGGAACCCCACGCACTGGATATAGACACGTTGGGGCTTCGAGGTAGTAGCCGGGCTGCTCCTCTCCGGCGGAGGGGCCGGTGACCGGCGCACCACTTGATGCTCCCGCCGCCTCCGGGCCGGTGGTGCGGTCGCCTTTCCCTCCTTCGGCCGCTGCGTCTGCGGCCGGAGCGGTCTCCGGCATATGTGGCCCGGCGGCTCCCGCCGCGTCCTCGGCGACAGGGGCGTCACCGCCGCTACCCTGCACGTCCTCCCCCTCCTCAATGACAACCTCCGTCTCCATCTGCTCGGGAGGAGGAGGATCTAGAAAGAAGAAAAAGCAAAAAGAAGTTCAAGCAAATATCCAAAAAGGCGGCGCCAAGAAGGCAAAGTTGCAGAACTTACCTTGGCGGGCGTCTTCACGCCGGGCTCTCTTGCGGGAACTATCCCTTGGCGGAGTGGCGCCCTCGCCCGAGCTTGCTTTCGCCCTTGGCGAGTACTCGCCCTTGGCGGACTACCCGCCCTTGGCGGGACGTTCTCCCTTGTCGGGGAGTCCAACCTTGGCGGGGATGGAGGGACTGCCGGCCCCTCAAGGGTGACCTCCGGATGCTCCTGCCGCTGCGGCTCCATCTCTGCACAAGTCAAGACAAACACGTCAAGATATTAGCACAAGACCAAAATCTTCAAACACGACCGTGGCGAAGTGCAGAACCCAGACTTCTGGCTGGGGGCTGCTGCTGGGGCTGCTCCTTGGGACAGCGCTTCCAAGCAAGCTGGATCCGGCACGTCCCGGTCGCCTCGGCCGGGCGAGTCGTCCGCGACCTCGACCCCACAGCACCTTGGCTTTCTTCGCCCCGCTCGGTCAAGGTCTGAAGTCAACCTAAAGAACAAGATTAGCCTCAACAATAATCAAAGGCGAAATTTAAGAAGATGAAAATCTTGGGTGCCTCCTGTTCCTCCTCGTCGTCCTCGCTCAAAGGCGGAGAAATCATACTCCACAGGGTCGCGTCGGCGCGAGGAGCGAGGCGAGGCCCTCTCGGCGCTTAGCGAGACCTCGGGGCTGGGGGCTGCGAGACCCAGCCTGTGGCGGCCGGGACCCGAAGCGGGCGGAGCCGCCGCTCCCTCGAAGACCCTGTCCGCTCGGCGCCGGCCTCTGAGGCTCCTTTCTTTGTGGCCTCTGCGCTGGTTGCTTCCGCCATGGCTGGTGCGCTGTCGCCCCGGCGCCGATCCGGCTCCCAGGAAGCTTGCGCCGCCCGGCGAGCAGTAGTTGCCGGGGCCTGAGTGCTCGCTCATCGCCGCCTTGCGGAGGCGCTTGGTGGAGAACGCAGCAGGGCTCGCCGGGCGGGAGGTCTCGGCAGCGAGGAGAGGTCGTCGGCGTAAGGTCCGTGGACCCGCCGGCGTCCTCGGCGGCGCGACATCTCGCCGGCTGGCTCGCCAGCCCAGCGCCTGCGGCTGCGACCCCTTTCCTCTGGCGTCTCCGCTCCTCGGCGCCTCCGCTCCTTGCGGCGCCTCTGCTCCCTCGGCAGCGCCACCTCTCGCCCGCGGCCTCGGCTGCGATTCGGGGATCCCGGAGTGCCTCGAAGAGGAACCCGGCAAGCAGCGTCGGGAGAAGCGCGGCGATCTGCAGATCTCCGCCGCCTCCGTTTGGTAGGACTCCTCCGCAGCCTCGGCCTCCTCGGGCGTCTGGCGAACTTTCTGCCGCTGCTGCGGCTGCAGCCTCTTCGCCCGAGAAGCTATGTCTGCGAGCTCTGGTCCGTGGTGTCCCGTGTCGCCCTCGGGTCTCGTCCTTGTTATTCGCCACCTCTTCAAGGGTGTCGAAGAAGTTGAGGCGTCTATTGGCTCGGGCGGAATCCATGAACGCTCCACGCCGTCTGCGAGTCGCCTTGCGGGCATCAAAGCGAGGCGATCGAGCTGTCTTTGCGCAGAGGGCACCACTCCCGGGAAGGTCTGAACCACTCTGGATGGTCCGGGTCGTGCCAGAAGAGTTCCGGACCATCCCCTCAACTCAGCGTCGTGAAGTTGAAGTTCAGCCCGGCGCGCAGCCTCATTATATCCCCCGCGCGCCCGTACTCCCGAGCCAGCCTTTTCTGTCTTGGAGAGGGGCAATCGGCGGCGGAGGAAGTCTGCCCCTACCTCTGCAGCGGTTAGATTTGCTGCTCGAAGGCGATGAATCCGGGCGAGGCGTCGAGCTTGATATCATCGAGTCAGCTCGCTCCGGTCTACTGCCCGCGCCTGATAGGCGTTGTCTTGGCGTGATGAAGGGCTGCGGCTCGTCTTCAGCGACCCAGCGACGGTCGGCCGCCCTCCTCCCACTTGCCGCGGAGCTCCCGGCAAGTCTGACTCCTTCAAGTTCGAGCGAAAAACCAAGAAATCCCTCCGGGAGGGGGCGGGGCTCTGCTCTAGGAGTAAAGTGCACGAACAGCGCTACGTTTGGGTATATCCCTATGAAGTTTTCGCACATGTGTGCGAAAACCGCCATTGTGAGGACGGCATTGGGGGTGAAATCAAAAAGGTGGAAGCCGTATGTGTGCATAATATCGCAGAAGAAATCAGAAAAAGGGGGGCAAAGACCGCAGTGGAAGAAGGCTGCGAAGAAATAGTACCCGCCAGGATAGTTGTCCATGGTGGCGGCCGGATGGGCCCTGGTCCGGGGATGCGCCGTGGTTTTCTTCGCCCAGAACAAGAAATATTTGCCCCAGAGTTCCTGCACGCCGAGCCGCGGCGGGAAGACGACGTTCTGCTTCCGCATCTGGGCAAGCTTTGCCGCCTGCTCGGATTTCTCCCTCTTGGTCTTCTCCGCCTTCCCTTCCCTTCCGGTTTTGGGGCCATGGCGGAGGCAGCGAGAAAAGGAGGACGAAGAGTCGGCGGCGCCCAGACGCAAGAGGCGGCGGAGGAGATCTGCGAAGCGGGCGCAAAGAGGATTTCTGGAGGAGGAAGAAGCAATGAAAGCGAAGGAGGAACGCGCTGCTTCCTCTGTTTTATGGGGAAGTGGGGCGTTCCGCTCTTCCCATTAAAGAACGTGGAGCACGTCCCATCCTGACGCCCGCAATCGGCGTCTGTTGTTGCAGGGAGGCGGCAGAAGCGAAGCGGATTGACACGCCGTGGGCCTCGTGTACCCGTGCATTGTTTTGGGCCTGGCCCAACAGCGCTCGGCACCGTGTGTGCCCAGGCAGGGGCTCTGTCGGTGTACTAAGGTAGGGGTACCTCGGTACCCCAACGTGTGCAGGCGATTGCAGCTCCAGCGGTGGATCTACTACGCTTGCGGAGACCATTCTGCTCCATATCAAGCCATTCAAGAACAAAGTGTACAAGATGAGAAGGTCAAGACCCGGCAAGAGGAGCTTGCCGGAAGGCCGTCGAGCTCAAGATTACATCATTCACGCGAGGCCTGGCGAAAGGAGCTCATGGGGAGACTAGAAGATTACATCGTGAAGACACGCCTCGGCGCTATCGCGGCGCCCGAGGCCGAGGAAGCGGCAAGTTCTGAGCCCGACAAGCTTCCGGTCGGCAAGATCAAGACCCGACAAGGTACTTGCCGAGAGCTATCTGTCTGTGTGCCCGCCTCCAGCTCATCGCCTGCGTCGCCTCAAGCTCTCTCCGAGGCGCGTGGCGGATGGTCAGTGCAGCCTAGGGGTGCGGTGGCACTCCGGTGGTGGATCCATCGCCGTGGCAGAGCAGAGAGGCCAGGCGGGAGCTTTTGGGCGGCGGCGACGGCATTAAATGCCCTTGTCCCCTCTGTCAAAGTAGGTAGAATCCACTTTGTTCAAGCCTTTGTGGTGCCTTTGTTCCCGCCTTGTTCCAACTACCACCTCTTTTACATTTTACCCCTCTCTCCTCGTTGACACACATCGGTGACCCTTGCACTATAAAGGAGGCCCATGCACAGCGTGGGGGGTTGAACCATTCACAACTCCCACGCTTGGTGTAGCTGCTACTGTAGCTCTTCAAGCTCCCGAGCACAATACAACACAAAGCAGCAGTAGTGTTTTACGCGACCATCGCGGCCCGAAGCTGGGTAAAAACCCCGCCCGCGTGCATCGCCTCGATCTGCTCTCTGTGCCTCCTCCGCCCTCGTACCGCACTCACGAAGGGGCCCCGGCCCCATAGGTGCTCGCGACGGGCGGGCCTCCATCCGTCCCGCGTCCGCCCCGACACTCGGCGCCACCAAAGAGGTTGTACACTCATCGCATCGCACCTTCTCCTTAACTCGACCTCCCGGCACTGATGGTGCTCCATCCCGCACCCCCATGGAGCAGCTACCTTGAAGCCGGAGCTGCAGGCGACATCTTCACGGCGACTCTCCCCCAGTGCGAGGCCCCTTCGGCGGCAGTGGCCATACCAGCCGGATTTGCTGCTCCGGCTCTCGCTCGCTCGCGCTGCTGCTCCTACTCCGGCTCTCGCTCGCTCGCGCTGCTGCTGCTGCTCTCCCCCTCACTCGTGCTGATGCTCTGCTCTGATTTAGCTACACTTCAGTTGACTGAATCGACTTTTGGGTCAGTCGATTTTCAGGGGGTGGGGAGCTTGCCGGAGTTAAGGAAGAACCTCCCGCAGCAGGGACGAGGACTCGCCGGAGAGGTACCCCACTAACTATCTTAGGGTTCAGGGTGGGGGTGGGGGCCTAGAGGGTTGGCCGGGGCAGCGGCGGACCAGCGGTAGGGAGTTGTTTCGGGGCGGTGAGGCAGTGCTGGGGCCGGCAATTCGGCCGGTGGTGGCTGGCGGCTTAGGGTGGTGCAGGTTGAAGATGAACTGCAGGCCCTCCCTAAACTACATGTCAAGTGCCTCTCTGCTACCATGCGTTCAGTTTCGACGGTAACATTCAGACTCCACAGTAAATTTCAGTTTCGATAGTTAAGTTCAGAGTCAACATTTTTTACCTCATCTATTGTAGTCAGGTGGTTTTTAGTGATGTAAATTTTACATCTATTTTACATCATCTATTGGAGATGCTATTAGAATCCCACTTGAGATTGATGATGTACATCTTGTCTTTGCTTGACCTTGATGTCTTCTGACTCACGGAGCTGCTACAACGACAGAGCGATCCATCACAATGAGGCAGTGCCACTGGGCGCCGTCTCTGATTCCTCGGATCTTCCTCCACACCTCTGACAGCCACCTCTGCCTCAACTACTTCAGCGACCAACCCAATGATGCTGAGGTCGACACGGCTACGGTAAACAGGTTGTACACTTGTTGCATCACTTATTACTATACATTCATGTCGATCCATTAGGGCTATTTTGGTTCAACAGAAAAACATAGCAATAGGGAATTTTCCAATGGCACTCTACTTTTCAATTATTCATGCATTTTTTTGAAAGGAATGAAGCAACATCCACCTGGACCTACTTTTCAAAATCCTATGCATGAAAACAAGACCAAGTGCATTAGTGGCAGAATAACATTCTAACTGTACATGCTTTCATATGGTTTCACTTTATTTTGGCCATGTTTCTTTGCATTCCTCTGCTCTTCCAATTCCTGTAAACCAAACACCCAAGTTGACAGAAATCATGTCTTTACAAACACTTTGTTTACCATGTGCATTCCTCTCCTATTCTGGTGTTTTTCCTATCCCTGCATTTTTAGAATCATGCAAGCCAAATACCCTTACAGAATTACTTCAGTTACAGGTAGGTGTCGAAGGGAACTTTGTGTTTTTTGTCCTTCTCCTGCCGCGATGTCATCCACCTCACCTGAGCTGCTCCATCGACAGAAGCATCCACCAAAACAGACATCACGACTCCTGACCGTCTTTCGTCGCCTCAGATCTCCTTCCCTGCCGCTGGCACCCACCGCAATGGCATCACCATCATTGACTCAGCAGATGAACCTGAGGAGTACACGGTCCACAAGAGAGGTCGCACTCTTTTGTTTCTGCTTATGTTATCCATTGCTTAAAATTACCTGCTACTTTATCGTCCTGTTCACCTCTTGGACTCCAAGTCAGGTCCAAATTAATGTTCAAACTTGAGTTCTAAATTAGTTGTGGGGCACATATCGAGGAAGCAATGAATAGTATCTCTGTCCAATATCTGGTTCACCTAGGGTATGCCTATGTTGTTCATCTTGGGTGGGAAACAAATAGTAAAGCAATCATCATCTGTCTTTTTATTAAATTAAAGCAATCATCAGCCTGCTATCATTATTTTTGGATCCATCCACTGGTTGTTACCATCACTCTAAATTTCCGCATGCTCTCCTTACATAATCTCACCATATTTTTTTCGTATGCATGACATATATTGTACACAGTCATGTTGAACATGTAGAGAAAAAGAGAAGAGTTTTGCGCGGCAATACAATGTCATGCAAACATCGCTCCATGGTAGGTTCAATGGCAAATCCTCCCCACCCCTCTCCAGATTGTAATCTAGAGGAACATATCTGTTCTGAGGCGGATTCAGACGCTGCTGACCAGTCCTATTTACCCCCAAGGTGTTTGCTCTACCTTGGCATGATGATGTTAGTCATATCATGCATATGTTGCCTTGCAGTGCCTACTTTTGACATCATATATGTCATCTGCTTAGTTTAGACATGTTCTGTAATGCCACCTGTTTAGTTTCTATATCATATATGGGAATTATGGAGTCTCATGTCTTTTAGCCAGCCATAATATATGTGAAATGTGCAATGCCATCCTGTTTAACCAGGCATCATATATTTGAATGATATCTTTCCCATCCTTTTCTTCATTACATTCCATTTGTCGACAATGTTTGTACATTAAACTACTCTTCTTGTGAATCATCCATTTGGGTGGGAGATGGAAAAATCTGGAGTGAAAACAAGGCCTTGAGCGAGCGGTGCTACATGTCGAAGCGATCTCTTGTTGGGTCGATAGCTCCTCGAGAGATGGATTCGAGAGCAGATGACCATCCTATTCCCCCAGAGGTGTATGCTCTAACTTGGCACGGTTATACTGCTCATATCATGCATATGGTGTCTTGCATTGCATAGTTTAGACATCATATACACAATATTCAACACCATGTTCTTAGTTCAGACATAATATTGAATGCCCTTCGTTTAGCATATAAATCACATATGTGAATTAAATGATGCGATCCTGATTACTTAGATGACATGTAGGTGAATTATGTCATGCGGTCTTGTTTAGTTATTGATCATATCTTCGAATTATGTTATGCTATGCTATCCAGTTTAGATAGACATCATATATGTGAAATTATGTCATGCTATTCGTTTTAGTTAAACAATATACATGTCAACTATTTCATGCCCTCTTTTTTCCACACTAACTATTGCATCTGTATCTCATACAATGTATGTACATCCAACTAGGTTTCCTGTTTATCAGCCATTTGAATTGGAGCGGGTGATGCCAGTATCTAGCAGACTAAAAACACGGTCTTCAAATAAAACAGTGCTACCTCTTGGTGGAGATAGCACCCGGTTGTACATGCGAGAACCAGCCCTACCACATAACCCAAACTCTCACAGATTGTACCCCTCTTTGCGATGGACAAAGAACCAACTTCACCCAATCTAACCCCAACCCAGCAGATAGTAACCCGGTTCCTATTGACACAAAGACCATCTCCACCACAGAGCTCCCAAACAAGAGCGAGTTAGTAAGGCAGCTCCGGTGCCCAAAGGGCGATACTACCACGGCGAACCCCAACTCCACGGTTAATGCGCCTATTCTGTGGAGGAAGCACAACCAGCTAGTCGTAGTTTAGCATCTATCGCATTTGATGTTGTTAAATCGTATGTGCATATCTTCCCATCTTGGAAATATTATCTTGAAGATGAAGGAAAATGCGATTCAGCGGTGTTTGTCCGGGAGTTATGTGTAAGTAATGTTATTCATGGCAATTACTTTGCTTTGTCCCATACATCCTACCTCCATGATGGTTCTAATACGATAAATTTTCCCATTTTCTCTATAGAGAAGGACTGATTTGGAAACTTCGGGATGAGGTAACCTGTGCTAATACCTCTGCTATCTTCAAGAATGCTTGGTGGCGATGTCGAATTACACAAGAAAACATACTTCACCGGCAATCAAATTCCCTTACGTTCTCCTGAGCACATTTACTGGACGATGACTGGGAATGCCTTGTTCTGTACTGGTCCCAAACCAAGAATGTGGTAAGGTCTATGAGCTCATTTTCTATTTTTAAGTACGATATTCTTGCGTCTTACTATACTCTGTTCATGTAGAACAAGTGCCTAAACCTAAAGAACAACTGTTCCAATTTAAGATTCCATTGCTATCATAGTTCAAAAAAGCGTTAGGCGTTAATTGTGCATTTTGCCACCGCTTTGCGCTTTACTGACCAAAGCGCATGCTTATGCGCAGTTATGCACAGTTTAAGCGTAGTTATGCGCAATGTGTTTTGCCAAAGCCTAGAGCCTAGGCGCGCTTAAGCGCTCACTTAGGCGCGACTTTTTTAACTATAATTGCTATCGTGCATACTGTTTTGCTCTTGTATCACTGTATTTACTCATACAAACTTATTTTTAAATTGAAGGATCCAATTGAAACTCCAATGGAACAATAGGTATGTTCACGCATGTTTCTTTAACAGGTTTGCTCTTATCAATAGGTCTGTTGATTTCAATTTCAATTGTGTATACAGTTGACTTCTCATATCATGCACATTACTAGCATCGCAACAGAGCCAATAGTGTTGTTGTACATGTAGACCCGTGGTACCCATCTGAAATCTTGTTGTGCCATGTAGTTTCCCACACTTTGTATTCTTTCACTGCTGCTTTGTCTTGAACTGATAAGATTTGAACCGTGTCTCTATTTTGATTTGGCAAGACAATGCAGTGACCATATGACATAGATATATGTTTGTTTGATGCTTTTATTATGTACTAGTACTTTGCAATAGAAGACTTGGTAGCTTAATCTTGTCCACCTTACTAATGAACTGGTTCACCAAAATGAGTTTCATATAGTAGTACATGCTAAACCTGCTATGTGTCTGCTTGTTTCTTCTTTTAGAGTGTTGACAGAATATTGGGGAAGAGTGCCTTATTAAGCAATGGTAAAGGAAGTAATGCAGATAAGGTTCGGGATAGTGACACATCCTTGTTGGTCTCCAACAAAGCTGATAAAACAGCTAAGGAAGACTCTCTGGAAGACAGTGAGACAACCCCAAAGTCCTGTCTTGGTTTAGTGTTCGAGTTACTGGCCACTACCGCTTGCACAAGCTATTCAAACTCACTATATGAATCAGTTCAGTTTCTTGAGTCTCAACTACAAGCTGAAAGACATCTCAGCTGTGCTACGACAAGAAGCGGAAGGATCTTGAAAGTCCTGGAGCATTCGGATGCATACTTTACGGTGCAATGACAAGCGTTGGAGGATTTTAGCGCCAAACGGGACAAAGCTAATAAGCTTGCTAAGCTTATTGCTAGCATGGTGGATACCGAGGATAAGGTTTCTTAAGCTCTTCTAAAGTTGTTTCAGTTATGCTCTTGTTTTGTTTGTCGCGTTTATTTGCCTTTGGTGGCCAATTTTGTGGCGATGTGTGTAATATCTTGCTTTGTTCCCTATATTTGCACTGGTGGCGAACTTTGATGCCTAGTGGATGTAATATGTGTAATAGCGGTAATAGGTTAGCGTTAATTGCTTGCTTATTTATTTCCTTATTGTCTTGTTTAGTTATTTGCTTGTAGTCACTGCAGTTCTTTGTCTGTGTTTTTCTAGTGGCCACAATAACCTATTTTTGGTAACTAGGCCAAAATAATCATGGCAACACATGGACTGTTGTAACCATGGGCCTACTGCGGGCCGTATGATCCATGGGCCTTCTACGGGCCGTAGGATCCATTGGCCTTCTATACGGGCCGTAGGATCCATGGGCCTTCTACGGGCCGTAGGATCCATGGGCCTTCTACGGGCCGTACGATCCATGGGCCTTCTACCGACCATACGATCCATGGGCCTTTTACGGGCCGTACGATCCACGGGCCTTCTACGGGGCGTATCATCATTTCGCTAATCATGGGCCGTACTATTCGTGGAACATAACGGGTCGTTAATAGGCCGCATTTGATAACTCTATGAAAACAGCCCAATGGGTTTTTTTGACATGAAAATGGCCCAACGTATTAGCAGACGGATCAGAACGACGGGCTGAATTTGGCCTAAGCGAAAATAGCGATGTGGGCCATAAGTAACGAATCTTTGAAATGAGCCCAAGAATAAATGGGCCACGAGAAGGCGAAAGATAACCGGCTGGAGACGGCCCAATGGAATAATGGGCCGTTAATGGGTATAAAGTGATACACTGTTCATTAAGGGCCAGTTTCACCACGGACCGTCAATGGGCCAAGAGTTACAAAGGGCCTCATACGGGCTGAAAGACGTCATGGGCCATACATGGGCCGGAAGTTAAAACGGGATGGAATCATATTGGACGGCCCAGATGACACTACTAGGCCTAATTCAGAGAGGTTGTAACGGGCCCTGGGTTAGATGGTTGTAAATGGGCTATATGCGAACAGGCCGTTAACAGGATTTCTGTGGGCCGGCCCGCCATCTTTGGCCAAGTCAAACGGCCCGGACTTTTCACAGGAATGGGCCTCTCTTGGGCCGTGCCACGTGTCGACGTATCATAGGCACCTTGGGTCCAATGAGTGGATGACATATGTCCCAACGATGAGCCGACACGTGTTTCCTCCAGCCAATTATGATTTTACACGTGGAAAATCCCCATTGGTCGGGGCTGTTAATGGGTTATCGGATCCAAAATCGGACCCGATAGCTTAACAGCGTTCCGTTATGGTGGATGTCACGTGTCAGTCATCCTTGATGAAAGAACTTCTGTGACGCGTGATTTATCGTCATGGAAGTGGACACTTCCGTGATGATAATTTTGGTAATGTCATGGAACACTTCTACGACAGCACAGGTATGACTATCTTGATTCTGTCATAAAATCGTCATGGATGTACATGCATGACAAAAAACACGACCTACTGTGACAAACACATATCATCACGGAAGTGTATTTTTTTGTAGTGATACTTTGTTCTCATACATGGATCCTATCTCGGATTTCATGGCTCCTAGCCATTTGTTGGAATCTGGGCCCACCATTGCTTCTCCATAGCTCGTAGGCTCACTTTTGTCCAACAACATGACCTTTAAGGCGGGGTTACAACTAAGAAGTTCTACTCACCCTTGTCGACCTACGAGATACGATAACAACTTGACCTGAAGCTCCATGATCATCATCATTAGCTTTCTCTTCAACTGACATAGGTGCCACACAAACATCTTTCTGTGCCACGCTACTATCTGGTTAAAGTAAAGGTTTAACAACCTCATCAAGTTCTGTCTTCCTCCCACTCAATTCTTTCTAAAGAAACTCTTTCCCGAGAAAGGACCTGTTCATAGTGACAAACACTTTGCACTCAGATCTGAGATAGAAGGTATACCCAATCATCTACCTTCGGTATTCTATGAAGACACAATTGTCCGCTTTGGGTTCGAGCTTTTCTGGCTGAAGCCTTTTAACATAAGTATTGCAGCCCCAGACCTTAAGAAACGACAACTTAGGCTTCTTGCCAAACCACAGTTCATACGGTGTCGTTTCCACGGACTTAGATGGTGCCCTATTTAAAGTGAATGTAGTTGTCTCTAATGCATAACCCCAAACGATAGTGGTAGATCGGCATGAGCCAGCATAGAACGCACCATATCCAATAAGGTTCAATTACGACGTTCGGACACACCATTGCGCTATGGTGTCCAGGTGGCATCAACTGTGAAAATATTCCACCTTGTCTTAAGTGATTGCCAAACTCATAACTCAGATACTCTCCCCTTGATCATATTGTAGGAACTTGATCTTCTTGTTACGATGATTCTCAACTTCACCCTGGAATTGCATGAACTTTTCAAACGTTTCAGACTTATGCTTCATTAAGTAAACATACACATATCTACTCAATTAATCAGTGAAGGTAAGAAAATAACGATATCCACCGCACGCGCCAACACTCATCGGACCGCATACATCAGCATGTATGATTTCCACCAAGTCACTTGCTCGTTCCATTGTTCCAAAAATGGGGTTTTAGTCATCTTGCCAATGAGGCATGGTTCGCATGTGTCAAGTGATTCAAAATCAAGTGACTTCAAAAGTCCATCGGCATGGAGGTTCTTCATGCGCTTTACACCAATATGACCTAAGCAGCAGTGCCACAAGAAAGTTGTACTATCATTATCAACTCTACATCTTTTGGCATCAATGGTATGAACATGTGTATCACTATGACCGAGATTCAATAAACCCTTCACATTGGGTGTATGACCATAGACAATATTATTCATGTAAACAGAATAACCATTATTCTCTGACTTAAATGAATAACCGTATTGCAATAAACATGATCTAATCATGTTCATACTCAACGCAGACACCAATGCAAACAACATTTATCTAGGTTCAACACTAATCCCGAAGGTAGAGGGAGCATGCGATGGTGATCACATCAACCTTGGAAACACTTCCAACATACATCGTCACCTCGCCCTTAGCTAGTCTCCGTTTATTCCATAGCTTTTGTTTCGAGTTACTATTCTTAGTAACTGAACTGGTATCTAATACCCAGGTGCTACTAGGAGTACTAGTAAGGTAAACATCAATAACACATGTATCAAATATACTTCTGTTGAAGTTGCCAGCCTTCTTATCTACCAAGTATTTGAGGCAGTTCCGCTACCAGTGACCGTTCCCCTAATAGAAGCACTTCGTATCAAGTTTGGGTTCATTGGGTTTCTTCACTGGAGCGGCAACTGGCTTGCCATTCATGAAGCTTCCCTTCTTTCCCTTGCCCTTCTTGAAACTAGTGGTCTTGTTAACCATCAAATCTTGATGCTTCTTCTTGATTTCTACCTTCACGGCCTTAAGCACGACGAACAGTTCCGGGATCATCTTCCCTTGCATGTTATAGTTCATCACGAAACTCTAGTAGCTTGGTGACAGTGACTGGAGAACTTTGTCAATCACTCTCTTATCTAGAAGATTAACTCCCACTCGATTCAAGCGATTGAAGTACCCAGACATTCTGAGCACATGCTCACTTGCTGAGCTATTCTCCTCCATCTTGTAGGCAAAGATCTTGTCAGAGGTCTCAACCTCTCAACATGGGCATGAGCATGAAATACCAATTTCAGCTCTTTGAACATCTCATATGTTCCATGGCGTTCAAAACACTTTTGGAGCCCCGATTCTAAGCCGTAAAGCATGGAGCACTACACTATCAAGTAGTCATCAGAACGTGTCTGCCATATGTTCACAACATCCACAGACGATGCTAGAGGGGTTCGGCACACCGAGAGGTGCATCAAGGACAGAAGCCTTCTGTGTAGCAGTGAGGACAATCCTCAGACTATGGCCCTGGTCTGCACAATTGCTCACAGTATCTTTCAACTTAGTCTTTCTCTAGGAACGTATTAAAACAGGGAGCTGAAACGCGAGCTATTGATCTACAACATAATTTGCAAAGACAATTTAGACTATGTTCATGATAATGAGTTCAATTAATCAAATTATTTAATGAACTCCCACTCATATAGACATCCCTCTAGTCATCTAAGTGATACATGATCCGAATCGACTAGGACGTGTCCGATCATCACGTGAGACGGACTAGTCATCAACGGTGAACATCTCCATGTTGATCGCATCTACTATATGACTCATGTTTGACCTTTCGGTCTCTAGTGTTCCGAGGCCATGTCTGTACATGCTAGGCTCGTCAAGTCAACCTAAGTGTTTTGCATGTGTAAATATGGCTTACACCTGTTGTATGTGAACGTTAGAATCTATCACACCTGGTCATCACGTGGTGCTTTGAAAAACAAACCTTCGCAACAATGCACTGTTAGGGGTAACACATCTCTTGAAATTTTAGTGAGGGATCATCTTATGTATGCTACCGTCGTTCTAAGCAAATAAGATGTAAACATGACAAACATCACATGTAAATCATAAAGTGTCATGATATGGCCAATATCATCTTACGCTTTTGATCTCCATCTTTGAGGCGCGGCCTGATCACCTTCGTCACCGGCATGACACCATGATCTCCATCATCGTTTCTTCAGGAAGTTGTCTCGCCAACTATTACCTCTACTACTATGGCTAACGGTTAGCAATGATGTAAAGTAATTACATGGCGTTTTCATTGACTCGCAGGTCATACAATAAATTAAGATAACTCCTATGGCTCCTGCCGGTTTTCATAATCATCGACATGCAAGTCGTGATTCCTATTACAAGAACATGATCAAACTCATACATCACATATATCATTCATCACATCCTTTTGGCATACCACATCACATAGCATACCCTGCAAAAACAAGTTAGACGTCCTCTAATTGTTGTTGCAAGTTTTACATGCCTGCTATGGGTTTCTAGCAAGAACATTTCTTACCTACGCAAAAACCACAATCGTGATATGCCAATTGCTATTTACCTTTCATAAGGACCCTCTTCATCGAATCCGAACCGACTAAAGTGGGGGAGACAGACATCCGCTAGCCACCTTATGCATCAAGTGCATGTCAGTCGGTGGAACCAGTCTCACGTAAGCGTACGTATAAGGTCGGTCTAGGCCGCTTCATCCCAAAATCCTGCCGAATCAAGATAAGACTAGTAACGGCAAGCAAATTTGACCAAATCATCGCCCATAACTACTTTGTGTTTTACTCGTGCATAGAATCTACGATAGACCTAGCTCTGATAGCACTGTTGGGGAACGTAGTAATAATTCAAAATTTTCCTACATGTCACCAAGATCAATCTTGGAGATGCTAGCAATGAGAGAGAGGGAGTGCATCTTCATACCCTTGAAGATCGCTAAGCGGAAGCGTTACGAGAACGCGGTTGATGGAGTCGTACTCGTGGCGATTCAAATCACGGAAGATCCGATCTAGCACCGAACGGACGGTGCCTCCGTGTTCAACACACGTACAGCCCGGGGACGTCTCCTCCATATTGATCTAGCAAGGGGAGAGGACAAGTTGAGGGAGAGCTCCGGCAGCACGACGGCGTGGTGGTGGAGCTTGTGGTTCTCCGGCAGGGCTTCGCCAAGCACTACGAAGGAGGAGGAGGTGTTGGAGAGGGGGAGGGCTGCGCCAGGTGCAGGGGTGATGTTGCCCTCTCTCTCCCTCACTATATATAGGGGAAGGGAGGGAGGAGGAGGCGCCTATGGTTCCCCTAGGGGAGGGGCGGCGGCCACAGAGGAACCCTAGATGGGTTTGGGCGCCCCCACCCCTAGGAAACTTGCCCCCAAGCCGGGAGGGGTGGCTGCCCTAGGGGAGGTGCCCCCACCTCTCCAGGTTATGTAAGATGGGGTGGGAGGGGCGCACAACCCCTAAGTGGGTTGATGTGCCCCCTCCACTTGGCCCATAAGGCCCCCCAACGCTTGACGGGGCCTCCGAACCCCTTCGGACACGCTGATCGTCACCCGGTACCCCCGGAACAATTCCGGACTCCAATACCCTTCGTCCAATATATTGATCTTCACCTCCAGACCATTCCGTAGTTCCTCGTCATGTCCGGGATCTCATCCGGGACTCCTAACAACCTTCGGTAACCACATACTATTCCCATTCCAACTCTAGCGTCACCGAACCTTAAGTGTGTAGACCCTACGGGTTCGGGAGCCATGCAGACATGATTGAGAAACCTCTCTGGCCAATAACCAATAGCGGGATCTGGATACCCATATTGGCTCCCACATGTTCCATGATGATCTCATCAGATGAACCACGCTGTCGGGGATTCAATCAATCTCATATGCAATTCCCTTTGTCCATCGGTATGTTACTTACCCAAGAATCGATCGTCGGTATCCCTATACCTTGTTCAGTCTCATTACCGGCAAGTCTCTTTACTCGTTCCATAATGCATGATCCCGAGACTAACTCCTTAGTCACACTGAGCTCATTACGATGATGCATTACCGAGTGGGCCCAGAGATACCTCTCCGTCATACGGAGTGAAAAAATCCCAGTCTCGATTCGTGCCAACCCAACAGACACTTTCGGAGATACCTGTAGTGCACCTTTATAGTCACCCAGCTACGTTGTGACGTTTGATACACCCAAAGCATTCCTACGGTATCCGGGAGTTGCACAATCTCATGGTCTAAGGAAATGATACTTGACATTAGAAAAGCTCTATCAAACGAACTACACGATCTTGTGCTATGCTCAGGATTGGGTCTTTTCCATCACATCATTCTCCTAATGAGGTGATCCCGTTATCAATGACATCCAATGTCCATGGTCAGGAAACCATAACCATCTATTAATCAACGAGCTAGTCAACTAGAGGCTTACTAGGGACATGTTGTGGTCTATGTATTCACACATGTATTACGGTTTCCGGTTAATACAATTTATAGCATGAACAATTGACAATTATCATGAACAAGGAAATATAATAATAACCATTTTATTATTGCCTCTAGGGCATATTCCCAATAGTCCGCGACATCAAGATGAAGGAATAGCTCGCCCTCCATGAAGACCTTTGCACGGCCTTGGAGTTGTTCAACTTAGCGACCAAGTGCGTGAGGGCCGAGTAAGGGCACCTCTCCCTCGTCGAGCTCCCAGCTGCAGACCCAGAAGACAAGAAGGCTAACGTTAAGGATGTGAAATGCAAGGGAGCAACCATGCTCGCGGCCGAGCCGGAGTTGAAGCGCGGCCACGACCACCAAGAGTCGTCCAGGGGCAGCCGCCCATTCTGCGCTTTCCATAACGTGCATAGCCAGAACACCAGCGATTGCCAGGAGCTCAGGGCCATCCGCGACGGGCACTTCGTCCGGTGCCCCGACCACAACGACCGAGGCTACGGACATGGAGGAGGCTGAACGGGAGGACGCTGGGACGACCGCGGCCCCCGCCAGGAGTGGCGCGACCAGCCTCGTGAGGACCGCTGGCACGACCAGCCTCGCGAGGGCGCCCGGACGGACCAGCCTCGTGAGGACCGCCCTCAGGGCAAGGCTGGCCTTCCTACTCTTCTGCCACCACCCAGAAGGAACGACGACCAGGACAAAGGGGCTAGGGGCTTCCAGGAGCCTCGCGCCATCGTCTGCATCTTGGGCGGTGCATAGGCCCCGGTGTCTCAGCGCCCCTTCAAGCAGTTCGCCCGAGAAGTGAATGCGGCTCTCCCCAGGCTCGAAGCCACGAGCCCACTCAGGTGGTCCAAGTGCGCCATCACCTTCAGTTCATCAGACCGGCTCAAGTGCGTGGCAACTGCCGGCGCTCTCCCGATGCTCTGCTCACCCGTCATCAGCAACATCCAAGTCACCAAGACCCTCATCAACGGCGGCACAGGGCTCAATGTCCTATCCGTCAAGATGTTCGACAGCCTCCAAGTGCTATACGATCAGCTACAGCCTACCAAGCCTTTCTCATGAGTGACCGACGGCTCCACCACCCCGATAGGGCAGATCCGCCTCCCTGCCACCTTCGGCCAGCACGACAACTACCGCACCGAGCTCATCGACTTCGACGTCGCCCACATTCGTCTTCCCTACAACGCCATCCTCGGGTACCCAGCCCTGGCCAAGTTCATGGCGGTGACTCACCACGGCAACAACGTCCTCAAGATGCCGGGAAGCGGTGGTGTCATCACGGTCGCCTGTGAAGAGAAGGACACGGTGTGCTCAATCAAGCACGCATTCCAAGCTGCAGCAGCCAAAAACCCAGACAAAGAAGGCATCCTCTACCCTCCTGAGGCCACCCCCAAGAAGAAAAAGCAGCAGCTACGCGAAGGGCCTCAGGAGAGCGGCACTACTACCTCAGGACCTGTTCCCATGGATGGGGCGCCTCCCTCCCTCGCATAGGAAGGCGCGCCCAGCGCCCTTCTCAGGCTGGGCTCGAGGGCTCTCTTCTGGAGGGCCTCAGACCTAGCCAACGTCACGAGGGAGGCGCTCGGGCACCATGTGGAGTCTTGCTTCGCCGCACGCTTCCCTTAAGAGAGCACTGGGCAAGGAGAGCCCGGTGCTCAGGAGTTCATCGCCAAGGTGACCTAGGAGCTTGAGGAGCCGAGAGCCATGCGCGGCGACCGCCGCCCACCGCCCGGCGCAGCTTCCCATCCAGGTGATGATGGTGAGCTGCGTTTCTGCATCGACTACCCCGGGCTCAACAGGGCCGCATCTCAGGAGCGTTACTGGCCATCACGCACCGGACGGTGTAAGGGCCCCCCTCACAGCTACATTCGCATGCCTTACAGCCTATCGAACGCGGCTGTCACCTACCAATGGCTCATGCAGGGTGCCCTGGCAGCTCGCGAGGCCAGGCTCTAGGCAGTCTTGAGGGAGGAGGAGCCTGCTACCTCTTGAGCAATATGTTGGATTTCCCCGAAGAGGAGAGGATGATGCAGCAAAGTAGCGTAAGTATTTTCCTCAGTTTTTGAGAACCAAGGTATCAATCCAGTAGGAGACCACGCACAAGTCCCTCGTACCTACACAAAACGATAGCTCCTCGCAACCAACG
The DNA here is from genome assembly GCA_021437245.1 of Aegilops speltoides. Taxonomy (NCBI): domain Eukaryota; kingdom Viridiplantae; phylum Streptophyta; class Magnoliopsida; order Poales; family Poaceae; genus Aegilops; species Aegilops speltoides. The sequence continues at coordinate 238,783,887 of CM038147.1, forward strand.
TGATTAGGGGTTGTTAATCCCTTCACGGTCACTTACGAGAGTGAGATCTAATAGAGATGATAAATAATATTTTTGGTATTTTTGGTATATAGATGCAAAGTGAAAAGTAAAAGGCAAAGTAAAAACAAAGCAAGTAGTAAAGTAATGGAGATTGATATGATGAGAATAGACCCAGGGGCCATAGGTTTCACTAGTGGCTTCTCTCAAGAGCATAGATATTCTACGGTGGGTGAACAAATTACTGTTGAGCAATTGACAGAATTGAGCATAGTTATGAGTATATCTAGGTATGATCATGTATATAGGCATCACGTCCGAGACAAGTAGATCGAAGCAGTGCGCATCTACTACTATTACTCCACTCATCGACCGCTATCCAAAGATGCATCTAGAGTATTAAGTTAAAAAGCAGAGTACGCCTTAAGCAAGATGACATGATGTAGAGGGATAAATTCATGCAATATGATAAAAAAACATCTTGTTATCCTCGATGGTAACTATACATTACGTGCCTTGCTGCCCCTTCTGTCACTGGGAAAGGACACCGCAAGATTGAACCCAAAGCTAAACACTTCTCCCACTGCAAGAACTACCAATCTAGTTGGCCAAACCAAATGGATAATTCAAAGAGACTTGTAAAGATAACTCAATCATACATAAGAGAATTCAGAGAAGATTCAAATATTATTCATAGATAAGTTGGATCATAAACCCACAATTCATCGGTCTCAACAAACACACCGCAAAAATAAGATTACATCGAATAGATCTCCATGAGAGAGGGGGAGAACATTGTATTGAGAACCAAAAAGAGAGAAGAAGCCATCTAGCTACTAGCTATGGACCCAAAGGTCTGAAGTAAACTACTCACACTTCATCAGAGGGGCTATGGTGTTGATGTAGAAGCCCTCCGTGGTGGATGCCCCCTCCGGCGGACCTCCGAAACAGACCCCAAGATGGGATATCGTGGATACAGAAGGTTGCGGCGGTGGAATTAGGTTTTTGGCTCCTGTTCTGATCGTTTGGGGATACGTAGGTATATATAGGAGGAAGAATGCGTCGGTGGAGCAACAAGGGGCCCGCGAGGCGCGCCCTAAGGGGCGCCCCCACCTGTGACCACCTCTATTACTTCTTGGAGTAGGGTCCAAGTCTCTGGATCACGTTCGGTGAAAATCACGTTCGAAGGTTTCATTCCGTTTGGACTCCGTTTGATATTCCGTTTCTTCGAAACACTGAAATAGGCAAAAAAAAATAGCAATTCTGGGATGGGCCTCCCGTTAATAGGTTAGTCCCAAAAATAATATAAAAGTGGAAAATAAAGCCCAATATAGTCCAAAACGGTAGATAAAGTAGCATGGAGCAATGAAAAATGATAGATGCGTTGGAGACGTATTAGGCATCCCCAAGCTTAATTCCTGCTCGTCCTGGAGTAGGTAAATGATAAAAAAAGAATTTTTGATGCGGAGTGATACTTTGGCATAATTTCAATGTAAATCTCCTTAATTGTGGTATGAATATTCAGATCCGAAAGACTCAAGACAAAAGTTCATATTGACATAAAAATAGTAATACTTCAAGCATATTAATCAAAGCAATCATGTCTTCTCAAAATAACATGGCCAAAGAAAGATATCCCTACAAAATTATATAGTCTGGCTATGCTCCATCTTCCCCACACAAAAAATTTAAATCATGCACAACCCCGATGATAAGCCAAGCAATTGTTTCATACTTATGACATTCTCAAAACTTTTTCAATCATCACGTAATACATGAGCGTGAGCCATGGATATAGCACTATATGTGGAATAGAATGGTGGTTGTGGAGAAGACAAAAAGAGGGAAGATAGTCTCACATCAACTAGGCGTATCAACGGGCTACGGAGATGCCCATCAATAGATATCAATGTGAGTGAGAAGGGATTGCCATGCAACGGATGCACTAGAGCTATAAGTATATGAAAGCTCTACAAAAGAAACTAAGTGGGTGTGCATCCAACTCGCTTGCTCACAAAGACCTAGGGCATTTGAGGAAGCCCATCATTGTAATATACAAGCCAAGTTCTATATTGAAAAATTCCCACTAGTATATGTAAGTGACAAAATGAGAGACTCTCTATCATGAAGATCTTGGTGCTACTTTGAAGCACAAGTGTGGTAAAAGGATAGTAACATTGTCCCTTCTCTCTTTTTCTCTCATTTTTTTATTTGGGCCTTTCTCTTTTTTTTATGGCCTCTTTTTTTTCGTCCGGAGTCTCATCCCGACTTGTGGGGGAATCATAGCCTCCATCATCCTTTCCTCACTTGGGACAATGCTCTAATAATGATGATCATCACACTTTTATTTCTCTTAAAACTCAACAATTAAAACTCGATACTTAGAACCAAGTATGACTCTATATGAATGCCTCTGGTGGTGTACCGATATATGCAATAAATCATGAGTGACATGTATGAAAGAATTATGAACGGTGGCTTTGCCACAAATACGATGTCAACTACATGATCATGCTAGCAATATGACAATGATAGAGCGTGTCATAATAAATGGAACAGTGGAAAGTTGCATGGCAATATATCTCGGAATGGCTATGGAAATGCCATGATAGGTAGGTATGGTGGCTGTTTTGAGGAAGATATATGGTGGGTGTATGATACCGGCGAAAAGTGCGCGGTATTAGAGAGGCTAGCAAAGGTGGAAGGATGGGAAAAAGTGCGTATAATCCATGGACTCAACATTAGTCATAAAAAACTCATATACTTGTTGAAAAAATCTAGAAGTTATCAAAGCAAATTATTACACGTATGCTCCTAGGGGGATAGATTGGTAGGAAGAGACCATCACTCGTCCCCGACCGCCACTCATAAGGAAGACAATCAATAAATAAATCATGCTCCGAGTTCATCACATAACGGTTCACCATACGTGCATGCTACGGGAATCACAAACTTCAACACAAGTATTCTTTAAATTTACAACTACTCAACTAGCATGACTCTAATATCACCATCTTCATATCTCAAAACAATTATCAAGAATCAAACTTATCTTAGTATTCAACGCACTCAAAAGAAAGTTTCACATATCTTGAATACCAAGTATATTAACATTAAGCAAATTATTATGCTTTTAACGACTCTCAAAATAATCTAAGTGAAGCATGAGAGATCAATAGTTTCTTTAAAACAAATCCACCACCGTGCTCTAAATGATCTAAGTGAAGCTCTAGAGCAAAAATTATCACGCTCAAAAGATATAAGTGAAGCACTATGAGCAAAACTATCAAGCTCAAAAGATATAAGTGAAGCACATAGAGTATTCTAACTAATTCCAATTCATGTATGGCTCTCTCAAAAGGTGTGTAAAGCAAGGATGATTGTGGTAAACTAACAAGCAAAGACGCAAATAATACAAGACGCTCCAAGCAAAACACATATCATGTGGTGAATAAAAATATAGCTCCAAGTAAATTACCGATGGAAGTGGACGAAAGAGGGGATGCCTTCCGGGGCATACCCAAGCTTTGAATTTTTGGTGTCTTTGGATTATCTTGGGGGTGCCATGGGCATCCCCAAGCTTAGGCTCTTGCCACTCCTTGTTCCATAGTCCATCAAAATAATTCACCCAAAACTTGAAAACTTCACAACACAAAACTCAATAGAAATCTCGTGAGCTCCGTTAGAGAAAGAAAACAAAAGACTACTTAAAGGTACTGTAATGAACTCATTCTTTATTTATATTGGTGTTAAACCTACTTTATTCCAACTTATCTATGGGTTACAAACTATTTTACTGGCCGTAGATTCATCAAAACAAGCAAACAACACACGCAAAACAGAATCTGTCAAAAACAGAACAGTCTGTAGCAATCTGTAACTAAAGCAAACTTCTGGAATTCTAAAAATTCTACAAAAATAGGAAGTCCTGGACAATTTGTTTATTGAATAGAAGCAACAAGAATCAACGCAAAATCACGTTTCTGTGATTTAACAAAATTATATTCGTGTGTGCAAAGTTTCTGTTTTTCAGCAGAATCAAATCAACTATCATCGTAAGTTATCCTATAGGTTCTACTTGGCACAAACACTAATTAAAACATAAAACCACATCCAAACAGAAGCTAGATGGATTATTTATTCCTAAACAGAAGCAAAAACAAAAACAAAAAAATTGGGTTGCCTCCCAACAAGCGCTATCGTTTAACGCCCCTAGCTAGGCATAAAAGCAAGGATAGATCTAGGTATTGCCATCTTTGACACTTGGAGAGGAGGATCTCCTTTCTATGGCATTCATTCTTCTATTCAAGTTAAGCACACGGCCATTAATGGAAGAAGTAAGATTAAGCACATTACGGAAATTTGCCTCTAAACTAGACTTCATCTCTTTAATAATTTCATTTTGATAAAAGCACAAGAGAGTAGTTGATTCAACCTTATCATTCATGGGGTGCCCAAATATAGTTTTCATTCTTTCATAGGTATCTATAGCATCCCCTTCAAGAAAACCTTCTTCAAAGATGGAATCAAAAACTTGTTTGAAGGAAGCGGGCAAGCCAACATAAAAACTTTTTAGGTAAATTTCAATTTGATACTGTGGTACATAACTAGCCCGAATACTTAGTAACCTATCCCAAGCATCTTTTAAAGACTCATCAAGTAAATAGCGAAAAATTCCAGAGTCATCCTCATCAAAATTATTCAAGCTCTCATTGGAGACCCCGGTGGGTCTTTCTATAGCATCATTATTTATGAGCTTAGAGAGGATAGAGGGGTTGTCTAAGGCACTAGAGCTCGAGAGAAAACCCGTAGTTCTTTTTGATTCGGCCATGGTAACGGGAAGGCAAACGGGAAAAAGAGGAGGAGATTGGGAAAGAGAGGGAGAATAAAACAGCAAGGGTGAAGTGGGGGAGAGGAAAACGAGAGGCAAACAACAAATAATGTAATGCGAGAGATAGGGATTGTGATGGGTACTTGGTATGGTTGACTTGCTCTTGCGTGAGCCTCCCCAGCAACGGCGCCAGAACTTCTTCTTGCTACCTCTTGAGCACTGCGTTGGATTTCCCCGAAGAGGAGAGGATGATGCAGCAAAGTAGCATAAGTATTTCCCTCGGTTTTGAGAACCAAGGTATCAATCCGATGAGACCACGCACAGTCCCTCGTACCTACACAAAGCGATAGCTCCTCGCAACCAACGCGATTAGGGGTTGTCAATCCCTTCACGGTCACTTATGAGAGTGAGATCTGATAGAGATGATAAATAATATTTTTGGTATTTTTGGTATATAGATGCAAAGTGAAAAGTAAAAGGCAAAGTAAAAACAAAGCAAGTATTAAAGTAATGGAGATTGATATGATGAGAATAGACCCGGGGGCCATAGGTTTCACTAGTGGCTTCTCTCAAGAGCATAGATATTCTACGGTGGGTGAACAAATTACTGTTGAGCAATTAGCAGAATTGAGCATAGTTATGAGTATATCTAGGTATGATCATGTATATAGGCATCACGTCCGAGACAAGTAGATCGAAACGATTCTGCATCTACTACTATTACTCCACTCATCGACCGCTATCCGGCATGCATCTAGAGTATTAAGTTAAAAAGCAGTAACGCCTTAAGCAAGATGACATGATGTAGAGGGATAAATTCATGCAATATGATAAAAAAAACCATCTTGTTATCCTCGATGGCAACAATACAATACGTGCCTTGCTGCCCCTTCTATCACTAGGAAAGGACACCGCAAGATTGAACCCAAAACTAAACACTTCTCCCATTGCAAGAACTACCAATCTAGTTGGCTAAACCATACGGATAATTCGAAGAGACTTGTAAAGATAACTCAATCATACGTAAGAGAATTCAGAGAAGATTCAAATATTATTCATAGATAAGCTGGATCATAAACCCACAATTCATCGGTCTCAATAAACACACCGCAAAAAGAAGATTACATCGAATAGATCTCCACGAGAGAGGGGGAGAACATTGTATTGAGATCCAAAAAGAGAGAAGAAGCCATCTAGCTACTAGCTATGGACCTGAAGGTCTGAAGTAAACTACTCACACTTCATCGGAGGGGCTATGGTGTTGATGTAGAAGCCCTCCCTGGTGGATGCCCCCTCCGGCGGAGCTCCGGAACAGGCCCCAAGATGGGATCTCGTGGATAAAGAAGGTTGCGGCGCTGGAATTAGGTTTTTGGCTCCTGTTCTGATCGTTTGGGGATAGTAGGTATATATAGGAGGAAGGAGTACATCGGGGAAGCATCGTGACCGCCTCTATTACTTCTTGGAGTAGGGTCCAAGTCTCCTGGATCACGTTCGGTGAGAAAATCACGTTCCCGAAGGTTTCATTCCGTTTGGACTCCATTTGATATTCCGTTTCTTCGAAACACTGAAATAGGCAAAAAAACAGCAATTCTGGGCTGGGCCTCCGGTTAATAGGTTAGTCCCAAAAATAATATAAAAGTGGAAAATAAAGCCCAATATAGTCCAAATTAGTAGATAAAGTAGCATGGAGCAATCAAAAATTATAGATACGTTGGAGACGTATCAGAGCCAGAACGTCCAGGATCTCCTGGGAACCGGCCACCGGATGACATCTAAGGAGCAACCTCTTCAGCACGCATCTGCAGCTACCTCGACATCTCCTCGACAACTATGCCACGTGACATTTTCCAGTTTGTTCAGCTGTGAGCGCCCCTCAGGCTGCATTATTCCCAGGTCACATGGGCCTATCCCTACGACATGTACCTTTTCACATCTTTAATTTACCTTGTTCGGGGCACCCCTCGGGCTGCATCATCCCCAGGCCGCATGGGTCCGACCCAGTGGCACGTATCGACCTTGCATTTACCCAAACAAGCGTTGCCCTTCCCATCGGCCGCTTTAAAATTATCATCTGCCTTACCAACACTTTGATGCCATGAATGTTGTACGCCCTCGCAAACCTGTCCGCACCTGCCTCATGAATTAGGATAGGCACGGCGTCTATGCTCGGGTCCGTCCCTGCAGCGTCGCTAAATCCAAGCGGCTGAGCTCTGGCTCACGGGCCAGCCCCGTGTACGTCACCTCCCATGGCCCTTGATGTCTCATCCTCGCATGAGCTAATTACGAACAGGTGAGTAAGGGCGCACGACACGGTGCCTCGTCGCTACGGGAGCCGCGCGCCGGATGTCTTTCTTTAGGAAGTCCACATGAGAAGACTAGGCACGGCGTCTGTGCTTGGGTCCATCCCTGCAGCGTCGATAAACCCAACGACTGAGCTCTGCCTGGCGGGCCGGCCCCATTCATGTCACCTCCTGGGGTCGTTGGTGTCTGGCCTTCTCATGTGGCAATCTCGAGGGATTCACTCGGTGCTGGTTGCCTGACCATCTTGCAGGATCATTCCAAGTGCTCTCAATCAAGACTAGACGCAACCCGCCTTGAGGTAGGGCTTCGTGAGTCCCGCACTGGCTCACGGGTGCCCAGACACACCTCGTCTAGCCCTGTCATGCAAGCCATGTGTCAGGGCGGGGATGTACATGCCCCGAGGGCTCTCCGTAGTAGGGACTCCCCTCCCACGTGCCAGTGGAAGCACCATGCTCCGCGCTAGCAGTCGACATGGTCGAGGAGCGGCTATGCTCGTGCAAGTACGGTAGTGCCATGCTCCGCGCTGGTGATAAACAACTAAGGGTGGACCCATGGCTGCAGTAACCTCAGGGCCTAGCCTCACCGCGCTGCCTTCCCTCGGGAGGGTGGCGCGAGGGGGCTCGGCACGGGGGCTACGCTCAGGTCACGCCTGGCGTACGCCTTGCCAGGTCCCCCGGACCTGGTCTTCGCACAACCCTCCCGAGTGAAATCCCGGCGAGGACAGGTATGAGGTCTGTTCGTACGTCAAGGGGGCCCCTTGGGCGTCGTGACCCAAGGGCCTAACTGGTCACTGCTACCTCTTGAGCACTGCGTTGGTTTTCCCTTGAAAAGGAAAGGGTGATGCAGCAAAATAGCGTAAGTATTTCCCTCCGTTTTTGAGAACCAAGGTATCAATCCAGTCGGAGCCTCCACGCAAGTCCCTCGTACCTACACAAACAAACAAGAACCTCACAACCAACGCGATAAAGGGGTTGTCAATCCCTTCACGGCCACTTGCGAAAGTGAGATCTGATAGAGATAATAAGATAAGATAAATATTTTTGGTATTTTTACGATATAGACTGGAAAGTAAAGATTGCAAAGTAAGATAGATCGGAAACTTATATAATGGAGAATAGACCCAGGGGCCATAGGTTTCACTAGTGGCTTCTCTCAAGATAGCATAAGTATTACGATGGTGAACAAATTACTGTCGAGCAATTGATAGAAAAGTGCATAGTTATGAGAATATCTAGGCATGATCATGTATATAGGCATCACGTCCACGACAAGTAGACCGACTCCTGCCAGCATCTACTACTATTACTCCACACATCTACCGCTATCTAGCATGCATCTAGAGTATTAAGTTCATAAGAACAGAGTAATGCATTAGGCAAGATGACATGTTGTAGAGGGATAAACTCAAGCAATATGATATAAACCCCGTCTTTTTATCCTCGATGGCAACAATAGAGTACGTGCCTTGCTGCCCCTGCTGTCACTGGGAAAGGCACTAAAAAAAAGACACATCCGTGACATTTTGGGCTGAACGAAACTTTTTTCTGTAAATGCGAGGGCGATGAGTTTGTGATGGGTACTTTGTACGTCTTGACTTGAGCGAAGACCTCCCCGGCAACGGCGCCAGAAATCCTTCTTGCTATGTCTTGAGCTTGCATTGGTTTTTCTTGAAGAATAAAGGGTGATGCAGCAATAGTAGCGTAAGTATTCCCTTCAGTTTTGGAGAACCAAGGTATCAATCCGATGGAGGCTCCTCAAAAGTCCCACGCACCTCATGAAACAAACAATAACTTCATAACCAACGCAATAAAGGGGTTGTCAATCCCTTCAAGGCCACTTGCAAAGTGAGATCGATAGAGATAATATGATAAGATAAATATATTTTGGTATCTTATGATATAGATTGGAAAAGTAAAGATGCAAATAAAATTAGATTGAAAGCTTATATGATAAGAGATAGACCCGGGGGCCATAGGTTTCACTAGTGGCTTCTCTCAAGATAGCATAAGTATTACGGTGGGTGAACAAATTACTGTCGAGCAATTGATTGAAAAGCGAATAATTATGAGATTGACTAGGCATGATCATGTATATATGCATCACGTCCGTGACAAGTAGACCGACTCCTGCCTGCATCTACTAGTATTACTCCACACATCGACCGCTATCCAGCATGCATCTAGAGTATTAAGTTCATAAGAACAGAGTAACGCATTAGGCAAGATGACATGATGTAGAGGGATAAACTCAAGCAATATGATATAAACCCCATCTTTTTATCCTCGATGGCAACAATACAATATGTGCCTTGCTGCCCTTGCTGTCAATGGGAAAGGACACTGCAAGATTGAACCCAAAGCTAAGCACCTCTCCCATTGCAAGAAAGATCAATCTAGTAGGCCAAACCAAACTGATAATTCAAAGAGACTTGCAACATAAACAATCATACATAAAAGAATTCAGAGGAGATTCAAATATTTCTCATAGATAAACTTGATCATAAACCCACAATTCATTGGATCTCGACAAACACACCGCAAAAAGAGTTACATCGAATAGATCTCCAAGAAGATCAAGGAGAACTTTGTATTGAGATTCAAAGAGATAGAAGAAGCCATCTAGCTAATAACTATGGACCCGAAGGTCTTTGGTAAACTACTCACAACTCATTGGAGAGGCTATGGTGTTGATGTAGAAGCCCTCCGTGATCGATTCCCCATCCAGCGGAGCACCGGAAAAAGCCCCAAGATGGGATCTTGCGGATACAGAAGGTTGCGACATTGGAAATAGAGTTTCGTGGTGCTCCTCGATGTTTTCAGGGTATGCCAGTATATATAGGCGAAGGAGGTCGGTCAGGGGAGCCACGAGGGGCCCACGAGGGTGGGGGCGCGCCCACCCCCCTAGGGCGCGCCTTGCACCCTCGTGGCCGCCTCGGCTTCTTCTTGGCGTCCTCCAAGTCTCTGGATTGCGTTTGTTCCAAAGGATCGCTCCGAAGGTTTCATTCCGTTTGGACTCCGTTTGATATTCCTTTTCTTGAAACACTTGAAATAGGCAAAAAAACAGCAATTGGGGTGGGCCTCCGGTTAGTAGGTTAGTCCCAAAATGATATAAAAGTGTAAAGTAAAGCCCATAAACATCCAAAACGGGTAATATAATAGCATGGAACAATCAAAAATTATAGATACCTTGGAGACGTATCAAGCATCCCCAAACAGAATTTTTGATGTGGAATGCTACCTATCATATTTCTCAATGTAGTTTTCTTTATTGTGGCATGAATGTTCAGATCCAAATGATTCAAGACAAAAGTTCAATATTGACATAAGAATAGTAATACTTAAGCATACTAACAAGGCAATCATGTCTTCTCAAAATAACATGGCTAAAGAAAGTTTATCCCTACAAAATCATATAGTTAGGCTATGTTTCATTTTCATCACACAAAATACTCCCATCATGCACAACCCTGGTTTCAGCCAAGCAATTGGTTCATACTTTTAACGCGCTTCACTTTTTCAACTCTCACACAATACATGGCGTAAGCCATGGATATAACAATCGTGGGTGGAATAGAATATGATGATGGAGGTTGTGTGGATAAGACAAAAAGGAGAAAGTCTCACATTGTGAGGCTAATCAACGAGGCTATGGAGATGCCCATCAATTGATGTCAACATGAGGAGTAGGGATTGCCATGCAACGGATGCACTAGGGCTATAAATGTATGAAAGCTCAGCAAAAGAAACTAAGTGGGTGTGCATCCAACTTGCTTTCTCACGAAGACCTAGGGCATTTTGAGGAAGCCCATCGTTGGAATATACAAGCCAAGTTCTATAATTGAAAAAATCCCACTAGTATATGAAAGTGACAACATAAGAGACTCTCTATCATAAAGATCATCGTGCTACTTTGAAGCACAAGTGTGGAAAAGCATAGTAACATTGTCCCCTTTTTTGGCCTTTTTTTATTTGGCCTTTCTTCTTATTCTTTTTTTTGGCCTTCCTTTTTTTGGCCTTCCTTTTTTTAGGGACAATACTCTAATAATGATGATCATCACACTTCTATTTATTTACAACTCAAGAATTACAACTCGATACTAGAACAAGATATGATCTATATGAATGCCTCCGGCGGTGTACCGGGATGGGTGACATGTATGAAAAATTATGCATGGTGGCTTTGCCACAAATACGATGTCGACTACATGATCATGCAAGGCAATATGACAATGATGAAACGTGTCATAATAAGCGATGCAGTGGAAAGTTGCATGCCAATATTTCTCGGAATGGCTATGGAAATGCCATAATAGGTAGGTATGGTGGCTGTTTTGAGGAAGATAAAGGAGGTTTATGTGTGATAGAGCGTATTGTGTCACGGGGTTCGGATGCACCGGCGAAGTTTGCACCAACTCTCAAGGTGAGAAAGGGCAATGCGCGGTATCGTAGAGGCTAGCAATGATGGAAGGGGAAGACTGCGTATAATCCATGGACTCACATTAGTCATAAAGAACTCATATACTTATTGCAAAAGTTTTATTAGCCCTCGAAGCAAAGTACTACTACGCATGCTCCTAGGGGGGAGGTTGGTAGGAGTTAACCATCGCGCTCCCCCGACCTCCACACATAAGGAAGGCAATCAAAAGAGAACCCCATGCAACAAATTTGTTACACAACTTTTACCATACGTGCATGCTACGGGACTTGCCAACTTCAACACAAGTATTTCTCAATTTCATAATTACCCAACTAGCATGACTCTAACATTACCATCTTTATATCTCAAAAACATTATCAAGCATCAAATTGATCATAGTATTCAATTCACTTCCTATGATAGTTTTTATTATAACCAACTTCGATGCCCATCATTCTAGGACCAATTTTATAACCATAGCAAATACCATGCTGTTCTAAAAGACTCTCAAAATAATACAAGTGAAGCATGAGAGATCAATAATTTCAACAAAATAAATCCACCGCCGTGCTCTAAAAAGATATAAGTGAAGCAGTAAAGCAAAACTATCTAGCTCAAAAGATATAAGTGAAGCACTAGAGCAAAACTGTCTAGCTCAAAAGATATAAGTGAAGCACATAGAGTATTCTAATAAATTCGGAATCATGTGTGACTCTCCCAAAAGGTGTGTACAGCAAGGATGATTGTGGTAAACTAAAAAGCAAAGACTCATATCATACAAGACGCTCCAAGCAAAACACATATCATGTGGTGAATAAAATATAGCTCCAAGTAAAGTTACCGATTAGCGAAGGCGAAGAGGGATGCCTTCCGGGCATCCCCAAGCTTAAACTTTTGGTTGTCCTTGAATTATCTTGGGGTTCCATGGGCATCCCCAAGCTTAGGCTCTTTCCACTCCTTATTCCATAGTCCATCAAATCTAAACCCAAAACTTGAAAACTTCACAACCCAAAACTCAATAGGAAATCTCATGAGCTCCGTTAGTGCAAGAAAGGAAAACCACCACTTAAGTTACTGCAATGAACTCATTCTTTATTTATATTGGTGTTAAACCTACTTTATTCCAACTTCTCTATGGTTCATACCTCCCCGATACTAGCCATAGATTCATCAAAATAAGCAAACAACACACGAAAAAGCAGAATCGACAAAAAGCAGAACAGTCTATAGCAATCCGTAACTTTCGAATAATTATGAAACTCAATTAATCATAACAAAATAGTAAGTCCTAGGAAATTTGTCAATTGATCTACTGCAAAAATAATCAACTAAAAATCACATTTCTGTGATTTATTAAAATTACTCTCGTGCGCACAAAAGTTTCTGTTTTTCAACAAGATCAAATTAACTTTCACCCAAGATGATCCTATAGGTTCTACTTGGCACAAACACTAATTAAAACATAAAACCACATCTAAATAGAGGCTAGATGTATTATTTATTACTAAACAGGAACAAAAATAAAATTGGGTTGCCTCCCAACAAGCGCTATTGTTTAACGCCCCTAGCTAGGCATAAAAGCGAGAATAGATCCAAGTATTGCCATCTTTGGTATTCAATTCTTCAATAGAGCACTTATAACCCTTAGGAGTTTCTTTCTTTTTAGTAATGATTAAACTCCTAGGCCAGAAATCAAGAAATTCATTTGTAGCAAAAGGCTCCTTAATGATAGCAAAAAAGCTGGGATGAACACTTATTGATTTAAGATCCGCATTTTCCTTACTAGAAGATTCACCCTTATTTTTAGGAGCATACATCAGTGTGGCAATTTTGGTAGGAGGAGTTGGAGTATTTTTCCCGGATGAAAAGGCAGACCCTAAGTTAGTAATAATATCCTCAAGTTTACCGATTCTTGTAGAATCTTGATCTATTCTTTCGTTAACTATAGGTTCCTTCTCTTTAAAAAATTTTAGAGTAATTCCAACCTTAGATCCAAATTGGGTATTTTGGTTGTGGATCTTTTTATCCAAATTTTCAATTAACTCAACAGGGGTGGAATAGAATATGATGATGGAGGTTGTGTGGATAAGACAAAAAAGGAGAAAGTCTCACATTGACGAGGCTAATCAACAGGCTATGGAGATGCCCATCAATTGATGTCAACATGAGGAGTAGGGATTGCCATGCAACGGATGCACTAGGGCTATAAATGTATGAAAGCTCAGCAAAAGAAACTAAGTGGGTGTGCATCCAACTTGCTTTCTCACGAAGACCTAGGGCATTTTGAGGAAGCCCATCGTTGGAATATACAAGCCAAGTTCTATAATTGAAAAAATCCCACTAGTATATGAAAGTGACAACATAAGAGACTCTCTATCATAAAGATCATCGTGCTACTTTGAAGCACAAGTGTGGAAAAGCATAGTAACATTGTCCCCTTTTTTGGCCTTTTTTTATTTGGCCTTTCTTCTTATTCTTTTTTTTGGCCTTCCTTTTTTTGGCCTTCCTTTTTATAGGGACAATACTCTAATAATGATGATCATCACACTTCTATTTATTTACAACTCAAGAATTACAACTCGATACTAGAACAAGATATGATCTATATGAATGCCTCCGGCGGTGTACCGGGATGGGTGACATGTATGAAAAATTATGCATGGTGGCTTTGCCACAAATACGATGTCGACTACATGATCATGCAAGGCAATATGACAATGATGAAACGTGTCATAATAAACAGAACAGTGGAAAGTTGCATGCCAATATTTCTCGGAATGGCTATGGAAATGCCATAATAGGTAGGTATGGTGGCTGTTTTGAGGAAGATAAAGGAGGTTTATGTGTGATAGAGCGTATTGTGTCACGGGGTTCGGATGCACCGGCGAAGTTTGCACCAACTCTCAAGGTGAGAAAGGGCAATGCGCGGTATCGTAGAGGCTAGCAATGATGGAAGGGGAAGACTGCGTATAATCCATGGACTCACATTAGTCATAAAGAACTCATATACTTATTGCAAAAGTTTTATTAGCCCTCAAGCAAAGTACTACTACGCATGCTCCTAGGGGGGAGGTTGGTAGGAGTTAACCATCGCGCTCCCCCGACCTCCACACATAAGGAAGGCAATCAAAAGAGAACCCCATGCAACAAATTTGTTACACAACTTTTACCATACGTGCATGCTACGGGACTTGCCAACTTCAACACAAGTATTTCTCAATTTCATAATTACCCAACTAGCATGACTCTAACATTACCATCTTTATATCTCAAAAACATTATCAAGCATCAAATTGATCATAGTATTCAATTCACTTCCTATGATAGTTTTTATTATAACCAACTTCGATGCCCATCATTCTAGGACCAATTTTATAACCATAGCAAATACCATGCTGTTCTAAAAGACTCTCAAAATAATACAAGTGAAGCATGAGAGATCAATAATTTCAACAAAATAAATCCACCGCCGTGCTCTAAAAAGATATAAGTGAAGCAGTAAAGCAAAACTATCTAGCTCAAAAGATATAAGTGAAGCACTAGAGCAAAACTGTCTAGCTCAAAAGATATAAGTGAAGCACATAGAGTATTCTAATAAATTCGGAATCATGTGTGACTCTCCCAAAAGGTGTGTACAGCAAGGATGATTGTGGTAAACTAAAAAGCAAAGACTCATATCATACAAGACGCTCCAAGCAAAACACATATCATGTGGTGAATAAAAATATAGCTCCAAGTAAAGTTACCGATTGACGAAGACGAAAGAGGGGATGCCTTCCGGGGCATCCCCAAGCTTAGGCTTTTGGTTGTCCTTGAATTATCTTGGGGTTCCATGGGCATCCCCAAGCTTAGGCTCTTTCCACTCCTTATTCCATAGTCCATCAAATCTAAACCCAAAACTTGAAAACTTCACAACCCAAAACTCAATAGGAAATCTCATGAGCTCCGTTAGTGCAAGAAAGGAAAACCACCACTTAAGTTACTGCAATGAACTCATTCTTTATTTATATTGGTGTTAAACCTACTTTATTCCAACTTCTCTATGGTTCATACCTCCCCCCCCCCCGATACTAGCCATAGATTCATCAAAATAAGCAAACAACACACGAAAAACAGAATCTGACAAAAACAGAACAGTCTATAGCAATCCGTAACTTTCGAATAATTATGAAACTCAATTAATCATAACAAAATAGTAAGTCCTAGGAAATTTGTCAATTGATCTACTGCAAAAATAATCAACTAAAAATCACATTTCTGTGATTTATTAAAATTACTCTCGTGCGCACAAAAGTTTCTGTTTTTCAACAAGATCAAATTAACTTTCACCCAAGATGATCCTATAGGTTCTACTTGGCACAAACACTAATTAAAACATAAAACCACATCTAAATAGAGGCTAGATGTATTATTTATTACTAAACAGGAACAAAAATAAAATTGGGTTGCCTCCCAACAAGCGCTATTGTTTAACGCCCCTAGCTAGGCATAAAAGCGAGAATAGATCCAAGTATTGCCATCTTTGGTATTCAATTCTTCAATAGAGCACTTATAACCCTTAGGAGTTTCTTTCTTTTTAGTAATGATTAAACTCCTAGGCCAGAAATCAAGAAATTCATTTGTAGCAAAAGGCTCCTTAATGATAGCAAAAAGCTGGGATGAACACTTATTGATTTAAGATCCGCATTTTCCTTACTAGAAGATTCACCCTTATTTTAGGAGCATACATCGGTGTGGCAATTTTGGTAGGAGGAGTTGGAGTATTTTTCCTGATGAAAAGGCAGACCCTAAGTTAGTAATAATATCCTCAAGTTTACCGATTCTTGTAGAATCTTGATCTATTCTTTCGTTAACTATAGGTTCCTTCTCTTTAAAAAATTTTAGAGTAATTCCAACCTTAGATCCAAATTGGGTATTTTGGTTGTGGATCTTTTTATCCAAATTTTCAATTAACTCAACAGTAGCAACTTTATTTTCAATAATTTTAAGCCTTTGCATCACATGTTCCAAAGTTAAAACAGTTCCATCAACCAAAAGAGGTGGTGGACCAAACAAATCTAACATAGCATTATAGGCATCAAAAGTATGGCTACCCAGAAAATTCCCTCCGGTAATGGTATCAAGAATGCATCTATTCCAAAGAGTAATGCCTACATAAAAATTGCGAAGAAGAACGGAAGTACATTGCTTCCTAGTAGATCTATTTTGAGCATTGCAAATTCTATGCCAAGCATATTTTAGATTTTCTCCCTCCCTTTGTTTAAAATTAAGAACTTCATGATCGGGAGTACTAACGATGATAGGAGGACTAGCCATGATGACGAAATAAACGATCTAACACACGAGCACACAAGAGGCAAGCGAAAAAGAGGCGAACGCAAAAGAGAGGGCGAATAAAACGGCAAGGGTGAAGTGGGGCAGAGGAAAACGAGTGGCAAATGGCAAATAATGTAATGCGAGGGAGATGAGTTTGTGATGGGTACTTGGTATGTCTTGACATGAGCGAAGACCTCCCCAGCAACGGCGCCAGAAATCCTTCTTGCAACCTCTTGAGCACTACGTTGGTTTTTCCTTGAAGAGGAAAGGGTGATGCAGCAAAGTAGTGTAAGTATTTCCCTTAGTTTTTGAGAACCAAAGTATCAATCCAGTAGGAGGCTCCATGCAAGTCCCTCGTACCTACACAAACGAACAAGAACCTCGCAACCAACACGATAAAGGGGTTGTCAATCCCTTCACGACCACTTGCGAAAGTGAGATCTAATAAACATAATAATGTAAGATAAATATTTTTGGTATTTTTTTAATATAGATTGGAAAGTATTGATTGCAAAATAAGATAGATCGGAAACTTATATAATGAAGAATTGACCCGGGGGCCATAGGTTTCACTAGTGGCTTCTCTCAAGATAGCATAAGTATTACAGTGGGTGAACAAATTACTGTCGAGCAATTGATAGAAAAGTGCATAGTTATGAGAATATCTAGGCATGATCATGTATATAGGCATCACGTCCACGACAAGTAGACCGACTCGCCAAAGATCTACTACTATTACTCCACACATCTACCGCTATCTAGCATGCATCTAGAGTATTAAGTTCATAAGAACAGAGTAATGCATTAGGCAAGATGACATGTTGTAGAGGGATAAACTCAAGCAATATGATATAAACCCCGTCTTTTTATCCTCGATGGCAACAATAGAGTACGTGCCTTGCTGCCCCTGCTGTCACTGGGAAAGGCACTAAAAAAAAGACACATCCGTGACATTTTGGGCTGAACGAAACTTTTTTCTGTCATACATATGACACTTCTATGACGATAATTGTGACAAAACCCGGTATCATCATAGATGTGGTGGGCTCCTATTTCTATGACAAAAAAATCATGACAGAAAATGGGCTTTTCGTCATGGGCAGTCCGGAGACACAGCTGCATGACATTCTTTGGGCTGTCCATGACGGAAAAAAGCGTGGTAGAAGCAAGGGCGAGGAAAATTTTGGGGAGTTCCCGGTTACGATGGGAGGTCGGGGCCGAGCGATGCACGTTTCTCTTGTACACGTATGCGCGTGTGTGCGAGGCGTTGGCTCTAACTGAACCCGAGCGAGGCGTTGGGCTCTAATCGAACCCGATTGATTGCGAGCTCGCATTCGACATCAACCCGAGCGATCGATCGATGGTTGTTAACTGAACCTGATCGAGTGATTCCTTCGCTACTGCTACTAACTGAAGTTGATTGATGTTGCCTCTCTGGATGAACAGTGAGCATTGCGGGGGGGTTTGGATGAACAGTGAGCGGTGGGGGTGGATGCAGGACCCCGTGGCGTTGCCTCTGTATGAACAGGACGACCCCGTGGAGGGCTGGATGAATAGTAGACGATGGAGGGGTGCCCGTGGAGGGGTGGTTGAATGGTAGCCGGTGGAGTAGCACGCGGTGCAGGTTGGATGAACAGGAGCCCGTGGAGGCTGGAGGAGGTCGACGGTAGCCCGTGGAGGCTGGAGGAGGTCGACAGTGGAGATGATAAGTATCTCGTGGAGTCCCGTTTTGCGGTACGCCACAACCCTCCCGATCAACAGGACCCCCGTTTCGACCGTAGCGCTCCAACACAAGTCCGTTTTGTCTGTTTTGCGGTACGCCACACCCCTCCCGATCAACAGACCCCGTTTGACCGTAGGAGGTCCGTTTAAATCCGTTTTGCGGTACACCACACCCTCCGATCAACAGACCCCGTTTGACCGTAGGAGGTCTGCTTCTCCTCCGTTTTTGCGACGCCGCACCTTCCGATGAACAGGATCCCATTTCAAACGTGGCGGTCGAACACAAGGCCGCTTCTCTGCTTCGCGATACGCCAGCCTCGCTTCCATTGCTCGCTCCGTCCCAAGCCTCCCGATGAACACGATGACACATTCTGTTCCGACCCAACCAGTTGGCTCCCCATGAACACGACGACAATGTTGTTTCTCCGTTCCGACCCAGCCATGTACACGAGCCCTGGCCGTACGTATGAGCGAGTAGGCGTTCGAGACCCCACCCGTATGTACACATACGTGGCCGTATTTTCTTTCTTGCACACTGGACGATGTAAGTACGTGTACATGCTACGTGCGCGCCTCTACTACGACACGTACGCGCCTCTACTACGACACGTGTGCGCCTCTACATCGACCAGTATATATGTACGTACACGTTCGCGACCAGAATGACAACGCTACATACGCTTCGACCAGGTGGGTCCCGACTGTCAGGCACTTTCTTGCATGCGAAAATGTAGCTGGTGGGTCCCAGTAGTCAGGGGAGCGAATCATTTTGTTCTTTTTTTTTCCTGGACGCACTTCCTTGCGTGCGAAGGTGCAGCTGGTGGGTCCCAGTAGTCAGGGGGGAAACGTTTTTTTCACGAAATACGGTGGCCCGTCCGGTGGGTCCCCGCTGTCAGGTGGAGGAATAATTACTTTGCGCGTAATAAGGAGGCACTTCCTCGCGGCTGCCGTGGACCCAGCTGTCAGGCTCGCCACATACAGTACTCTTCCGATGGAAGTCGTTCATTGACCACATTGACCACGCCGCGCCGAGAGCACCACGGTGGTGGACGATGGCGAGGCCTATGAAGGGACGACGCGGAGCCAGGGAAGACGCAGCAGTTGATGTCCACGCGAAGAGGAGTACGAGGGTTCACTGGTTCAGCTGCGGTGTGAGGCTGTCGTCGCCGCAGAATAACAGGGGGTGTGGGTGAGTAGAGGGATGGTCTGGCCAACAGTGGGAGTACTAGGGGGCGGTGAGGCCTCCGCCGCATCGTAGCCGGCCACGGGAGGCAGGAGCACGAGGCACGGCTGGTGCTGGTGGCGGCTGGAGCAAGAAGACCAGAGGTTGAAGAAGCACTATGGCCGTTGGATGGACATCGTACAGTCACTGGAGCTAGAATCGTGCATATTGACTAAGTTGACAAAGCCCTCCGTCGATCCAACTTAGTAGGCCCACAAGTCAGCCTGCCACTATCTTTGGGTCCTAGCTAACATTGGGAGTATTCATTTTTTGTGCGTAATAAGGAGGCACTTCCTTGCGTGCGAAGATATAGTGGTGAGTCCGAGTTGTCGTGGGCGACGCGTTTTTTCGCGAAATCTGAGAGGCCCTTCGATGGGTCCATGATGTCAGGTGGAGGAATCATTATTTTGCGCGTAATAAGGAGGCATTTCCTTGCGTGCAGCGGTGGACCCAGTGTCGGCCTCTCCACGTCTGATCCACTTCAGATGCATGCGGTCGTTGACCACGCTGACCAGGCCGCCGAGAGCACCGTAGGCGATGGACGACGGTGAGGCCTAGGAAGGAACGACACGGAGGCGTGGGAAGACTCGCACTGTTTCCCACGCGGAGGGGAGTACTCATGTATGAGGGTTTATCGTTCGCCTACCGTCACGGAGAATAACAGCAGTGTGGGTGAGTAGAGGATGGCTAGGCCAGCGATGGGAGTACGGTGGGGCGGTGAGGCTCAAGCTGACAAAGACAACCGGCATGGGAGGAGGGAGCGAGTAGTCCCACGGCGCTTGTTTGAGCGGCCGGAGCAGAAGAGCAGAGATTGAAGAAGCACGACGGCCGTTGTATGGACATCCAACGATCAACGCTTGTCGTCAACCTTTTTTAGGAAAGCCTCAAATCATGGAAAACAAAGATACAACCCATCTGCCATTATTTCTAATAATTTACAGCCCATTTGCTAATTCTTAAGGTTTTTGGAGCCCATATTCTTTTGTTAGCATTACATTCCATATTGTGGCCACGGTTAAAAATTATACGAAATTTTGCATATTTCAAAAGGACCGAACTGTATTTAATCCCGAAATTTCGACTCACATTCAAACTGATTTTAAAAATAAATGTATATCAATATAAAATCCAACAAATTCTCCAAGCATAAAAATTAATGTAATTTAAAATCTCAAAATGAAAAAAAAAAGATATTTGAAACTAATTGTCGGTTTGATGTGTTTAAAAATGTACAGCCCATTTGTCATTACTGATGGGCCATTTTCTCGGCCAGCCGAATGAAAGCTCTCCTCGTCTTGAAAGATTTGCAGCCCAACAGGCCTGACAAAGCGACTTACTTGGCAAATCATAAAAAAACTGGGTTGTGGCCGTGGACCCAGCTGTTAGCCTCTCCACGTACAGTACTCTTCCAATGGAAGTCGTTCCTTGACCACGTTGACCACGCCGCACGGAGAGCACCACGGCGGTGGACGACGGCGAGGCCTAGGAAGGGGACGACGCAGAGCCGGGGAAGATGCGGCAGTGGAAGCCCGCAAGGAGAGGAGTACGAGGGTTCACTGGTTCGGCCATGTGAGGTTGCTGCCGCCGCAGCCCCCCGCCAGTGGGGAATAGTAGGGGCGGTGAGGCCTCCGCGGCAGCATAGCCGGCCAAGGGAGGCAGGAGCATGCGGCACGACCGGCGCTACTTTGGGCGGCTGGAGCAAGAAGACCAGAGGTTGAAGAAGCACTACGGCCGTTGGATGGACATCGTACGGTCACTGGAGCTAGAATCGTTCATCTTGACTAAGTTGACAAAGCCCTTCGTCCCCGTCAACTTAGTAGGCCCACAAGTCAGCCTCCCACCAAGGTGGGTCCCAGCTAGCTGGGGGAGTATTCATTTTTTTGTGCGTAATAAGGAGGCACTTCCGGTGGGTCCGAGCTGACAACGGGGGGAACATTTTTTTTGCGAAATACGGTGCCCGTCCGGTGGGTCCCAGCAGTCAAGGGGAAACGTTTTTTCGCAAAATACTGGTGGCCCGTCCGGTGGGTCCCTGCTGTCAGGTGGAGGAATAATTATTTTCCGCGTAATAAGGAGGCACTTCCTTGCGGCTGTCGTGGACCCAGCTGTCAGCCTCTCCACATACAGTACTCTTCCGATGGAAGTCGGTCGTTGACCACATTGACCACGCTGCGCCGAGAGCACCATGGTGGTGGACGACGGCGAGGCCTAGGAAGGGGACGACGCGGAGCCGGGGAAGACGCGGAGCCGGGGAAGACGCGGCAATGGATGCCCACGCGTAGAGGAGTACGAGCGTTCACTGGTTCGGCTGCGGTGTGAGGCTGCCGTCGCTGCAGAATAACAGGGGGTGTGGGTGAGTGGAGGGATGGCCTAGTGCTACCTCTTGAGCACTGTGTTGGATTTCCCCAAAGAGGAGAGGATGATGCAGCAAAGTAGCGTAAGTATTTCCCTCAGTTTTTGAGAACCAAGGTATCAATGCAGTAGGAGACCACGCACAAGTCCCTCGTACCTACACAAAACGATAGCTACTCGCAACCAACGCTTAGGGGTTGTCAATCCCTTCACGGTCACTTACGAGAGTGAGATCTGATAGAGATGATAAATAATATTTTTGGTATTTTTGATAGATAGATGCAAAGTAAAAGGTAAAAGGCAAAGTAAAAACAAAGCAAGTAAATAAAGTGATAGAGATTGATATGATGAGAATAAACCCGGGGGCCATAGGTTTCACTAGTGGCTTCTCTCAAGAGCATAAGTATTCTACGGTGGGTGAACAAATTACTGTTGAGCAATTGATAGAATTGAGCATAGTTATGAGTATATCTAGGCAATGATCATGTATATAGGCATCACGTCCGAGACAAGTAGATCGAAACGATTCTGCATCTACTACTATTACTCCACTCATCGACCGCTATCCACCATGCATCTAGAGTATTAAGTTAAAAACAGAGTAACGCCTTAAGCAAGATAACATGATGTAGAGGGATAAATTCATGCAATATGATAAAAAAACATCTTGTTATCCTTGATGGCAACAATACAATACGTGCCTTGCAACCCTTTCTGTCACTGGGTAAGGACACAGCAAGATTGAACCCAAAGCTAAGCACTTCTCCCATTGCAAGAACTACCAATCTAGTTGGCCAAACAAAAAAGGATAATTCGAAGAGACTTGCAAAGATAACTCAATCATACATAAAAGAATTCAGAGAAGAATCAAATATTTTCCATAGATAATACTGGATCATAAACCCACAATTCATCGGTCTCAACAAACACACCGCAAAAAGAAGATTACATCGAATAGATCTCCGCGAGAGAGGGGGAGAACATTGTATTGAGATCCAAAAAGAGAGAAGAAGCCATCTAGCTACTAGCTATGGACCCGAAGGTCTGAAGTAAACTACTCACACTTCATCGGAGGGGCTATGGTGATGATGTAGAAGCCCTCCGTGGTGGATGCCCCCTCCGGCGGAGCTCCAGAACAGGCCCCAAGATGGGATCTCGTGGATACTGAAGGTTGCGGCGCTGGAATTAGGTTTTTGGAGTAGGTATATATAGGAGGAAGGAGTACGTCGGTGGAGCGTCAGGGGGCCCACGAGGTAGGGGGTACGCCCAGGGGGCGCGCCCTCTACCCTCGTGACCGCGTCTGGCACTTCTTGTAGTAGGGTCCAAGTCTCCTAGATCACGTTCGGTTGGAAAATCACGTTCCCGAAGGTTTCATTCCGTTTGGACTCCGTTTGATATTCCGTTTCATCGAAACACTGAAATAGGCAAAAAAAACAGCAATTCTGGGCTGGGCCTCCGGTTAATAGGTTAGTCCCAAAAGTAATATAAAAGTGGAGAATAAAGCCCAATATAGTCCAAAACAGTAGATAAAGTAGCATGGAGCAATCAAAAATTATAGATACGTTGGAGACGCATCAGGCATCCCCAAGCTTAATTCTTGCTCGTCCTCGAGTAGGTAAATGATAAAAAAGAATTTTTGATGCGGAATGATACTTTGGCATAATTTCAATGTAAATCTTCTTAATTGTGATACGAATATTCAGATCCGAAAGATTCAAGACAAAAGTTCATATTGACACAAAAATAATAATACTTCAAGCATACTAATCAAGGCAATCATGTCTTCTCAAAATAACATGGCAAAACAAAAGTTCGTCCCTACAAAATCATATAGTTAGGCTATGCTTAATTTTCATCACACAAAGATGTTCCCAACTTCTATACCCCCGATGACAAGCCAAGCAATTGTTTCATACTTAATTAATCTCAAAAAATTTCAACCTTCACGCAATACATGAGCGAGCCATGGATATAACGCTATGGGTGGAATAGAATATGATGATGGGGATTGTGTGGAGAAGACAAAAAAGGAGAAAGTCTCACATTGACGAGGCTAATCAACGGGCTATGGAGATGCCCATCAATTGATGTCAACATGAGGAGTAGGGATTGCCATGCAACGGATGCACTAGAGCTATGAATGCTCAACAAAAGAAAACTAGTGGATGTGCATCCAACTCGCTTGCTAATGAAGACCTACGGCATTTGAGGAAGCCCATCGTAGGAATATACAAGCCATGTTCTATAATGAAAAATTCTCACTAGTATGAAAAGACAACTTATGAGACTCACTATATGAAGAACAAGGTGCTACTTTGAAGCACACTATATGAGACTCACTACATGAAGAACAAGGTGCTACTTTGAAGCACAAGTGTGGAAAAAGAGATAGTAGCATTGCCCTTTTCTTTTCTTTCTTTTTTGGGCCTTTTTTTGGCCTTTCTCTTCTTCTTTTTTTTATTTGGGCAATGCTCTAATAATGATGATCATCACACTTCTATTGATTACAACATAAGGATTACAACTCGAAACTTAGAACAAAATATGACTCTATTTGAATGCCTCCGGCGGTGTACCGGGATGGTGCAATGAATGAAGAGTGACATGTATGGAAAATAATGCATGGTGGCTTTGCCACAAATACGATGTCAACTACATGATCATGCAATGGCAATATGACAAAAGTAATGTATGTCATGATGATGATGATGGTGGAAGTTGCATGGCAATATATCTCGGAATGGCTATGGAAATGCCATGATAGGTAGGTATGGTGGCTGTTTTGAGGAAGATATAAGGAGGTTTATGTGTGATAGAGCGTATCGTATCATGGGCTTTGGATGCACCAGCAAAGTTTGCACCAACTCTCAAGGTGAGAAACGGCAATGCACGGTACCGAAGAGGCTAGCAAAGGCGGAAAGGTGAGAGTGTGTATAATCCATGGACTCAACATTAGTCAAAAGAACTCATATACTTATTGCAAAAATTTAGAAGTCATCAAAAATCAAGTATTACATGCATGCTCCTAGGGGGATAGATTGGTAGGAAAAGACCATCGCTCGTCCCCGACCGCCACTCAAGGATGCACAAGCCAGGTACACTTCATGTTTCAAATTTGTTACACAACTTTAACCATACGTGCATGCTACGGGACTTGCAAACTTCAACACAAGTATTTCTCAAATTCATAATCACCCAACTAACACGACTTTGATATTATCACCTCCATATCTCAAAACAATTATCAAGCATCAAACTTATCTTAGTATTCAACGCACTCAAAAGAAAGTTTCACATATCTTGAACACCAAGTATATTAACATTAAGCAAATTACCATGTTATTAAAGACTCCCAAAATAATCTAAGTGAAGCGTGAGAGATCAATAGTTTCTTTAAAACAAATCCACCACCATGCTCTAAAAGATATAAGTGAAGCACTAGAGCAAAAATTATCACGCTTAAAAGATATAAGTGAAGTACTATGAGCAAAACTATCAAGCTCAAAAGATATAAGTGAAGCACATAGAGTATTCTAACAAATTCCAATTCATATATGGCTCTCTCAAAATATGTGTACAACAAAGATGATTGTGGTAAACTAACAAGCAAATACACAAATAATACAAGACGCTCCAAGCAAAACACATATCATGTTGGTGAATAAAAATATAGTTCCAAGTAAATTACCGATGGAAGTGGACGAAAGAGGGGATGCCTTCCGGGGCATCCCCAAGCTTTGACTTTTTGGTGTCCTTAGATTATCTTGGGGGTGCCATGGTCATCCCCAAGCTTAGGCTCTTGCCACTCCTTGTTCCATAATCCATCAAAAGAATTCACCCAAAACTTGAAAACTTAACAACACAAAACTCAACAGAAATCTCGTGAGCTCCGTTAGAGAAAGAAAACAAAAGACTACTTCAAGGTACTGTAATGAACTCATTCTTTATTTATATTGGTGTTAAACCTACTATATTCCAACTTCTCTATGGTTTATAAACTATTTTACTAGCCATAGATTCATCAAAATAAGCAAACAACACACGAAAAACAGAATCTATCAAAAACAGAACAGTTTGTAGCAATCTGTAACTAACGCAAACTTCTGGACCTCTACAAATTCTACAAAAATAGGAAGTCCTGGAAAATTTGTTCATTGAACAGCATCAAAAAGAATAAACGCAAAATCACATTCCTGTGATTTATCATAACTAAATTCGTGCGCGCAAAGTTTCTGTTTTTCAGCAGAATCAAATCAACTATCATCGTAGGTTATTCTATAGGTTCTACTTGGCACAAACACAAATTAAAACATAAAACCACATCTAAACAGAAGGTAGATGGATTATTTATTCCTAAACAGAAGCAGAAACAAAAAACACAAAATAAAATTGGGTTGCCTCCCAACAAGCGCTATCGTTTAACGCCCCTAGCTAGGCATAAAAGTAAGGATAGATCTAGGTATTGCCATCTTTTCTAGGAAATTCTTCAATGAGGCATCTACCTCCTTTAGGATTTTCTTTCTAACTAGTAATTGTCAAATTTTCAGGCAAAAGATCGAAAAATTCATCTATAGCAAAAGGTTCCTTAATGATGGAAAAAAAATTGGGATGAACACTTATAGATTTAAGATCCGCAATTTCCTTACTAGATGATTCACCCTTATTCTTAGGAACATAAATGAGCTTAGTATTTCTAGTAGACGAACTTGGAGTATTTTGCACGGAAGAAAAAGCGGTTCCCAAGTTAGTAATGATACCCTCAAGTTTATCGATTCTTGTGGAGTCTAGATTTATTTTCTCATTAACTATGGGATCTTTTTCTTTAATATTTTTCAAAGTCATTCCAACCTTAGATCCATATTGGGTAATTTGATTGTGGATCTTTTTATCAAGATTTTCAATTGATTCAATGGTAGCAACTTTATTCTCAATAATTTTAAGTCTTTGCATAACATGCTCCAAAGTTAACGTAGTTCCATTAATCAAAAGAGGTGGTGAGCCAAATATATCTATTAAAGCATTATAAGAATCATAAGTATGGCTACCCAAAAAATTCCCTCCGGTAATGGTATCAAGGATATATCTATACCAAGGATTAGCACCTACATAAAATTGCGAAGAAGAACTGAAGTAGATTGCTTCCTGGTAGATTTATTTTGAGCATTGCAAATTCTATACCAAGCATATTTTAGATTTTCTCCCTCCCTTTGCTTAAAATTTAGGACTTCATTCTCGGGAGATAACGGAGAAGATAAGAAACTAGTCATGACGACAAGCAAGCAAACGAGCTACCACACGAGCAAACAGAAAGGCAACGGGAAAAAGGCAAACGAAAAAGAGAGGAGGAGATTGGGAAAGAGAGGGCAAATAAAACGGCAAGGGTGAAGTGGGGGAGAGGAAAACGAGAGGCAAATGGCAAATAATGTAATGCGAGAGATAGGGATTGCGATGAGTACTTGGTATGGTTGACTTGCTTGCGTGAGCCTCCGCGGCAACGGCGCCAGAAATTCTTCTTGCTACCTCTTGAGCACTGCGTTGGATTTCCCCGAGGAGGAGAGGATGATGCCGCAAACACTACAACAGGACAGAGCTTTGGTAAGACGGTTTTGTGTTACCATAGGCCCAAAACAGTGTTACTAGGTAACGTAGTAACGCATTTTGAAATGTGTTCCATTAGACCGTGTTACTAAGTGGTGTCCACTGTCACATATAGTAAATGTTACCATATATTAAAAATTGTGTTACAATTACATTATAGTAACATGTATATTATGTGTTACCAAACGTGTAGGTAACACATTTTTGTAATTATAGTAACACATAGTAACATATTTTTGTAGACGTAGAACATTGTGGTAACATGTTTTTGTAACTATAGTAACATAACTTGTTACATAATATCCCACAACACTGGTAACACATTTTGTAATATAGTAACACCAACAGTAACACTACTATATTAGTATGGCAACATAATTATTGTACTTATTTTTTAATTATTAACCACAAAATTAGCTACCCATTTTATGGAATATACATTTATTTAATAAAATCAATGCAACTTGTCAAATAGTTAATTATTTTCTTATGATGCTTGGCACCATTAAAATGATACACATACACAAATTGAAAATATAAAGGTATTTATAATGAATATACAAGAGTGTAGGATACATATACATTGCAATAAATACCAATGTTATTGGTTGAACAACATATCATTCATATCAACTCTACTACAGAGAACACATCTATGGAGAATATTACACCATAGCATTTGCATCATTCGACCAAAGAAAAAGATCTTGTGAATGGCAATACATTTTTCAATCCATCAATGTAAACTATGGTTATTGCTCAGTAAAATCTTCTCATTTTATTTGCTTCTTCATCCAACCGAAGAATTCAGCTCCAACTCCATATGCTTCTTTTGAATCTATGAAAGAAAAATGGAACTTACAGTTATGTGACTAAATTAACACAAATATGAATATGGAAGAAAACACTCCAACTTACAAAACCTCAAGGTCAAGCAATTAATATCCTGAAGCAAAAACATCACCAATTCTCTTGCAATGAAAAACTTAACTTACTAACTCATTATCCAGAATAGGTTCATCTATGCACACAACTGCAAATTCAGCACCTAAGTAAATATCACCAACCTTATTTTGTAGATCAATACTCGGAATAGTAGCATATGCAACATTCCGCTTGTTTGGATATGTTAAAGTCTTTAAAACTACTTTGGAATCAACCTATATTATGAATAATATAATTATTCAATGACAATGATACTAAAATTTGCATGAACAATATTTCAATGGATACACATGGTGCTAGTTCAGAAAGAGTATCATGACCATTCACTTCCTTAGGGATACACATTCAGGCTGCAAGTGGGACTAATAGAGGGATGCTCACACCTGCATGCATGTGTTATGTGGGTGTTCATGGGCAGCCCACAATCAACCATGTTGCGTCTACTTACCCAGATAATGCCATTTAATCCCACATAGTAGTAAACTACTGTGCTATTATATTAAGTTTCGACAGTCACCACGTGGTAGATGTGTGGTAAGCAACCACAAAAAAAGATTTAAGAAATTCTACTTAGCTCTTGTACAAATCAAGACTAACTTGTTGTATCTGGACATTAGTTGAACACAAGAGCACAAACAATAGTCAATCAGGTCACTACATGAGTAGGCACATGCAAAGTGGCCCCCAGTGCAAAAAATTGAGAGTGGCAGAGCAAAGCATCATCATACTATCGAGAAATCAGGCGCAGAGCATCTGTGTTGTGTTGTATGTGCGTGGTTGTTGTTGTGATGGTCATGTGTGTGTGTGTGCACGCGCGCGCGTGCGCTTTCTAGTACCTAAGCAAAGTGCCCGCAAGATGTTTTCTAATACTAGACACCCATGGCAAAGTTATAAAGGACACAAACTTTTTATACGAATTATCAACGAGCGCGTCCATATGACTGCATAAACATATACCCGTAAATCAATAGCCATCATTACAGTGGCTTTAAGCAACATGGAATTGATATGCATAAATCCTAGAGGTGCCGACAATAACCGAGCTCCTCGCAAACATTCTGTA
This sequence comes from Aegilops speltoides, assembly GCA_021437245.1. NCBI lineage: Eukaryota > Viridiplantae > Streptophyta > Magnoliopsida > Poales > Poaceae > Aegilops > Aegilops speltoides. The sequence continues at coordinate 238,813,647 of CM038147.1, forward strand.
AAAATAGAATGATAAACAACTTGATACAGAAATATATGTACAGCCAAAATCTATAGACTATAAGCACGTAGTAAAACCACATATTCAGCAAATTTGGAAGTAAATGTAGAACCTATTTTGCACATAATGTAGCCAGGATGGATAATTGGTAAAAGGTGATGATATCTTTACATTTACGTAAATAAAAAAGAAACCAGGATGGGTACTTGGTACAAGGTGACGCTATCGCACATTCAATTATATCAAACTAGTAGATGAGATTGAGATACGAGCTTCTGCTGTATTTTCACAGTTATTATTGGGATATACTACATAAAATGATCATACATCTACTAGAACCCTTACCATGCAAAGCACTATGTATTACACTTACATTCCCTCTCAGTAAAATAGATGTCCATGTTTGTCTTCACAATCTCTACTACCCAATCTGACGGACGTAGTTTGCCGACTGCAACACTAGGAAAAGGAGCAAGCCTTTGCCGAGTTCGGCACTCGATAGACCTATTTTGCTGAATTGAAAAAAAACGCACAAGTATTCGGGTATGTATGTATATATACATGCTAGTTTGACAGTATTGGAGTATGTACAGATATGCGACAAGTATTCAGGTATGTACACATCTCCACCAAGGGCAGGAAAACATACTACTATTATTAGCAGGGGAATCAATTAGTAGCGGCCATGTACCCTCGATGTCGTCCTCACATCTTGCTTGTTGGCGCAGCGGCCTCTCCCCCCGAATCCTAGTTCTCCCTCGGCTCACCCTCCCTGCGCACGAACGACATGAGCTGGAGGAAGAAGAAGATCGGAAGTTCAGAAGATACAGAAAACGCAGTGGACACAGGGATTTTTCCGGCGCACGTACGCCTTTTCCTTTCCTCGAGCACGAACTCGACCGTGTCAGCCAGATACAAGGAGGATCCAGGGCTTTATACCCGCGAGCACCGGCCTGCCAGGCCACGCCTTGCACCAACTCGCATGCCCACTCCCCCACGTCCCGCGCGCTCTGGCCGCGCCCGTGCATCGCGCCCGTACGCGATCGCCACGGCCACCCCGCGCGCCCGACGCGGTCCAAACCTCCCCTAAACTCGCTAACAACGCTATGCGTGGCCCAGCACACACATGATCCCACGCGCACACACCTCGCTCGGTCGCGACGACGCACTCGAGCCTGCTCGCTGCTGAACCCGACGCGCCCACAGCACAGCAGACGCCTGCCTTCGCCGCGCCCTCGACACGCCTCGGCTTATTCCCAACACTCTCCCCCTAAGCCGAGGCTCAGAGGAGGCCGTTGTCCTCGGCGTCGGTGTCCGCTAGCAGCGCTCGCTCCGCCGCCGGCGCCCTCCGCAGCTCCGGGCAGTCGCGCTTGAAGTGGCCGCGCTCGCCACACTTGTAGCAGCGGCCCTTCTTGTTGCCGCCGTCCCGCGTCGCCACGCTGCCGGCGTCGTCGTCGTCGTCCCGAGCCTTGCCCTGACGCCGCTCTCGCGCCCGCCAAGCGCGCAGATGTACTGAGCTGGCCGTCTGGCGCCGCCATCGCTGCTCTATCCACGGCGCCGCTACGCCGTCGAGCAGCAGCAGCCGCCGAGCACTTCCGTCGTGGTGATCTCCTCAAGCTTGCAGAACTGTTCAATTCCGGCGACCACCGGGAAGAGACGGTCCGGGACCGTGTCCAGGAGCTTCTTCACCAGCTCCGAGTCCGCCAGCGTCTCCCCCAGTCCCGCGAACCGTGCCGCCATGCCCGCGAGCCTCCCAGCATACGCGTCCAGCCCCTCGCCGTCTTCCATCTTGATCCGATCAAGCTCGCCGCGCAACGTCGCCCTCCGCGCCGCGCGCACCCGCTCGGCGCCGACGAACCGTACCGATAGGGAGTCCCATACCTCCCTGGCAGTGGGTTTCGTCGCCACCGCGAGCAGAACATCCTCCGGCAGCCCCTGCAGAAGCAGAGCCCGCGCCGTCTTGCACTTCTTGCTGTTCGCCGGCGAGTCTCCCGGCGCCACCGCCTCCCACAACGCGTGGGCATCAAGGATGGCCTGCGCCTTGATTGCCCACACAGTGTATCTGTCTGGCGAGAGCATCGGCATCCCCATGGACACCGACCCGCCCGTGCCGCCGCCGTGTGGAACCAGCGCCATCACCGCCGGCGAGCTCCGTCACCTGTCGCTCTGATACCAAATGTTGGCGCAGCGGCCTCTCCCCCCGAATCCTAGTTCTCCCTCGGCTCACCCTCCCTGCGCACGAACGACAGGAGCTGGAGGAAGAAGAAGATCGGAAGTTCAGAAGATACAGAAAACGCAGTGGACACAGGGATTTTTCCGGCGCATGTACGCCTTTTCCTTTCCTCGAGCACGAACTCGACCGTGTCAGCCAGATACAGGGAGGATCCAGGGCTTTATACCCGCGAGCACCGGCCTGCCAGGCCACGCCTTGCACCAACTCGCATGCCCACTCCCCACGCCCCGCTCGCTGCCGCCGCCACAGATCGCGCCGTTCGCGATCGCCACGGCCACCCAGCGCCCGCCGACGCGTCCACACCTCCCTAAACTTCGCTAACAACGCTCGTGGCCCGCGCACACACACATGAGCCCACGCACGCACACACACCTACGCTCGGTCGCGCACGCACGCACCCGAGCCCTGCCGCGGGCTGAACCCGACGCGCCCACCGCGTGTACGCACGCGCTCGCCGCGCCCCTGGACACGCCTCGGCTTATTCCCAACATTGCTCGCCTTTCCACAAGTAAACATACAAGCAAGCATCCTGATGGATGGATTATTGTGGAACCTAGCTTACATATAGATCGATTCCATGTGAAGGCTAGCAGCTGACGAGGACCGATGGCTCCTAGCGTGGGAGGCGCGCACGGTCCATGTGCTCGTTCTGCTCAAGCCTCTTCAATTCTTCATGGCCGCCGGAGGGAGGGATGGCTGTCGACGGCCCCGGCTGGATCTACCCATGGCTCCAGCGGCTGCGCATTCCTGACGGTCGCCTCCTTGGGCCTGGTTAGGAGGAGCAAACGGCCCGGGGTCCCGGCGTTGCATCGGTGACCTACAGAAAAGGGGCGAGCGGCGGCGGCATGAGGCCCTTAGGCGGGCGGCGGCGATATTCGCTGGGGCATGCAGCGGCGATATTCGCTGGGGCATGCGGCGGCTTCGATGGCTAGGCGTGTGTGAAGGGATAAGGAAAGAGAAGGGAAGATAAAGGATAGGGCACCCGCAGCGCTATTGCCGTTCGATCTAAGCGAATCGAACGGTTATGATGCATGATCTGTGGGAGGTATACCCCGACCAATCAGAACACGGGGTACTTTTTTAGTGTAATATGTTTGCACTCAGCAAAAAAATGTCATTTTGTTCTTTTCATTCTTCCCTTCTCTTTTTCTTTCTCCTCTTCTTTTCCTGAATAAGGCCTGTGCATTAATTAATGGATATAAATAGGATTTTTTAACCCAAAATTTTGCCACTAATTTTATACACTTACAATTTAAATTTGAATTATATGCACTAAATGACTACAAATGCACTAAATGTATCAAAGTTGCTAGAAATCTAGAAATTTCTTCTTGCTACCTCTTGAGCACTGCGTTGGATTTCCCCGAAGAGGAGAGGATGATGCAGTAAAGTAGCATAAGTATTTCCCTCAGTTTTTGAGAACCAAGGTATCAATCCAGTAGGAGACCACGCACAAGTCCCTCGTACCTACACCAAACGATAGCTACTCGCAACCAACGCTTAGGGGTTGTCAATCCCTTCACGGTCACTTACGAGAGTGAGATCTGATAGAGATGATAAATAATATTTTTGGTATTTTTGATAGATAGATGCAAAGTAAAAAGTAAAAGACAAAGTAAAAAAACAAAGCAAGTAAATAAAGTGATAGAGATTGATATGATGAGAATAGACCCGGGGGCCATAGGTTTCACTAGTGGCTTCTCTCAAGAGCATAAGTATTCTACGGTGGGTGAACAAATTACTGTTGAGCAATTGACAGAATTGAGCATAGTTATGAGTATATCTAGGCAATGATCATGTATATAGGCATCATGTCCGAGACAAGTAGATCAAAATGAGTCTGCATCTACTACTATTACTCCACTCATCGACCGCTATCCAGCATGCATCTATAATATTAAGTTAAAAACAGAGTAACGCCTTAAGCAAGATGACATGATATAGATTGATAAATTCATGCAATATGATAAAAAAAACCATCTTGTTATCCTCGATGGCAACAATACAATACGTGCCTTGCAACCCTTTCTGTCACTGGGTAAGACACCGCAGGATTGAACCCGAATCTAAGCACTTCTCTCATTGCAAGAACTACCAATCTAGTTGGCCAAACCAAAAAGGATAATTCGAAGAGACTTGCAAAGATAACTCAATCATACATAAAAGAATTCAGAGAAGAATCAAATATTTTCCATAGATAATACTGGATCATAAACCCACAATTCATCGGTCTCAACAAACACACCGCAAAAAGAAGATTACATCGAATAGATCTCCACGAGAGAGGGGGAGAACATTGTATTGAGATCCAAAAAGAGAGAAGAAGCCATCTAGCTACTAGCTATGGACCCGAAGGTCTGAAGTAAACTACTCACACTTCATCGGAGTGGCTATGGTGTTGATGTAGAAGCCCTCCATGGTGGATGCCCCCTCCGTCGGAGCTCCTGAACAGGCCCCAAGATGGGATCGCGTGGATCTGAGAAGGTTGCGGCGCCGGAATTAGGTTTTGGCTCCTGCTCGATCGTGCGGGATACGTGGGTATATATAGGAGGAAGAATGCGTCGGTGGGCGTCGGGGGCCCACGAGGTAGGGGCACGCCAGTAGCGCCCTCCACCCTTGTGACTGCCTCTGGCACTTCTTGGAGTAGGGTCCAAGTCTCCTGGATCATGTTCGGTTGGAAAATCACGTTCCCGAAGGTTTCATTCCGTTTGGACTTTGTTTGATATTCCGTTTCTTCGAAACACTGAAATAGGCAAAAAAACAGCAATTCTGGGCTGGGCCTCCGGTTAATAGGTTAGTCCCAAAAGTAATATAAAAGTGGCAAAATAAAGCCCAATATAGTCCAAAACAATAGATAAAGTAGCATGGAGCAAACAAAAATTATAGATACGTTGGAGACGTATCACCTGCCCAGTGGTGGGAGTAGTATGGGGGCGGTGAGGCCTCCGCGGTAGCACTACCGGCCACGGGAGGCAGGAGCAGGCGGCACGACCGACGCTGCTTTGGGCGGCTGGAGCAAGAAGACCAGAGGTTGAAGAAGCACTATGGCCGTTGGATGGACATCATACGGTCACTGGAGTATTGACTAAGTTGACAAAGCCCTCCGTCCCCGTCAACTTAGTAGGCCCACAAGTCAGCCCAACAATATGGTGGGTCCCAGCAAGCAGGGGGTATTCGTTCTTTTGGGCGTAATAAGAAGGCACTTCCTTGCGTGCGAAGATATAGCTGGTGGGTCCGACCTGTCAGCCGGGCGAATTTTTTTTTCGTGAAATACAGAGGCCCTTCCTGTGGGTCCTAGCTGTTAGGTGGAGGAATCATTATTTTGCACGTAATAAGGAGGCATTTCCTTGCGTGTGGCCGTGGACCCAGCTGTCAGCCCCTCCACGTACAGTCCACTTCCGATGGATGTCGTTCATTGACCACGTTGACCATGCCGCACCGAGAGCACCAGGGCGGTGGACGACGGCGAGGCCTAGGAAGGGAACGACACGGAGCCAGGGAATACTCGGTAGTTGTTTCCCACGCGGAGTAGTACGAGGGTTTACTGGTTCGTCTGCCGTCCCCGGAGAATAACAACATGTGTGGGTGAATAGTGGGATGGCCAGGCCAGCGATGGGAGTACGATGGGGCCGTGAGGCCTGCGCGACAGCATAGCCGGCCGCGGGAGGAGGGAGCAGGCAGTCCCGCCGGTGCTTGTTTGAGCGGCTGGAGCATGAAGAGCAGAGATTGAAGAAGCACGACAGCCGTTGGATGGACATCCAACAGTCACTGCTCTCGTGTGTTGACTAAGTTGACAGGGCGCTGCGTGTGCGTCAACCTTTTTTTTATGAAAGCATACGCGTCAACCTGTAGTAGGCGCACAAGTCAGCCTCAAATCTGTGGAAAACAGCATACGACCCATCTGCCATTATTTCTAATAATGTATAGTCCATTTGCTAATTCTTAAGAATTTTTTTGGATCCCATCTTCTTTTTGTTAGCATTACACCCCATATTGTGGCCAAGGTTAAAAAGTATACGAAATTTTGCATATTTCGGTGCGGTCAACTGTTTTTAATCCAGAAATATCGATTCACATTCAAATTATTTTGAAAAATAATTTATATAAATATAAAATCCAAATAATTGTCCATGCATAAAAATCAATGGAATTTTAAATCTTGTAATGAAAAGAAATTGAAACTAATTCCCAGTTTGATGTGTTTTAAAAATGTATAGCCCATTTCTGGGCTAGCCAAATGAAACTCTCCTCGTCTTGAAAGATTTGTAGCCCAGCAGGGCCGATAAAGCAAGTAGGCCTTGTTTGGGTATTTCTTTAAAAAATAGAACTGGGCTAGCCATTTTCAGCAAGAAAAAACACAACTATGCTCATGATGTGGTAAACATAAATAAAACCCTAGCTAGACGGGCCACAGCCCCCGCACAGCCCTGTTGTTACACTGATCCGTCGCTAAAACTAGTATAAATAACAACTGCTTGTTCCTCAAAAAAATTGCGCGACCTGCTGGGTCCCTGGTGTCAGCTGCTCATAGTGTAATTCTCTTGATTATTGACTACGTTGACAATGGCGTGAGCCCCAGATGTCCAACCATTAGGAGGAACCATATTTTTGGGCTTGTAATATAGAGGCACTTTCTTGCGTACTACCATGACGCTGGTGGGTCCCTACTGTCATCCTCTCCACATACAGTCATCTCCTTGTTCCTCTCGGTTGTTGACGATGTTGACAACGCATGAGGGAGGCGCACTGTGCACGGCGAGTGAACCAAGGCCGGAGGACGATGGCGAGGCCTCAGACAGAACGAATAGGAGCCGTGGAAGATGCGCCGGTCCAGTCGCAGGTGGAGGGGAGTACGAGGGTTGACTGGTTCGGGCGCGGGTGTGTGTTGGGGCTGACGTCGCCAGAGAATAACAGGACGTGTGGGGGAATAGAGGGAGGGATTGGCCAATGTTGGAGGGTACGTATGGTAGGGCGGCGGAGGCGTAGCCAGCCATGGGAGGCGGGAGCAGGCGGAGCCGACGGGGTGGTTTGGTTTGGGCGGCTGGAGGAAGAAGAAGACAAGAGATAGAAGATACATGACAGATGTTGGATGTCAATCCAACGGCTGGTAAGCAGAATCGTTTGTTGACTGGCTAGTAAGTCGACACCACCTTGGATAGGCTATTTCCTCGTAGGTCCCAAATGTCAGAATCCAATTTTGTCACGGTCATGCAGCCTTTCCTATGAAAATTTACAGCCCATTTGATGTGCTAGTTCAAAATAAGTTTGTGGGTGCTGGTGGGGGCTAATCACTTGGCTTCTGTAATGCACAGTGAGCTCAAGCAGCCGGTGAGAGTGATGTTATTTCCCTTGGTTGGGATTTGTTACAATATTTCACTCTAAATTAAACAAATGGCAAGCCATTTACCTTGTTTCAAAGAAAATATGACAGTTACAGCCGAGTTGAAAAGGGCAGGAACATCTAACTCCAGCTTACAAACTGTATAGAAGCATGAGGCTTAATTGTTAATCAGGTTTACAAAAAAAACCCAGATTGAAAAGGGCAACAACATCTAACTCCAGCACTGTTTTCGACAGCCACAGTCAAATGGATCGGTCAGGTCCATAGAATGAACATCTTGGGTCGTAAAATTTACTGGATTATGACCACAATATGTTGTAAATAGAAGCCCAACACGTTCAGAAGCTCTTTTGCCCACCTGAAACTCCTTTTTTTGCTCTTCGACATACCCATCCGTCAAAACCATGTTGCTGATAAACTTAAGCCTGATGGACAATAGAAATCTCGCATTCAGCAGGAAGAATGTGACACATCTAGTGTTTGCATGGTTGGCTACATATCGTTCTAGCGTTATTATCTTCAATCGAATCTCATGAGAAGTGAGAAAATCCCGATGCTTACCAATCCACCGATTGGTTATAACTTTCTTACCCCATCATGTTGCCTAAATAAACATGAAGATTGAAAACAGTAAAGGTCTAAAAGAAGAGTGTCGAAAGAGCAACAGCTGAACGGTTAATTCTAGTACACTATATGCGGGCTTCCAATGTGCATGAAATTATCACCTTTATATACAACTTCACCAGACATGGAAAGCATTGCAGCAAACCAATAATCTTGTTCAGATCAAAACTATTCATTTGGATATATAAGATCTTGACAGAATCCAGCACCATTGATAGGCCATCCATGGAGAAAATCTTCATTGAGCATAGAACATAATATTAGTACAAAATGTGTACTCCAAGATGATATATAACTTATGCACGGAAATTTAAAATGCAGCTTATGGTTACAAGTGTAGATGATAATAAAGTACCTGAAGAACTGTGGAGCCAAACACCATATTGAAATGAGCACAGAGATCATGTGTTACACCCAAGGTCTCCAGTTTAGGCGCAGAGAGGACGGTTATTTGCAACGGTGAATAACTAGAATCAAGGATCAACCTTTGAAGTGAAGGGGCATCTTGGATGATGAGCTGCCTTCCGTCCAAAAAATTCCAATTCTAACAAGGTTTTGGTGACTTTATTTGGAGACAACATATTCTAACTGTGAAAACAAGCACCAAGCACTCCAGCGCAGGGCAACTGGAGGGGATGATGCTGTGCAATGAGGCCTCCGATATACGAACCCGCACAAGTAAAAGTTTCTTGAGAAATGGGAGTCGAAGGTTTAGTACCAGTTATGCAGTAGGTAGCACAGCGCAAAGGTGGCGGTGTGGAGAGAGGAGGAAAACCGCGATATGGACATCGGTGCTGAGGGCACAAGTTCATGGCGTTCGGTATGTGGTATGTGATTTCTAGGGGAATAGTAGAACTCAAGCAGCTGTAGTTCTGTGAATTCAGGGGATTTCAGCCAGGCGTCCACCATGCAGGGCATGGTATGCTTGCTTAGGTAGCATGACGGGATGCAGAGGCTTTGAACGGAGCCCTGGTGGGAGGAGATGATGGCTCTGGGGATTTCAAAATCATTGAAGAGAGATAGCGGCGGCAGTCGAGATTAAGGGCACGGCGCGCCATAGAGGCACCACCGAATTGAGTGGACTTGGGTGCGGCAGCAATCCTTGGTCGGGAGGCGAGATGATCTCCCCAGGACGGCGTCAGGAGATCGCTGATCACGGTCCACCCGAGATTCTATGGGTTCTGGGATCCGATGGGGCGGGGTTGCCGCTTCACCCAGCTGCCAGTGTGGGATCTACAAAGCGTCGCCACCAAGAAAGCCTCATCTTCTTGGCGCTGGGGTCAGCTGACTCCATTTTCCTCGAGGGCGTCGCGTCGGGCTCATAGATTTGAGCAGAGTAACGAATGACGAGCCTAGTTGTAGTGCGACCGAAGAAGAAGGGGAGCTGGGGGTTTTCTGTAGGAGTGAGGAAGAAGGGGAGCTGGGGTTTTCTGTAGGAGTGAGGTGAGGAATTTGGGGGTACAAGTGGAGCGAGCTGACGTGAGGTGGGTGGGAGCGAGGAGGAAGAAGAGCACTTGGGTTTTGGGGGGGTGTGCTGGGTGTGGGTAGCACCTCCCATTCAGTAATTATATGGGCTTTTGAATTGATTTTACTATTTACTAGTGTGGATGGGCTGTTTTGTCTTGGGCCTAGAGAAACAATTACTACTAGTATAGTGGAGACACTCTACAGCTACCCAGAAAAACATTTACTACTAGTACAGTGGAGACACTCTACCACTTCTAGCTCCTCCTAGGTCATTGAAACGTCTCCCTCTACTGAATGTCGTTATACTTTTGTTCACCGACATGCGGGCCATGCAGCGCGCGGGCCCAAATGCCATCCACCAAATTAGAAGGCAGTATGCAAGCGGAGAGTCACCCCGGTCGTAGCACGGCAGTAACGAGCCGTCGTATCACAAAACCCCACCTCCCCGCAGTCTAAGTTTGACGGACGAAGCAACCATCATTTCACTCTTTGATGAATTCCCTTCTCCCTCACCATCTTCAAGAAAGGCAACACTTGCATCTGCCACTGTTCTTCTCTCCCAACGAAGGGAAGGTAAGCGGATCCGTGATGTTGGTATATTTTCGTTCAGAGAAAAAAAAGAACTTTTGCAAAGCAGTAACCGATCCTCACTCTATTTTTTGTTTCATTGTCATTGCGATTGTGTTTTCCTTTCAGTGGTCTCCTAGTATTCGTCAGTTTCATGATGGACCAAGGAGAACCAGGCAAAGATCTGCCAATATTGGAGCAGATGCGGGAGGCTGATCCCCACGAGATAGAGAGCTCCAAGAAGATGGAGGCAGCCACCGAGCCGACCCCAGATACGCTCACGGCCACTACTGAGATGGTCAACGCCCCGTTTGAGGTTACAGCCCCCGTGGCACTGCAGGAGCAGTTTTCCCCCTTCGAGGATGTGCCCCCCCCGAGCTGCCCAAGGTGATTTTCTTCTTTGCCGATCTCGATTGTGGTTTTTCATCTAAGTATGTGGTGATTAATAATGCAAAAATTTATTAGCTTCGATGCCATGCTATACATCGTGGTTTAAATAACTTGTGTTTCTTATACTAAAAAGTAATTCAGAATTTGTTTCTGTTTCAATTAGAGCCCTGATACAGACAAGGATTGTGTGGTTGTACATGTCACTCGCTATGAGGCAGATGACCTGAATATACGCACTGGGAAAACAGAGTTCTTAGGCTATTGGATCCTGGAAGCCATTTGCGGTTATACCAATGAAGAACTGTATTCCAGCCTCACTATTGTCAGGCGTGTTGTCCAGGGTGTACTGAAGCACAAGAAGTTCAAAGCTACTCCTTCGTTTGTGAGGCATACTATTCTTGTCAAGCTTACACAGGAAAATGACGTGGCATGCCTCCACAAACAAGTTTATCAGTGGCAAGGCCACAAGGTTGTCTTCATGAAGGTTCACAGGATTGAGCTGCTGCGGGACGTCCTCGATGATGTTCATGGCAAGGTACGTCTTGTGTCCAGCCCAAATTAGATCGAGGCATGAAATAGTTGCCCCAGCTAGTGTTTAATGGTAGTTTGGATTGTGTCTAATTATTCAAACCTTGCTTGTTCTCGACCCCTCTGGGGCTAGTACTCTGTTTGAATCCGTCTATGGGAACTCCTGCTACTTTTGTGTGCCCGTGAATCATGTGAGAACCATCATAATTGTTGCCAAAACAGATGCGTCCTCACTAGTTTTCTCATGAATATGGCATAGTAAGACATAAGTTTTCACAGTTTATCATACGAGCAGTGTGTGTTTTGATGAAATAGAGCACTCGTTCGAGAACTATGCGCTGACGTATACATAAGTACTTGTAAACACTGTTGGTGCTACCCCACTTGTAAGCAGTTGGGCAAAACACGGCACATTGGCTCAGCTTGCTTCAACACTAGGCTATCGACCAGCTAACAATCAACAATCTATTGTCTGACATATAAGCAACTATGTATCTTGTTACAGTGGTTCATGCAGTTAACTGAGGCCACAATGTAATAAATTCCAAACGTTCACACGCTAGTCCAGCGCTCATGTGGAACACTCACATTAAACTCGTCTTCATAAAAAACTTGAAAAGCATAAGTTAAGCAATTTTATACATCTCAATGATTCATAGAACATAACAAACATATACTAGTTCACAGCAAAAGACAAAGGTGTGAGAAGGTTTACAAATCAGGAAAAAAACAAGCAAGGCTTCTCTGAGCAAAGGGCCTCCCGGCAGGCTTAAATTTCCTGGAATTCACTCGGTTTTCTTGTTACCACCATCGAGGTTAGGTTCTCTCATTCCGAATAACCAATTATAATTGTGGTCTCACCGGAATGCTGAACTGAACCATGCGATTATCTTGACTGGTGGAATTCTTGTGCATTCCACTAAATTTAAGCACCGCTATTTGCGAAATAAGCGACCACAATGCCTCTTGTCCGTTACTGTCCAAAAACATTGCAGCAGCCGTGCCAGCTAGTCCTCGGTCCATGGATGAACTGGTAGAAAGTGCATTCCGTACTAGGATGCAGTTGTTTTCGCTCGTCCCTGCACTACAATCAGGAAGTAAAACGTACGAATCAGCTTCTTTTAGATTGCGTTGGTCATTCTACCTTAGTTACTAGGGATACCTTGAAGACGGGATGTTAGACGACGGCAATGAGGGATAGCCATCTCATTTTGCGCAGTTGTACTAAAACTGAGGTGTGTGCTTTTGATTGTGCGGATAGAAGCGATCACGAGAGACATCCCGAAACGATATGGAGACAGACATCCTTGTTTGCGCAAACACAAAATACGGTTATTTAAACAGTGACAGATATTTGCAGTGTCGTATGATTAACAACAGCATCTATTGTGTTATAATTGGCACTAGATTGACAGTATGAAGAGTCCTTAAGTAAGTAGCATCACATCACATCAATAATGCCACTACATTAACATGCAGAACAATAGCATTAGTATTACTGTCATGAGAGTAGCACATGGTCAGTAAATGTGCAATCAAATTTGTGCAGTTCCATTGGGATGAAGCAATGTTAGCGGTGTGAGATTTAAGTGTAACTGCAAAAACACAATTCATGGGAAATAAAGCAAGACGGAAGCACTTCATAAAATGGCGGTGGCATTGCTTCAATTTATCGACGGCACTAGACCATTACTTATAGTGACATTAGGTGGCATTGCTTAATGCTTCGTGTGATTTTACATTAACGGTAGCGATTTGGGCGTAGGGACAGCAGGTATCTACTACTTTCCCCCGTTTCCTCTTAGAACCAAGTCCTAGATTCATGGTACAACTTTCCCACTTTCTTCCCTGTTTGAACCAACGCTTAGAGTCGACTGTATGAACTAGCTTTACCTCTAATAATAGTAGAAGTCTAGGTGGCTTTGGAACAATGGGCGGAAGTAGAAAAGGATCCTACGAAGGGGCTGGGGCGATGAGAGCAAGGCAGGTTTCGAAGGAATATATACCTGAGGGTCGTCGGCATGTGGCAAAGACGGCATCGGGAGGCCGCATCTTGGCCACAATACCGCAGGGAGGAAGAAGGGGTCGGAGGCCCTCCCGAGCCGGCGCTCTCTTAGAGAGAACGACACGGCCGCCGATCGGGACAAGCAGGCAGCCGTTGGTCTCCTTCCTCGCCGCCGACGACAGCGTGAACAATGCACCTACACCCCTGCCCCGGTCGAGGTTGTCCGGACGGATTTGTGACCAGCCATGAGCTAAGAGAGAGTGGGGCCACCTATGTCTTGCTTAAATCTGGAGAGCATGAGAGAGTGAACGAGAGGAACCCTAGTAAAGCAAGCGCTAAGGCTCCTGCTTTTATATATAGTGGAGTGATTTTGTTGTACCAGCTTCAAAAAAATGCGCTCCTGCGTGTACCCGCGAGTGGGTGTGAGAGAACTAGTGTGTGCGTGCACCGCTTCTCTTTGTGAGAGTACAATATACTATGCCCACAGAACGTTCACTGCAAGAGTAATAGTATAAGTGTGTGATGTGTGAGCTAAAATAAAATGTGCGTGACGTCTTTTGTTTTTTAGTAGTTCTAAGGGTAGGGTGTGAAGAGCACATATGTGCGTGACGTCTACCTGCAGATAGACGGTGGGTGCGACGTGCGAGTCTGCGAGAGGACTCAGGAGAGTCGTGACTCGTGAGGGTGCATGTGCGTGAGAGAGAGGGGGGCACGTATCAATGCAATGCATGTGTCCGTAAATCATTATCCGACAAACGTTCGCCACAAGCCTTTTCCCGATGAACACCGTAAGAACCGTTAGATCGGCATCCGGCGATGTCGGTTTGCCATGTCATTTAACAGAACAGCCACTCCTCCTACACACAAATCTTCCACGTGAGTGTTAGCAACTGCCGTATGCTCCCTCCGTTCTGAAATGCAGTGCATATAGCTTTATTTAAAATTCGAACCTCGCAAACTTTTATCGAGTTTTCTGTACCAAGTTGCACATGTGGAATACCCTGTATATATCATTTCATTCATCTTCGAGAGGTAACTATAAAGATGGCTGAGGAGTCTACAAAGAAATACCATCGTATCACCCGCAGCAATTTCAACCATCCTTTTGTGTCAAGGAATATCATAAGAACTCTATATGATATGATTTTTATAGGATTTTTTTCCTTTAGAGCCAATTGGTTCATAGGAATAGATTCATATACTCCACATTTCAAAGAAAATAAACATGATATCATTTCTATAGCTTTAGAGCCACTTGGTTCATATGAATGGATTCCTATACTCCCTTAATTTCAAAGGAAAATAAACATTAGCGTATATTCAATAGAAAAGTTCCTATGATATGAACCAAATTACAACTCTTTTCTAATCCCTCCTCATAGGAATTGAGATACATCTCATCTCTAGATTCAATATAAAAGTTCCTATGATGTGAACCAAATGACATCTCTTTTCCAATCCCTATTCATAGGAATTGAGATGCTCCATGTCATCTCTTTCCCTACAACTTCCATGTATACATCTTCTATTCCTAAATAGATAGTACAACCCACTAGTAGCTTTTTTCCAAAACATGCAACTATGGCACAAGAACTATATAGTGTGCCAATAACTTTGAAAGATGGTCGCTGGATGAAGCTAATCCGATAGTGCAGAGATAGACAAATCCGAGCACTACTGGCCGTTGGATATCATCAACATTCCACCAGATCTGCCACATGTACAATTTAGAAGACTCCATGGTTGAACTTAAGCATCCTCCCAAATCCATGGCGTCCCAAATCTCCACAATCGACGGTGAGTACAAGGTTAGAACTATCACCGGCGATGAGTTCGACGTCATCTACACCCGTTCTTCCGCAACGGTGAAAGGATACCTTTCTTGCTTCAGACGCATGTTCGAAAACTCAGATGATGAGTGGGTCGCTGGGCTAGATGTTGAGTACACCACAGTCCTGGGACGAGAGAAGGATCTAAAGGACGAAGAGAGGAAGAAGCCCGCCATGATCCAGGTTTGCATACATAGGGTTTGCTTGGTCTACCACATATGCCGTGCCGACGTTGAGTGCTAGGATTTTAAGAACTTCCTCAAGGACAAAAGAGTGAAATTCATTACTGTAGACTTTAAGAACGACAAAGAAGTCCTGGGTCGGATAGGCCTCATTGTAGGTAACCCCTTCGACCTCCAGAAGAATCGGCTGCTGCCCTCTCGTCAGCCTTCAATGTTGACCCTGGCAGGAGCCATGGTTCATCCTTCGTACCATAAACTGGAGAAACCTCATTACACGTTTCATCGTCATGCATGGCAGTGGATGTAGTAGATATAGACCACATCCACTACGCTACAATGGATGGCTACCTTTGTTTCAATATCTACAAGGGTTGGATGAAGAGCAAGAGCCAAGTGTGCAGTTCAAACAAAGAAGTATCGGCCAAGAGGAAGAGGGACAAGGACGAAGTCCAGGACATGGACGAGGACTCCGAGTGAGTAAGGTGTCAGTATTGTTGCTCATGGTGGTTCTAATGCAGCGTCTACTAGATTAGTTGCATAGTTTAATTTCAGGTGTGCTTAGTTTAATTTGAGGGGTGTGTTGTGCTGAGTCCCCAGCAGAACTATGTTATGTTTCTTCTCGTTACTTTAACTCTTCAGTATGTACATACTACAAGTATTTCTTTAATAGAATTTAGCACCCCAATTAAGCACGTACTAGCTTTTTTAATAGTACTATATGCATAATTTGGCGACGAGCACTCTCTATATGTACCACCTTTTTTTTAATTTCAATCTTTTCTCCATGGCGCAATCCATCGATACTACTACTGTACAAAAGTATACATTTTTTAAAAGGCTAGAGTACTGTTCATCACATATATAGCTAGTTAAATTCTCAACCTAGAACGACGTGCATGCCATGTAGTAAACCGATACGGAGGAAGTATTGTAAAAATGAGGTGATTTTACCGAGCGATCGGCGGGGGAGCATGGCCTGTCATGCGGTCCCACGTGTCATGATGTACCAAGGCAATGCATGTGTCCCTCTTGAGGCAGAAGCAATACTACGTGGTTTGAGATGATGGCGAACCGAAGTGTGAAATAATTGTTGCTTTGTCCGTCTAGGAAGGTGCGGCATTGTGATTTGACGTCTCATTGCTCATTACTACTCTTGGGCGATGCGAGTGGGGTCGTCCCCCGCTGTTCTCAAGACTGTTATTTGGTGCTTGACACGTCGACCGGTTGCTATATGTCCCACATATCGGCGACAGGAAGTACAGAATTCATGAAAGGGAGCGTCGACGGAGGAGTATACTACAAAATTCATGAAAGGGAGAGACTTAGTTTTGGAAAAATCTGTTTTTACGGAGTACGTACCCACTAGGGTTTATAGGGCTCATTTAAAAAACATTCATTTTTCCGTTTGATAAGTCTCAATTCTACTATACTAGTAGTAGTACCATTACATGTTGGATTTCGAGGTGCGTTAGATCACCCGACACAAGTAGTGTCAAGAGGAAACTAACTAATGCATGTAGAAGTTCATGGAAATTTAGTGGTCATTCATGCATTCGTTCTAATTAATGCCTCGGTAAACATAACTTCTTGAGAAAAATGAGCGTACTAATTACTTGTGCAAACTACAAAATTAATTTGACCACTCACCGTCTACCTTGGTTGGAGAGATTTTGAAATTAAGCCATAAACTGGAAAGGAGGGAGTAGTAACTTTTGTCTCGATTACTATTTGTGGCCTTGTATAGATGCAAAATGTATTTTTTTTATAGTGGCCTTGTATAAGTAAATGGAGGGAGTACTAACCAAGGTACGTAGTAGGGACGAGGAGTAAACGGAGGGAGTAGTAAAATTTTCTCCTCGTGCTGCGGGCCATCGCGCGCGTGGGCGAGGGAGCGGGCGTAAGGCGTACAATAGTAGGAGTACTACTACTACTACTACTCGTAAGCAAGCTTCACCTCATCCTGCGAGCCACCGCGCCCATGGGCGGGGGAGACGGCGTACTAAGCAAGCTTCTCCTTGTTCTGCGTTTGACGGGACACATCAAAAGTACTCCAGTGTATAGAGCCTTGCCTCTAAGGTAGGCCCCACATGGTTTGCCTCTTTTTTTAACATAACACGTCAAGTCGCAATTTCTTTGTTCACCAGTGGTAGACGATCCTCCCTCCACCAAGTGGACAACTAGTACACGTGTCAAATTACCACGTGGGCTGCCTTTTCGTACAGAAATGAGCTCCACAGTGTACCCGCGCGGGTCTAGTTGGGAAAGAGACGGGAGTACGTGCGCCGTGCATGCACCTCTTCTCTTCGTGCACGTCCCCCACCTACGTGGGTGTGTGTGAGAGAGATACAAACCTAGACATAATGCGCTGTCCATCCCCATGCCTCCGCCCAGTCCAACCACCAGTCACCACCACGCCCCACTCCTCCTCACCTTATCTCTCATCTTTCTCCCTCCGTTTTTATATACAAGTGCCACTATCAAAATTCCAATTTGCATATATACAAGGCCACTAACACTAATCGATGCAATATTAATGGTGTTTGCTTCGTGGTACTAGCAAAGGAGGACATTAATTATCCCTTGCATGCATGTGGGAGTTTGTAAAAAAATGCATCTTGATGTTCCGTCCAATGCATGGGAATCTTGCTAGTCCATGAAAACAACACATGGCAAAATTCCATGGCGAATGTGGGATATGAATCTGTTGGGAGGGGCTGTTTGGATCTTGCCCGGGGTAGCCAAAATATTGGCGACCCTTTTGTCCACCGGTGCCTTTGCCACCGATGCACGAGGAATGGCTCGGGTGCTCATGTTGTCATGCATCCTCTAGCACGCACGTTGGAGACGAGCTCGCACGAGCTGTGTTTTTTTGTCCCACAACACCGCCCGAGCCGCCTGCAGACCGACCGGCGACCCTAAATTACGCCATCCAACCGTAGCCGCACACATTATGACAGCAACTCAACCAACCGGACGAAATTCACGTAAACACGTAGACAAACTGATATTTTATATAAACAACGACGGATCATATAAAATACCGGATTTTCATACAAACATGACGGATTTCATTACATTCAAATGAACTACGCGGTGCTAGTTCTGGACAGCACAGGTATATAATTCCTGGCCTAAATGGTCGCCCGCCGATCGATTTGTGTTCCTCATGTCCGGCAGCACGATCACCGGACTGTCGGGAGCCCCGGAGGTATATGTTTCAGCGCAAAGGATGGCTTGCTTCCCCACTGCCCAACTGATATCATTGGCTGGTGCCGAAGATGATGGTGGCCGGCACCGGTTCGAGTTCATCACCGGCCACTACTTCGCCATGGCCGGCGCCTGCTCAAGTTCATCCTAACATTCCCCTCTTCCGTGGAGCCCATGCGGGGTCGACGAAGGTCCTTGCAACAAAAGGATCCGGCAAGACACCTGCTGTGTATGCCGGCGTCGCCTCCGCGGTGGCCTTCATGGGACCCAAGCGGCGGCGGCCTCCCATTTTCTACTTATCCTTGATGATGGCGGCGGACGCGGAGGCGCTGGCCATCGACTCGTCGCTCTCCGCACACCCGGCTTCTATCGCTGCTTGCATGGCGCGGCCGCCGGCATGGGAGTCTCAGCCACAGAAACAGGAGACGCGGTACGAGGCGTCGGCGTGGACAGCAGCAACGACGCCCGTGCGCCGCTCCTCGTCAAGCTAGCCTGGAGCGGCGAGTTGCTGAATCGCGCGCCGGCTTGGGGCGGCAACTGGCTTCGTCGGGCGAGGGGAGGGAGGTGGATCAGCGAGCTGCATAGCTCATATTCGGCGGGCTACCCAGCCGGCTTGGATGCGAAATAACTACTCTTCGTAAGCCATTGTAAGAGTGGACAAAATGGTGGAGGAGATAGGGGAGCGGCGGAGGTGTGCGATTCTTGGCCGGCGTTTGGCCTCGTTTAAATAGGAGATTAAATAGATGGCGGACGGGAGGAGCTCGGCCGGCATTGCAATTAATGCCGGCCCGGTCATGAACGGACGTGTGTCCAGAGTGGATTTCTCGGCTTCCACATGGGCGGGGTTTCATGGAGGTGTTTGAATGTGGCACGAAGGCGTGTTCAGCCGGGCGTGCAGCGAGTGGCGCCCTCGACTCTGACCTAGGACACCGCGCCATTCTTCCACTGACGTGTGGGCTCTTTGGGTGCATGGCCTACATGTCAGTGACCCAACGCAGGCAGCGCACAGCAGAGGAACCTTTGGTGGGCCAGGGCGGTCAGAAGCGGGCATTTCATAAACCGATGATTTTTCATTGAGTGTGATGTCATCTTTTTCATGTAGGTAAGACTACTATGTTGATAGCCCATTCGATACATTGCGATTCATAAAGACCGCTGCAAACATCAATGTTCTACTTATCACAGATAAGATTAATTAATACCCGTAACAATCCATGTCCTTAACAAAGGGTGCATGGACGTATAGGTTGAGCG
The DNA here is from genome assembly GCA_021437245.1 of Aegilops speltoides. Lineage (NCBI taxonomy): Eukaryota > Viridiplantae > Streptophyta > Magnoliopsida > Poales > Poaceae > Aegilops > Aegilops speltoides. Next base: position 238,833,274 of record CM038147.1, read on the forward strand.
TGTGTCTTGCGTCATGTTCTATGTGCATGCAGGCGTGCGAGTGTTGCGTACGTGCAAGGGTACGTTTCAGTGTTGCACGCATGGGTGCATACGTGCGTGTGTTCGTGAGTGCAGGTGTACGTGTCAGTGTTGCACGCCAGCATGCGTGCGTGTGTATGTTTGACAACCCACAAGTATAGGGGATCGCAACAGTTTTCGAGGGTAGAGTATTCAACTCAAATTTATTGATTCGACACAAGGGGAGCCAAAGAATATTCTCAAGTATTAGCAGCTGAGTTGTCAATTCAACCACACTTGGAAACTTAGTATCAGCAGCAAAGTGTTTAGTAGCAAAGTAATATGATAGTAGTGGTAATGGTAACAAAAGTAAAGATCGCAAAAGTAATGTTTTTGGTATTTTGTAGTGATTGTAGCAGTAGCAACGGAAAAGTAAATAAGCGAGAACCAGTATATGGAAAACTCGTAGGCACCGGATTAGTGATGGATAATTATGCCGGATGCGGTTCGTCATGTAACAGTCATAACATAGGGTGACACAGAACTAGCTCCAATTCATCAATGTAATGTAGGCATGTATTCCGTATATAGTCATGCGTGCTTATGGAAAAGAACTTGCATGACATCTTTTGTCCTACCCTCCTGTGGCAGCGGGGTCCTATTGGAAACAAAGGGATATTAAGGCCTCCTTTTAATAGAGAACCGAACAAAGCATTAGCACATAGTGAATACATGAACTCCTCAAACTATGGTCATCACCGGAGTGGTCCCGATTATTGTCACTTCGGGGTTGCGGATCATAACACATAGTAGGTGACTATAGACTACAAGATAGGATCAAGAACACACATATATTCATGAAAACATAATAGGTTCAGATCTGAAATCATGGCACTCGGGCCCTAGTGACAAGCATTAAGCATAGCAAAGTCATAGCAACATCAATCTCAGAACATAATGGATACTAGGGATCAAACCCTAACAAAACTAACTCAATTACATGATAAATCTCATCCAACCCATCACCGTCCAGCAAGCCTACGATGGAATTACTCACGCACGGCAGTGAGCATCATGAAATTGGTGATGGAGGATGGTTGATGATGACGACGGCAACGAATCCCCCTCTCCGGAGCCCCGAACGGACTCCAGATCAGCCCTCCCGAGAGAGATTAGGGCTTGGCGGCGGCTCCGTATCGTAAAATGCGATGATTTATTCTATCTGATTTTTTTCTCCCCGAAAGCCAATATATGGAGTTGGAGTTGGTGTCGGAGGCCCACCAGGGGGCCCACGAGGTAGGGGCACGCCCAGGGGGGGCGCGCCCCCCACCCTCGTGAGCAGGGTGTGGGCCCCCTGGTCTTCATCTTTGGTGAGGATTTTTTATTGTTTTTTCTAAGATGTTCCGTGGAGTTTCAGGTCATTCCGAGAACTTTTATTTTCTACACATAAAACAACACCATGGCAATTCTGCTGAAAACAGCGTCAGTCCAGGTTAGTTCCATTCAAATTATACAAGTTAGAGTCCAAAACAAGGGCAAAAGTGTTTGGAAAAGTAGATCTGACGAGACGTATCAACGCTAAGCTTAAACCCTTGCTTGTCCTCAAGCAATTCAGTTGACAAACTGAAAGAGAAAAAGAAAAACTTTTACAAACTCTGTTTGCTCTTGTTGTAAACATGAAAAGCCAGCATTCAAGTTTCAGCAAATATTATGAACTAACCATACTCACAATAACACGTAGGTCTCACAATTACTCATATCAATAGCATAATCAGCTAGCAAGCTATAATAATAAAACTCGGATGACAACACTTTCTCAAAATAATCATAACATGGTATAACGAAATGGTATCTCGCTAGCCCTTTCTGAGACCGCAAAACATAAATGCAGAGCACCTTTAAAGATCAAGGACTGACTAAACATTGTAATCATGGTAAAAGAGATCCAGTCAAGTCATACCCAATATAAACCAATTATAATGAATGCAAACGATAGTGTGCTCTCCAGCGGGTGCTTTTAATAAGAAGGATGATGACTCAACATAGAAGTAAATGGATAGGCCCTTTGCAGAGGGAAGCAGGGATTTGTAGAGGTGCCAGAGCTCGGTTTTGAAATAGAGATAAATTATATTTTGAGCGGCATACTTTCATTGTCAACATAACAACTAAAAGACGACGATATCTTCCATGCTAAGCAAATTATAGGCGGTTCCCAAACAAAATGGTAAAGTTTATACTCCCCCTCCTCCACAAGCATCAATCCATGGCTTGCTCGAAACAACGAGTGCCTCCAACATTCAACGGGTCCCAGGGGGAGTTTTGTTTGCAGTTATTTTGATTTAGTTTGCATAAAGCATGGGATTGGGCATCCCGGATACCAGCCATTTTCTCCTGAATGAGGAGCGGAGTCCACTCCTCTTGAGAATAGCCCGCCTAACACGGAAGATAAGGGAAGCTCTAGTTGACATATGAGTTGTTCGAGCATGCAAAACAGAATGTTTATTTGAAGGTTTAGAGTTTGGCACATACAAATTTACTTGGAACGACAAGTAAATACCGCATATAGGTAGGTATAGTGGACCCATATGGAACGACTTTCGGTTTTAAGGAGTTTGGATGCACAAGCAGTATTCCCGCTTAGTACAGGTGAAGGCTAGCAAAAGACTGGGAAGCGACCAACTGAGAGAGCGACAACAGTCGTAAACATGCATTAAAATTAATTTACACCGAATACAAGCATGAGTAGGATATAGTCCACCATGAACATAAATACCATGAAGGCTATGTTGATTTGATTCAACTACATGCGTGAACATGTGCCAAGTCGAGTCACTCAATTCATTTAAAGGAGGATACCATCCATCATACCACATCATAATCATTCTAATAGCATGTTGGCACGCAAGGTAAACCATTATAACTCATAGCTAATCAAGCATGGCACAAGCAACTATAATCTCTAAATGTCATTGCAAATTTGTTTACTTCATAATAGCTAACTCAGGAACGATGAATCATCATATTTACAAAAACAAGAGAGGTTGAGTTCATACCACCTTTTCTCATCCCAATAAGTCCATCATATATCATCATTATCGCCTTTCACTTGCACGACCGAACGGTGTGTATAATAATAAGAGTGCACGTGCATTGGACTAAGCTGGAATCTGCAAGCATTCAATTCAAGAGAGAAGACAAGTAATATGGGCTCGAAGTTAAATAAACAAACATGAATATAAGAGCCACTAAGCATTTTCAATATAGTCTTCTCGACCCCCAAAAGAAAGGAAAAGAAATAAAACTATTTACATGGGAAAGCTCCCAACAAGTAAGAAGAAGAACGGGAAATATTTTTGGGTTTTCTTTTTAATTTCTACTAGCAAAGAAATAAACTACCACTAAATATATTTTTTTTGGTTTTTTCTTAAGGTTTATTAAGCACACAGGAAGAAAGCAGGAAAAAGAAAATAAACAAGCATGGATATTACAGTGAAAGAGTATGAGCACCGACATCTAGCAATGAGTGTGTGTGTGTGAACATAAATGTAATGTCGGTGGGAAATACGTACTCCCCCAAGCTTAGGCTTTTGGCCTAAGTTGGTCTATTGCCAGGGATAGCCTGGCGGATACCCGTAGGTGAAGCTGGGGTCATACTGCGATGAAGAAGGCTCCGGCTGCCACTGGTTGGCAACCTCCTATGGATCCCAAGAATAAACAGATAGTCGTGGAGGCTCATCTTGTGGCTCCGGTTCCGGAGCTGGTGCAGGATTCCGATAGGCTTGAACGGCCGACCACGGAACAATGTGAGGACCTACAGATAAGTTAAACAAAGAAGGGGCAGGCAAAGTAATATTCTCAGGGTGATGTTTATCAAAGTATAATTTGTATTTGAGCTCCCCTTCGCGACTCTTAACAAGAAAGTCATGCGCTATCATACTCTTATAATCTAAATAAGCACGGGGCAGCGCTGTTGTCGGATTTCGGGTTCCGGCAGACCCTCAAGGTTCAAACACTGGGGTGCACGCGGAGATCACACCTCCAGCCTACCCATGCCTCTCCGCCTCGCCAGGATCTAAAACTACACGAAGAACAACACAAGGGACACGAGATTTATACTGGTTCAGGCCACCATTGTGGTGTAATACCCTACTCCAGTTTGTGGTGTGGTGGATTGCCTCCGGGGCTTATGAGGAACAGTATAATGGAAGAACAGCCTCGCGAGGTTCTGTTCTTGGCTGGTGCGATGAACTGCTAGGGGGAGTTCAGCCGCTTCTCTCTCTCTCTTTCTTTCTATCCTTGTTCTTTCGATGCCTCTACCCTGTGGGTGGCTAGTCCTATTTATAGGCGAAGGCCCCAGGCCTCTTTCCTAATATTGAGTGGGAAGGGCGCCAACAATTGGCCATTTTGAAGGGGAACATCTTGTACACTTATCCTGACTAAAGTTGGTCCTCGCCTGCCAAAGACCCTGACGATGACGCTGGCTTGGGCTCCATGATGACCTCCGTCCTGCCGTCCTGCTGGTCTTGGTCTTGTTGCACCGAAATGGTTGCCTTTGCTTGATACCCTTGCCTACGCTTGCCCCCTTTGCACCAAAGAGGAAACAAGGACTCTGCGCAGGCCGGCGCCCGCCTGGCCTTGGTCGTCATGGCTTGCGTCACGGGCACCTCGTGAGGTACCCCGCCTTGATCTCTCCGCCTCCTCGCGAGCCAGCCTGACGAGGCCGTGCCTGAGGAAGCCTCCTGTTGTCCGTCCCGCGAGGCTTGGCCCTCGCGAGGGTCTTGAGCATGTGTTGATGAAGATGGGCCGTACTGGGCCACTCCTTGAGCCACGCCGCTGGCCATAGGCAGGCAAGTCTGGGTACCCCCGTTCCCAGAACGCCGACAGTAGCCCCCGGGCCCAAGGCGCGCTTGGGCTTGGCTTAGCTGAGAAGCGAAGAGGCAAGTGCGAAGCTCCGCGGGCCCCAATAGCCTGCGGCCTTGGGCGCCACGTGGCGGTTGATTGGACGTGGGCGTCCCTGTTCCCCCACGCCTCCTTATTTTGCGCCCAGCTAGGTGGTCCCGCTATTGCACATAGTCTCCCCTCTTCTCGCCGCTCTCGCGCCTCCTGCTCTTCCTTCTCTCGAGCTCCAGCCTCCGCTTCCAATCCAATCTCGCATCCTCTCCCTTCCTTTTGCCATGGCTCCAATGAAGAAGGGGAAAGGGCCAAAGTCTGCGCCCTCGCCCCGCCCGTCGCCGTCGGCGGCTCCTGCTGTCGACCGGTCGATCATACTCAACCGGGAAGGCTCGGACAAGGTCAGTTTTGCCATCGCCACCATCTTCAATGAGTGCGGGAGGATGACGGTCTGGCCCGCGTCTCACTTGTCCATTGACAGAACAGTCACCGAGGTCCGGTACTTTGTCGACGCTCTATGGGCGGGACTGGTTCTCCCCTTTTCCGATTTCTTCAAAGCTGTGCTTTCTCATTACCAGATCCACATGATGCATTAGGGTCCCGAATCCATTACTCTTCTTGCCGTTTTCGCTTTTGTTTGCGAGGCGATGATGGGCATCCCTCCTTCGGTTGCCTTGCTGCGCCACTTCTTCTCTTTGCGTCTCAGCGATCCCACCCAATGCCCGGGGTGCGTGAGCTTCCTTGCAGCACCAGAAACAACGACTTCAGGAACCGATTTCAGCCTTCCTCCGCCTGCGATCGGGTTCCATGAGCGGTGGTTGTACGTGGATGCCGGGGTGCCCAACCCCCTGCTTTCGGAGCCAACCGTGCCCGCTATCCCCAATTCGGGCTGGGGCCAGGAGACACTCACGAGCCCCCAGCTCGTCTTCGTTTGGCATCGCTTCGCGAACTTGAGGGCGCTCGGTGTGACGGCGCCCAAGGTGGTGAAGGAGTTCCTCCTGTGCCGCATTGCCCCTCTCTAGCGTCATAACCGCCGGATGTGGGCCTTCTGGGGGCGCGAAGACCGCATGAGGCTCCAAGAGGAAGACCTGACGCCTGAAGTGCTGAGGAAGGTTCTCATGATCCCGACTGGGGATCCTTCCCCTGGCAGTATCCGGCATGGGGGCGCCCTGCTGTACCTTTGCTCAAACAGGGCTGATTTTGTGAAGCAGATGCCCAGCTTCGATGATTGGGGGCTGCGCCCTGCAGGCCTTAGGGGACCTCGCGAGAACCTAGTTGTGGTGGTTGCCCTTCTGGTTGCCCACGATGGTCCTTCCTCGAGTGGCGGAGCTGGGAGGCAAAGGGCGTCGGGGGCAGAGGGGGCCACCGTCAAGACGATGACGCCCGCTGTGATCTCGGGCGGCAGCTCTGAGGCCTGCCTCAAGGCAGCTGAAGGTATCGAGCCGCGGCCCGCGGCTCCCGTGGCATATGCCCCTGAGGTCCCGGCCACCCTTCATGGTGCGGCATCCGGTGGTGTGTGCTAGGACGATGCCTCCGATGCTGGTCACATTGGCGCTTCTTCCTCGTCACAGGCTAACCCTTGCGCCGAGCTCCTGGGCTGCTTCCGCGCGGACTTCGAGGCTCTTTGAAAGAGGAGGCCTTGGGTGATGATTACCCTTGCCGCCTATTGAAGCGCAGGAAGTACTTCACCATTGATGAGTAAGCCTTTCCCCTTCTCAGTTCCTTACTTTCCTACTGCTTTAGCTGATCATTGCCCTGCAGGGCCCTTCCTGCCGAGTTCACGGAGATTGCTGAGGAGCCATCCCTCCTGGCCTCGGCCTCTCCACCTTCCCCAAGCGCCCCGAGCTCCAGCACTGCCCTTGTGGTGAGGCCGGTTGGAGAGGTGGCCGTCTTGCGATGCGCCCTGATTCTGAGCACCTTGCGACCATCCTTCACGAGCCCTCCCGAGGCATAGCCAGCCTGCCCTGGGCTCTTCGATTGGTTGTGGACGGCGACTGGTCGAGGTCGGCCTTGCGTTCCTCCTTGGAGGACGAACTGGCTCTGGGCCAGGCTTCTGGCGAGGCGTGCCCGGCCATTGCGAGGGCGCCAGCCTCCAGCCCCCTGCCCAGAGGGGGAGTGCTGGTCCGTGGCCCTCCTCACGCGCCCGAGGTGGAAGGTGATGCGGAATATGTGCTCGCACACGCTCGGGAGCGCCGCGCCCTCCGCCAAGGGTTCCTCCGGAGGGCGGCGGACGTGGTGAGCCAGCTTGGTGCAAAGCTCGCTGATGAGGACGCGCGGCTTGACGCCGAGGGCCTGCGCCTAGCTGAGGACAGGTGCAAGCTGAAGGTGGCCGTCGCCCTTGCGCGTCACCAGCGTGACCTCGACAATGAGAAGGCCGAGGTGTCACTGGCAGCTTCTCTGGAGGCCTGCTCCCGGGCCGTCGAGGAGGCTCAGGAGGCCAACCAGCGGTGCAGGGCCGTAGAAGAGCGGGCGTGGGAGCTCCGGGCCTGGAGTAGCTCCCTGGAGCAACAGGTGGAGTTGCATGAGGCGGCCCTTGCGTCGATGGTGGGGGGCTCGGTCGATCGGGAAGAGCTTCAGAAACGTGAGGAGGCACTGACGGTGGAGGCCACTGAGCGCGCCCTGGAACTCGAGCGATTGGAGACGAGGGAGCGCCTGGTGGCGTAGGCGGAGGATGATGTTGCCGCGAGGGAAGCCCGAGCCTTAGAAGAGGTTGATCGCCGGGTGGCAGCGGCCCGCTCGAACCTCGAGCGTGAGTTCAAGGAAAGGCTGGAGTTGATCAAGGTCGAAGTAGAGGGCAGGACCGCCGCCCTGAAGGCCAAGCTGGATGAAGTGATGCGGCGTGTGGACGCTGCCGGGCCGCCCTTGGCGCGGCACAGGCGGAACTAGCTTCCTCCCGCGCCGAGGTGCTTCTTCTCCACCAAAGGGTGGGCCTTGGTGAGGCCGTTCTTGTGGCGCGGAACGAGGACGAGATACACCAGCGGCAGACCCTAGAGCACGTGCACAGCCCCATGCTCCGCGAGCTCCGGGAGAGAGCTAACATGGCCTTGGGCATCATCTGCGAGGCAGCCGTTGGGGAGCCTTGCATGGTTAACTATGCTGGTAACCTTCAGTTCTTAACCGATGTGGTGACGCAGCTGGAGACTCGTTCGGGCAGAGCCGACGGGTTGGTGGAGGAGAGGAGTCGTGCCCTACTTGGGCGTGCTTTTTCTCGCGTCTTCAGTCATCTTCAGAACATGGACCCTCACTTTGACTTCGATTCCGCCATCGCACCGGTACCCCTGGCGATCCGGGACAATCTGGCGTGTTGGGTGGAAGCCAACGTGGACGCCCTTGTTAGGGCCTTCACCGCTGATGATGACGGTGTGGTCGTAGCTGCTGATGAGGGCGGAGTGGTGAATGGCCCAGGTGCTGATGGCGGCAACGTAGAAGGCGACGACGAGGCCAGCGACGCTAGTGGCAACTCCAGAGGTGTCCCCGAGGATGCATTGGGGGGATTTATCCGATTGACCGTGTGTTGTTCCTGCTTTTACCGTTTGACCCGCGTGGGTCCTGAGCGAGCTTGTGGGGGACGTGGTGCCCCAAGTGCCACCTGGATGAGCCCATTGTACCTGTAATAAGAACCTCCTGAGAGGGTGTGCCGACGGCAGTCTGGGCTGCGTACATGCTGGGCCTGGCCCGGCTCGCGAGGGGCTCGCGAGGGGAGGCAGCTAAAACTTGGATGGACCCAAAGCGGTAACCAGAACGCAAGAGATTGCTCGAACGAGACTAAACACCCCTTCCCCGGACACACGCAAGTTTCAAGCTCAAATCCAACTTAAATCCAAACGGGGAAAAGCAACAACCAAGGAGAAAAGCAAGAAAAGCAGAAAAAGCCGCGTCCGGCACCTAGTCTAGTCTTCGACGTCTTCTCACCAGCGCGGAGCTAAGTGATGCCACTGGGCGTGGGCGGGAGCCCCCGAGGCCCGAGGGCAGCTCTCCGGAGACTCCGGGGCGTGTACAACCCCACTCATTATTACGTGAGAGTGTCACGGGGCGGTGAGCTTCACAGGCACTGGGCCTTCTTCACAGGTACCGGCCTTGCTTCATATCGCCAAACGAGGGGCCCGCCTTGCACCACACTCTATTGCCATCGACGACGGCCGGAGACCGAGGACGCCGCCGATGGGATAGAGCGGTCGCCAGCGGTTCCCCCGACGACCACGAGTCCTCTGCCGGGGGTAGGCCCTGGGGCACCTCCCTGACAGAGGGCCTACCTCCTGAGGACGCCTTGCTCCGAGCGCCGCGTGGGCGAGGCCGGATCTCGGCCACTCTCCTGTAGCCCCCGGTGCCCTCCTCCTGAGGGGTGGGGAGCTGCTGGATTGGGGCAGCCACCCGCTGCGACGACCTGTACCTCCTGTGATCCATGGTTAGCGTATGCCTGTTCCTGAGGGATTAGCGGTACCCAATAGTCGCTGCCTCCGGCGCGGTCGAGGGGGCCTTCCCTAGGCTCCTGAAAGAGCTCAGACTCGGGTGTTTCTTCCCCCCAGCCTGGGCTGAGCAACTGGCCATGGTCTTCCTCCTGCGCGTGTCCTTGATCCCTCATGTGTGGCACATACGCCTCCGAGGCCGCCGCCACGAATGCCTTGCCGTAGTGCCCCATGTGCCACGCAGTTCTGCTCACGGTGCCAACCTAGGAGTGGTAGCGCGGCGGCTCACCGGGACCGTGAGCTGTAGTGGATCCCCCTTCGATGGTCGGAGGCGGCGGCGGCACCGTTGGTGGCCAGGCGCTAACGGCCAGGCTGGCGTTGGAGTGGCCCTGGAATCCGCTTGGAGCTGTGCGGGCACGTGTGGGGCCTCCGTGCAATCCGCCTTGGGCCTGAGGCGGTAGCTGGGTGCATAAGGGGTGAGCCCCGAGGCGGCAGAGCCCAGGAGCTCTGCCACCCACTCCTGTAGCACGTCGCGGCCGCCCTCTAGCATCCAGCATTGCAGTAGTTCTCGAGCTACCGTGAGCGCGGCCCTTGAGTTCACCTGCTCTCACCGTGAGTACGGTGCCGTGGCCGCGGCATCGCTCGAGGCCCTCGCTACCGACCGCACCTGCCGCAGTGTGAGAGCTGGTGTCGTCTGACCGCGTCGCCCGCCCCCAGGCGCCATGCGGACCCTGGGCTGCACAGGGCACGGGTTGAGGTCGCCACAGGCAGCGGCTCTGCATGGGCGGGCTAGGCCGCCCAGGGATCAGGGTTGCCCGTTGGGTCGCCGTACATGATGACGATGATGCGACGGGCGGCGAAACACAAGGCGACAGAAGGCAGATTCCGGTGCACCCCTACCAGGTGTGCCAAATGTCGGATTTCGGGATCCGACAGACCCTCAAGGTTCGAACACTGGGGTGCATGCGGAGATCACACCTCCAGCCTACCCATGCCTCTCCTCCTCGCCAGGATCTAAAACTACACGAAGAACAACACAAGGGACACGAGATTTATACTGGTTCAGGACACCATTGTGGTGTAATACCCTACTCAAGTTTGTGGTGTGGTGGATTGCCTCCGGAGCTGATGAGGAACAGTACAATGGAAGAACAGCCTCGCGAGGGTCTGTTCTTGGCTGGTGCGACGAACTGCTAGGGGGAGTTCAGCCGCTTCTCTCTCTCTCTCTCTCTCTCTCTCTCTCTCTCTCTCTTTATTTCTATCCTTGTTCTTTCGATGCCTCTACCCTGTGGGTGGCTAGTCCAATTTATAGGCGAAGGCCCCGGGCCTCTTTCCAAATATTGAACGGGAAGGGCGCCAACAATTGGCCATTTTGAAGGGGAACATCTAGAACACTTATCCTGACTAAAGTTGGTCCTCGCCTGCAAAAGACCCTGACAATGACGCTGGCTTGGGCTCCACGATGACCTCCGTCCTGCCGTCCTGCTGGTCTTGGTCTTGTTGCACCAAAATGGTTGCCTTTGCTTGATACCCTTGCCTGCGCTTGCCCCCTTTGCACCAAAGAGGAAACAAGGACTCTGCGCAGGCCGGCGCCCGCCTGGCGCCCGCCTGGCCTTGGTCGTCATGGCTTGTGTCACGGGCACCTCGTGAGGTACCCCGCCTTGATCTCTCCGACTCCTCGCAAGCCAGCCTGATGAGGTCGTTACTGAGGAAGCCTCCTGTCGTCCTCCCCGTGAGGCTTGGCTGTCGGATTTCGGGTTCCGGCAGACCCTTGAGGTTCGAACACTGGGGTGCGCGCGGAGATTTCGCCCTCTACCTACCTGCTCCTCGCCGAATCGCTAGGATCTAAACTACGAAAGAAACAACACAAGAGACACGGGGTTTATACTGGTTCAGGCCACCATTGTGGTGTAATACCCTACTCTAGTGTGTGGTGTGGTGGATTGCCTCTTGGGCAGATGATGAACAATACAAGGAAGAACAGCCTCGCGAGGGTCTGTTCTTGGCTGGTGCGATGAACTGCTAGGAGGAGTTCAGTCGCTCTCTCTCTCTCTATCTCTCTTGATTCTAGATGTATGTCAGATGCTAGATGCTAGATACTAGATGCCTCTGCCCTGGGGGTGGCTAGTCCTATTTATAGGAAAAGGCCCTGGGCCTCTTCCCAAATATTGAGCGGGAAGGGTGCCAACAATTGGCCATTTTGAAGGGGAACAACGGGTACACTTATCCTGACTAAAGTTGGTCCTCGCATGTCAAAGGCTCTGGTGGTGACGCCTGCTTGGGCTCCACAATGACTTCCTCCCTGCCATTGGGCTGGTCTTGGTCTTGTTGCACCGAAATGGATGCCTTTTCTTGATGCTCTCGCCTATGCTTGCTCCCTTTGCACCAAAGAGGAAAGGAGGACACTGTGTGGGCTGGCGCCCGACTGGCGCCCTTGGTCGTCATGGCTTGCGTCATGGGCACCTCATGAGTACCACCGCCTTGAACTCTCCGCCTCCTCGTGAGCCAGCCTGATGAGGCCGTGCTGAGAAGCTCCTTGTCGTCCGCCCAGGCTCTGGCCCCTCGTGAGGGTCTTGACCTTGTGTTGATGAAGATGGGCCGCGCTGGGCCCCCTTTGAGCCACGCCGCAGGCCGCGGGCAGGCAAGTCTGGGGACCCCCGTTCCCAGAACGCCGATAGTAGCCCCCGGGCCCAAGGCGCGCCCGGACTTGGCCGAGCAGAGAGGCGAAAGGGCAAGTGTAAAGCATCGCGGGCCCTAACAGCCTGCGGCCTTGGGCGCCGCGTGGCGGTTGATTGGACGTGGGCACCTCAGCAACCGTGCGAGTTGATAAAGGAGCGGCATCTGTCCTTTGCCTCCTTTGCTTTCTCCAGTTGCTACTCAGATCCCCTTTCTTGCGCCTCTCCTTCCTGCCTTCGAAATCTTCAGATCTACTCCATCCACGCACCCTAGCCAGACATGGCGACTCGCGAGGCCCTGGTCGGAGCTTGGTATTCGTCCGCCTTGGACTCTCCGAACATGTCGGAGGCGAGCCTTGCCCGGGTGCGCCAGATGGCGGTGGCGTAGGGCATCGACGGGGCGAAGGTGTTCAAGGCCAGCTCTGCCCTTCCTGAGGGCCAAGGGAGCACCTTCTATCCGCTCTTCGTGAGCGCCATTGTCACTGGTGTAGTGCCTCCCTTTTCTGAGTTCTTCTTATCTGTCCTCCACCATTATAATCTTCGAGCTCTGCATCTCCACCCCAACTCTATCCTTCTTCTGGCAATCTTCACCTACTATTGCGAGGCTCACGTAGGGGTGAAGCCCTCAGTGGCCTTCCTGTGCCACTACTTCTCCCTCCGGACCTCTCGTGGTTCCGTCTCTGCGTGTGCGAGCTTCGTCGCGTACGGCAGTTCCATCGCCATTTCGGATCCCGGGAAAAGGATTGAGGGCTTCAAGAGCAAGTGGGTCTTGGTAGATGCTGGGCGCATCCACCCCCGGCTGATCTTGCCCACGGGGCACCCCTCAAGCTCCGACGACTGGTCTCGAGTGGAGCTTGTGGGCCCCATAAGGCTGGTGTTGGAGAAGATGGGCGGATCTGAGGCAGCCCGGCATGGCAGTGGTGAAGCCGGCCAGCGTCCTTCTTGAGGGAATTCTGGAGCACCAGTGGCTCCGCCGTCGATACTCACTTCAATGTGGAGGCCCCACCCGAGCCCCGAGTCTTGGCGATGAGGATCGGCTGCGGTTCTCGATCTTCGTCGGGCGGCGTGGTGAGGTTGGAGCGCTCCTATGCCTTGTTCCTCCGTGAGGGCTGGGAGGCAGTAGTGGGGTCCATGCCCGTCTTCAACAGGGACGGGCCCGTGCCTGCGGAGGCTCCCGAGGACCCGGTGGACGTGTCTTCCGGCGACTCTAGCGAAGAGAAGGGAGAAAGGGAGCGGGAAAAGGGGGCTGACTCCGAGGCAGAGTCAAGGGCTCCCCCCTTCCACAGGTCCCGTGCTCTCCGCCTCTCTCTGAGTGATGACGACGAGGATGATGACGAGCAGGGCGGCGGGAGCCTGCCCCCGATCCCGAAGAAGGACCGGACCGGGCTGATCCCCCGCGAGTCTGCCCCAACCCCGAGGCTGATCCTTGCAGCCGGCTCTCGGGCTTCAAGTACGGCCGGAGGCTGCTCGAGCCCGCGAGCGACGACCTGTAAGTGCTTGATTCCTGTCTTGTTTCTTGTTCTGTTGCTGAGGCTTGGTGTTCGTATCTCTCGGCTAGGCTGGCGCCCGCGGCAAAGAAGTCGAAGGGAGCTCCTGAGGTTCCATCCGTGGTAGCGCCTCTGCCCGTGAAAGAAGGTGACCGTGATGCACGGGCCTCTCCTGCCCGGGCGTCCTCGCGAGGCCTGGCTGAGCCGGCTGGGGCGAGCTCAGCCCCCATGGCCCGAGCGACTCCCGAGGTGCCCTTGCCTGATGCCGCCACCACAGCCGTTGGGGCGCAGCAGGCTCCGCCATAGGATACCGTGGTCACGCTGCCGTCTTCTCCTCCTACTCCATCGACTGTTGTTTCCCTGACTCCTACTGTGCTGGATCATGCTGCTACCGAACTGGACCGTCTGCGGCAGGATCTTATGGGCGCCGACCCTCGTTTAGTGGTCGGGTGCTTGGAGCTAGCTTCTGGCTGGATTCGCTCCGATGCTTCGATTCGGGCGGCGCTGGTCTAGGCCTCGACGGCTTGCGACGAGGAGAAGCAGGCCGTCCTTGGGGCGAAGGCTGCCCGCGACGCCGCCTTGGGGAGGTGGCTAATGTCCGTGGTCGCTGCGAGGCGCTGGAGAGCGAGCTGAAGGGCCTGCAGGACCAGCTCGCCGAGGAGACCCGCCTTCGCCAAGAGCAGGAGGAAGGCATGAAGGCTTGTGAGGCGGCCGTCAAGGACCGGGTCGCCAAGCTCAAGAAGCACCGTGACTGCCTAGGCGTGCTGGAGCAAGAGCTAGAGGCGAGGAAGGTTGAGCTGGACGGCAAGGCACCGGTTCTTGCCGAGGACCGCGTGGCCTTTGCGGAGATGGAGGAGAAGGCTCGCACTTCACTGAAGACGCTTTATGAGAGCGGCCTGGAGAGCCCGCTGGCCGGCGAGGAGGACGGCCCCGTCAAGTTGCTTCCCTTCCTGGTTCGTGCTCTTGAAGATGTCACCCTTGGCCTTGGCCCTACAGCTGAGGCCGAGGCACGCGTCTTGTCTTCTGCAGCGCTGACGCGGGTCTTCACCCACATCTATCTTCGCGACCCCAGCGTCGACCTCGACAGACTGCTTGGAGCCAGAAGCGGCGAGCTTGCATTTGCCGCTTCTTGAGGCCGTGAAGGGTCGTGCGGAGGCTCTCTGGGAAGTTCCGGGCCTTTAGCACCAAGCCGGGCGGGCGCTGCCAGCCACCACAGCTCCACAAGTCGAACCCGCTCAGCGCAGCTCCACCGGCAAACAAGTGACTCCGTCGTGGCTCCGTCACGCTTTTAATTCCTGCACATGTACCATGCCTCCAGGGAGGCGTTAAAACTTGCATTTGGTGCTGTGATAACAATATGGACTGTAATATTTGCTTTTGAATTCCCTGAAATTTGCGCTATTCCTTCCTACTTGCTTATGTTCTACGCCAGTAGAGCCCGGCCCCGCATGTACCTCAGCCGCCGTTAGCCCCGACCGGAAACCAGGACGGGACCAAGGAGTGAGGGGCTACGTGACAAGTTAGGCTCCTGAGTCGCGATGCTCAGGAGTCCCCCTAGGCGCTCGAATAGCAAGTTGGGAGGTCAGATGTGGGGGTGACTCCTTAGGGAGGTGAAAGGTGGGTGGATCTACCGTTCTACGTCTGCAGAGCCCGACCCCGCGCATACCTCAACCGCCGTTAGCCTTTCGGAACTAAGGAGTGAGGGGCTACGTGACCAGCTAGGCTCCTGAGTCGCGATGCTCAGGAGTCCCCCTTGACGCTCAAACGGCCTTCGTACCTTGGCTCCGCTCGGGGGGATGTGCGACGAACCAGGCCCGGGGGGCCTGGCTGGGTGGCGTGCGTCTGGGCGTGACCCAGGCACAGCCCCCGTGCCCAGCCCCCTCGCGCGGCACTCCCCAGGGGAGGCGTTGCGATGAGCCTAGACACTAAGCTCTGGGCTCCCTGAGGTTGATGCAGCACGGGGGCCACCCTCAGTTGTTTATCACCAGCGCAGAGCATAGCGCTTCCGTATGTGTACGGGCATAGCCGCTCCTCGGCAGTGTCGTCAGCCAGCGCGGAGCATGGTTCTTCCACTTGTGCGTGGGAGGGCTCCCTCGGGAGCCCCGGGCGTCTGACCCATACGACACGTGGCTGGCACAGTGGGGCTTGACGAGGTGTGTCTGGGCACCCGTGAGCCAGTAGCAGGACTCACGGGGCCCCCACCTCAAAGCGGGTTGCGCTGGCTCTGGGCCTTATCTTGGGATGTGTTCCTGCAAATTTGGCTAGATGCCGGTGCTCTACGTCCTTGGGTCCCGGCCCTCGAGCTGGTCTCAGCCGTCGCAGGTATGCCAGGTCGCGATGCTGTGGACAAGAACAGAGGGTGAGGGCTGGAGAACCGGTAGGAGCCCTGAGTCGCGATCCTCAGGTACCCCCCCCCCCTTTAACGTGCAAGCTGGGTTAGATGTCGAAACTCTACGTCCTCGGGTCCCAGCCCTCGAGCTGGTCTCAGCCGTCGCTCGTATGCCGAGTTGCGATGCCATGGACAAGACCCGGAGGGTGAGGATGGAGGCGGTAGGAGCCTGAGTCGCGATGCTCGGTACCCCCCTTTAACGCATAAGCTGGGTTAGATGTCGGCTATGCGTCCTCGGGTCCGGCCCTCGAGCTGGTCTCGGCCGTCGCTGGTATGCCGGTCGCGATGCCATGGACAAGACCAGGAGGTGAGGGCCGAGAGCCGGTAGGAGCCTGAGTCGTGATGCTTTGGTAACCCCCTTTAGCAAAGCTTCGACATCAAGAAGAAAAGGTGCAGCGGACGGTGCAAATAACAAGCATGATGGGTCGAAAGCATGGCCCTAAGATAAGCATAAGAAGAATACACGCTGTTGGGTCCGACCCGGCGACTTGGGGATGATGCAGCCGAGCGCCCCAATAAAGTAAGCTAAGATCATGAAATAAAGGGATACACGCCGCAGGGGCGGACCCATGCGGCACAGGAATATCTTGACCACGAGGGCGCTCCACTGAAATGAAACTTGAAAGATGTCACCTGATGATGTTGGGGACGAAGGGGTGTTGGTGTAGCAGACTCGGTGGGCTGCGGGAGCCGATCCTCACGAGTCCCTAGGCCCAGGGGCCTCGGGAGGCTCCGGAGGCGGTGGTGGCTCCTCGCGGATCATCTCCATCTCCACCAGGGCTGCGGAAAGCCTGACCTCTTGAGCCTCCAGGATGGCCCTCATGAGGCGCTGAGTGCGCTGCAGCCGCGCCGGCAAGCCATAAGGCATCTGAGCGTAGCTGCAGGCGGACCTTCGCAGCATCCCACTTGCGAGGGCGGAGGTGCTCTGAGACTCGGCTCGGTTGAGCCTGGTATGTCGATCTTGAGACGCTGCAGCCCACCATCCTCGCTGGATGGGGGGCCATAGCGGGTAAGCGGCGGCTGCCTCTCATGACTCTTGACTCCTGTAGCTCCTGAATGGCCTTGCTGACGAACTCCTGAGGGTTTGGCCCTCCTTGCCTTCCTCCTTCTTGAGGGAAACGTGCTTCGAAACATGCCTCCACGCGGTGCCCAAGCGCCTCCCTCGTGACCTTGGCGAGGTCGGCGGCCCTCCAGGCGAGAGCCCCCAAGCCCTGCCTGAGGAGGGCGCCGGGCTTGCTTCCCTATGCGATGGAAGGAGGTTCCCTCTGGCGGCCTTGAGCCCCGAGGGCTGCCTCTGAGTGGCCGGGCGGATGATGTCTTCTTCTTCTTGGGGCGGCCTCGGGAAGCCTCCTGCTTCCCGATCTGGGTCTTCGGTGATGCGGCTGAAAGGCTCGCTCGGGGAGCACTGCGTCTCTCTCTTCGCAGGGCACCGTGATGACTCCGCCACTTCTGGCATCTTGAGGGCGTTGTAGCCGTGGTGGGTTCGACCATGAACTTGGCGGCGCTGGATACCCGAGGATGGCGTTATGCGGCATCGAATGTGGGCGACGTCGAAGTCGATGAGCTCGGTCACGGTGGTTGTCGCGTGCCCGAAGGTGACGGGAGGCGGACCTGCCCAATCGGGACCGTGGTGCCGTCGGTGACTCGGAGAAAGGCTTGGTTGGCTGAAGCTGATTGTAGGGTACTTGGAGATTGTTGAGCGTTTCCCGCAGACGGGGCGTTGAGCCCTGCCCGCCATCGATGAGGGTCTGGTGACTAGCATGTTCTTGATGATTGGGGAACAAAGCATCGGAGGACTCCGGCCGTGGCGCGCGCCTTGAGCTGATCCATCGAGCTGAGCGTGATGGCGCATGCCGACCACTGAGAGGGCGTGGCCTCGAGCTTGGGGAGGACTGCATTCACTTCGCGGGAGAACTGCTTGAAGATGCGCTGAGAGGCTGGGGCTTGAGCTCCGTCCAGGATGCAGGCGATCGCACGTGGTTCTTGGAAGCCCCCAGCCCCCTCGTCCTGATGACGTTCCTCATTTCTCCTTGGCAACAGCGGCAGCGGAGGGAGGCCTGCGTTACCTTGCGGGCGATCCTCGCGAGGCTGATCCCTCCAGCCTCCCTCGCGAGGCGGGTCCTGCCAGCGATCCTCGCGAGGTTGGTCGCACCACCCTTGGCGTGGGCTGCGGTCTTCCCAGCGTCCTGTGTTCCTTCCTCCTCCTCGGCCGTAGCCCCGGTCGCTTCGGTCGGGACGTCGGCCGACCCCTCCTTCACGCACGGCCTAGAGCTCTTGGCATTCATTGGTGTTGTGGGTGTGGAGGTCGTGGTACATGCAGTACCGACTGCCCTTGGAGGATTCGGGCTGATCTCTGCCCCGCTTGGTGTCTGGCTCTGCTGCCAGCACGGCAGCCCCCTTGCGGTTCACGTCCTTGGCCTTGGGCTTCTTCTCTTGGAGTGCGGCGGGAAGCTCGAGGAGGGAGGCGCCCTTCCTCGAACTGGCGCGCACTTGGTCGCCAAGTTGAACAGCTCAAGGAGGTGCACGAGTCTTCATGCATCGCCAGCTCCTCCTTCATCTTGGCGTCGCGCCGCGCCGTCGGAGAAAGGCTGAGCTGATGGCCTCCTCCGTCACCTTGGGGATCTTGAGGCGCATGTTGTTGAAGCGTTGGATGTACTTCTCGCAGGGTTTCCCTGGTTGCTGCTGATCGGGCGCATGTCGCTCACGGTGGGTGGCGGTCGCGAGTACCACCAGAAGTTGGCGATGAATCGGTGCGCATCTCGTCGAGGAGGAGATCGTGCAGGGCCGGTTCAGGAGCAGTGCGGGCCCGTCCTTGAGCACCATGGGAAACCAGTTCGCCATGACCTTCTCGTCTCCGTTGGCAGCCTCGATGCCCAGCTCGTAGAGCTGGAGGAACTCTGCAGGGTCAGCCGTTCCGTCGTAGTGAGGAGGCAAGTCCGCTTGAACTTGCTGACCCCGCGACGCTTCGCACTTCGGTGGTGAAGGCGCGGCAGCCGCTGTAGCCACAGGAGGCCTTAGGCGATGAAGAGCTTGCCTGCTTGGTCCCCATGCGCCGCAGCTGGGAGCAGCGCAGGTCTTGACGTCTTTGGAGCGAGGCGCTCGGGCAGCTTCTCGAGGGCGAGGGACTTCTTGGCAGCTCTGCTCTTGCCGCGCTGGCACCTGATGGAGCGGGTTCCGCCCAAGGACCACGCGCCTTGGGGCCAGGGCACCTTTTTGAGGGGGAGGCGGCTGAGGCGCCCCAGGAGCTTCTTTGCCCGCGCAAGGCGGGACGCGGTGCAGCGAGAAGGACGGCACGGGGGAGCCCCCAGCGGCGCGGACGAGCTCGGCAACTCGGTCGAGCCACTCTTCATAGACGTCGTCGATTAGGCGATGCGCAGGAGCTTCGTTTGCCGCGATGAGCGCAGCTCGAGCCTCCATGGCGCAGCAAGCGCGCGGGAAGAAGAACCGGCAGGTGGCGAGGTGTAGCGGTCGCGGCGTCTCGCCTCATGGATGGATCTTTGGGATGATGCTTGCTGCTCGTTCCGCCAGCCGGCGGCGGCGTTGACGGCAGCGGCGAGGAACGACGAGGCGCCCGCCGGCGGAGCCCGTCTGGGCGACAGCGAAGGGAGGCGGCTCGGCGCTCGGCGCGAGCCCGACAGCGTCGAACATGGGTGCGATGGTCGGAGAAGAACAGGCGACGGAGGCGAATTCGGCGCACCTACTAGCGCGCCAAATGTCGGATTCGGGTTCAGCAGACCCTTGAGGTTCGAACACTTGGGTGCGCGCGGATATTTCTCCCTCTACCTACCTGCTCCTCGCCGAATCGCTAGGATCTAAACTACGAAAGAAACAACACAAGAGACACAGGGTTTATACTGGTTCAGGCCACCATTGTGGTGTAATACCCTACTCCAGTGTGTGGTGTGGTGGATTTCCTCTTGGGCAGATGATGAACAATACAAGGAAGAACAGCCTCGCGAGGGTCTGTTCTTGGATGGTGCGATGAACTGCTAGGAGGAGTTCAGTCGCTCTCTCTCTCTCTCTCTCTCTCTCTCTCTCTTGATTCTAGATATATGCCAGATGCTAGATGCTAGATACTAGATGCCTCTACCCTGGGTGTGGCTAGTCCTATTTATAGGCAAAGGCCCTGGGCCTCTTCCCAAATATTGAGCGGGAAGGGCGCCAACAATTGGCCATTTGAAGGGGAACAGCGGGTACACTTATCTGACTAAAGTTGGTCCTCACTTTGTCAAAGGCTCTGGTGGTGGCCTTTGCTTGGGCTCCACAATGACTTCCTCCTGCCGTTGGGCTGGTCTTGGTCTTGTTGCAATCAAATGGATGCCTTTGCTTGATGCTCTCGCCTCGCTTGCTCCCTTTGCACCAAAGAGGAAAGGAGGACACTCTGTGCTGGCGCCCGACCGGCGCCCTTGGTCGTCATGGCTTGCGTCATGGGCACCTCATGAGTACCCGCCTTGAACTCTCCGCCTCCTCGTGAGCCAGCCTGATGAGGCCGTGCTGAGGAAGCTCCTTGTCGTCCGCCCATGAGGCTTGCCCCTCGCGAGGTCTTGAGCTTGTGTTGATGAAGATGGGCGTCTTTGGGCCCCTTTGAGCCACGCCGCAGGCCGCAGGCAGGCAAGTCTGGGGACCCCCGTTCCCAGAACGCCGACATTGGCCCCTCGCGAGGGTCTTGAACATGTGTTGATGAAGATGGGCCGTACTGGGCCACTCCTTGAGCCACGCCGCAGGCCGCAGGCAGGCAAGTCTGGGTACCCTCGTTCCTAGAACGCCGACAGCTATTTCTTCTTTCTCCTCATGCCTAATAGGTATTTCAAAATGTTCAGCTAGGCGTGAAGTATAAATGCCTCCAAAGATGGGGCCCTTAGTACGGTTCAGACTTAACCATCTAGCAACAATTCCACCCATACTAACAGAGTTATTGCGGTATAAACCATGGAACAAAATAATAATATCAGGAATACTAAGGTTCCCACAGTTCCCGCGTCCAATCAAGCAACGACTAGCAAATAAGGCAAAGTAGCGTAAAACTGGAAAATGTATGCTAGTGATCCTTGCATCAGAAACCTTTCTGGTTTCTCCCCAGTGATAGTGTTAATAAAAGCTTCTACTTCGTTATGGTGGGGTTCATCTAAGGTGCCCTCAAAGGGTATTCTGCAAACCTCACAGAACTCAGCTAATGTCATCTCTTTAACAATGTCATATAAATGAAACTCTACTGTTGGAGGTGATTTCTTAGGGAAAAAGTAGAAGTTTTGCACAAAAGTATTTGTGAGTAAGAGATACTGATGACGTTGGTCGTGGAGGAAGTTGGTGAGGCCAACATTCTCAATCAATAAATAGAAATCCTCATAATCCCAGCTCTCCTTAAGAAGTCATCGGAAGGCCATTCACACGGCCGGACCTCCGCGGTGCGAGGCAAATTAAATTTGGGCTTCTGCTCTTCTTCGTTTTGTTTTTCCTTCGAGCTTCGGCTCGACGAGCCCCTGAAAAGTCTCTTCATTATTTCTGAAACAATCTGAAATTTCAGTAACTTCAAATAAAAGTGAACCAACTTCAATAAAACTGATAGCAACAAGTCCCATAAGTGCCTAGGGCCTATATAAAGCATTAGAACTACTTGGACCATATAAATTTGACATGCAAGCTCAAGAACATGGTCACCTATGCAGCACAAATTTGCAATGAATAAAGCACTAGAACAAAAACTAATTGGACCAATGGAGGAGTCACATACCAAGGAACAATCTCCCCAAGCAGTTTTGCAAGAGGTGCTTTGAGCAAGGAGATCGAAAATCACAGCACGGGGGCTGGAACTCGTGCTTGAGTTGGTTTTTCATGTTTGTGTGAAGCAGAGGAAGAAGATGGGTGCAGGGATAAGTGGAGGAGGGCCACCATGGGCCCACGAGGCAGGGGGGCGCGCCCTGGGGGGTAAGGCACCCCCTCCACCCTCGTGACCATGTGGCAGCTCCCCCCGTGGTAATTTTTGCACATTAAATCCTCAAATATTCCCGAAAAAATCATATTAAATTGGCATGGCATTCTGAGGACTTCTATTTTCGGGATATTTTTATATTGCACGGATAAGTCAGGAGACAGACGAGAAAAATACTATTTTACTTTATTTCTACTAAATAACAGAAAATATAAAGAGGGTACGATGAAGGTTGTGCTTCTAGTTTCATCCATCTCGTGATCATCAAAATGAACCCACTAACAAGGTTGATCAAGTCTTGTTAACAAACTCATTCCGAATAATCACGGAACTGGAGAAATTTCGAATAACTCTAAGTTGCCTCAACGGGGATATGAAAATCCCCAACAATAAGAATATCATACTTTTTCTTGACAGTAGGGCGAGGAAATTCAAAACCTCCAAATATAATCGATGGAATTTTTCCAATAGAGTTGATACTATAAACTTGAGGTTGTTTCCTCGGAAAATGTATCGTGTGCTCATTGCCATTAACATGAAAAGTGACATTGCCTTTGGTGCAATCACTAACAGCCCCTATGATATTAAGAAAGGTCTTCCAAGAATAATAGACATACTATCATCCTCGGGAATATCAAGAATAACAGAGTCCGTTAAAATAGTAATGTTTGCAACCACAACAGG
Source organism: Aegilops speltoides (assembly GCA_021437245.1). Lineage (NCBI taxonomy): Eukaryota > Viridiplantae > Streptophyta > Magnoliopsida > Poales > Poaceae > Aegilops > Aegilops speltoides. The sequence goes on from CM038147.1 coordinate 238,855,731, forward strand.
CACATCCTCACAAATACAGACATGTATAGTAGTTGATTTATCAGCCATTTGCAAAGATATTTCAGTAGGTGTCAACTTATTCAAGTCAAGTCTATGATATAAAGAGAGAGCATAACAACGACACGGCTCCAAGATCACATAAAGCAGTTTTAACATAATTTCTCTTAATGGAGCATGGTATAGTAGGTACTCCTGGATCTCCAAGTTTCTTTGGTATTCCACCCTTAAAAGTATAATTAGCAAGCATGGTGGAAATTTCAGCTTCAGGTATCTTTCTTTTATTAGTAATGATATCCTTCATATACTTAGCATAAGGATTTGTTTTGAGCACATTAGTTAATTGCATACGCAAAAAGATGGGTCTAATCATTTCAGTAAACCGCTCAAAATCCTCATCATCCATCTTCTTGGATGGTTTCGGAGGAAAAGGCATGGGTTTCTGAACCCACGGTTCCCTTTCTTCACCATGTTTCCTAGCAACGAAGTCTCTTTTATCATAACGTTGATTCTTCGATTGTGGGTTATCAAGATCAACAGCAGGTTCAACTTCTACATCATTATCATTACTAGGTTGAGCGTCAACATGAACATTATCATTAACGTTATCACTAGGTTCATTTCATCACCTGATTGTGTTTCAGCATCAGAAATAGAGATAACATTTGGATTCTCAGGTGCTTCAGCAATAGGTTCACTAGAAGTTTGCAAAGTCCTATCATTTTTCTTTTTCTTCCTCTTAGAAGAACTAGGTACACCAATATTATTTCTCTGAGAATCTTGCTCGATTCTCTTAGGGTGGCCTTCAAGATACAAAGGTTTCTGAGTCATTCTACCAGTTCTAGTTAGCCACTCTAATAGCATAATCATTTTTCTTACTATTCATTTCATCAAGCGCTTCTTTCTGAGCTTTAAGTACTTGTTCTACTTGAGTGGTAACCATAGAAGCATGTTTGCTAACAAGTTTAAGTTCACCTCTAATATCAGCCATATAATCACCCAAGCGATTAATCATAAAGGTATTTTGTTTTAATTGTCTACCAAAATAAGCATTAAAGTCATCTTGCTTAAACATAAAGTCATCAAACTCATCCAAGCACTCACTAGCAATTTTAGTAGGAGGGACTTCAGCTTTATCATATCTATAGAGAGAATTTACCTTTACTACATGTGTCGGGATATCGGGAGGTTCTTCAGTAAATAAGTAATTGAGATCATATACTTCTTCAATAGGCGGTAAATTAAGACCATGTATTTCTTCAATAGGAGGTAAATTCTTAACATCTTCAGCTTTAATACCTTTTTCTTTCATAGATTTCTTTGCCTCTTGCATATCTTCGTGACTGAGCAATAGAACACCTCTCTTCTTCGGAGTTGGTTTAGGAATAGGCTCGGTAATTGGCTCTGGAACTGGCTCGGGAGGTGCCCAATTATTTTCATTTGCCAACATATTGTTCAATAGAATTTCAGCTTCATCCGGTGTTCTTTCCCTGAAAAGAGAACCAGCACAACTATCCAGGTAATCTCTGGAAGCATCAGTTAGTCCATTATAAAAGATATCAAGTATTTCAGGTTTCTTAAGAGGATGATCAGGCAAAGCATTAAGTAACTTGAGAAGCCTCCCCCACCCTGTGGGGAAACTCCATCTTCAATTTGCAACGAAGTTGTATATTTCCCTCAAAGCAGCTTGTTTCTTATGAGCAGGGAAATATTTAGCAGAGAAGTAATAAATCATATCCTGGGGACTTTGCACACAACCAGGATCAAGAGAATTAAATCATATCTTAGCATCACCCTTTATGAGAGCAGAAATATTTTGAGTAAATAAAGGTAGCACGATCTCTCATTATTAGTAAACAGGGCAGCTATATCATTTAACTTAATAAGATGTGCCACAACAGTTTCAGATTCATAGCCATAAAAAGGATCAGATTCAACCAAAGTAATTATATCTGGATCAACAGAAAAATCATAATAATCCTGATCAGGAACACAAATAGGTGAAGTCGCAAAAGCAGGGTTGGATCTCATTCTATCTCTAAAAGATTCATTGCTCCATTTAACTAGCAACCTCTTAAGTTCGTATCTATCCTGGCAAGCAAAAATAGTTGCAGAAGATTCCGCATCAAAAAGATAACCCTCAGGAATAGAAGGCATATTTCCATCATCACTATCATCATCGTATTCAGGTTCAATAATTTCTCTTTCTCTAGACCTAGCAATTTGCTCATCAAGAAATTCACCAAGGGGCACAGTAGTATCAAGCATAGAAGTAGTTTCATCATAAGTATCATGCATAGCATAAGTGGCATCATCAATAACATGTGACATATCAGAATTCATAGCAGTAGCAGGTTTAGGTGTCGCAAGCTTACTTATAACAGAAGGAGAATCTACTGCAAGGCTAGATGGCAGTTCCTTACCTCCCCTCGTAGTTGAGGGCAAAATAGTAGTTTGATCATCTTTAAAGTTCTTCATAGTGTCCAGCAGATATAAATCCCAAGTGACTCAAAGAATAGAGCTATGCTCCCCGGCAATGGCGCCAGAAAAAGGTCTTAATAACCCACAAGTATAGGGGATCGCAACAGTTTTCGAGGGTAGAGTATTCAACCCACATTTATTGATTCAACACAAGGGGAGCCAAAGAATATTCTCAAGTATTAGCAGCTGAGTTGTCAATTCAACCACACCTGGAAACTTAGTATCTGCAGCAAAGTGTTTAGTAGCAAAGTAATATGATAGTAGTGGTAATGGTAACAAAAGTAAAGACAAAGAAAAGTAATGTTTTGGTATTTTGTAGTGATTGTATGATAGAGTAAACAGAAAAAGTTAATAAGCGAGAACCAATATATGGAAAACTCGTAGGCACCGGATTAGTGATGGATAATTATGCCGGATGCGGTTCGTCATGTAACAGTCATAACATAGGGTGACACAGAACTAGCTCCAATTCATCAATGTAATGTAGGCATGTATTCCGTATATAGTCATACATGCTTATGGAAAAGAACTTGCATGACATCTTTTGTCCTACCCTCCCGTGGTAGTGGGGTCCTATTGGAAACTAAGGGATATTAAGTCCTCCTTTTAATAGAGAACCGGAACAAAGCATTAGCACATAGTGAATACATGAGCTCCTCAAACTATGGTCATCACCGGGAGTGGTCGGATTATTGTCACTTCGGGGTTGCCGGATCATAACACATAGTAGGTGACTATAGAGTTGCAAGATAGGATCAAGAACACACATATATTCATGAAAACATAATAGGTTCAGATCTAAAATCATGGCACTCGGGCCCTAGTGACAAGCATTAAGCATAGCAAAGTCATAGCAACATCAATCTCAGAACATAATGGATACTAGGGATCAAACCCTAACAAAACTAACTTGATTACACGATAAATCTCATCCAACCCATCACCGTCCAGCAAGCCAACGATGGAATTACTCATGCACGGCGGTGAGCATCATGAAATTGGTGATGGAGGATGGTTGATGATGACGATGACGAATCCCCTCTCCGGAGCCCGAGCGGACTTGAGATCAGCCCTCCCGAGAGAGATTAGGGCTTGGCGGCGGCTCCGTATCGTAAAACGCGATGATTTCTTCTCTCTGATTTTTTTTCTCCCCGAAAGCCAATATATGGAGTTGGAGTTTGCGTCGAAGGGCCACAAGGGGGCCCACAAGGAAGGGGGGCACGCCCAGGGGGGCGCGCCCCCCCACCCTCGTGAGCAGGGTGTGGGCCCCCTGGTCTTCATCTTTGGCAAGGATTTTTTTATTGTTTTTTCTAAGATGTTCCGTGGAGTTTCAGGTCATTCTGAGAACTTTTATTTTCTGCACAAAACAACACCATGACAATTTTGCTGAAAACATCATCAGTCCGGGTTAGTTCCATTCAAATTATACAAGTTAGAGTCCAAAACAAGGGCAAAAGTGTTTGGAAAAGTAGATACGACGTGGACGTATCAACTTTATGTGTACGTGTCAGTGTTGCACGCCTGCATGCGTGCGTGTCTTGCATGCGTGCATGTATACGTGCGAGGTGAGGCTACACGTCAGTCGACTGACTTTTTCATCTCTGGTCATTAGTGTCGGATTTCGGGTTCCGGCAGACCCTTGAGGTTCGAACACTAGGGTGCGCACGAAGATCTCTCCCCTACCAGCTCACGTCTCAAAGTCTCACAAGGTTCTAGGCAAGAAAGATGAACACACAGAGGACACGAGATTTATACTGGTTCAGGCCACCATTGTGGTGTAATACCCTACTCCAGTGTGTGGTGTGGTGGATTGCCTCAGGGGCTGATGATGAACAGTACAAAGGGAGAACAGCCTCGCGAGGGGCTGTTCTTGAGCTGGTGCGATGAACTGCTTGGGTGAGTTCAGTCGCTTCTCTCTCTGGTCGATCTCCAGATGCCTCTACCTTGTGGTGGCTAGTCCTACTTATAGAGCGAGGCCCTGGACCTCTCCCCAAATAATGAGCGGGAAGGGCGCCAACAATTGGGCATTTTGAAGGGGAACATATGGTACAATTATCTTGACTAAAGTTGGTCTTCGGCTGCAAAAGGCTCTGACGGTGACGCCGCCCTGGGCTCCACGATGACCTCCATCTTGCCGTTCTGCTGGTCTTGGTCTTGTTGCACCGAAACGGTAACCTTTGCCCGTTGCCTTGGCCTGTGCTTGCCCGCTTAGCACCGAAAGGGAAACAAGGACACTGCGCAGGCCGGCGCCCGCCTGGCACCCGCCTGGCCTCCGATCGTCATGGCTTGCGTCACAGGCCCCTCGGGAGGTGCCCTGCCTTGATCTCTCCGCCTCCTCGTTAGCCCGCCAAAGGAGGCTGCTCTTGAGGAAGCTCCCTATCGTCCGCCCCGCGAGGCTTGGCCCCTCGCGAGGGTCTTGAGCTTGAGCTGATGAAGCTGGGCTGCATTGGGCCCCCACTTGAGCCACGCCACAGGCCGCAGGCAGGCAAGTCTGGGGACCCCCGTTCCCAAAACACCGATAGTAGCCCCCGGGCCCAAGGCGCGCCCGGACTTGGCTTAGCGAGCGAAGGGGCAAGTCTGAGCGGCGCCATGAGCTAACAGCTTGCGGCCTTGGGCACCGCGTGGCTGTTGATTGAACGTGGGCATCTCCGCTTCCCCACGATGCCTCGCCCATCTAACAAAAAGGGGTCCCCGGGCCAGACTGACCTGCTTTGTTCTCGCTTGCATTGCTCCAGATCCCCTTTCTCGCCCTTCTCCTTCCTGCTTCTGAAATCCTCCAGATCTGCCTCAATCCTTCCCGCCCGGCGAGCTATGGCGCCCCGCAAGACTCCGACTGAGGCCTGGTACTCCCAAGCTCTGGATCCCCCAAACGTGTCAGAAGGGAATCATGTCCTCCTGCACCTGAGGACGATGGCGCAGGGCAACGCGGGAGCGACTGTGTTCAAGGCTGGCTCCAGCTAGCCTGAAGGCAAGGGTAGCACCCTCTACCCGCTCTTCATGAGCGCCATCGTCGCCGGTCTGGTGCCCCCTTTCTCGGAGTTCTTCCTTGTTGTTCTTCGCCTGTACAACTTGCAAGCTCTGCACCTCCACCCCAACTCTGTTCTTCTTCTGGCGGTCTTCGCCTACTATTGCAAGGCTCACGTTGGGATAAAGCCCTCGATGGCCTTATTGCGCCATTACATTTATCTCCGGGTTTCTCACGGCCCCATCTTTGCATGCACGAGTTTTGTCACGTACTCTGGCTCCAACGCCATCTCGAAGCCCGGGAAGAGGATTGAAGGCTTCCGGAGCAGGTGGGTCATGGTGGACGCCGGGCGCATCCACCCCCGACTTGTGCTGCCCACGGGGCAGCCCAAGGCCGTTGATCGTGGTCTCATGGCGAGCTCGTCGACCCGCCGAAGCGATCTTTGGAGAGGATGGACGCGGACCTAAGGCCAGGCAACCTGGGGTCGGCGAAGCTGACCGGGGCCACACTCCTGAGGGAGTTTCTGGAGCACCAGGTGGATCCACTCCGGGAGCACTCGCTCCCATTGTGGAGGCTCGGGGAAGCAGATGCTGCCCTTCGCTTGAGCTCTGTAGCCCTGGCCAACGAGGATCTGGTCATGGCCCTCCACTCCTTTGTCGGGGGAGACGTGGCAAGGCCGGATGGTGCTCCTGTCCTCCTGTTCCTTCGTGACGACTGGGAGCAGGCGGTGGACGCCATGCCCACCTTCAACGGTGAGGGGCTAGTGCCCGCAGTGGCTCCCGGGGATCTGACGGCATTGCCGACGGTGAACGTGTCCTCCAGCGACTCCAACATGAGTGAGGAGGAAGAAGAGTAGGAGGAGGAGGTGGAGGAAGAGTTTGACTCCGAGGCAACTGGCGAGGAGTCAGAGGAGTCCTTCCCCCGGCGCAGGTCTCGCACCCTCCGCTCCATGTCGGAGGACGACGAGGCCAGCGCTGGGCGAGGAGGAGTGGATTCTCCCCCGGTCCCAAGGAAGACAGGTCGGGGCTGGTGCCCCCAGGATCCGCTCTGGCTCCGGGGCGGTCTGAGGCCAGCTCCGGCCTTCCCGATGCATCCTCTGCTTCCATGCCTACCAAGGCTGACCCCAGATGCAGGCTCTCGGGCTTCAAGTTTGGCCGGAGGCTGCTTGAACCCGCGAGCGATGACCTATAAGTACTCGATCCGCGCTCTTCTTTGTTTCTGCCGCCGAGACTTGACGTTTGCACTTCTTGACCAGGCCGGCACCTGAGGCGGAGAGGTTGAGGGGGGCTTCTGCAGCCCTGCTTGAGGCGAGTTCGCCTACCGAGGCAGCACCTTCGTCTACGGGGAAGGGAGGCACCGAGGCTCGCACTTCCCCTGCCCGGTCGTCCTTGCGAGCCTAGCGGAGAACTCTTCTTGAGTCGGCCCGTGGCCCCGACCACCTGGAGGGCCTAGGCTTGGTCTTCTTCTTGAGATGCCCAAGGCCCGGGAGGCTCCTTCCTCCCAAGCCGTGATCACACTGTCGTCCTCTCCGCCTGCTCCACCAGCTCCCGTCTCTTCCGATCCCTCCGCTGTCTTGGACCAGGCCGCCAATGAAGCGAGCCGCTTTGGGAGGATCTCAGGCCTTGAGACCCGCTTTGGTGATCGGGCGCTGGGTTAGCCTTGTGGGCCCGCTCATGCCTCTGTCCGAGCGGCGCTGAGGCAGGCTGTGTCTGTCTGCGATGAGGAGAAGCAAGCCGCCCGCCAGGCTGAGGCTGCTCGCGATGCTGCCCAAGGCGATGTTGCGGATGCCCGTGGCCGCTGCAAGGCGCTGGAGGTCGAGCTGCAGGACCTGCGCGAGGAGCTCGCGAAGGAGGTCCGCGTCTGCCAGGAGAAGGAGGAGGAGATGAAGGCTCGGGAGGCTGCCGTCAAGGATCGGAACGCCGAGCTTGTCGACTGCCATGGCCGGTTGGAGATGCTGGAGCAGGTGCTGAAGGTGGAGAGGACCGAGCTAGACCGCAAGGCGAAGGTCCTGGTCGAGGATCGAGCGGCCTTCGCCGAGCTAGAGGAGAAGGCTCGCGCTGCGCTGAATACGCTCTATGAGAGCGGCTTAGAGGACCCATTGGCTGGCGAGGAGGACGGCCCCGCCGAGCTACTTCCCTTCTTGGTCCGTGCGCTTGAAGATGCCGCGGACGGCCTTGGCCCTACGGCCGAGGCCGAGGCGCGGGCCCTGTCGTCTGCAGTGCTGATGCACGTCCTCAGCCACATCTACCTTCGCGACCCCAACATCGACCTCGACAGCCTGATGGAACCTGTGAGCGGCGACCTAGCCGCCGCCGCTGCTGAGGCTGTGAAGGGCCGAGCCGAGGCTTTACTGGGGAAGTTCCGCGCCTTCAGCATCTTGCCTAGACGCGACACCACCAGTTCCGCGGCTTCAGGAGGCGGAGCCGCCCAGCGTGGCTCCACCACAAGCGGCGGCGCCACTGGAAAGTGATCCCTTTGCAGCTTCTGTCCTGTTTTTAATTCCCGCAACATGCACCGTGCCTCGTGGAGGCGGTCAAACTTGTGTTTGGTGTTGTGAGACATTCTATGGCTTGTAATATTTGCTTTTGAATTCCTTAGGATTTGCATTTTCCCTCCTATTTGCCTGTGTTCTACGTCGGCAGGGCCCGACCCCGCGCATACCTCAGCCGCCGTTAGCCCCGACCGGAAACCAGGACGGGACCAAGGAGTGAGGGGCTACGTGGCAAGTTAGGCTCCTGAGTCGCGATGCTCAGGAGTCCCCCTTGACGCGCGAACAACAAGTAGGGAAAGGGGTGCGTAGGAGTAGACTTGTCGTTCTACGTCGGCAGGGCCCGGCCCCGCGCATACCTTAGCCGCCGTTAGCCCCGACTAGAAACCAGGACGGGACTCAGGGGTGAGGGACTATGTGACCAGTTAGGCTCCTGAGTCGCGATGCTCAGGAGTCCCCCTTGACGCGCAAACGAGCCTTCATACCTTGGCTCTGCTCGAGGAGAGGCGCGCGACGACCAGGTCCGAGGGACCTGGCTGGGTGGCGTGCGTTCGGGCGTGGCCCGGCGCAGCCCCCGTGCCCAGCCCCCTAGCACGGCACTCCCGAGGGGAGGCATTGTGATGGTGCCAGACACTGAGCTCGGGGCTCCCTGAGGTTGGTACGGCCATGGGCCACCCCCAGTTGTTTATCACTAGCACGGAGCATAGCGCTTCCGTGTGTGCACGGGCATAGCCGCTCCTCAGCAGTGTCGTCAGCCAGCGCAGAGCATGGTGCTTCCATGCGCGTGGGAGGGGCTCCTCCGGGAGGAGCCCCGAGGCGTGTCAGCCCATACTGACGCTGGGCTGGCACGGTAGGGCTAGGAGAGGTGTGTCCGGGCACCCGTGAGCCGGTCAAGGGACTCACGGGTCCTACCTCAAGGCGGGTTGCGCTGGCTCTGGCCTTTATCAATGGTGTGTTCCCGCAGGGATGGTTAGAATGCAAATGTTTCTCGTCCTCGGTGTCGGCCTCGAGCGGGCTCACCCTTCTGGGTTTGACAGGTCGCGATGTCGTGGGTCAAGGCCAGGGGGTGAGGGCTGGAGAACCAGTAAGAGCCCGTGAGTCGCGATGCTCAGGCGTCCCCCTTTTAACATGCAAGCGCTTTGCATGCGCACGGAGAGGTCCACAATAAGCAGCAGATGATAACCATGGGAACCAGGTTAAGCTCGGAGGAGCAAATCCATTTAGATAGATGCATGGAAGTAAGCGCCACTAGGTCTGGCCCGAGCAGCCTGGGGATAATGCAGCCCGAGGGGCGCTCCCAACAAAGCAGATGAAAGAAAATTAAGCAAAACGGATACATGCCAGAGGGACGGACCCACGCGACCTGGGAATGATGCGGCCTTGCGGGCGCTCCCAGCTGAAGATAAAACTTAAAAAGATGTCACCTGGTACCATTGCAGAGCGAGTGTCAGAGTAGCTGACGACGCGTGGTGAAGAAGCCGCTCCTCATGAGCCTTCGAAGCCCAGAGCCTCGGGAGGCTCTGAGGGTCCGGGCGGCTCCTCGAGGTCCATCTCCATCTCCTCCACAAACGCGCGGTGCCTGGCCACCTGAGCTTCCAGGATGCTCCTCATCAGACGCTGGTGGGTGACAGCCGCGTCTGGCAGGCCAAAGGGCATGCGAATGTAGCTATGAGGTGGGCCCTCACAACGCCCCACGCGTGAAGGCCAGAGGCGCTCCTGAGACGCGGCTCGGTTGAGCTCCGGTACATCGATGCAGACGCGCAGCCCACCATCCTCGCCGGGATGTGGGGCTGCGGCGGGTAGGCGGCGACTGTCGCACATGACTCTTGACTCCTGTAGCTCTTGAATGTTCCTTGCAATGAACTCCTGGTGGTTTTGCCTTTCCTGCCTTATACCTTCCTGAGGGAAACGTGCCTTGAAGCACGCCTTCAAGTGGTGCCTGAGCGCCTCCCTCGTGACCTTGGCAAGGTCGGTGGCCCTAGAGGAGAGAGCCCCCGAGCCCTGCCCAAGGAGGGCGTCGGTCGCGCCTTCCTATACGGTAGAGGGTGGCGCCCCTTGAACGGGCGCGGGTCCTGACGCAACGCCTCCCGAGGCGCCTGCCTCGCGAGCTCTTGGGCCAGGCGAAGCCTTCTTCTTTTTAGGGACCGCTTCAGGGAGCCTCCCGCTCCTGTGATCTGGGGCTTCGATTACCGAGGCCTGGAAGGCACGCTCAAGAGAGCACACTGCATCCCTCTCCTCGCAAGACACTATGATGATTCCACCGCTTCCTGGCATCTTGAGGACATTGTAGCCATGGTGAGTTACTGCCATGAACTTGGCCAAGGCTGGATACCCGAGGATGGCATTGTACGGCAGGCGAATGTGGGCGACGTCGAAGTCAATGAGCTCGGTGCGGTAATTGTTGCGCTGCCCAAAAGTGACGGGAAGACGAACTTGCCCTATTGGAACAGTGGAACCATCAGTGACTCCTGAGAAAGGCTTGGTTGGCTGAAGCTGATCATATGGCACTTGGAGATTGTTGAACGTTTTGATGGACAGGACGTTAAGCCCAGCTCCACCGTCGATGAGGGTCCTGGTGACTTGCACATTGCTGATGACTGGGGAACAAAGCATCGGGAGGACCCCGGCCGTTGCCGCACACTTGAGCTGATCCGCTCAGCTGAACGTGATAGCACACGCAGACCACCTGAGAGGGCGCGTGGCCTCAAGCTTGGGGAGGACTGCATTCACCTCACGAGCAAACTGCTTGATGATGCGCTGAGAGGCTGGGGCCTGAGCGCCGCCCAGGATGCAAGCGATTGCGCGCGGCTCCTAGAAGCCCCCAACCCCCTCGTCCTGGTGATGGCCTTCATTCCTCCTTGGCGATGGTGGCAGAGGAGGGAGGCCTGCGTTGCCTTGAGGGTGGTCCTCGCGAGGCTGATCCCTCCAACCTCCCTCGCGAGGCTGGTCCTGCCAGCGGTCCTCGCGAGGCCGGTCACGCCAGCCTTGGCGAGGGCCCCGGTCTTTCCATCGTCCTCCACCTCTTCCTCCTCCTCGGCCATAGCCCCGGTCGCTATGGTCGGGGCGTCGGCCGATACGCCCATCTCGCACGGCCCTGAGCTCCTGACATTCATTGGTGTTGTGGGTGTGGAGGTCGTGGTACACGCAGTACCGACTGCCCTTAGATGACTCAGGTTGATCCCTGCCTCGCTTGGTGTCCGGCTCCGCTGCGAGCACAACAGCCCCCTTGCGCTTCACGTCCTTGACGTTGGGCTTCTTCTCTTCTGGGTCGGCAGCCGGGAGCTCGAGGAAGGAGAGGCGCCCTTCCTCAGCCCTGGCGCACTTGGTAGCCAGGTTGAACAGCTCCAGTGATGTGCACAGGTGTTCATGGATCGCTAGCTCCTCTTTCATCTTGATGTCGCGCACGCCATCGGAGAAGGCTGAGATGATGGCCTCCTCAGTCACCCTGGGGATCTTGAGGCGGGCGTTGTTGAAGCGCTGGATGTACTTCTGCAGGGTCTCTCCCGGCTGTTGCTTGATGCGGCGCAGGTCACTCATGGCCGGGGGCCGGTCGTGAGTACCTTGGAAGTTGGCGATGAAGCGGGTGCGCATCTCGTCCCAGGAGGAGATCGTGCACGAGCTGTGTTCAGGAGCCAAAAGGGCACCGGGCCTTGAGCACCATGGGAAACCAATTCGCCATGACCTTCTCGTCTCCGTTGGTGGCCTCGATGTCCAACTCGTAGAGCTGGAGGAACTTCTCGGGGTCGGCAGTGCCGTCCTAGCGCGGAGGCAGGTCTGGCTTGAACTTGCCGAGCTATGCGATGCTACGCAGCTAGGAGGTGAAAGCGCGGCAGCCTGCGGTGGCCACCGGAGCTCTCTGCTGGTGCGGGGCTTGCTCCTGGAGATTCCCGTGCCCCGCTGCCTGGAGCAACACGGGGTCCTGACGTGGCGGCGCAGGGATGTGGTCATGGCGCACCGGTGCTGGGAGCACGCGAGCACCTTCTTGGGGGCGAGGGATCTCTTGGCAGCTCCTTTCTTGTCGCGCAGGCGCCGGACGCGGTGGGTCTCATCCTAGGACCGCGCACCTGGGAGCCAGGGTGCCTTCTTGGGGTGGAGGCACCTCCTGCTCCTCGCCTACTATGCAGGATGGAGGGCGAGGCAGTGAGAGGGACAGCATGGGAGAGCCCCCTGCGGCGCTGACGAGCTCGGTGATGCGGGCGAGCCAGTCCTCGTAGAGGTCGTCGACGGGGTAGTAGTGCAGGAGCTCACGTGCAAGGAGCAGCGCGGCGTGCGCGTCCGTGGGGGCGCGACGGGCGTGGGACGACGAACCGGCTGGAGTCAGTGATGGGGTGGCGGTGCGGCCATCGCGCCGAACCGAAGGATGCAGGGATGAGGCCTGCTGCTCGTTCCCCACCAGGACGGTGGCGGCATTGGCAGCAGGGGATGGGGAACGACGGGGGCGTCCGCCGACGGGCGCCGTCTGGGTGACGCGGGTGGCGAGAGCAGCCCGACGCTCGGCGCAAGCTCGGTGAGCGTCAGCCATGGTCACGGCGGAAGATCACACGCGGCTAGCGGAAGAAAAGATTCCGGCGCACCCCTACCTGGCGCGCCAAATGTCAGATTTTGGGTTTCGGCAGACTCTTGAGGTTCGAACACTGGGGTGCACACGAAGATCTCTCCCCTACCAGCTCACGTCTCGAAGTCTCGCAAGGATCTAGGCAAGAAAGATGAACACACAGAGGACACGAGATTTATACTGGTTCAGGCCACCATTGTGGTGTAATACCCTACTCCAGTGTGTGGTGTGGTGGATTGCCTCAGGGGCTGATGATGAACAGTACAAAGGGAGAACAGCCTCGCGAGGGGCTATTCTTGAGCTGGTGCGATGAACTACTTGGGTGAGTTCAGTCGCTTCTCTCTCTCTCTGGTCGATCTCCAGATGCCTCTACCTTGTAGTGGCTAGTCCTATTTATAGAGCGAGGCCCTGGGCCTCTTCCAAATAATGAGCGGGAAGGGCGCCAACAATTGGCCATTTTGAAGGGGAACATCTGGTACACTTATCCTGACTAAAGTTGGTCTTCCGCTGCCAAAGGCTCTGACGGTGATGCCGCCCTAGGCTCCATGATGACCTCCATCCTGCCGTTTTGCTGGTCTTGGTCTTGTTGCACCGAAACGGGAACCTTTGCCCGTTGCCTTGGCCTGTGCTTGCCCCCTTAGCACCGAAAGGGAAACAAGGACACTGCGCAGGCCGGCGCCCGCCTAGCACCCGCCTGGCCTCCGATCGTCATGGCTTGCGTCACGGGCCCCTCGGGAGGTGCCCTGCCTTGATCTCTCCGCCTACTCGTGAGCCCGCCAGAGGAGGCTGCTCCTGAGGAAGCTCCCTGTCGTCCGCCCCGTGAGGCTTGGCCCCTCACGAGGGTCTTGAGCTTGAGCTGATGAAGCTGGGCTGCATTGGGCCCCCACTTGAGCTAGGCCAAGGCCGCAGGCAGGCAAGTCTGGGGACCCCCGTTACCAGAACGCCGACAATTAGATTTTCCTGCCGTTGGATACGACATCAAGGGCCTCCAGTTTATCATCAAACTCCACCCCCCTGAACCGCCTGCCACCATCGGCCGAACCGCCAGCCCCCGCCGCCCGCGGCCGGCCCGCGCCGCCACAACGCCCCGCCCTCCCCAAAACCACTCCCCACCGTCGGTCCACCGCCGCACCGGCCATCCCTCCATCCCTCTAGCCCCCGTGTCGAGCTTTTCTCCGGTGATCCCCACCCCACTGCCCAATTAACGCCCCCCCAACCGCCGGCGACTGCCAACCAGAGGTCTCATGACTTCGAATACCCATCGACCACTAATGTATTACCATTTCTGTCCTCCATATTCGCTCTGACGGGTGGGCCCTATGGTAATGTGCACTGCTGATTGTGGACCGTTTGACTGGTCAATTGATCGTGTTATCAACAAATTAAAGAGCTGTATGGTGAGCCAGTGACCGTATGATCACCCTAAAATGTACTCCTATTTTATCAACACAGTATAGACTCAAACTACCATTTCTTTCTTTCATATACGGGCTGACAGGTGGGCCCCACTTTACATCATACGATGGTGCAACACTAGTTGCGCCGTGTGAAACGTTTGACTGGTCAATTGATTGTGTCATCAACAAAATACGGAGTTGTACGTGTGAGCCAGTGACCGTATAATCATGACATGTATTTGTTTAACACGGTACAGACGCAAGGGCTCATATATACGCGCAAGCACTCACCGCTATAAGCGCACACACACGAACCATACCCCTATGAGCACCTTCGAGAGAGTGGGCCAACATATATGATCTTGAGATTTTACGAAGTCACCATAGGTGCCTCGTAGTCGAGTGGAACGTCTCCTCCCACTGAACGTACATCCCTGGAAAATACTGAAATTAACACAAGATAAATGCGAGCACCAGGACTTTAACCTTGGTGGGCTCGAGAAACCACTGTCCTCCTAACCATCCAACCACATGTTGGTTAGCACGACAAAATGTATGCGGTGACTGTGATGAGCTTATTCTAAAGTCTAGTGACCATATCGTGCTTTCGCTTCAAATACAATGACCGTAAGTGTCGTCAACAAAATATGGAGCACACGTCAAATGCAAAGTCCGTCAGTGTCATCAACAAAATATGGAGGCGTATCGTGAGCTAGATATCGTTGTACTATTGTATATGCTTATTTTCTTAGTGGCCGATTGCGTGTGTGGTGTGGTGGGCACATCATTTCTAGTTGTGGTGGGTCAACATGAAGACTCATGGGTCAGTTCCATCCTGCACCACATATAGGTTGGACCGAGACGTGTTATACAAAGACCCATGTGGAGGACTCGGCGTACAACACAAAGCTACCAGAGTCGCGGAGGACTCTATCCCCACTGGTGATAAGCCGGCTATATATGATTTGTAATCCTAGGCCCCCAGTATGTTATACAAGCTTGGGCGCTAGTTCGTCGATAGTATACACACACAATGCCTGGTATTCACATGTATTTTATACACATCCCTATCACTAATATACAATACCAGGAGTAGGCTCTTTCTTCAACTGCAAGGGTCCGATCCGAACTAGGTTAAAACTTTGCCTCGTATTACCATCCAGCCTAACAGCCAGGGATATCATACCGAATGATATGATGAAATCATATCTGCCAACTACTAAGAGAGAGGTGTGTCGGGGCAATGTGTGTAGAGAGGCCTAAAGATAATGTGCGTCTTGGGAGACACGTAGGCACATATATGTGCGATATAGAGGGCTAGTAGAGACCGTGCATGTGTATATATGCATGTGAGAGAAATAGTGTTTTCCAACTGAGATTAGTGAAAAGAGTGGTACATAGTAGTCGAAAGAGAGAGAGAAATAGAGAGAGCATGTCGTGAGACACCCGACACCACGAGAGAGATTGTGAGCATGTGTGAAAGAGAAATGCCGATGCATATAAAGTGTGTGCACTTATGCGTTAGATAGAGAGATATATAACGCGTTTGTGAGAACGGGCCGAGGCATAGTGCATCTACGTGTAAAAGTAAATTAAAATATAAATGGCATTATTATTTTTGGATGAGATCATGAATTTTGCAAATTGCGTATGGACGAAAATTGGTCTATCAGACACCCATACTATATTGAATTCTAGCATGTGCATGTGTTTATTTCATATTATAGATCCATAGAGTGAGAGCGGTTTGAAATACAGGCAATGGATGCTTTTGCAATTCATATATAAACATCAATTAGTGCACTCAATGTTGTTAGTGTGAAGCACTTTATACATTTGTCACTTGCATGGATATATTCCAAATTGCTAGCTACGAAATAGAATACATGTCGAATTCAACATAAAGGGGGTTTCGAAGATTCGAATTCATAGGAAGTGCATTCATCTATTTGAACCCGAGATAATGGCATTTGTAAATCAGATGTAAAAGGGGGCATCAATCTTTGTTGTGAGTTTGAACATGCTATATATATTCATACGCATATCTAACTTTCTTTTTGCAACCAAGGAGATTATATCTGGAACCATGCATGAACTGAGGCAAGTTGCATATTTTTTTAATATATACTCGTGTACAATATATATTCAAATGTACCCCCTCCATTCCAAAATAATCGTAGCTTTAGGATTTTCAAGAGTAAAGATTTGTGAAGTTTGACAAATCCTAAAAGTTCAATTCAAGAGAACCGAAAACGTTAATGCTTCTGCTCCCAAATATTGAACAAAGCGCCAAATATGCCTCTTGTCACCCGAAACCGCGCGAGACTAATGTTTGGTGGTAGGAAATTACTGTCCTGACACTGGCCCGTGTAGCCTATCGGCCCGATGTCCAAAGGTCTAAACTGGGGTAGGTTTGTAACTTCACCAAGACGCGGTCTCAACCGCCTCCGAGAAGCATTCATACGCCATGGGTGCCTAAACACCCATGTGCTCGGCCGAAATCTATCCCGCCCACATTTGGGACACCTCACATGGCTGCCCTACCCCCAACCCGCAATATGTCCGAAATTTTAGATGGGGGCAAAGTTTGTAACTTTCCCCAAATTTCAAACAAGCGCGTCTCAAACCGAAACATTGTTCCCCCTTAGTTCCCCGCCTCCCTCTGTTTCCCCATTCATACTCCGTGGGCGCGAAAACAACCTCTCCATCAGCCGCGAAACCCCAGCCTCCTCCGTCCTCCACCCCATAGCGGCCAATCCACCGCCGCCCTCCTCCATCACGCTGGAGCCGGTACCCCGACGTCGTCGTCCAACGCAACCGCAACCACAACACCCTCAAGGACTTAGCAGCAAAAGCCGAGGCAGAGCTGCCTCCACGATGCCAACGCCAATGGGCGCTGTACCAGAACCACTCCGACCACGCCGTCCTGCGCCTCACTGCTGTGGCTCCACTGTCGCAACCGTCCACCACATAGGAGCTGTTCTTGCTATGCCGTCGTTCGCCGCCTCGGATCTTCTTCCCCGCCGCCGACAGACGGCCACCGCACCACACTGAACAACTTGACCATGGGTTCGTCCAAGGCTGCACCGTCCTCCACAACTTCTGGTTTCCGGCGAACAACAAGAAGATCGTTGGAAAAACAGAAGGAGGACACAGCACTGCTAGCAGAAAGAGGTACTCCTCTTCCCTTATTCGTGGAAATCTTACGTCTCCGCTCACACCGTATTCATCCCACGAAAGAAACTAGTTGAGCGCTTCTTACTGCATCTTCTTCGTGATACTAAATGCACAAGGTTTCCTCCCTTTTACTATTTCACCTTTGCTAGAGGTCAAGAGCCGCTTTGGATTTCAATTCAGGGTCATTGAACCGCAATTAAAAGAAGCGGCACCGCTTAGGCGCTAGCGAGCACCTAGTCCGCTTTGTTCCCGGGAAGCGGCGCGCCGGTGTCTATCATAGGGGTGTGGGGTGCAGGAGCTGCTTGCACCGATCTGGAGGTCGGCGGGCTTGAATGGATGGCCGGGCGGTGTCAAGCACGCGGTGCGGTGAGGTCGAGGGAGGTGCGGGCAGGAATATCTTGGGCGGTGGTCACTGGCGTTTCAAGGAAGATCGTCAACACTGACTGGCTGGAGGTAGATGAAGGCGATCTGCCCGTTCTTTGTACATCGGACTGTGCAGAAAAAATGGACTGACCTAGCAGGCCGAAATGGTGGCCCATTTATGATGCGGATCTTTGACAGGCCGAAATTCAGACGGGCCGTAAATGCGCCGACCTAATACACGGGCCTTTAACAGGCCGGAACTTCGGTCGGGCTAGATTATCGTCATTTTTATATGGGCCATTAATGGGCCCGATATGACGTTGGGCCACATATGGCCCATGGTTTTCGTCCGGCGTTAACAGGCCGAAAATGACAACAGGCCGAAAGTGGCCCAAATCTATAGTGGGCCTCTAACAGGTCGAATGTCATGGCCGAATATGACCCAAATCCTTCACAGTCGTTTATAGGCCGAAAGTTTTGATGGCCTGTAAATGGGCCCAAATGAAGCCGGACCTTTAACAGGCCGGAAATACACCGGGCCGTAATTCGGCCCAATTACTTAGCGGACTGTTAACGGGCCAGAAGTGACCATGGGCCGCGTTGATGACAAGTTTAGGACAGGCCGTTGACGGGACGATTTGACAGAGAATGTTGGGCCTTTAGCTAGGCCGGCCCATTATGGTCTGCAGAATCTTGTGGGCCTTTAGCTGGGCCGGACCATTGTGGTCCACAAAATCTTGTGGGCCTTTAGGTGGGCCAGCCCATTATGGTCTACAAAATCATGTGGGCCTTTAGCTGGGCCGGCCCATTATGGTCCGCTAAATTTTGTGGGCCTTTAGCTGGGCCGACCCATTATGGTCCGCTAAATCTTATGGGCCTTCGGTTGGGCCGGCCCATTTAAACTTTGTGGGCCACTTTTGGGCCGGTCCACGTGTCAACATATCATAGGCCCATCTCGACCGTTGGATGAGTGACACCTGTGCCAACGCGGAGCTGACGCGTGGATCCATCAGCCTATGAGAATTTTACACGTGGAAAATCGGCATTGGTCGTGGCTGTTAGCGGGTTATCGGATCCATAAAACGGACCCGATAGGTTAACGGCGGTTAACGGCGTCCCGTTACGGTGGATGCCATGTGTCGATCACCCTTGACGAAAGCACTTCTGCGACGCGCGATTTATCGTCATGGAAGTGGACACTTCCGTGATGATAATTTTGGTGATGTCATGGAACACTTCTACGACAGCACAGGTATGACTATCTTGATTCTGTCATAAAATCATCATGGATGTACATGCAGCACAGAAACCGCGACCTACTGTGACAAACACGTATCATCACGTAAGTGTATTTTTTTGTAGTGAGGACACCGCAAGATTGAACCCAAAGCTAAGCACTTCTCCTATTGTAAGAAAGATCAATCTAGTACGCCAAACCAAACTGGTAATTCGAAGAGACTTGCAAAGATAACCAATCATACATAAAAGAATTCAGAGGAGATTCAAATATTTCTCATAGATAAAATTGATCATAAACCCACAATTCATTGGATCTCGACAAAAACACCCCAAAAAGAGTTACATCGAATAGATCTCCAAGAAGATCGAGGAGAACTTTGTATTGAGATTCAAAGAGAGAGAAGAAGCCATCTACCTAATAACTATGGACCAGAAGGGCTGTGGTAAATTACTCACAACTCATCGGAGAGGCTATGGTGTTGATGTAGAAGCCCTCCGTGATCGATTCCCCCTCGGGCGGAGCGCCGGAAAAGGCCCCAAGATGGGATCTTGTGGATACAGAAGGTTGCGGCGGTGGAAATAGGGTTTCGTGGTGCTCCTCGATGTTTTCAGGGTATGCAAGTATATATAGGAGAAGGAGGTCGGTCAGGGGAGCCACGAGGGGCCCACGAGGGTGGGGTGCGCGCCCACCCCCCTAGGGCACGCCTTGCACCCTCGTGGCCGCCTCGGCTGCTTCTTGATGTCCACTCCAAGTCTCCTGGATTGCGTTTGTTCCAAAAAGACCGCTCCCGAAGGTTTCATTCCGTTTGGTCTCCATTTGATATTCCTTTTCTTTGAAACACTGAAATTGGCAAAAAAACAACAATTTGGGCTGGGCCTCCGGTTAGTAGGTTAGTCCCAAAAATGATATAAAAGTGTAAAGTAAACCCATAAACATCCAAAACGGGTAATATAATAGCATGGAACAATCAAAAATTATAGATACATTGGAGACATATCAGTCACGTAGCCCCTCACCCCTTAGTCTCGTCTTGGTGATCCAGATGATCCAACGACGGCTGAGGTACGCGCCGGGCCGGGCCCTGCCGATGCAAAACGCTAAGGCCTGCTCTTGCATTTCCTTCCCAAAGGTTGTTCGCACGTCAAGGGGGACTCCTGAGCACCGCGACTCAGGAGCCTAACTGGCCACGTAGCCCCTCACCCTCTGGCCTCGTTCTGTCGATCCGGACGAGTCAGCGGTGGCTGAGGTACACGCGGGGCCGGGCCCTGCTGACGCAGAATGCTAAAGCCTAGTTTCGCGTTTCCTTCCCAGAGGCTGTTTGCACGTCAAGGAGGACTCCTGAGCACCACGACTCAGGAGCCTAACTGGCCACTTAGCCCCTAACTCCCTGACCTCGTCCTGGCGATCCGGACTAGTCAACAGTGGCTAAGGTATGCGTGGGGCCGGGCTCTAGTGACGTAAAACAATAAAGCAAATAGGAACGGAACCACAAAAATCTAGCAATTATTACAAGATATATCATTCTTCAAACACCAAACAGAAGTTTTAACACCTCCATGAGGCACGTCGCATGTCGCATGTCACAGGCAAGTTCGCGGAAAAGTAAAAACCGGGAGGAGCACCGTCGTCCACCGGCAAGCTTCTTCCTCAGCATTAGGCACTGTCGCCAGGAAGCGCCTTTACATTAGCAGCATCGCCATGGCCCGCGTCGTTGGCCTTCGTCGCGGGATCGATGACGCCGTCGGCTGGAGGTGCAGGGTCGATGGCGAGGAACTTCTTCAACAAGGCCTCCACCCTGCCCTTCATGGCTTCAGCAGTAGCCTCGCAGCGCTCTTCATCCACAGGCTCAAGCAGTTCGCCAAGGTCGGCATTGGGATCCCGAAGATGAAGGTGGCTAAAGATGCGTGTTAGGGCCGATGAGGAAAGTGCGCGCGCTTCCCCCTCCACCATGGGACTGATTTCGTTGACGATGTCCTCGAGCACCCGGACGAGATGAGGGAGCAGCTGGGCGGGGCCTTCATCATCACTCGCCAGTGGCATCTCCAAGCCCTTCTCATAGAGCTCCAGCAGTGCCTTGCGGGGCCTCTCTTCGAGGGATTTGAAGGCCACGTGATCCTCGGCAAGAACCTTCGCTTTGGCCTCTAGTTGGACCTTCTACGCCACCACCTTCTTCGCCAACTTCTCCAGGCGACCACGCTCCATGGCCTACGCTCGCGCCGACTGCTCTAGTTCGGCGTTGCGGCTAGCGACTACATCCTTGCGAGCCTTCACCTTCTCCTCCTGCGCCTCTTGCTGCCGTGTCACGATGGCGCGCTCGTCGTGCAGCTTCGTCAGCTCGGCCTCATCGCCTGGTAGCGTTTCTTGGCAGCTGCGGCGTCCTTCAACGGCACCTCACGAGCGGCTGCGGCCGAGTCGGTAGCCCGCTTACCTTCGTCAGAAGCCGCCATAGCCTGGCCCAGTGCCGCCCTGGCAAACTCGTCGGAATGCAGCCAACCTGAGATCAGCTCCAGTCGCCCCACCACCAGGCGACGGTTGGCGCCCTGAAGGTCACCCTAGAGCTGTGTCAGCGCAGTAAGAGCCTCCTCCAGGGCGTCGGGCGAGGCGGAAGGGTCGCGAGCCAGTGGTGCAACCAAAGGAGGAGGCTGCGATGTGATCAAGACCTGCAAGCCAATGATGGCGGGAGGAGAAATAGGGGGCTTCTGAGCCTTGGCGACATTCGTGGGCGAGCTAGAGATGGGCGCCTACGGAGCCAGCTTGGTCGAGGAGGTCACCTCCTCCTGAGGGTGGTCCACTAGGCCTCGCGAGGATGACCGAGCGGGAGAAGTAGGGGCGCCTCCGCCGCCCTTCTGCACCGGAGAGGGTGCGGCCAGGCTAGGTTGCTAGGCCTCCAAGGATGCGGACGCCCCCTCCTTCTTCTTCTTCGCCGACAGCGTCAACCTGGCAGTGCAAAGGAGAGCATCAGGAATCAGCAACGGGAGCGAGAGCAAAGGAAAGTCAGGCCAAGGTTCTCACTGGTCCACGGCGGCATAACCCCGCGGCCTCTTCAGAAGCGCAGAGCCCAGGGGCCTCGCAGCCTATGGCGCAGGGGCGCGAGTCCCTAGAGCAAATGAGACCACAGCAGCTGGCCCAGCAACAGCGCAAGGCAGCGTGAGAGCCGGAGCGTTTCCTCGGGAGATCAGCGCCGACCTGCTCTTCGTCGGGACCCTAGCGGGCGACTTCTTCGGAGGGGTGACCTTGGATCTTGTGGTGACCCCAGCAGGGGGCGTGGCCTCCTACACCGGGTGGTCGTCGGCGTCGTCATCATTGGGCAAGGCATGGAGGAGATCGGCCTTGCGCGGGGGGTAGGTCTCCTGGGTCCCCACCAGGGTCGCCTCCGAGTCCTCTTCCTCCCCACCAGAGTCATCGGAGCACAACACCATCGGAGCCGTCACCATCAGGGCCTCGGAGGGCGCCGACATTACAAGCCCACATCTGTCGAAGGTGGGCATAGAGGCCGCCACCTTCACCCCATCCGGACGGTGATACAGGGGAACGTGGGTGTCCGGCGGATACCCCTGGTCATCCCCGACCATAAGGCGGAGAGCTGTGCCCAGCTCCTCGTTTGACAGGGTGCTGGGGCGCACACAGAGGTCGTCCTCCTCATCCCAGAGCTTCCACAAGGGGCACGAGTGCGCCTGGAGTGGAGCTACGCGCCGCGCCAGGAACTCCTTGACGATCATGGCCCCCATCAACTTCGCCGCCTTTGGGTCGTCAGGCTTCAGGTCGGTAGTCATCTTCTCCAGCATCTGCTCCACCCGAGGGTCGGCGAGCTTTGCGCTGAGCCACCCGTCGTGAGGCGCGGGCATCTCCGTCGGCAGCACCAACCGAGGGTGAGAGCACTTGGTGTCCATAAGGACCCACTTGCTCCTGAAGTTCTCGGTCTTCTTCCTGGCTTTCGAGATCGCGTTGGTCCTATTGGCCGCGACAAAGTTGGCGCACCCTGAGCAAAGGTTGCCCTTGTTCCGGAGGTAGAAGAAGTGGTGAAGCAGCGCCACAGATGGCATCACCCCCATAAATGCCTCACAATAGAAGGCGAAGATCGACAGGAGGAGGACGGAATTGGGTTGGAGATGAAGGGTGTGCAGCTTGTAGTGGCTCAGGACAGCATAGAAGAAATCAGAGAAGGGGGGAACTAACCCCGCGACAATGCTGCTCATGAAGAAGGGGATAGAAAGTGCTCCCTGAGTCCTCCGGCTCAGGGGAGGTGGCCCGGAGTGTGGTCCTTCCCTTCCCGTTGCTATCCTCCGCCGTCATCAGGAGCACGGCGGCGAGGTTCTTCTCCGAGACATTGGGCACGCTCAAGGCCGGCTCGTACCAGGCAGGTGGAGAGGCAGTCTTTGCCTTGCCGGATGCCATCGGCTGCGGGCTCGAAGGGAAGTTGGCGCGGATCTGGAGTCTTTGGGAGAGAGGAGCAAGAAAGGGGATCTGGAGTAAGACGAAGGCAAGCAATGAAGGCGCTGTAGCACGCACCTACCTTTTGTTAGTCGGGCAGTTGCTGAGGCGGCGTGGGGAAGCGGAGACGCCCACGTCCCATCAGTCACCACGCGTCAATCAAGGCCGCAGGCTATTGGGGCCCGCGACGCTCCGCACTTTCCCCTTGGCTTCACCGCGGAGCCAAGTCCAAGCGTGCCTTGGGCCTAGGGGCTACTATCGGTGTTCTGGGAACAGGGGTACCCAGACTTGCCTGCCTGCGGCCCAGGACGTGGCTCATCGAGCGGCCTGGTACGGCCCATCTTCATTAGCAAACAGTCAAGACCCTCGCGAGGGGCCAAGCATCGCGAGGCGGACGACACAAGACCTCCCCTGGGGCGGCCTCACCAGGCTGGCTCACGAGGAGCGGAGATATCTATGCAAGGGGCACCTCACGAGGAGCGCGTGACGTGAGCCATGACGACCAAGGCCAGGCGGGCGCAGAGTACCAGTTTCCTCTTTGGTGCTAAAGAGGCAGGTGTAGGTGAGGAGTCCCGAGGCATCAGGCAAAGGTTTCCATATCAGTGCAACAAGACCAAGACCAGCAGGACGGTAGGACAGAGGTCATCGTGGAGCCCAGGATGGCGTCATCACCAGAGCCTTTGGCAGGCGAAGACTACTTTTGTTAGGATAGCTTGTACCAGTTGTCCCCCTTCAAATCTGGCCGTTGTGGGATCCCTTTCTGCCTAATATTTGGGAAGAGGACCAGGGCCTCTATAAATAGGACTAGCCACCACCATAGAAGGGGACGGATCATTGTGACCACCCGAGCACTCACCAGCTCTCCGAGCCGAAGAACACTTCTCCTCAGGAGGCTGTTCTTCTCTTGTACTTGTTCATCCTCAGCCTACAAGGCAATCCACCACCACACACAGGAGACTGGAGTAGGGTATTACACCGCAACGGTGGCCCGAACC
Source organism: Aegilops speltoides (assembly GCA_021437245.1). NCBI lineage: Eukaryota > Viridiplantae > Streptophyta > Magnoliopsida > Poales > Poaceae > Aegilops > Aegilops speltoides. The sequence continues at coordinate 238,879,820 of CM038147.1, forward strand.
AGTATAAACTCTTGTGTCCCTTGTCCTTTGGGTTCGTCAAGCTAGGCCGTGCGATCGTTGAGCGAGCGAGCTTGGGAGGGAGAGATCTTCTTGCACACCCCAGTGTTCGAACCTCAGGGGTTTGCCGAAACCCGCGATCCGACACCATCTTTTAACCATTTCTTTAAACAACTTGGCATTCTCATATGCTTGGGTTCTCCATTCATCGAGTGAGCTAATGTCAAATAACCTCTTCTCACCGGCAAGTTCGAAATCGTAGTCGAGCTCTTTAATAGCCCAATATGCCTTATGTTCTAGTTCGAGAGGTAAGTGACATGCTTTTCCACAAACCATTTTATATGGAGACATACCCATAGGGTTTTTATAAGCAGTTCTATAATCCCATAATGCATCATCAAGTTTCTTAGACCAATTCTTTCTAGATCTATTAACAGTCTTTTGCAAAATTAATTTAATCTCTCTATTGCTCAATTCTACTTGACCACTAGACTGGGGATGATATGGAGATGCAATTCTATGGTTAACATCATACTTAGCAAGCATTTTACGGAAAGCACCATGAATAAAATGCGAATCACCATCAGTCATTAAATATCTAGGGACTCCAAACCTCAGAAAAATAACTTCTTTAAGCATTTTAATAGAAGTGTTGTGATCAGCACTACTAGTTGGAATAGCTTCTACCCACTTAGTAATGTAATCAACAGTAACTAGAATATGTGTATACCCATTAGAGGAAGGAAAAGGTCCCATATAATCAAAGCCCAAAACATCAAATGGTTTAATAACAAGAGAATAATTCATAGGCATTTCCTGACGTCTACTAATATTACCAATTCTTTGGCATTCATCACAAGATAAGACAAACTTACGAGCATCCTTGAAGAGAGTGGGCCAATAGAAACCAGATTGCAATACCTTATGTGTAGTTCTATCTCCAGCGTTGTGTCCTCCATAAGACTCGGAATGACAATTGCGTAGGATCTGTTCTTGTTCATGCTCAGGTACACAACGTCTAATAACACCATCTACTCCTTTATAAAGGTGTGGATCATCCCAAAAGTAATGTCTTAAATCATAGAAAAACTTTTTCTTTTGCTGGTATGTGAAACTAGGTGGTATAAATTTAGCAACAATGTAATTAGCATAATGAGCATACCATGGAGTATTACGAGAAGCATTTATGACAGCTAATTGTTCATCAGGAAAGCTATCATCAATAGGTAGTGGGTCATCAAGAACATTCTCTAACCTAGACAAGTTGTCTGCAACGGGGTTCTCAGCTCCCATTCTATCAATAATATGCAAATCAAATTCATGTAGCAAGAGAACCCATCTAATAGGTCTACATTTAGCATCTTTCTTTTCCATAAGATATTTAATAGCAGCATGATCAGTGTGAATAGTTACTTTGGAATCAACAATATAAGCTCTGAACTTATCACAAGCAAACACAACTGCTAAAAATTCTTTTTCAGTAGTAGCATAGTTTCTCTGGGCACTGTCTAGAGTTTTACTAGCATAACGAATAACATTTAATTTCATATCAACTCTTTGTCCTGGAACAGCACCAACAGCATAATCACTAGCATCACACATGATTTCAAAAGGCAAGTTCCAATCAGGCAGTTGAACAATAGGTGCAAAAATCAAGGTTTTCTTAAGTACTTCAAATGCTTCTGCACAATCATCATCAAAAACAAAAGCAACATCTTTTGCAAGAGATTAGTGAGAGGCCTAGAAATTTTAGAGAAATCTTTAATAAACCTCTATGAAAACCAGCATGAGCAAGGAAACTTCTTATACCTTTGATATCTTTAGGACACGACATGTTTTCAATAGCATCTACATTAGCTTTATCAACTTCAGTACCTCTTTCAGAAATTTTATACCCCAAGACAATACCTTCATTAACCATAAAGTGGCACTTTTCCCAATTCAAGACAAGATTGGTTTCTTCACATCTCTCCAAAACTTGATCAAGGTTGCTTAAGCAATCATCAAAAGAAGTTCCATAAACAGAGAAATCATCCATGAAAACCTCAACAATCTTTTCACAAAAATCAAAGAATATAGCAGTCATACATCTTTGAAAGGTAGCAAGTGCATTCCATAAACCAAAAGGCATACGTCTATAAGCAAAGGTACCGAAAGGGCAAGTAAAGGTGGTTTTCTCTTGATCCTCTTTTGACACAGGTATTTGAGAGAAACTAGAATGACCATCTAGAAAGAAAAAATGAGTATGTTTGGATAATATTTCTAGCATTTGATCAATAAAAGGTAGAGGGTAATGATCTTTTCTAGTAGCTTTATTCAATTTGCGAAAATCAATCACCATTCTATAACCTATACAATTCTTTGTGGAATCAATTCATTCTTATCATTAGGAACAACAGTAATACCTCCCTTCTTAGGGACACAATGAACAGGTCTTTCCCATTGACTATCGGCAATAGGATAAATTATACCTGCCTCCAGAAGCTTTAGTATTTCATTTCTTACCACTTCTTTCATCTTAGGATTTAACCGTCGTTGATGATCAACAACTGGTTTACCATCTTTCTCCAATTTTATTTTGTGCTGACATAGAGCGGGACTAATGCCATTAAGATCATCAAGAGTATATCCAATAGCGGCATGGTGCTTCTTCAGAGTTTTCAATAATTTCTTTTCTTCATGCTCTGAAAGGTTAGCACTAATAATAACAGGATATATCTTCTTTTCATCAAGATAAGCATATTTAAGAGTATCAGATAATTGTTTAAGCTCAAACACGGGATCACCCTTGGGTGGAGGAGGATCCTCGAGGATTTCAACAGGCAAATTGTGTTTCAAAATAAGCCCTTGATTAAAGTATACTTCATCTATTTCCCTTCTTTCATTCATAAACATATCATTTTCATGGTCAAGCAAATATTGTTCTAAGGGATCGGTAGGAGGCACGGCAATAGAAGCAAGACCAATAATTTCATCCTTACTAGGCAATTCTTTATGATGGGGTTTTCTACGAAATTTAGAGAAATTAAAATCATGAGACATATCTCCTAAACCAATACTAACAATATCTTTCTCGCAGTGTATCTTAGCATTAACAGTATTCAAGAAGGGTATACCAAATATAATGGGACAAAAATTATCTAGTGGGGAACCAAGAACAAGAAAAGTAGTAGGGTATTTAATTTTTCCACACAAGACTTCAATATCTCTAACAATCCCAATTGGTGAAATAGTATCTATATTGGCAAGCTTAATAGTAACATCAATATCTTCTATCTCAGCAGGTGCAATATCCTTCATAATTTCTTCATACAAGGTATAAGGAATTGCACTCACACTAGCATGCACATCACATAAGCCATGATAACAATGATCTCCTATTTTAACAGAAACAAGATGCATGCCAACAGAGGTCTATGTTTATCTTCCGTATCGGGTTTAGCAATTCTAGCAGCTTCATAACAGAAATAAATAACATGCCCATCAATATTATCAACCAAGATATATTTTACCATAGCAACACTAGGTTCAACTTTAATTTGCTCAGGGGGTGTAGGCGTTCTAGTATAACTCTTATGAACCACAGTTGAAGCTTTAGCATGATCCTTTATTCTAACAGGAAAAGGTGGTTTCTCAATATAAGCAGTAGGAACAATAGGATCAACATTATAAGTTATAGTTTCTTCTTCAACTTTAATTGGTTCTACTATTTTAACTTCAATGGGACGATGATATTTAAACCACTTCTCCTTAGTGAGATCAACATGAGTAGCAAAAGATTCATGGAAACAAGCTAACATCTCAGAGTCAAGTCCATATTTAGTGCTAAAATCACAAAAAGCATCGGTATTCATAAAATATTTAACACAATCAAACTTAAGGTTTATACCTGACTCTTTACCTTCGTCGAGTTCCCAGTCTTTAGAGTTGCATTTAATTCTTTCTAATAAATCCCACTTGGATTCAATATCCTTCTTCATATAGGAACCAGTACAAGAAGTATCGAGCATGGATCAATCATTATGACAAAGTCGAGCATAATTTTTTTGAATAATAATTTCTATTGAGAGCTCATGATTGGGGCATGAATATAACATTAACTTAAGCCTCCCCCAAGCTTGAGCGGTAATTTCTCCTACATGAGGCCAAAAATTATATATATGATTCCGATCACGATGAACCAGATGCATAGGATAAAACTTCTGATGAAATTCCAATTCCAATCGGTTGTAGTTCCATGATCCAATATCATCCGATAGCCTATACCATGTTAATGCATTTCCCTTCAAAGATAAATGGAAAACCTTCTTCTTGACAACATCCTCGGGCATACCTGCAAGCTTAAGTAATCCACAAACTTCATCCACATAGATTAGGTGCATATCGGGATATAATGTTCCATCTCCTGCATAACGATTAGCTAGCAGTTCCTCTATCATACCCAAAGGAATTTCATAATAAATATTTTCAATAGGTGAAGTAGGTTGAGGAGCAACTCTTTTCTCTTCCGTTTGAGGTGAAGATACCCTGAACAAGCCCCTCAAAGGATTATTTTCCATAATAACAAGTGACAGTAAATTTCAGCACACTATATAAATGTTTCCTTACCAAATTCCACTTACCAAAGGCGCTTCCCTCCCCGGAAACGGCGCCAGAAAAGAGTCTTGATGACCCACAAGTATAGGGGATCCATCGTAGTCCTTTCGATAAGTAATAGTGTCGAACCCAACATGGAGCAGAAGGAAATGACAAGTGGTTTTCAACAAGGTATTCTCTGCAAGCACTGAAATTATCGATAACAGATAGTTTTGTGATAAGATAATTCATAATGGGTAACAAGTAATAAAAGTAACTAAGGTGCAGCAAGGTGGCCCAATCCTTTTTGTAGCAAAGGACAAGCCTGGACGAACTCATATATAATGCAAAGCGCTCCCGAGGACACATGGCAATCGTTGTCAAGTTAGTTTTAATCATGCTCACATGATTCGCGTTCGTTATTTTGATAATTTGATATGTGGGTGGACCGGTGCTTTGGTGCTGCCCTTCCTTGGACAAGCCTCCCACTTATGATTAACCCCTCTCGCAAGCATCCGCAACTACGAAATAAGAATTATGGTAAACCTAACCATAGCATGAAACATATGGATCCAAATCAGCCCCTTACGAAGCAACGCATAAACTATGGTTTAAGCTTCTGTCACTCTAGCAACCCATCATCTACTTATTACTTCCCAATGCCTTCCCCTAGTCCCAAATAATGGTGAAGTATCATGTAGTCGACATTCACGTAACACCACTAGAGGAAAGACAACATACATCTCATCAAAATATCGAATGAATACCAAATTCACATGATTACTAATAATAAGACTTCTCCCATGTCCTCTGGAACAACCGTAACTATTCACAAAGCATATTCATAATCAAAATCAGAGGAATTATAATTATAATTAAGGATCTGAACATATGATCTACCACCAAGTAAACCAACTAGCGTCAACTACAAGGAGTAATCAACACTACTAGCAACCCACAGGTACCAATTTTAGGTTTTGGGACCAAGATCGAATACAAGACATGAACTAGGGTTTGATAGGAGATGCTGCTGGTGAAGATGTTTATGGAGATTGACCCCCTCTCAATGATAGGATCATTGGTGACGATGATGGCTTCGATTTTCCCCTCCAGGAGGGATGTTTCCCCGGCAGAACAGCTCTGCTCGAGCCCTAGATTGGTTCTGCCCAGGTTCCGCCTCGAGATGGCGGCGCTTCGTCCCAAAAGCTTCCTCCTAATTTTTTTCAAGGTCAAAACACACCATATAGCAGAAGATGGGCGTCGGAGGCCTACCAGGGGGCCCACAAGGACGGGGGGCACACCCAGGGGGGTAGGGCGCGCCCTCCACCCTCGTGGCTGGCTGGTGGCCCGCCCCCCCTCTGGTATATTCTCCACCCAATATTTTTTGTTTATTTCAAAATGACTCTCCATGAAGTTTCAGGACTTTTGGAGTTGTGCATAATAGGTCTCTAACATTTGCTCCTTTTCCAGTCCAGAATTCGAGCTACCGGCATTCTCCCTCTTCGTGTAAACTTTATAAAATAAGAGAGAAAAGGCATAAGTATTGTGATATAATGTGTAATAACAGCCCATAATGCAATAAATATCGATATAAATGCATGATGCAAAATGGACGTATCAGTGTCCATCTGATTGCGACGCGCGGGGCGACCGAGTGGTGAGGACTAAAAGATCTCCGAATGATCGGATGTTGTTGATTGCCGAGAAAAACTTGGTGCCATTCATATGTCTCTCGGAAGAGATAAACTTGAGGTCCGAGTGTGGACATGCCATAAAAACCCGAGTGAACAACACCGGCGCGTGGTCTTACTTTCCGGAGAGATGCCACTCTTTATCCTAGAGGGATACTAGCGCAGGCCATCTCTAAGTCCAAGTTTATGAGACTCACGCCTTGGGGCCTAGAATAAGGGCCAAGTGTATCCGTAGAGGAGCGTTGTTTTCACCCTTTTGTGTGAAAGGGGTATTTCTCCGAGTGGACGTGCTTCCTGACTGATCGGGGTAGGTTGACCGCGAGGAAAAACTTGGTGGCATGCTACGTCCTGAGCTTGCGTTGGTTTTCCTTGAAGAGGAAATGGTGATGCAGCAATAGTAGCGTAAGTATTCCCTTCAGTTTTGGAGAACCAAGGTATCAATCCAGTAGGAGGCTCCTCAAAAGTACCACGCACCTACACAAACAAACAAGAACTCGCAACCAACACAATAAAGGGGTTGTCAATCCCTTCAAGGCCACTTGCGAAAGTGAGATCTGATAGAGATAATATGATAAGATAAATATATTTTTGGTATTTTATGATATAGATTGGAAAAGTAAAGATGCAAATAAAAGTAGATTGAAAGCTTATATGATAAGAGATAGACCCGGGGGCCATAGGTTTCACTAGTGGCTTCTCTCAAGATAGCATAAGTAATACGGTGGGTGAACAAGTTACTGTCGAGCAATTGATAGAAAAGCGAATAATTATGAGATTATCTAGGCATGATCATGTATATAGGCATCACGTCCGTGACAAGTAGACCGACTCCTGCCTACATCTACTACTATTACTCCACACATCGACCGCTATCCAGCATGCATCTAGAGTATTAAGTTCATAAAGAACAGAGTAACGCATTAAGAAAGATGACATGATGTAGAGGGATAAACTCATGCAATATGATATAAACCCCATCTGTTTATCCTCGATGGCAACAATACAATATGTGCCTTGCTGCCCCTGCTGTCACTGGGAAAGGACACCGCAAGATTGAACCCAAAGCTAAGAACTTCTCCCATTGCAAGAAAGATCAATCTAGTAGGCCCAACCAAACTGATAATTCGAAGAGACTTGCAAAGATAACTTAATCACACATAAAAGAATTCAGAGGAGATTCAAATATTTCTCATAGATAAACTTGATCATAAAACCACAATTCATCGGATCTCGACAAACACACCACAAAAAGAGACATCGAATAGATCTCCAAGAATATCAAGGAGAACATTGTATTGAGATTAAAAGAGTGAGAAGAATCCATCTAGCTAATAGCTATGGACCCGAAGGTCTGTGGTAAACTACTTACAACTCATCGGAGAGGCCTTGGAGATGATGTAGAAGCCCTCCACGATCGATTCCCCCTCCGACGGAGCGCCGGCAAAGGCTCCAAGATGGGATCTCGCGGATACATAAGGTTACGGCGGTGGAAATAGTTTTTCGTGGTCGCTTCTGATGTTTTCGGGGTAAATGGGTATATATAGGAGGAAGAAGTAGGTTGGTGGATGCCCGAGGGGCCCACGAGGGTGGGGGGCGCGCCCAGCCCTAGGGGGCGTGCCAGGCACCCTCATGGCTGCCTTGATTGTTTCTTGACTTCCACTCCAAGTCTTCTGGATCACGTTTGTTCCAAAAAGATCCCTCCCGAAGGTTTCATTCCGTTTGGACTCCGTTTGATATTCCTTTTCTTCGAAACTCTAAAATAGGCAAAAAAACAGAATACGGGTTGGGCCTCCGGTTAGTAGGTTAGTCCCAAAAATGATATAAAAGTGTAAAGTAAAGTCCATAAACATCCAAAACGGGTAATATAATAGCATGGAACAATCAAAAATTATAGATACATTGGATACGTATCAAGCAGCCCCAAGCTTAATTCCTGCTCGTCCTCGAGTAGGTAAATGATAAAAACAGAATTTTTGATGTGGAATGCTACCTAGCATAATTCTCAATGTAATTTTCTTTATTGTGGCATGAATTTTCAGATCCAAATGATTCAAAATAAAAGTTCATGTTGACATAAGAAATAGTAATACTTCAAGCATACTAACTAAGCAATCATTTCTTCTCAAAATAACATGGCTAAAGAAAGTTATCCCTACAAAATCATATAGTCTGGTTGTTGTTTTATCTTCATCACACAAAGTATTTAATCATGCACAACCCCGATGACAAACCAAGCAATTGTTTCATACTTTAATAATCTCAAACTTTTTCAACTTTCACGTAATACATGAGCGTGAGCCATGGACATAGCACTATAGGTTGAATAGAATGGTGGTTGTGGAGAAGACAAAAAGGAGAAGATAGTCTCACATCAACTAGGCGTGTCAACGGGCCATGGAGATGCACATTAATAGATATCAATGTGATTGAGTAGGGATTGCCATGCAACAGATGCACTAGAGCTATAAATGTATTAAAACTCAACAAAAGAAACTAAGTGGGTGTGCATCCAACTCGCTTGCTCACGAAGACCTAGGGCACTTTGAGGAAGCCAATCATTGGAATATACAAGGCAAGTTCTATAATAAAAAAATTCCACTAGCATATAAAAGTGACAACATAGGAGACTCTCTATCATGAAGATCATGGTGCTACTTTGAAGCACAAGTGTGGTAAAAAGGATAGTAGCATTGTCCCTTCTCTCTTTTTCTCTCATTTCATTTTTTTTCTTTTTCCTTTTTTTTCTTTTCCCCCTTTTTTCTTTTTGGGTCTTTTCCTTTTTTGGCCTTCCCTTTTTCTTTTCTTTTTTCCTTTTCTTTTTTCCCTTTTTCTTCTATAAAGTTCGAAGTCTCATCCCGACTTGTGAGGGAATCATAGTCTCCATCATCCTTTCCTCACTGGGACAATGCTCTAATAATGAAGATCATCACACTTTTATTTACTTATAACTCAAGAATTACAACTCAACACTAGAACAAGATATGACTCTATATGAATGCCTCCGGCGGTGTACCGGGATATGCAATGAATCAAGAGTGACATGTATGAAAATTATGAAGGTGGCCTTGCCACAAATACGATGTCAACTACATGATCATGCAAAGAGCAATATGACAATGATGATGCGTGTCATATAAATGGAACGGTGGAAAGTTGCATGCAATATATCTCGAAATGGCTATGGAAATGCCATGATAGGTAGGTATGGTGGCTGTTTTGAGGAAGGTATATGGTGGGTGTATGGTACCGGCGAAAGTTGCACAGTACAAGAGAGGCTAGCAATGGTGGAAGGGTGAGAGTGTGTATAATCCATGGACTCAACATTAGTCATAAAGAAGTCATATACTTATTGCAAAAATCTACAAGTTATCAAAAAGAAAGTACTGCACGCATGCTCCTAGGGGGATAGATTGGTAGGAAAAGACCATTCCTCGTCCCCGACCGCCACACATAAGGAAGACAATCAATAAACAAAATTGTGCTCCAACTTCATCGCAAAGCGGTTCACCATACGTGCATGCTACGAGAATCACAAACTTCAACACAAGTATTCTTTAAATTCATAATCACCCAACTAGCATGACTCTAATATCACCATCCTAATATCTCAAAACAATTATCAAGTATCAAATTGATCATAGCATCCAATTCACTTCCTATACCCAACATTGATGCCCATCATTCTAGGACCAATTTTATAAAATAGCAAATACCATGCTGTTCTAAGAGACTCTCAAAATAATATAAGTGAAGCATGAGAGATCAACAATTTCTTCAAAATTAATCCACGGCCGTGCTCTGAAAGATATAAGTGAAGCACTAGAACAAAAATTATCTAGCTCAGAAGATATATGTGAAGCACATAGAGTATTCTAATAAATTCCAATCAAGTGGGTTTCTCCCAAATGGTGTGTACAACAAGGATGATTGTGGTAAAATAAAAAGCAAAGACTAATATCATACAAGACGCTCCAAGCAAAACACATATCATGTGGCGAATAAAAATATAGCTCCAAGTAAAGTAACCGATAGACGAAGACGAAAGAGGGGATGCCTTCCAGGGCATCCCCAAGCTTAGGCTTTTGGTTATCCTTGAATACCTTGGGGTGCCATGGCCATCCCCAAGCTTAGGCTCTTGCCACTCCTTATTCCATAATCCATCAAATCTTTACCCAAAACTTGAAAACTTCACAACACAAAACTCAACAGGAAATCTCATAAGCTCCGTTAGTGTAAGAAAGAAAAACCACCACATAAGGTACTGTAATGAACTCATTCTTTATTTATATTGGTGCTAAACCTACTGTACTTCAAGTTCTCTATGGTTCATACCCTACATACTAGCCATAGATGCATCAAAATAAGCAAACAACACACGAAAAACAGAATCTGTCAAAAACAGAACAGTCTGTAGCAATCTGTAACTCTCGAATACTTATGGAACTCTAAGAATCCTACCAAAATAGGAAGTCCTGGGAAATTTGTCTATTGATCTATATCAAAAAGAATCAACGCAAACGCAAATTTCTGTGAATTACTAAAATTATTTTCGTGCATGCAAAGTTTCTGTTTTTCAGCAGAATCAAATTAACTATCACCATAGGTTATCCTATAGGTTCTACTTGGCACAAACACTAATTAAAGCATGAAAACACATCTAAACAGAAGGTAGATGCAAAATTTATTACTAAACAGAAGAAAAAACAAAAAACAAAAATAAAATTGGGTTGCCTCCCAACTAGCGCTATCGTTTAACGCCCCTAGCTAGGCATAAAAGTGAGGATAGATCTAAGTAGTGTCATAATAATAAGATAGATCACGAAAACTCATCTCATATTCTCTACGTTCAGCAGCAAGTTTTCTTTGAGGCAAGCAAAAGTAATCAAAAGGGCTAAATTTAATGGGACAAAAATCCCCAAGATCAATCTCAGGAGGTATGGGTTCCTCCTTTGGCCCTTCATATTGCACAACTAATTCATCATTATAAGCATTCTTTTGGCAGAACTTCGTGAGCCTATACTCAAGAGAGTATCCTAGCTCATTGTTTTGAAGAGCAAAATCATTATTAAGTTCGGAAATTCTATCAACTAGGACATTGGTAGGAACCTTTTTTCTAAGGTTTTCATTAAAAGCAACATAGTCCAAAGATTGAAAACGCCTAATTTCCTCTTGATCAAAGAGGATCGCCTCTATGGGAGGACGGCCGGCGTCCACCCTATAGTGCGCAAAGATTTCTTTGGCCTCTTTTATTATAAATCTAAACTCATGTGCATAGTAGTGGCGCGCTTAACATAAGAATGCTCAATATTAGAAAATTCCAGGAAAATTCTTTGTATGCAAGGATGCATATGCATAAATTGTCTTTCAAGCTCAACTACAAGCATAGCGATAGCATCCGCAAGACTATTCTATGAAGAAAAGAACCACCCATAGAAGGTAAAGCACCAACACAAGTAAAGAAATCTTGAATAACCCCTTTTCCAATAATATTACCGCTACCGATTCGAAACTTTTTAGTATGCAAGATAGGGGGTTCTTCAGCAGGAGCATCAGAATTTTCCATGTTATCATTATTGTCCATATCGACGATAATCTCCCCAATTCCAGACATAACGGCAAACAAAAGCGAGGAGGAAGAAGAGGGCAAGCGGAAAAGAGAGGGCGAATAAAACGGCAAGGGTGAAGTGGGGGAGAGGAAAACGAGAGGCAAATGGCAAATAATGTAAATGCGAGGGCGATGAGTTTGTGATGGGTACTTTGTACGTCTTGACTTGAGCGAAGACCTCCCCGGCAACGGCGCCAGAAATCCTTCTTGCTATGTCTTGAGCTTGCATTGGTTTTTCTTGAAGAATAAAGGGTGATGCAGCAATAGTAGCGTAAGTATTCCCTTCAGTTTTGGAGAACCAAGGTATCAATCCAGTAGGAGGCTCCTCAAAAGTCCCACGCACCTACGCAAACAAACAATAACTCGCAACCAACGCAATAAAGGGGTTGTCAATCCCTTCAAGGCCACTTGCGAAAGTGAGATCTGATAGAGATAATATGATAAGATAAATATATTTTTGGTATCTTATGATATAGATTGGAAAAGTAAAGATGCAAATAAAATTAGATTGAAAGCTTATATGATAAGAGATAGACCCGGGGGCCATAGGTTTCACTAGTGGCTTCTCTCAAGATAGCATAAGTATTACGGTGGGTGAACAAATTACTGTCGAGCAATTGATTGAAAAGCGAATAATTATGAGATTGACTAGGCATGATCATGTATATAGGCATCACGTCCGTGACAAGTAGACCGACTCCTGCCTGCATCTACTACTATTACTCCACACATCGACCGCTATCCAGCATGCATCTAGAGTATTAAGTTCATAAAGAACAGAGTAACGCATTAAGAAAGATGACATGATGTAGACGGATAAACTCATGCAATATCATATAAACCCCATCTTTTTATCCTCGATGGCAACAATACAATACGTGCCTTGCTGCCCCTGCTGTCACTAGGAAAGGACACCGCAAGATTGAACCCAAAGCTAAGCACTTCTCACATTGCAAGAAAGATCAATCTAGTAGGCCAAACCAAACTGATAATTCGAAGAGACTTGCAAAGATAACTTAATCACACATAAAAGAATTCAGAGGAGATTCAAATATTTCTCATAGATAAACTTGATCATAAACCCACAATTCATCGGATCTCGACAAACACACCACAAAAAGTTTACATCGAATAGATCTCCAAGAAGATCAAGGAGAACATTGTATTGAGATTCAAAGAGAGAGAAGAAGCCATCTAGCTAATAACTATGGACCCGAAGGTCTGTGGTAAACTACTCACAACTCATCGGAGAGGCCTTGGAGATGATGTAGAAGCCCTCTGTGATCGATTCCCCCTCCGGCGGAGCGCCAGCGAAGGCTCCAAGATGGGATCTCGCGGATACAGAAGGTTACGGCGGTGGAAATAGTTTTTCGTGGTCGCTTCTGATGTTTTCGGGGTAAATGGGTATATATATAGGAGGAAGAAGTAGGTCGGTGGACGCCCGAGGGCCCACGAGGGTGGGGGCGCGCCGGGCACCCTTGTGGCTGCCTAGGTTGTTTCTTGACTTCCACTCCAAGTCCTCTGGATCACGTTTGTTCCAAAAAGATCGCTCTTGAAGGTTTCATTCCGTTTGGACTCCGTTTGATATTCCTTTTCTTCCAAACACTGAAATAGGCAAAAAAACAGAATACGGGCTGGGCCTCCGGTTAGTAGGTTAGTCCCAAAAATGATATAAAAGTGTAAAGTAAAGCCCATAAACATCCAAAACGGGTAATATGATAGCATGGAACAATCAAAAATTATAAATACGTTGGAGACGTATCATGGCACTCGTATGTCTCCCGGAGGAGATTGACTCATGGTCCGATGCGGACGTGCCGTGAAACCCGAGTGGCAAGGCTAGCGCGTGGACTGACTCTCCGGAGAGAGGCCACTCTTTATCCCGGGGGAACACCTACACATGCCATCTTTGAGTCCAAGTTTATGAGACTCATGCCTTGGAGCCTAGAAGAAGGGCCAAGTTAACCCACGGATGGGCGTCAAACTCATCTCATAGCGATCCTGAAGCTGACTTCAGTCGGGTGTTTACCTGTCCGACTGCACAGGTCCCCGTGGAGGGTGGTTAGTCGGACTGACAGGCGTCCTTTTGGAAAGGAACTGTGGGCAATCAATGGGATCGATTCGCCGTAGAAATTTTGGGTAAGTCCTAGCCCAACTGAGTGGCAACGCACGAGGCGGCCGATTGGTGAGGACGTGTCCAACAAAGAGATGACGCGTGGGGCGTCGGAGTGATGAAGACACATCTAGCAGAGTGGCGACGTGCGGGGTGTCCGAGTGATGTAGATGCATCCAGCAAAGTGGCGACGGACGAGGCATCTGAGTGATGTAGACGCATTCGGCAGAGTGACAATGCGGGGGAGTTCGAGTGATGTAGACGCATACCGCGAAGTGGAGACACATGGGGCGTCCAAGTGATATAGATGCATACCATGGAGTGTCGATGCGCGGGGCGGCCAAGTGATGAAGATGCGTTCCATGGAGTGACGATGCGGGGGCGTCCGAGTGATGTAGACGCGTCCTATAGAGTGGCGACGTATTTGGTGTGCGAGTGATGTATGAAGGAAATATGCTCGAGAGGTAATAATAAAGTTGTTATTTTATATTTCTTTATTCATGATAAAGGTTTATTATTCATGCTAGAATTGTATTAACTAGAAACCTTAATACATGTGTGAATACATAAACAAACACTGTGTCCCTAGTGAGCCTCTACTAGACTAGCTCATTGATCAAAGATGGTTAAGGTTTCATAACCATGGAGATGAGTTGTCATTTGATAAACGGGATCATGTCATTAGGAGAATGATGTGATTGACAAGACCCATCCATTAGCTTAGCATAATGATCATTCAGTTTTATTGCCATTGCTTTCTTAATGTCAAATACATACTCCTTCGACTATGAGATTATGCTAATACTGGAGGAATGCCTTGTGTGCTATCAAACGTCACAATGTAACTGGGTGATTATAAAGATGCTCTACAGGTATCTCTGAAGGTGTTTGTTGAGTTGGCATAGATCGAGATTAGGATTTGTTACTCCGAGTATTAGGGAGGTATCTCTGGGCCTCTCAGTAATACACATCATAAACTTGCAAGGAAACGACTAAGGAGATCGTCACGAGGTGATGTATTACGGAACGAGTAAAGAGACTTGCTGGTAACAAGATTGAACTAGGTATGAAGATACCGACGAGCGAATCTCAGGCAAGTAACATGCCGATGGACAAAGGGAATTACGTATGTTGTCATAACAGTTTGACCGATAAAGATCTTCGTAGAATATGTAGGATCCAATATGGGCATCCAGGTTCCGCTATTGGTTATTGACCGGAGAGGTGTCTCGGTCATGTCTACATAGTTCTTGAACCCGTAGGGTCCGCACGCTTAACATTCGATGACGATATAGTATTATATGAGTTATGTGATTTGGTGACCGAATGTTGTTCGGAGTCCTGGATGAGATCACAGACATGACGAGGAGTCTCGAAATGGTCGAGAGGTAAAGATTGTTATATAGTACGATGGTATTCGAACACCGAAACTGTTCTGGAGGGTATCGGGTACATATCGGGTCGCTGGAAGGGGTTCCGGGCACCCCCGGCAAAAGATATGGGCCTTATGGGCCAAGAGGGGAAACGCACCAGCCACAAGGGGCTAGTGCGCATCCCATATGGCCGGCCAAGGTGGAGAAGGAAAGGGGAAGGACGAAAGGAAAGAAAGGGAATAGGATCCCCCCTTCCTTTCCCCCTCCCCCTCTTTCCTTCCCCCTCCTGCAAATAAGGAAAGGGGGGCACCAGCCATGGGAAGAACCCAAGTAGGATTCGGCCTACTTGGGCACCTCCTTGGCTTCCTCCCCTCCCCCTCGCACCTATATATATGTGGGGGCGCCCCTAGCACACACCAAATCAATTCTTAGCCGTGTGCAGCGCCCCCTGCACCGTTTACACCCCCGGTCATATTTTCATAGTGCTTAGGCGAAGCCCTGCGAGGATCACTTCACCATCACTGTCACCATGCCGTAATGCTGACGAAACTCATCTACTACCTCGACATCTTGCTGGATCAAGAAGGCAAGGGACGTCACCGAGCTGAACGTGTGCGAACGCGGAGGTGTCGTGTGTTCTGTACTTGATCGGTTTGAAGCGCGAAGAAGTTCGACTACATCAACCGCGTTGAGAAACGCTTCCGCTTATGGTATACGAGGGTACGTAGACTCACTCTCCCCCTCGTTGTTATGCATCTCCATGGATAGATCATTGCCTGTGCGTAGATTTTTTTGTTTTCCATGCAATGTTTCCCAACAATGACACCATGATCCAGGTCTATGCGTAGATGATATGCACGAGTAGAACACAAAGAGTTGTGGGCAGTGATAGTCATACTGCTTACCACCAACGTCTTATTTTGATTCGGGGGTATTTTGGGATGAAGCGGCCCGGACCAACCTTACATGTCCACGCACATGAGACCGGTTCCACCGACAGACATGCAACTAGTTTTGCATAATGGTGGTTGGCGTGTGTCTATTTCTCCTACTTTAGTTGAATCGAATTTGACTGCGGCTGGTCCTTGAAGAAGGTCAAAACAGCAAACTTGACGAAACACCGTTGTAGTTTTTGTTGGGGAACGTAGTAATTTCAAAAAATTTCCTACGCACATGCAAGATCATGGTGATGACATAGCAACGAGGGGAGAGTGTTGTCTACGTACCCTCGTAGACCGAAGCGGAAGCGTTGACACAGCGTAGTGGAAGTAGTCGTACGTCTTCCCGGTTCAACCGATCTAGGCACCGTTACTCCGGCACCTCCGAGTTCTTGACACACGTACAGCTCGATGGCGCACCCTCGTTCTCCAATCCAAGAGAGGCTCGAGGGGAGTTCCACAAGACGACGGCGTGGTGACGATCTTGATGTTCTCTGTCGCGCAGGCTTCGCCTAAGCACCGCTACAATATGACCGAGGTGTAATATCGTGGAGGGGCACCGCACACGGCTAAGGAACGATCTCAATGATCAACTTGTGTGTTCTAGGGTGCCCCCTACCCCGTATATAAAGGAGGGAGGGAGGAGGAGGCCGCCCAAGGGGCGCGCATAGAGGAGGGGGAAACCTACTCCAAGTAGGTTTCCCCCTTTCCTTATCTTATTTGAAGGGGAAGGAAAGAGTACTAGTATTAGGAATAAGTACTAGTAGTAGTAATAGGAAGAGGGGAAGGAGAAAGGAAGGGGGCGGCCCCCCCCCAATCGGATTGGGCTGGGGCGCCCCCTCCTGTTCCTTCTCCTTCTTCCTATATGGGCGAATAAGGCCCATATACCTCTGGGGTTCGGTAACCTCCGGTAGCTCCAAACTTCTCCGAAACCTTTCCGGTGTCCAAATATATCCGTCCAATATATTAATCTTTATATCTCGACCATTTCGAGACTCCTCGTCATGTCCGTGATCACATCCGGAACTCCGAACAAACTTCGATACATCAAAATACATAAATTCATAATATAACTGTCATCGAAACCTTAAGCGTGCGGACCCTACGGTTCGAGAACAATGTAGACATGACCGAGACACGTCTCTGGTCAATAACCAATAGCGGGACCTGGATGCCCATATTGGTTCCTACATATTCTACGAAGATCTTTATCGGTCAAACCGCATAACAACATACGTTATTCCCTTTGTCATCGGTATGTTACTTGCCCGAGATTTGATCGTCGGTATCCAATACCTAGTTCAATCTCGCTACGCAAGTCTCTTTACTCGCTCGTAATGCATCATCCCGTAACCAACTCATTGGTTACATTGCTTGCAAGGCTTATAATGATGTGCATTACCGAGAGGGCCCAGAGATACCTCTCCGACAATCGGAGTGACAAAACCTAATCTCGAAATCGCCAACTCAACATGTACCTTCGAGACACCTGTAGTACTCCTTTATAATCACCCAGTTATGTTGTGACGTTTGGTAGTACCCAAAGTGTTCCTCCGTAAACGGAGTTGCATAATCTCATAGTTACGAGGAACATGTATAAGTCATGAAGAAAGCAATAGCAACATACTAAACGATCAAGTGCTAGGCTAACGGAATGGGTCAAGTCAATCACATCATTCTCCTAATGATGTGATCCGTTAATCAAATGACAACTCTTTTGTCCATGGCTAGGAAACATAAGCATCTTTGATAAACGAGCTAGTCAAGTAGAGGCATACTAGTGACACTATGTTTGTCTATGTATTCACACATGTATTATGTTTCCGGTTAATACAATTCTAGCATGAATAATAAACATTTATCATGAAATAAGGAAATAAATAATAACTTTATTATTGCCTCTAGGGCATATTTCCTTCAGTCTCCCACTTGCACTAGAGTCAATAATCTAGTTCATATCGCTATGTGATTTAACATCAATATTCATATCTGTATATGATTATCACCCATTGTTCACATCATTATGTGACCAACACCCAAAGGGTTTACTAGAGTCAATAATCTAGTTCACATCGTTATGTGATTAACACCCAGAGAGTACTAAGGTATGATCATGTTTTGCTCGTGAGAGGAGCTTAGTCAACGGGTCTGTCACATTCAGAGCCGTATGTACTTTGCAAATATTCTATGTTTACAATGCTCTGCGCGGAGCTACTCTAGCTAATTGCTCCCACTTTCAATATGTATCCAGATTGAGACTTAGAGTCATCTGGATCGGTGTGAAATCTTGCACCGATGTAACTCTTTACGACGGGCTCTTTTATCACCTCCATAATCGAGAAATATTTCCTTAGTCCTTACTAAGGATATTCTTGACCAATGTCCAGTGATCTACTCTTAGATCACTATTATACTCCCTTGCAAAATATAGAGCAAAGTATACAATAGGTCTGGTACATAGCATAGCATACTTTATAGAACCTATGACTGAGGCATAGGGAATGACTTTTCATTCTCTTTCTATTTTCTGCTCTGGTCGGGATTTGAGTCTTACTCAATTTCATACCTTTGCAACACAGGCAAGAACTCTTTCTTTTCCATTTTGAACTATTTCAAAATCTTGCCAAGGTATGTACTCATTGAAAATCTTATCAAGCGTCTTGATCTATCTCAATAGATCTTGATGCTCAATATGTAAGTAGCTTTTACTGAGGTCTTTTCCTTTTAAAGAACTCCTTTGTGCTTTGCAGAAAAATTCTACATCATTTCTGATCAACAATATGTCACTCACATATACTAATCAGAAAGGCTGTAGTGCTCCCACTCACTTTATTGTAAATACAGGCTTCATCGTAAGTCCATATAAAACTATATGCTTTGATCAACTTATCAAAGCGTATATTCCAACTCCGAGATGCTTGCACCAGTCCATAGATGGATCACTGGAGCTTGCACATTTTGTTAGCACCTTTAGGATTGACAAAACCTTCTGGTTGCATCATATACAACTCTTCTTTAATAAATCCATTAAGGAATGCAGTTTTGTTTATCCATTTGCCAGATTTCATAAAATCCGGCAATTGCTAACATGATTCGGACAGACTTAGCATTGCTACAGTTGAGAAAATCTCATCATAGTCAACACCTTGAACTTGTCGAAAACCTTTTTGCGACAAGTCGAGCTTTGTAGATAGTAACACTACTATCAACGTCCGTCTTCCTCTTGAAGATCCATTTAGTTTCTATGGCTTGCCGATCATCGGGCAAGTCCACCAAAGTCCACACTTTGTTCTCATACATGGATCCTATCTCAGATTTCATGGCCTCCAGCCATTTCGCGGAATCTGGGCTTATCATCGCTTCCTCATAGTTTGTAGGTTTATCATGGTCTAGTAACATGACTTTCAGAATAGGATTACTGTACCACTCTGGTGCGGACCGTACTCTTGAAGACATACGAGGTTCTGTAGTAACTTGATCTGAAGTTTCATGATCATCATCATTAGCTTCCTCACTAATTGGTGTAGGAATCACTGGAACTGATTTCAGTGATGAACTATTTTCCAATTCGGGAGAAGGTACAATTACCTCATCAAGTTCTACTTTCCTCCCACTCACTTCTTTCGAGAGAAACTCCTTCTCTAGAAAGGATCCATTTTTAGCAACGAATATCTTGCCTTCGGATCTATGATAGAAGGTGTACCCAACAGTTTCCTTTGGGTATTCTATGAAGATGCACTTCTCTAATTTGGGTTTGAGCTTATCAGGATGAAACTTTTTCACATAAGCATCGCAGCCCCAAACTTTAAGAAACAACAGCTTAGGTTTATTGCTAAACCATAGTTCATACGGTGTCGTCTCAACGGATTTAGATGGTGCCCTATTTAATGTGAATGCAGCTGTCTCTAATGCATAACCCCAAAACAATATTGGTAAATCAGTAAGAAGACATCATAGATCGCACCATATCCAATAAAGTGCGGTTACGACGTTCGGACACACCATAACGTTGTGGTGTTCCAGGTGGCGTGAGCTGTGAAACTATTCCACATTATTTTAATTGAAGACCAAACTCGTAACTCAAATATTCGTTTCCACGATCAGATCGCAGAAACTTTATTTTCTTGTTACGATGATTTTCCACTTCACTCTGAAATTCTTTGATCCTTTCAACTATTTCAGACTTATGTTTCATCTAGTAGATATACTCATATCTGCTCAAAACATCTATGAAGATCAGAAAATAATGATACCCGCTGCGAGCCTCAACATTCATCGGACCACATACATCTGTATGTATGATTTCCAACAAATCTGTCGCTCTCTCCATAGTACCGGAGAACGGTGTTTTAGTCATCTTGCCCATGAGGCACGGTTCGCAAGCATCAATTGATCCATAATCAAGTGATTCCAAAATCCCATCAGCATGGAGTTTCTTCATGCACTTTACACCAATATGACCTAAACGGCAGTGCCACAAATAAGTTGCACTATCATTATTAACTTTGCATCTTTTGGCTTCAATATTACGAATATGTGTATCACACGATCGAGATCCAACAAACCATTTTCATTGGGTGTATGACCATAGAAGGTTTTATTCATGTAAACAGAACAACAATTATTCTCTAACTTACATGAATAACCGTATTGCAATAAACATGATCAAATCATATTCATGCTCAACGCAAACACCAAATAACACTTATTTAGGTTTAACACTAATCCCGAAAGTATAGGGAGTGTGCAATGATGATCATATCAATCTTGGAACTATTTCCAACACACATCGTCACTTCACCCTTTAACTAGTCTCTGCTTATTCTGCAACTCCGTTTGAGTTACCAATCTTAGCAACGAACTAGTATCAAATCTTGAGGGTTTGCTATAAACACTAGTAAAGTATACATCAATAACATGTATATCAAATATACTTATGTTCACTTTGCCATCCTTCTTATCCGCCAATCACTTGGGGTAGTACCTCTTCCAGTGACCAGTCTCTTTGCAGTAGAAACACTTAGTCTCAGGCTTAGGACCAGACTTGGGTTTCTTCACTTGAGCAGCAACTTGCTTGCCGTTCTTCTTGAAGTTCCCCTTCTTTTCCCTTTGCCTTTTTCTTGAAACTAGTGATCTTGTTTACCATCAACACTTGATGCTCGTTTCTTGATTTCTACCTTCGCCAATCTCAACATCGCGAAGAGCTCAGGAATAACTTTCGTCATCCCTTGCATATTATAGTTCATCACAAAGTTCTACTAACTTGGTGATGGTGACTAGAGAATTCATCAATCACTATCTTATCCGGAAGATTAACTCCCACTTGATTCAAGCGATTGAAGTACCTGCATAATCTGAGCACATGCTCACTAGTTGAGCGATTCTCCTCCATCTTTTAGCTATAGAACTTGTTGGAGATTTCATATCTCTCAACTCGGGTATTTGCTTGAAATATTAACTTCAACTCCTGGAACATCTCATATGGTCCATGACGTTCAAAACGTCTTTGAAGTCCCGATTCTAAACCGTTAAGCATGGTGCACTAAACTATCAAGTAGTCATCATATTGAGCTAGCAAAACGTTCATAACGTCTGCATCTGCTCCTGCAATAGGTCTGTCACCTAGCGGTGCATTAAGGACATAATTTTTCTGTGCAGCAATGAGGATAAACCTCAGATCACGGATACAATCCGCATCATTGCTACTAACATTTTTCAACACCATTTTCTCTAGGAACATATCAAAATAAACATATGAAAGCAACAACGCGAGCTATTGATCTACAACATAATTTGCAAAATACTACCAGGACTAAGTTCATGATAAATTTAAGTTCAATTAATCATATTACTTAAGAACTCCCACTTAGACAGACATCTCTCTAGTCATCTAAGTGATCACATGATCCAAATCAACTAAACCATGTCCGATCATCACGTGAGATGGACTAGTTTCAATGGTGAACATCTCTATGTTGATCATATCCACTATATGATTCACGCTTGACCTTTCGGTCTCCGTGTTCCGAGGCCATATCTGTATATGCTAGGCTCGTCAAGTTTAACCTGAGTATTCCGCGTGTGCAACTGTTTTGCACCGTTGTATTTGAACGTAGAGCCTATCACACCCGATCATCACGTGGTGTCTCAAAGACGAAGAACTTTCGCAACGGTGCATACTCGGGAGAACACTTCTTGATAATTAGTGAGAGATCATCTTAAAATGCTACCATCAATCAAAGCAAGATAAGATGCATAAAGGATAAACATCACATGCAATCAATATAAGTGATATGATATGGCCATCATCATCTTGTGCTTGTGATCTCCATCTTCAAGCACCGTCGTGATCACCATCGTCATCGGCGCGACACCTTGATCTCCATCGTAGCATCGTTGTCGTTTCGCCATCTATTGCTTCTCGACTATTGCTACCGCTTAGTGATAAAGTAAAGCAATTACAGTATGCTTGCATTTCATACAATAAAGCGACAACCATATAGCTCCTGCCAGTTGTCGATAACTTCGGTTACAAAACATGATCATTTCATACAATAAAATATAGCATCACATCTTGGCCATATCACATCACAACATGCCCTGCAAAAACAAGTTAGACGTCCTCTACTTTGTTGTTGCAAATTTTACGTGGCTGCTACGGGAAACCAATCTTACCTACGCATCAAAACCACAACGATAGTTTGTCAAATAGACTCCGTTTTAACCTTCACAAGGACCGGGTGTATCCACACTCGGTTCAATTAAAGTTGGAGAAACAGACACCCGCTAGTCACCTGTGTGCAAAGCACGGCGGTAAAACCAGTCTTGCGTAAGCGTACGCGTAATGTCGGTCCGGGCCGCTTCATCCAACAATACCGCTGAACCAAAGTATGACATGCTGCTAGGCAGTATGACTTATATCGTCCACAACTCACTTGTGTTCTACTCGTGCATATAACATCAAACCATAAAAACCTGGCTCGAATGCCACTGTTGGGGAACGTAGTAATTTCGAAAAATTTCCTACGCACACGCAAGATCATGGTGATGACATAGCAACGAGGGGAGAGTGTTGTCTACGTACCCTCGTAGACCGAAGCGGAAGCGTTGACACAGCGTAGTGGAAGTAGTCGTCGTCTTCCGGTTCAACCGATCCAGCACCGTTACTCGGCACCTCCGAGTTCTTGACACACGTACAGCTCGATGGCGCACCTCGTTCTCCAATCCAAAGAGAGGCTCCGAGGGGAGTTCCACAAGACGACGGCGTGGTGGACGATCTTGATGTTCTCTGTCGCAGGCTTCGCTTAAGCACCGCTACAATATGACCGAGGTGTAATATTGTGGAGGGGGCACCGCCACGGCTAAGGCGATCTCAATGATCAACTTGTGTGTTCTAGGGTGCCCCTACCCCGTATATAAAGGAGGGAGGGAGGAGGAGGCCGCCCAAGGGGCGCCATAGAGGAGGGGAAACCTACTCCAAGTAGGTTTCCCCCTTTCCTTATCTTATTTGAAGGGGAAGGAAAGAGTACTAGTATTAGGAATAAGTACTAGTAGTAGTAACAGGAAGGGGGAAGGAGAAAGGAAGGGGGCCCCCCTCCCCAATCGGATTAGGCGGGCGCCCCTCCCTTGTTCCTTCTCCCTTCTTCCTATATGGGCCCAATAAGGCCCATATACCTCCCGGGGGGTTCCGGTAACCTCCCAGTAGCTCCAAATTTCTCCGGAACCTTTCCGGTGTCCAAATATATCCGTCCAATATATTAATCTTTATATCTTGACCATTTCGAGACTCCTCGTCATGTCCGTGATCACATCTGGAACTCCGAACAAACTTCGGTACATCAAAATACATAAACTCATAATATAACTGTCATCGAAGCCTTAAGCGTGCGGACCCTACGGTTCGAGAACAATGTAGACATGACCAAGACACGTCTCTGGTCAATAACCAATAGCGGGACCTGGATGCCCATATTGGTTCCTACATATTCTACGAAGATCTTTATCGGTCAAACCGCATAACAACATACGTTATTCCCTTTGTCATCGGTATGTTACTTGCCCGAGATTTGATCGTCGGTATCCAATACCTAGTTCAATCTCGTTACCGCAAGTCTCTTTACTCGTTTTGTAATGCATCATCCGTAACCAACTCATTGGTTACATTGCTTGCAAGGCTTATAATGATGTGCATTACCGAGAGGGCCCAGAGATACCTCTCCGACAATCGGAGTGACAAAACCTAATCTCAAAATACGCCAACTCAACATGTACCTTGAGAGACACCTGTAGTACTCCTTTATAATCACCCGATTCGTTGTGACGTTTGGTAGTACCCAAAGTGTTCCTCCGTAAACGGAGTTGCATAATCTCATAGTTACAGAACATGTATAAGTCATGAAGAAAGCAATAGCAACATACTAAACGATCAAGTGCTAGGCTAACGGAATGGGTCAAGTCAATCACATCATTCTCCTAATGATGTGATCCCGTTAATCAAATGACAACTCTTTTGACAATGGCTAGGAAACATAACCATCTTTGATAAACGAGCTAGTCAAGTAGAGGCATACTAGTGACACTATGTTTGTCTATGTATTCACACATGTATTATGTTTTCGGTTAATACAATTCTAGCATGAATAATAAACATTTATCATGAAATAAGGAAATAAATAATAACTTTATTATTGCCTCTAGGGCATGTTTCCTTCAGTTTTATGCATAGGTAAGAACGGTTCTTGCTAGAAGCCCGTAGCATCCACGTAAAACTTGCAACAATAAAGTAGAAGACCTCTAACTTGTTTTTGCAGGGCATGTTGTGATGTGATATGGTCAAGACATGATGTGATAATCGTTATTGTAGATGATCATGTTTTTTAAGTTATCAGCAACCGGCAGGAGCCTTATGGTTGTCTCTTTATTGTATGAAATGCAACCGCCATGTAATTGCTTTACTTTATCACTATGCGTTAGCGATAGTTGTAGAAACAATAGTTGATGAGATAACCACAACACTATGATGAAGATCAAGGTGTCGAGACAGTGACGATGGAGATCATGATGATGCTTTGGAGATGGAGATCAAAAGCATAAGATGATGATGGTCATATCATGTCACATTTTTTGATTGCATGTGATGTTTATCTTTTATGCCTCTTATTTTGCTTAGTACGTCAGCAGCATTATAAGATGATCCCTTCACTAAATTTCAAGGTAAAAATGTTCTCCCTGAGTATGCACCATTGGTACAGTTCGTCATGTTGAGACACCACGTGATGATTGGGTGTGATAGACTCTACATTCACATACAACGGGTGCAAGACAGTTTTGCACATGCGGAATACTTGGGTTAAACATGACGGGCCTAGCATGTACAGACATGGCCTCGGAACACTGAAGACCGAAATGTCGAACGTGAATCATATAGTACATATGATAAGCATAGAGATGTTCACCATTGATGACTACTCCATCTCACATGATGATCGGACATGGGTTAGTTAATATGGATCATGTGTCACTTAGATAACTTGAGGGATGTTGATTTAAGTGGGAGTTCATTAGTAATTTGATTAATTGAACTTAATTTATCATGAACTTAGTCCTAATAGTTTTGCATATCTATGTTGTAGATCAATGCTCGTGTTATAGCTCCCCTATGTTTTTGATTTGTTCCTAGAGAAAACTAAGTAGAAAGATGATAGTAGCAATTATGTGGACTGGGTCCATGATCTGAGGATTATCCTCATGTTGCACAGAAGAATTATGTCCTTGATGCACCACTAGGTGAGTGACCTGTTGCGGGAGCTGATGCAGACGTTATGACCGTTTGGCAAGCTCGATGATGACTACTTGATAGTTTAGTGTGCCATGCTTTACAGCTTAGAACCGGGACTTCAAAAATGTTTTGAAGGCCACAGAGCATATGAGATGTTCCAATAGCTGAAATTGGTATGTCAGACTCGTGCCCATGTCGAGAGGTACGAGACCTCTGACAAGTACCTTACCTACAAGATGGAGGAGAATAGCTCAGCCAATGAGCATGTGCTCAGAATGTCTGGGTACTACAATCTCTTGAATCAAGTGGGAGTTAATCTTCCAGATAAGATAGTGATTGACAGGGTTCTCTAGTCACTATCACCAAGTTATCAGAACTTCGTGATGAACTATAATATGCAAGGGATGACGAAAACAATTCCCGAGCTCTTCGCGATGCTGAAATCGACGAAGGTAGAAATCAAGAAAGAGCATCAAGTATTGATGGTTAACAAGACCACTAGTTTCAAGAAAAAGTCGAAGGAAACAAAGGGAACTTCAAGAAGAATGGAAAGCAAGTTGCCACTCCCATGAAGAAGCCTAAAGCTGGACCCAAGCCTGAAACTGAGTGCTTCTACTACAAAGGAAATGGTCACTGGAAGTGGAACTACCCCAAATACTTGGCGGATAAGAAGGATGGCAAAGTGAACAAAGGTATATTTGATATACATGTTACTGACATGTAGTTTACAAGTCTTTGTAGTAACCCCTAGGTATTTGATACCAGTTCAGTTGCTAAGATTAGTAACAGGAGTTGCAGAGACTAGTTAAAAGCGAGGTGACGATGTGTGTTGGAAATGATTCCAAGGTTGATATGATAACCATCGCACACTCCCTCGACCTTCGGGATTAGTGTTGAACCTAAATAAATGTTATTTGGTGTTTGTGTTGAGCATGAATATGAGTAGATCATGTTTATTGCAATACGTTTATTCATTTAAGTCAGAGAATAATTGTTATTCTGTTTACATGAATAAAACCTTCTATAGTCATACACCCAATGTGAATGGTTTATTGAATCTTGATCGTAGTGATACACGTATTCATAATATTGATGCCAAAAGATGCGAAGTTGATAATGCTAGTGCAACATACTAGTGGCACTGCCGTTTAGGTCATACTGGTGTAAAGCGCATGAAGAAACTCCATGCGGATGGACTTTTGGAGTCACTTGATTATGAATCATTTGATACTTGTGAACCATGCCTCATGGGCAAGATGACTAAAACTCAGTTCTCCGGAACAATGGAGCGAGCTAATGACTTATTGGAAATAATACATACCGATGTATGCGGTCCTATGAGTATTGAGCTGCGGGTATCATTATTTTCTGACCTTCACAGATGATTTGAGCAGATATGGGTATATCTACTTAATGAAACACAAGTATGAAAATTTGAAAAGTTCAAAGAATTTTAGATTGAAGTGGAGGATCATCGTAACAAGAAAATAAAGTTATCATGGAGGAGAATATTTGAGTTATGAGTTTGGCCTTCATTTAAAACAATATGGAATTGTTTCACAACTCATGCCACATGGAACACCACAACGTAATGGTGTGTCCGAACATTGTAACCGTACTTTATTAGATATGGTGCGATCTATGATGTCTCTTGCCAATTTGCCACTATTGTTTTGGGGTTATGCATTAGAGACAATTGCATTCACGTTAAATAGGACACCGTCTAAATCCGTTGAGACGACACCATATGAACTATGGTTTGGCAAGAAACCTAAGCTATCGTTTCTTAAGGGTTGTGACACTTATGTCAAAAGGCTTTAGCCTGATAAGCTCGAACCCAAATCGGAGAAGTGCGTCTTCATAGGATACCCTAAGGAAACAATTGGGTACACCTTCTACCACAGATCCAAAGGCAAGATCTTTCTTGCCAAGAATGGAACAATTCTAGAGAAGGAGTTTCTCTCGAAAGAAGTGAGTGGGAGGAAAGTAGAACTTTATGAGGTAATTGTACATTCTCTCAATTTGGAAAGTAGCACATTAGAGAAAACTGTTCCCGTGATGCCTACACCAACTAGAGAGGAAGCTAATGATGATGATCATGAAACTTCGGATCAAGTTACTACTGGACCTCATAGGTCGAACTAAGCATGTTCCACACCAAAGTGGTACGGTAATCATGTCCTGGAAGTCATGTTATTAGACCATGGCGAACCTACGAGCTATGAAGAAGCTATGATGAGCTCAGATTCCGACAGATGGCTTGAGGCCATGAAATCTGAGATAAGATCCATGTATGAGAACAAAGTATGGACTTTGGTGGACTTGCCCGATGATCAGCAAGGCATAGAGAATAAATGGATCTTCAATAAAAAGATTGACATTGATGGTAATGTTACTGTCTACAAAGCTCGACTTATCGCAAAAGGTTTTCGACAACTTCAAGGGGTTGACTACGCTCACCCGTAGCGATGCTTAAGTCTGTCCGAATCATGTTAGCAATTGCTGCATTTTTATGAAATCTGGCAAATGGGCGTCAAAAATGTATTCCTTAATGGATTTTTTTTAAGAAGAGTTGTATATGATGCAACCAGAAGGTTTGGTCGATCCTAAAGGTGCTAATAAAGTGTGCAAGCTCCAGCGATCCATCTATGGACTGGTACAAGCATCTCGGAATTGGAATATACACTTTGATGAGGTAATCAAAGCATATGGTTTTATACAGACTTACGGTGAAGCCTGTATTTATAAGAAAGTGAGTGGGAGCTCTGTACCATTTCTGATAGTATATGTGGATGACATATTGTTGATTGGAAATGATATAGAATTTCTAGATAGCATAAAAGGATACATGAACAAGAATTTTTCAATGAAAGACCTCAGTGAAGCTACTTACATTTGCGCATTAAGATCTATACTAATAGATTGAGACGCTTAATAGGACTTTCACAAAGTATATACCTTGGCAAAATTTTGAAGAAGTTCAAAATAGATCAGTCAAAGAAAGGGTTCTTGTCTGTGTTGCAAGGTGTGAAGACTCAAAACCCGACCACGGCAGAAGACTCAAAGTCATTCCCTATGCCTTAGCCATAGGTTCTATAAAGTATGCCATGTTGTGTACCAGACCTATTGTGTACCTTTCCATGAGTTTGGCAAAGAGGGTACAATAGTGATCCAGGAATAGATCACTGGACAGCGGTCAAATTATCCTTAAGAGGACTAAGGAAATGTTTCTTGGTTATGGAGGTGACAAAGAGTTCGTCGTGAAAGGGCTACGTCGATGCAAGCTTTGACACTGATCTGGATGACTCTGAGTCTCAATCTGGATACATATTGAAAGTGGCAGCAATTAGCTAGAGTAGCTCCGTGCAGAGCATTGTAGACATAGAAATTTGCAAAATACATACGGATTTGAATGTGGCAGACCTATTGACTAAACATATCTCACAAGCAAAACATGATCACACCTTAGTACTCTTTGCGTGTTAATCACATGGCGACGTAAACTAGATTACTGACTCTAGTAAACCCTTTGAGTGTTGGTCACATGGCGATGTGAAGTATGGGTGTTAATCACATGGCGATGTTAATTAGCTAGATTATTGACTCTAATGCATGTGGGAGACTAAAGGAAATATGCCCTAGAGGCAATAATAAAGTTATTATTTTATAGTTCCTTATTCATGATAAAGATTTATAATTCATGCTAGAATTGTATTAATCAGAAACCTTAATACATGTGTGAATACATAAACAAACATTGTGTCCCTAGTGAGCCTCTACTAGACTATCTCGTTGATCAAAGATGGTTAAGGTTTCCTAACCATGGACATGAGTTTTCATTTGATAATGGGATCACATCATTATGAGAATGATGTGATCGACAAGACCCATTCGATAGCTTAGCATAATGATCGTTTAGTTTTATTGCTATTGCTTTCTTCATGTCAAATACATATTCCTTCGACTATGAGATTATGCGACTCCCAGATACTGGAGGAATGCCTTGTGTGATATCAAACATCACAACATAACTGGGTGATTATAAAGATGCTCTATAGTTATCTCCGAAGGTGTTTGTTGAGTTGGCATAGATCGAGATTAGGATTTGTCTCTCCGAGTATCGGAGAGGTATCTCTGGGCCCTCTCGGTAATACACATCATAAGCTTGCAAAGAAACGACTAAGGTGTTGGTCACGAGGTGATGTATTACGGAATGAGTAAAGAGACTTGCCGGTAACGAGATTGAACTAGGTATGAAGATATCGATGATCGAATTTCGGGCAAGTAACATACCGATGGACAAAGGGAATTATGTATGTTGTCATAACGGTTCGACCGATAAAGATCTTCGTAGAATATGTAGGAGCCAATGTGGGCATCCAGGTTCCGCTATTGGTTATTGACTGGAGAGGTGTCTCGGTCATGTCTACATAATTCTTGAACCCGTAGGGTCGCATGCTTAACGTTCCATGACGATATAGTATTATATGAGTTATGTGATTTGGTGACTGAATGTTGTTCTAAGTCCCGGATGAGGTCACAGACATGACGATGAGTCTTGAAATGGTTGAGAGGTAAAGATTGATATATATGACGATGGTATTCGGACACCAGCAGTGTTCCGGAGGGTATCAGGTACATATCGGGTCACCAGAAGGGGTTCCGGGCACCCCCGGCAAAAGATATGGGCCCTATGGGCCAATAGGGGAAACACACCAGCCACAAGGGGCTGGTGCGCCCCCCTTATGGGCCGGCCAAGGTGGAGAAGGAAAGGGGAAGGAGGAAAGGAAAGAAAGGGAATAGGATCCCCCTTCCTTCCCCCCTCCCCCTCTTTCCTTCCCCCTCTAGCAAATAAGGAAAGGGGGCGCCGGCCATGGGAAGACCCCAAGTAGGATTCGGCCTACTTGGGCGCCTCCTTGGCTGCCTCCCCTCCCCCTCCCACCTATATATATGTGGGGGGCGCCCCTAGCACACATCAGATCAATTGTTAGCCGTGTGTGGCGCCCCCCTCCACCGTTCACACCCCCGGTCATATTTTTGTAGTGCTTAGGTGAAGCCCTGCGAGGACCACTTCACCATCACTGTCACCATGCCGTCATGCTGATAAAACTCATCTACTACGTCGACGTCTTGCTGGATCAAGAAGGCAAGGGACCAGTGGCGGAGCTAGCTAATCAATGGAGCCGGGGCAAAATACAAAAGGATGTGGTTCATGGGAATTTGCCCACTAAAACTGATGATTAGTTCTCCATCTTCTTCTATAATCAAATGGGAGTTTCTAGGCAGAGCCCGGGCAGCTGCCCAGGGTCGCCGGGAGGTGGCTCCGCCACTGCGAGGGACGTCATAGAGCTGAACGTGTGCAGAACGCGGAGGTGTCGTGCGTTCGGTACTTGATCGGTTGAAGAGCAAAGAAGTTCGACTACATCAACCGCGTTGAGAAACGGTTCCGCTTACGGTCTACGAGGGTACATAGACACACTCTCCCCCTCGTTGCTATGCATATCCATGGATAGATCATTGCGTGTGCATAGAATTTTTTTTGTTTTCCATGCAACGTTTCCCAACAATGTAGATGTGTCGAGCAGAGTGGCGACGTGCGGGGTGTCCGAGTGACGTAGAATGATACGTCCATTTTGTATAATGTTTACCTACTGTTATTTGTAATGTTTTTATGTATAATAATGCTTTTTAGAGTAATTCTAATGCCTTTTCTCACATAATATGCAAGGTACAGATAAAGAGGGAGAATTCCAGCAGCTAGAAATCTGGACATGGAAAAGCTACGGCAGGCCACCTCTTCTGCACAACTCCAAATGAGCTCAAACTTCACGGGGAATTTTTATGGAATATTTGAGAAATATTGGAGCCAATAAGTACCAGAGGGGGCCCACAAGGTGGGCACAACCCACCTGGGCGCGCCAGGGAGCCCAGGCACGCCCTAGTGGGTTGTGCTCCCCTTGGTCCACCTCCGGTTCCCATATTCTGGTATATAAGTCATTTTGACCTAGAAAAAATAGAGAGAGGACTTTTGGGACGGAGCGCCGCTGTCTCGAGGCAAAACTTAGGCAGGAGCACTTTTGCCCTCCGGCGGAGCACTTCCGTCGGGGGAACTTCCCTCCCGGAGGGGGAAATCATTGTCAACATCATCACAAACAACTCTCCCATCTTGGGGAGGGAAATCTCCATCAACACCTTCAACATCACCATCTCCTCTCAAACCCTAGTTCATCTCTTGTGTTCAATCTTTGTACTGGAACTATAGATTGGTGCTTGTGGGTGACTAGTAGTGTTGATTACATCCTGTAGTTGATTACTATATGGTTTATTTGGTGGAATATTATGTGTTCAAATCCAATATGTTATTTAATACCCCTCTAATCTTGAGCATGATTATCATCTGTGAGTAGTTACTTTTGTTCTTGAGGTCATGGGAGAAATCATGTTGCAAGTAATCATGTGAACTTGATATGTGTTCGATATTTGATAGTATGTATGTTGTGATTCCCTTAGTGATGTCATGTGAACGTCGACTACATGACACTTCACCATATTTGGGCCTAAGGGAATGCATTGTGGAGTAGTTATTAGATGATGGGTTGCGAGAGTGACAGAAGCTTAAACCCTAGTTTATGCGCTATTCGGTAAGGGACCGATTGGGTCCAGAAGTTTAATGCTATGGTTAGAATTTATTCTTAATACTTTCCTCGTAGTTGCGGATGCTTTTGAGGGGGTTAATCATAAATAGGAGGCTTGTTCAAGTAAGAACAACACCTAAGCACCGGTCCACCCACATATCAAATTATGAAAGTAGTGAACACGAATCGAATCAACATGATGAAAGTGACTAGATAAAATTCTCGTGTACCCTCAAGAACGCTTTGCTTATTATAAGAGACAATTTTGGTGTATCCTTTGCCTCAAAAGGATTGTGCTGCCCTGCTGCACTTTTGTTACCATTACTGTTTCTTGCTCGTTACAAATTATCTTGCTATCAAACGACTTTGCTACTTACAATTTCAGCACTTGCAGACATTACCTTGCTGAAAACCACTTGTCATTTCCTTCTGCTCCTCGTTGGGTTCGACACTCTTATCGAAAAGGCTACAATTGATCCCATTTACTTGTGGGTAATCAAGGCTCTTTTCTGGCGCCGTTGCCGGGGAGTGAAGCGCTCTTGGTAAGTGGAAATTGGTAAGGAAAAATTATTACTACGTGCTAAAATTTATTGTCACTTGTTACTATAGAAAACAATCCTTTGAGGGGTTTGTTCGGGGCATCTTCACCTCGACCGGAACCACAATTAGTTACCCCTCAACCTACTGCACCTACTGAAAATATTGAATATGAAATTCCTTTGGGTATGATAAAACAACTGCTAGCTAATCCTTATGCAGGAGATGGAACTGAACATCCTGATATGCACTTGATATATGTAGACGAAATTTGTGGATTTTTTAAGCTTGCGGGTTTACCCGGAGATGAAGTTAAGAAGAAGGTTTTCCCTTTATTTTTGAAGGGAAAAGCATTGGCATGGTATAGGCTATGGGATGATATCTGATCTTGGAACTGGGATCAATTGAAATTGGAGTTTCACCAAAAATATCCTATGCATCTAGTTCATCGTGATTGGAATTATATATATAATTTTTGGCCTCGTGAAGGAGAAAGTATCTCTCTAGCTTGGGGGAGGCTTAAGTCAATGTTATATTCATGCCCCAATCATGAGCTCTCGAGAGAAATTATTATCTAGAATTTTTATGCTCGGCTTTCTCATAATGATCTGTCCATGCTTGATACTTCTTGTGCTTGTTCTTTTATGAAGAAAACTATTGAATTATGGTGGGATCTTTTGGAAAGAAATAAACCAACTCTGAAGATTGGGAAGTCGACAAAGGTAAAGAGTCAGGTATTAAGCTTAAGTATGATTGTGTTAAATCTTCTATGAATACCGATGCTTTTCAAAAGTTTAGCACTAAATATGGACTTGAATCTGAGATAGTAGCCTCCTTTTGTGAATCATTCGCTACTCATGTTGAACTCACTAAGGAGAAGTGGTTTAGATATCACCCACCTATCAAATAAGAAATTAAAGAACCGGTGCCCGCTAAAGAGGAAACTATTATTTATAATGTTGATCCAGTTGTTCCTACTGCTTATATTGAGAAACCACCTTTCCCTGTTAGGATAAAGGAACATGCTAAAGTTTCAACTATGGTCAACAAAAGTTATATTAGAACACCTAAACCTGATGAACAAATCAAAGTAGAACCTAGTGTTGCTATGGTTAAGGATCTACTGGAAGAAAATATATTTACTTTTGTAATGAAGCTACTAGAATTGTAAAACCTGATAAAATAGAGAATCATAGACCCATTGTTGGCATGCCTGTTGTCTCAGTTAAAATAGGAGATCACTGTTATCATGGGTTATGCGACATAGGTGCTGGTGTGGGTGCTATTCCTTTTACCTTATATCAAGAAATTATGAATGACACTGCACCTGCAGAGATAGAAGACATAGATGTTACTATTAAACTTGCTAATAGAGACACTAAATCACCAACTGGGATTGTTATAGATGTTTCTTGTGTGGGAAAATAAAATACCCTACTAATTTTCTTGTCCTTGGTTCCCCACAAGATGATTTCTGTCCCATTATCTTTGGTAGACCTTTCTTGAAAACCCTTAATGCTAAAATAGATTGTGAGAAACAAATTGTCGGTGTTAGCTTTGGTGAGGAGTCTCATGAGTTTAATTTTTCCAAGTTTAGTAGGAAACCTCATAAAAAAGAATTGCCTAGTAAGGATGAAATAATTGGTCTTGCTTCTATTGTTGTGCCTCCTACTGATCCTCTAGAACAATATCTGCTAGACCATGAAAATGATTTACATATGCATGAAAGAAATGAAATAGATAAGATTTTCTTTGAACAATGTCCTCTGCTTAAACACAATTTGCCTATTGAAACTCTTGGAGGTCCTCCTCCACCTAAAGGTGATCCTGTGTTTGAATTGAAACAATTGCTAGACACTTTGAAATATGTTTATCTTGATGAGAAAAAGATATATCATGTTATTATTAGTGCTAACCTTTTATAACATGAAGAAGAAAGATTATTGAAAGTTCTAAGGAAGCACCGAGCTGCTACTGGATATACTCTTGATGATTTAAAGGGCATTAGTCCCACTCTCTGTCAGCACAAAATTAATATGGAACCTGATGCTAAACCCGTTGTTGATCACCAACGTCGGTTAAATCCTAAGATGAAAGAAGTGGTAAGAACAGAAATATTGAAACTTCTGGAAGCAGGTATAATCTATCCTATAGCTGATAGTAGATGGGTAAGTCCTGTTCATTGTGTCCATAAGACATGAGCAATTATTGTTGTTCCTAATGATAAAAATGAACGCACCCCACAAAGAATTGTTACAGGCTATAGAATGGTAATTTATTTTATAAAATTAAATAAAGCAACTAGAAAAGATCATTACCCTTTGCCTTTTATTGATCAAATGCTAGAAAGATTGTCAAAGCACACACATATTTGCTTCCTTGATGGATATTCTGGTTTTTCACAAATACCTATTTCACAACCTGATCAAGAAAAGACCACTTTCACTTGTCCCTTTGGAACTTATGCTTATAGACGTATGCCTTTTGGTTTATGCAATGCACCTGCTACCTTTCAAAGATGTATGACTTCTATATTCTCTGGTTTTTGTGAAAAGATTGTTGAGGTTTTCATGGATGAATTTTCTGTTTATGAGAAGTCTTTTGATGATTGTTTAAGCAATCTTGATCGAGTTTTGCAGAGATGTGAGCAAACAAATCTTGTCTTGAATTGGAGGAAGTGCCACTTTATGGTTAATGAAGGCTTTTTGGGGCCGTAAAATTTCTAAAAGAGGTATTGAGGTGGACAAAGCTAAGGCTGATGCAATTGAGAAAATGCCATGTCTAAAGATATCAAAGGTATTTGTAGTTTCTTAGGTCATGCTGGTTTCTATAAGAGATTTATCAAAGACTTTTCTAAAATTTCTAGGCCCCTTACATATCTTTTGCAAAAGGATGTTTCTTTTGTTTTTGATGATGATTGTTTAGAAGCCTTTGAAACACTCAAGAAAGCCTTAATTTCTGCACCGATTGTTCAACCACCTGACTAGAACTTGCCTTTTGAAATTGTGTGTGATGCTAGTGATTATGTTGTTGGTGCTATTCTAGGAAAAAGAGTTGATAAGAAACTAAATGTTATTCATTATGATAGTAAAACTCTAGACAGAGCACAACGAAATTACTCTACTACTGAAAAAGAATTTCTAGCAGTGGTGTTTGCTTGTGATAAATTTAGATCTTACATTGTTAACTCTAAAGTTATCGTTCACACCGACCATGCTTCTATTAAATATCTTATGGAAAATAAAGATGCTAAACCTAGACTTATTCGATGGGTTCTCTTGTTACAAGAATTTGATTTACACATCACTGATAGAAATAGAGCAGATAACCCCGTAGCTGATAACTTGTCTAGGCTTGAAAATGTCCTTGATGACCCACTACCTATTGATGATAGTTTTCCTGATGAGCAGGTAGCTGCAATAAATGTTTCTCATAACTGTGACGCCCTTGATTCGATCGTACACTAATCATACACGCAAATGTGTACGATCAAGATCAAGGACTCACGGGAAGATATCACAACACAACCTGCACACAAATTAAAATAATACAAGCTTTATATTACAAGCCGGGGGCCTCGAGGGCTCGAATACATAAGCTCGAATGCACAAGAGTCGTGAAGCAACAATATCTGAGTACGTACATAAGTTAAACAAGTTTGCCTTAAGAAGGCTAGCACAAAAGCAACATCGATCGAAAAGGCAAGGCCTCCCGCTGGGAGCCTCCTAACTACTCCTGGTCATTGGCGGTCTCCACACACGTGGTAGTAGGCACCCTCGGGGTAGTAGCAGATCGTCAAAGGTGCTAAGCGGCTCTGGACTCAAATCATCTGGTTGCGCCATCCGAGAAGAATGGAAAAGGGGAAAAGAGGGAGCAAAGCAACCGTGAGTACTCATCCAAAGTACTGCAAGCAAGGATCTACACTACAGATGCAACTATCAAAGGAAGGTCAGTATATGTGGACTGGCTGCGAAATGCGAGAATAGAGAGAAGGCCTAGTCCTATCAAAGACTAGCATCTTTTGGAAACCACCATCTTGCAGCAAACAGGAGGGAGTAGAGTAGCATAAGGTAAAGTAGTAGTAGTGTTATCAACCTCGGCCAGAGATCCTTTCTCGACTCCCTGCGAGAAAGCAATCCCAGAGCCATACTATCCAGTTATCACCTCATCACCATCCAATTCTCATCACAAGTATCCAGTTCTAGTTGTATCGATCGGGATACAACTCCAAGTGTCTCATATCAGAGGACAGGCTATCGATAGATGTTTTCTTCCTGCAGGGTGCACCAACTTACCCACCACGCCGATTAACTCCGGTCGGACACACTTTCCTGGGTCATGCCCGGCCTCGGCCAAACAATACTCCGCAACCCGACCTAGGCTTAATAGAGAGGTCAGTACGCCGGACTAAACCTATGTCCCCAAGGGTCATGGGCCATCTCCCCGGGAACTCCTGCACGTTGCGTGGGCGGCCGGTGAGCAGACCTAGCTACCTCCTTGAAAAGGGTAGGAGCTTACCAGTTCAACCCGGCGCGCGCCGCTCAGTCGCTGACGTCTATTAAGCTTCGGCTGATGCATACGACGCAGAACGCCCATACTATGCCCACGTGACGGTTAGTGCAATCAGGCCAGAGGCCCCTCGGATCAAATATCCAAATCGTAGTGGATTAGGAACGCGCGGTAACAAGCAGAGACTCACGAAAGATGTGACCCCATTGCCCCATCTCGACGACTTGCGGCAAGGGCTAGGAATGCCCGGCCACGCCTCGTAATTATCTCGCGGGCACCTTCCATGTCAACCCGACTCCACATCACTCGCGGGTACCCCTCAGGGTCGACCCGCCTTTCCAAGTAACAGCTGTAAAGTCCAAGTATCTGTGTGTCCAAACATTAAGGGGAAAACCCAAGGAATCACCCCCGGTGAACTCCACTCGATGTAATCATCAAGGTGAACGTAAGAGGAATCACCCCCTAGGTTCACACTTGAGGGGTTGCACGACAGAGTCGTACCAGAAGTGGTTAAAGAGGAAATCACCCTCGATGACCACGACCGAATAGCTACACTACAGGGTTAACATCAGAAGTGCTGTAGAGGTCTCACCCTCGACACTATATAGTAACCTAGTAGTGTCGAGCAACTAAGGGGAAAGTGATGTGCGGTGCCGGGGCCTGGTCTTCGATCCCGTTGATCGGGTCTTCTATGATGAAGCAGGGGCAACAAGGACAAGGTGTGGGTCACTGATGGATCACTAACCAACCTATACTAAGTAGTTTAGGATAAGCAGGTAAGGTACAACAGCAGATACAAAAGCAAGCTATGCATCAGAATAGGGGCAAACAATTACAGTAGCAAAATCTAATGCAAGCATGAGAGAATGGAAAGGGTGATATCGGGATGATCGAAGGGGGGGCTTGCCTGGTTGCTCTGGCAAGGAGGGGTCGTTGTCGACATAGTCGATCATAGGGGCAGCATCGGTCTCGGGGTCTACCGGAGAAAAGAGGGGGAAGAAACAGTAAATATAAAGCAACATAGCATCACAAAGCATAATGTGGCAATATGTTGTGACGGGGGTGACCTAACGTATGGCTACACGATAAAGGTGAAAGGGGAATCCAACCAGGAATGAATTCCCGGTTCCAGACCTGTATCAAAAAGATAACCAGAGGGGGAATGTTCCATGTTCAGCATGCTAGGGGCATGTGACAGATGAACGGACCGCGTATTCAGATTTGTTGGATTTTTCTGAGCAACTTTCATATAGAAAACATTTTCATCTGAGCTACGATTTAATTTCTATGAATTTTCAAGGTTTAAACAATTTCTGGAATTAAATAAATTAACAGAAAAGAATTACTACATTAGCATGACATCACTGTGACGTCAGCAGTCAATAGGATGGCTGACCAGGTCAAACTGACCAGTGGGTCCCACATGTCATACTCAAGAGGGACAAGCAGTAGTTTAATTTAACTAAACAGAGTTAATTAGCAGTAGGGCCCCTCATGTCAGTGACTGTTAGGTTAACTAATTAATTTTAGTTGAGAAAAACGTTTAATTAGTCTAATTAACAGAGGGGGCCCACATTTCAGTGGTTCACGGTGCCCAGTCAGCATGTTGACTGGGTCAACCACCAATCGGGCCCGGAGGCACCATCGGCGAGGACTCGTGGGCGGGCTGTGTGTGCCACGTCGGTGGCGGCGCCGGAGCGACGCCAGCGAGGCAAAACGCGGCGGCGCGGCTCGGGAGGTGGTCGGAAATCACATACAGGGCACCGTTCGTTGAGTTTTCTGGCGTGTTCAAAAGCTACGGATGCGCCACGTCGAACGGTGGTGGTTGTGGCGGTGGGGGTGACCGAAATCGAGCGTGGCGAGCTCATCGCGAACGGCCGGAGTCGGGCATGAGAGGACACAGCGATGCATAGCGAGCGAACTGAGAGGTCGGGCGAGACGTACGTGAAGTGGCGAGTGCACTGGGCGCTGGCCCGTGACCATTTGGCCACCGAAGGCACGCCGGCGACGAGCGCAGGCGGCGACGATGTTCGGGTTAGCATGGAAACAACGAATCCGAGCACGGAGAGCAGCGGAAAGTGGTGCGTTTGAATCCTACGGCTATGGCGAGCACGACTGCAAGCTTAGCCGAACTCGACAACGTCTGTTGCGATAGCAGCAGCAATGGTGGCAGAGCTTCGTTCGGGCAAACATGGCACGGCGGCTACGGGCGGCGATAGACAGCGCAAGAGGATGGGAAGGAAGGTGTGGAGCTCACCGAGCGGTCACGAAAGACCCTTGGTGGTTTAGGAGCAACAGAGCTCGCCGGGGTGGAAGGGGATCGGCGGCAGCCCGAGGAAGTCGACGACGTGCTCGGCGATGCAGAGCTCCTTGGCTCC
This sequence comes from Aegilops speltoides, assembly GCA_021437245.1. Taxonomy (NCBI): domain Eukaryota; kingdom Viridiplantae; phylum Streptophyta; class Magnoliopsida; order Poales; family Poaceae; genus Aegilops; species Aegilops speltoides. The sequence goes on from CM038147.1 coordinate 238,919,949, forward strand.
CTCCAGCGGCTCCAGAGGACGCAGAAGTCCACGGCGATGCCGATGAGCACGGCCACGCCGTGTCAAAGGTACGGTGGCCGCGGTGATGATGAAGACACGGCGGCGGTGGCGCTTGGAGGTGGATGGGGAACGAAGGGGAGAGGCAACGATCAGGCGGAGAGGGCGAGGGGAAATCTGGGAGTGGGTGGAGGTAGGTGGGGGAGGACTTGAGGAGCCGGAGGGGGAGGCTCTTATCCACCCGCGGCGTTGCCGGCGAGGTGGTCGGGCGGTGATGAGCCCCTGTAGCGGTGTGCACCGAGGGAACAGGAGGGAGGGGAGAGCGACCGGGGAGGGGGCATGGGCCGGCCTAGCTGGGCCAGCTAGCGCGGGTGGGCCGAAGCCCAAGTGGGGCAGGGGCTTTCTCTCCCCTCTGCTTTTTCCTTTTCTCCTTTTCTTTTCTTTTTTTGCAGCTTTTGCATTTGCTTTTAGCCACTATTGACTTTGCAAAATTATGCCACTGGCCAAAACAATTTCAAATAATGATTGGGCACTGCCAAAAAAAGATTGTGAGGCTTTAGAAATAGTTTGCCATTTTTATAAATTAAAAAGGCATTTAATTTATTTCTTAGGTCACTGTTTTAAGTAGCTTAGACCACTCAAACACTTTGCAAAAATGTTGGTTCACAACCAATATTACTTGTGGATTATTTGGCACATGATGAACATTTTAGTTTTCATGTTTGACCAATTTTGAATTTCACTCCGAATTTGAATTTGAGTTCAACTGGAATTTGAAAAAGATAAGAAAAATGATGAACAAACACTTGTTTAGCAAAAGGATTATATTAACCCTAGGGATTACTGTAGCATCATTACACCGGGGCGTTACAACTCTCCTCCTCTAACAGAAATTCTCGTCTCGAGAATTAAGAGGTAGAAGGGAAAAGATTGGGGTATTCAGCACGGAGGTTATCCTCGCGTTCCCAAGTGGCTTCTTCTTTAGTATGATTTTACCATTGCACCTTGAGGAATTTGGTAACCTTCTGGCGGGTTCGACATTCAGCTTCTTCAAGAATGCGGATAGGATGCTCTTTGTAAGTGAGATCATCTTGAACTTCAATCAATTCCGGATCCACTTCACGTTCCGGGTCCTTGAAGCATCGACGAAGTTGCAACACGTGGAAGACGTCATGGACCTGAGAGAACTGAGGTGGCAACTCAAGTTGATAAGCCACCAATCCACGACGGGCGAGAATACAGAAGGGACCAATGTAGCGAGGAGCTAGCTTGCCCTTGACTCCGAATCGATGAGTGCCTCTCAAAGGAGTGACACGCAGATAAGCTTGATCACCACGTTGATAAGTTGAACCCCAGTGTTTCCGGTCATACTTGCTCTTCTGGCGGGACTGGGCCGCCTTGAGATTATCCCGGACAATGTGAACCTGCTCTTCAGCTTGTTGAATAATGTCTGGACCAATGAGCGTCTGTTCCCTAGTTTCTGACCAATTCAGAGCGGTTCGGCACTTACGTCCATATAGCACTTCGAAGGGTGCCATCTTCAAGCTGGCTTGATATCTGTTGTTATAAGAGAACTCTGCATAAGGGAGAGATTCTTCCTTCTTCTTCGAAGAAATAACACAAGCCCAAGCATGTCTTCAAGAATTTGATTGACTCGCTCGACTTGGCCTTGGGATTGGGGATGATAAGCAGTGCTCCAGGTAATATGAGTTCCCATTGCCTCTTGGAAACTATCCCAGAACTTTGAAGTGAATAAACTGCCACGGTCTGAACTGATCTCCTTCAGAATGCCGTGGAGTGACACAATTCTGGAGATATACAAGTTTGCTAATTGACTAGCAGTGATTGTCTCCTTGACTGGCAGAAAGTGAGAAACCTTCGAGAATTGGTCGATGACGACAAAGATAGCATCGTTACCTTTCTGAGACTTGGGAAGGCTAGTGACAAAGTCTATTTGGATCTTATCCCACTTCCATTCAGGAATCGGAAGCGGTTGTAGAAGTCCAGCCGGTTTCTGATGTTCTGCTTTGACGCGACGACAAACGTCACATTCTTCAATATATCAAGCAATGTCTTGCTTCATCTTAGACCACCAATACTTTTGACAGATGTCTAGATACATCTTGGTATTTCCGGGATGAATAGAGAGAGGGGTGTCATGCGCTTCTTTCATCACCTTCTCTGTCATAAGCTCGAACCGGGGTACTACAATACGATCTCTGAAGTATAAGGTTCCATCTTCACCAAGTGAGAAATCTCTGGATTTCTCTAATGCAAGATCCTTTTTCATCAAATCAACGTGAGCATCTTTGGCTTGAGCAGACTTAATTGCTTTCAGCAGAGTTGGTTCCAGGACAAGGTTATTCAGGGAACCCTGTGGAACTAGTTGGAGGTTCAGCTTGCATAGCTCTTCATAAAGGCGGGGTTGAGCTTTGAAAACCATGTGATTGTTGCAATAAGACTTACGGCTCAGGGCATCGGCCATTACATTAGCCTTACCAGGGGTACAGGATATACCGCAGTTGTAGTAGCAATAGCTTCCATCCATCACTGCTGACGGAGGTTCAGATCTGGCTGAGTGAACAAGTACTTCAGACTCTGATGATCGGTGAAGATCTCGCAACGATTACCGAGAAGGTACTGTCGCCATAGCTTCAGTGCAAAGATAACCGCAGAAAGCTCGAGGTCATGAACTGGGTAGTTCTCTTCGTGAGGACGTACTTGACGGGAGGCATAAGCAATCACTCTGCGCTCTTGCATTAGGACGCAGCCTAATCCTTGACGTGAAGCGTTGCAATAGATGACGAAGTCCTTACGAGTATTAGGGGAGCAAGCACTGGGGCAGAAGTTAGCTTGTCCTTGAGTGCCTGGAAACCTTCCTGGCATTTTTCAGTCCAATCAAACTTAACGCCTTTGTGCAACAGATTGGTCAGTGGCTTGGCAATCTTGGAGAAGTTCTCGACAAAGCGGCGACAATAGCTGGCTAGTCCGAGAAAGCTTCTGACTTGCTTGACAGTCTTCGGAGGGGTCCAGTCAAGAATAGCCTGAACGTGCTCTGGGTTGACGGCAATACCATCCTTGGAGATGACATGACCAAGGTAGGTGACTTTGAGCAACCAGAATTCACAATTGGAATACTTGGCATAAAGTTTATGCTCTCAAAGCTTTTCCAGAACAAGACGAAGATGTTCAGCATGTTCTTCTTTATTCTTTGAATATACCAGAATATCATCCAGATCGACTACGACAAACTTGTCGAGGTAATCCATGAATATGTAGTTCATCAGACGAGAGAATGTAGCTGGAGCATTGGTTAAACCGAATGACATGACGGTGTACTCATATGAACCATATCGAGTAATGAATGCGGTCTTTGGAATATCCTCTTCACGAACACGGATCTGGTGGTAACCCAACCTCAAGTCGAGTTTAGAGAATATCGATGAACCAGCCAGTTGATCACACAGATCATTGATCCGAGGAAGGGGATATTTGTTCTGAATTGTAGCTTGGTTGATAGGACGGTAGTCTTGGACCAAACGGTTCGTTCCGTCCTTCTTCTTGACGAAGATATAAGGTGCTCCCCAAGCAGAGGAACTTGGACGAATGAAACCCTTGCGAAGGGATTTGTCAATTTCCTCCTTAAGTTTAAGGAGCTCATGAGGCGGCATCTTGTAGGGTCGTTTGGCAATAGGAACGGTGCCTGGTTTCAAATTGATGACGAACTCGACAGCCCGGGCAGGGGGTATTCCTGGAAGTTCTTCTGGAAAGACGTCTTGGAAGTCACGAACGACTAGAATCTTTTCAATTCCCTCAAGAGGTGATGCGTTCAACGCATTCAAAGCATAAAGTCGTGCTTCAGCGTTTTGAACAATCTGAGCATGGTAGCTTACTATCTCATCGGAAGGATGTAGAAGATGAACGACTTTGGTGGCGCAAATGATAGAGGCAGTATGTGCTTTCAACCATTCCATTCCCAGAATGAGGTCAATATTGGAAGAATCAAGAATAATGGGAGAAACATGAAATTCCAACCCTTCAATTTCAACGGGGACGTCGCGACCAATCATGGTAGTTCGACACTAACCCGCAGGGGTGCGTACCACTATTGGAGTGTTCATGGGCTCGCATCGAATGTCATGTGCGTAAGCAAAATTTTCTGACATGAATGAATGTGATGCTCCTGAATCGAATAAAACAGAAGCCGGTACTGAATTAACAAGAAGAGTACCCATCACAGTGGCGGGCTGGTCTTGAGCTTCATTCAGATCAACATGATTAGCCTGACCATGACCATAAGGTCCGGCATTATTGTTATGGGGCTGATTGTTACGGCCAGTTGAAGGTAGAGCCAACTGGCTCTTTTTCTCAGTGCACTCTTTAGCAAGGTGGCCGGGGCGGCCACATCTGAAGCACAGACCATCATTGGGATCGGGAGCAGGAGCTTGGGATGGTACATCTCGAAGAGGCTGCCTCTCCGGTGGAGGAGACAGACGAGGTGCAGCATAGGACTGTCTTGGTGCAGGTGCATTTGGACGATACATGCTGTGGGGAATCCATATCCGACGCTTCTACGCTGACGGGCCTGAAGATGGGCCAGCGTCATGGCTACGCTGAGGATCCTCGTGTTCTCAAGACCAGTCTCAACCTGAATAGCTTTGTTCACCAAGGTGGCGAAGTCGGCAAAGTCATGAATGAGCAAAGCTAGCTTGATATCGTGGTGAAGTCCGTCATCGAACTTTTCTTGCCTACGAGCATCGGTAGCAATGTCTTCTTCAACAGAACGGACAATTCCAAGAATTCCTGCTGATAAGCATCTACAAACTTGTTGCCTTGGGTGAGGTTATGGAACTCGCGCTTCTTCCTGTCCATGATTCCCTGAGGAATGAAGCGGGCACGGAAAGCGGCTTGGAAATCCGGCCAAGTGATGACCGCTCCAATGGTAGGGTACGCTGTGGCTGTCCCACATTGAGCAGCGAGACCCTTGAGGAAGAAGGATGCGATGGTGACATAGTTGGCAGGGGCAACACTAGCAGACTCCATTTCATACGTGATGTCTCGGAGCCAGTCATCAGCATCAAGGGGCTGAGTTGAGCTGCGGTAGATTGTCGGATTGAGGCCCATGAAGTCCTACAGAGTAACTAGGGCTGGCTGCTGGTTCATATTTGGACGAGGAAACTGAGCCATCATTCCTTCCATGAACCGGCGGTTCAGCTCAAACTGTTGCATCATTCCAGCAAAGAATTTGGGCGGTGGTGGATTGTTTCCACCACGGCCACGACCAGCAGGTCTAACCATCCTGCTAACATGTAACAGGGGTAGTTCAGTATCGAGCACTTGCAAAGACAAAGGATCATTCATGAGGAAACAGGCATAATGAAAGAGGTACGATGGATACCACTTAGTAGTCAAGACAACAGTGGGTGCACTATTCAAGATGCTATTCTAAGGAGTAACTATGGCTTATCCAACTTCGGGGTGAATGTGGCCACGGGATCCTAATGTTAGAGTTAGTAAATTCGTTTAACCCGAGTAGAAGAGAGTTCAGAGTCCTAGAGTATAGATGAGGAGTAAAAGATGATAATACCACCCAATGGCGACGTGGGCCCGTAAGACACACAGCCAGTGTTAGTAAAAGTTTTTCAGTGACTAGACTCAACTTCGGCCAAGGAGATGGAAAGGGGGCTACCTACAGGCAGTCGGCTCTGATACCAACTTGTGACGCCCTCGATTCAATCGTACACTAATCATACATGCAAATGTGTACGATCAAGATCAAGGACTCATGGGAAGATATCACAACACAACTCTAGACACAAATTAAAATAATACAAGCTTTATATTACAAGCCAGGGGCCTCGAGGGCTCGAATACATAAGCTCGAATGCACAAGAGTCAGCGGAAGCAACAATATCTGAGTACATACATAAGTTAAACAAGTTTGCCTAAAGAAGGCTAGCACAAAAGCAACATCGATCGAAAAGGCAAGGCCTCCTGCCTGGGAGCCTCCTAACTACTCCTGGTCATCAGCGATCTCCGTCACGTGGTAGTAGGCACCCTCGGGGTAGTAGCAGTCGTCAAAGGTGCTAATCGCCCTCGGACTCAAATCATCTGGTTGCGCTATCCGAGAAGAATGGAAAAGAGGAAAAGAGGAGCAAAGCAACCGTGAGTACTCATCCAAAGTACTGCAAGCAAGGATCTACACTACAAATGCAACATTATCAAAGGAAGGTCAGATATGTGGATGGGCTGCGAAATGCGAGAATAGAGAGAAGGCCTAGTCCTATCAAAGACTAGCATCTTCGAAACCACCATCTTGCAGACAAACAGGAGGGAGTAGAGTAGCATAAGGTAAAGTAGTAGTAGTGTTATCAACCTCGGCCAGAGATCCTTTCTCGACTCCCTGCGAGAAAGCAATTTCAGAGCCATACTATCCAGCTTATCACCTCATCACCATCCAATTCTCATCACAAGTATCCAGTTCTAGTTGTATCGATCGATACAACTCCAAGTGTCCGCTATCAGTGGACAGGCTATCGATAGATGTTTTCTTCCCAGCGGTGCACCAACTTACCCACCACGCCGATTAACTCCGCCGGACACACTTTCTGGGTCATGCCCGCCTCGCCAAACAATACGCCGCAACCCGACCTAGGCTTAATAGACAATCAAGACGCGGACTAAACCTATGTCCCTGTGGGTCATGGGCCATCTCCCGTGAACTCATGCATGTTGTGTGGGCGGCGGTGAGCGACCTAGCTACCTCCTTGAAAAAGGTAGGAGCTTACCAGTCCAACCCGGTAGCGCCGCGATCGGCCGACGCCTATTAAGCTTCTACTGATGCATACGACGCAGAACGCCCATACTATGCCCACGTGATGGTTAGTGCTATCGGCCGAGGCCCTCGGATCAAATATCCAAATCGTGAGTGGATTAGGAACGCGGTAACAAGCAGAGACTCACGAAGATGTGACCCGTTGCCTGTCTCGAGGACTTGCGGCAAGGGCTAGGAATGCCCGGCCACGCCTCGTAATTATCTCGCGGGCACCTTCCAGGTCAACCTGACTCCACATCACTCGCGGGTACCCCTCAGGGTCGACCCGCCTTTCCAAGTAACAGCTGTAATGTCCAAGTATCCGTGTGTCCAAACATTAAGGGGAAAACCCAAGGAATCACCCCCGGTGAATTCCACTCGATGTAATCATCAAGGTGAACTTAAGAGGAATCACCCCCGAGGTTCACACTTGAGGGGTTGCACGACAGAGTCGTACCGGAAGTGGTTAAAGAGGAAATCACCCTCGATGACCACGACCGAATAGCTACACTACAAGGTTAACATCAGAAGTGTTGTAGAGGTCTCACCCTCGACACTCGATAGTAACCTAGTGGTGTCGAGCAACTAAGGGGAAAGTGATGTGTGGTGTCGGGGCCTGGTCTTCGATCCCGTTGATCGGGTCTTCTATGATGAAGCAAGGGCAACAAGGACAAGGTGGGGGTCACTGATGGATCACTAACCAACCTATACTAAGTAGTTTAGGATAAGCAGGTAAGGTACAACAACAGATACAAAAGCAGGCTATGCATCAGAATAGCAGCAAACAATTACAGTAGCAAAATCTAACGCAAGCATGAGAGAATGGAATGGGCGATATCGGGATGATCAAGGGGGGGGGCTTGCCTGGTTGCTCTGGCAAGGAGGGGTCGTCGTCGACGTAGTCGATCACAGGGGCAGCATCGGTCTCGGGGTCTACCGGAGAAAAGAAGGGGAAGAAACAGTAAATATAAATCAACATAGCATCACAAAGCATAATGTGGCAATATGTTGTGCCGGGGGTGACCTAACGTATGGCTACACGATAAAGGTGAAAGGGGAATCCGACCGGGAATGAATTCCCGGCTCTGGACCTGTATCAAACAGATAACTAGAGGGGGAATGTTCCATGTTCAGCATGCTAGGGGCATGTGACAGATGAACGGACCGCGTATTCAGATTCGTTGGATTTTTCTGAGCAACTTTCATATAGAAAACATTTTCATCTGAGCTACGGTTTAATTTTTATGAATTTTCAAAGTTTAAACAATTTCTGGAATTAAATAAATTAACAGAAAAGAATTACTACGTTAGCATGACATCACTGTGACGTCAGCAGTCAATAGGATGGCTGACCAGGTCAAAATGACCAGTGGGTCCCACATGTCATACTCAAGAGGGACAAGCAGTAATTTAATTTAAATAAACAGAGTTAATTAGCACTAGGGCCCCTCATGTCAGTGACTGTTTAGGTTAACTAATTAATTTTAGTTAAGAAAAATGTTTAATTAGTCTAATTAACAGAGGGGGCCCACATGTCAGTGGTTCGCGGTGCCCAGTCAGCATGTTGGCTGTGTCAACCTAGTCAACTGGGCTCGAGGGCCCCACTGGAAGTGACGCAGGGGCGGGCCGAGGTGTGCCACGTCGGTGGCGGCGCCGGAGCGACGCCGGCGAGGCAAAACGCGGCGGCGCGGCTCGAGAGGTGGTTGGAAATCACGTACAGGGCACCGTTCGATGAGTTTTCTGGCGTGTTCAAAAGCTACGTCTGCGCCACGTCGAACGGTGGTGGTTGTGGCGGTGGGGGTGACCGGAATCGAGCGCGGTGAGCTCATCGGCGGAAGGCCGGAGTCAGGCGCGAGAGGAAACAGCGATGCAGCGCGTTAGCGAGCGAACTGAGAGGTCGGGCGAGACGTACGTGAAGTGGCGAGTGCAACGGGCGCTGGCCTGTGACCATTTGGCCACCGAAGGCACGCCGGCGACGAGCGCAGGCGGCGACGATGTTCGGGTTAGCATGGAAACAACGAATCCGAGCACAGAGAGCAGCAAAAAGTGGCGCGTTCGAATCCTACGGCTACGGCGAGCACGACTGCGAGCTTAGCCGAGCTCGACAACGTCTGTTGCGATAGCAGCAGCAATGACGGCAGAGCTCCGTTCGGGCAAACATGGCACGGCGGCTACGGGCTGCGACAGGCAGTGCAAGAGGACGGGAAGGAAGGTGTGGAGCTCACCGAGCGGTCACGAAAGACCCTTGGTGGTGTAGGAGCAGCAGAGCTCGCCAGGGTGGAAGGGGATCGGCGGCAGCCCAAGGAAGACGACGACGTTCTCGGCGATGCAGAGCTCCTCGGCTCCCTCGAGCGTCTCCAGAGGACGCAGAAGTCCACGGCGATGCCGATGAGCACGGCCACGCCGCGTCGAAGGTATGGTGGCTGCGGTGATGACGAAGACACGGCAGCGGTGGCACTCGGAGGTGGATGGGGAACGAAGGGTAGAGGCAACGAGCAGGCGAAGAGGGCGAGGGGAAATCTGGGAGTGGGTGGAGGTAGGCGGGGGAGGCCTCGAGGAGCCGGAGGGGGAGGCTCTTATCCACCCGCGGCGTTGCCAGCGAGGTGGTCGGGCGGCGACGAGCCCCTGTAGCGGTGCGCACTTGGGGAATAGGAGGGAGGGGAGAGCGACCGGGGAGGGGGCATGGGCCGGCCTAGCTGGGCCAGCTAGCGCGGGTGGGCCGAAGCCCAAGTGGGGCAGGGGCTTTCTCTCCCCTCTGCTTTTTCCTTTTCTCCTTTTCTTTTCTTTTTTTGCAGCTTTTGCATTTGCTTTTAGCCACTATTGACTTTGCAAAATTATGCCACTGGCCAAAACAATTTCAAATAATGATTGGGCACTGCCAAAAAAAGATTGTGAGGCTTTAGAAATAGTTTGCCATTTTTATAAATTAAAAAGGCAGTTTATTTATTTCTTAGGTCATTGTTTTAAGTAGTTTAGACCACTCAAACACTTTGCAAAAATGTTGGTTCACAACCAATATTACTTGTGGATTATTTGGCACATGATGAACATTTTAGTTTTCATGTTTGATCAATTTTGAATTTCACTCAGAATTTGAATTTGAGTTCAACTGGAATTTGAAAAAGATAAGAACAATGATGAACAAACACTTGTTTAATAAAAGGATTATATTAACCCTAGGGATTACTGTAGCATCATTACACCGGGGCGTTACAATAATACTCCTTGGTATGTAGATTATGCTAATTACATTGTTGCTAAATATTTACCACCTAGCTTTACATACCAACAAAAGAAAAAAATTCTTCTATGATTTAAGACATTACTTTTGGGATGACCCACATCTTTATAAAGAAGGAGTAGATGGTATTATTAGACATTGTGTACCTGAGCATGAACAGGGACAAATCCTATGGAAATGTCACTCGGAAGCCTATGGAGGACATCATGTGGGAGACATAACTGCTCACAAGGTATTGCAGTCTAGGTTTTATTGGCCTACTCTTTTCAAGGATGCTCGTAAGTTCGTCTTATCTTGTGATGAATGTCAAAGAATAGGTAATATCGGTAAGTGTTAAGAAATGCCTATGAATTATTCACTTGATGTTCAACCATTCGATGTTTGGGGTTTTGATTACATGGGACCTTTTCCTTCCTCTAATGGGTATACACATATTTTGGTTGTTGTTGATTATGTTACTAAGTGGGTAGAAGCTATTCCAACTAGTAGTGCTGATCACAACACCTCTATTAAAATGCTTAAGGAAGTTATTTTCCCAAGTTTTGGAGTCCCTAGATATTTAATGGCTGATGGTGGTTCTCACTTTGTTCATGGTGTTTTCCGTAAAATGCTTGCCAAGTATGATGTTAACCATAGAATTACATCACCCTATCATCCTCAGTCTAGTGGTCAAGTTGAACTTAGCAATAAAGAAATAAAGTTAATTTTGCAAAACACTGTCAATAGGTCCCGGAAGAATTGGTCTAAGAAATTAGATGATGCACTTTGGGCTTATAGAACAACATATAAAAATCCTTTGGGTATGTCTCCTTATAAAATGGTTTATGGAAAAGCTTGTCATTTGCCTCTTGAGTTAGAACATAAAGCATATTGGGCAATCAAAGAACTCAACTATGATTTCAAACTTGTCGGTGAAAAGAGGTTATTTGATATTAGCTCACTAGATGAATGGAGAATCCAAGCTTATGAAAATGCCAAGTTATTTAAAGAAAAGGTTAAAAGATGGCACGATAAAAGAATCCAAAAGTGTGAGTTCAAGGTTGGAGAATATGTTCTTTTGTACAACTCTCGTTGCAGATTCTTTGCAGGAAAACTCCTCTCCAAATGGGAAGGACCCTACGTTATCGAGGAGGTTTATTGGTCCGGAGCTATCAAAATAAATAATGCCGAAGGTACTAACCCGAAGGTTGTTAATGGGCAATGAATAAAACTTTATATCTCAGGTACGCCCATTAATGTTGAAAGTAATATTATCCAAACTGTGACACCAGAAGAACACATAAAAGAGCCCTTTCGGAACACTCCAGAATCGGGAAAAGGAGGAGGTACGTGATATGGTAAGTAAACGGACTCCAAAAAATACGCAAAAATATTTTTTTATCAGTTTTGGAATATTTAGAAAATTAGGAAAATAAGAAACTACCGGGAAAGTCACCCTGGTGGGCACAAGACACCAGGGCTTGCCAGGCGCACCCAGGTGGGTTGTGCCCACCTCGGGTACCTTCCGGACTCCTTTTTCTTCCGCTTGCTTGTTTCCGCTTGCTGTTTTCTGACAAATCCAATCTACCATGGCCACTTCACGCTCCTCCAAGGACAAGTTCTTCAAGAACATCATCAACCCATATTTGTGGGTGGTGATGCAGCACCCTCAAGCTATCCAGATGCATGACGGGGTGCTCCACATCTACGATGTGCAAGGTCCCAAGGGGACGGGAACCATGGAGGCTAGACTTGAAGCTATGGAGCAGGAGGTCTTTCGGTGTAAGGGGATGGTGGAATGTGGACTCAATGCCAATCACCTCATGATCGCGGACTACACCCGTGATCTCAAGGTGGATGGCAAGTCCATGAAGGACATTGTCTTCACCTTCAACGAGCAAATCAACTTCCTCCAAAGCCAGATCTAGGATTTCCAAAACCAAGTCTTTGAATATGAGGCAAGGTTTAAAGGTATGAGTTTGGCTGCCGGCTGCAGGACCCGTGAGTCTCACTCCTCCTCTTATAATGGTGAGCCCCTGCCATGGAAACCTAAGGACAAGATCGCCTCTACTTCATCACCACCTCCTTCTTCATCACCAAAAAAATTGAGTATCGGGTATGGGCACTCCCCTTGGCTTCCGCCAAGCTTGGGGAGGTGCCCCGGTATCGTATCACCCCCACTATCTTTTGCCTTTACCTATTTTAGTTCGATCTTTTGCTTTAGATGAATAAAAGTTTAGTTTGATCCTTTCTTTTTGAGAGATTGCTTAGTGATTGTAGGACCTTGAGAAGAGGTGTCTAGAGGGGGGGTGATTAGACACTTCGTACCAAAGTTGCAGTTTTTAACTTCTTTAAGTTTAAGTGGAGTTTAGGCACAAGTTTAACATTCACAATACATAACAAGCAAGCATGCAAAGAGTTTATGAGCAGCGGAAAGTAAAGCATGCAACTTGCAAGAAAGTAAAGGGAAGGGTTTTGGAGGATTAAAACGCATTTGGAGACACGGATGTTTTTGGCGTCGTTCCGATAGGTGGTGCTATCGTACATCCACGTTGATGGAGACTTCAACCCACGAAGGGTAACGGTTGCGCGAGTCCACGGAGGGCTCCACCCACGAAGGGTCTACGAAGAAGCAACCTTGTCTATCCCACCATGGCGGTCGCCCACGAAGGACTTGCCTCACTAGCGGTAGATCTTCACGAAGTAGGCAATCTCCTTGCCCTTACAAACTCCTTGGTTCAACTCCACAATCTTGTCGGAGGCTCCCAAGTGACACCTAGCCAATCTAGGAGACACCACTCTCCAAGAAGTAACAAATGGTGCGTTGATGATGAACTCCTTGCTCTTGTGCTTCAAATGATAGTCTCCCCAACACTCAACTCTCTCTCATAGGATTTGGATCTGGTGGAAAGAAGATTTGAGTGGAAAGCAACTTGGGGAGGCTAGAGATCAAGATTCATATGGTAGGAACGGAATATCTTGGCCTCAACACATGAGTAGGTAGTTCTCTCTCAGAAAATGTATGCTAGAAGTGTAGGCACGTTCTGATGGCTCTCTCCACGAATGAAGAGGAGGTGGAGGGGTATATATAGCCTCCACACAAAATCTAACTGTTACACACAATTTACCAAACTCGGTGGGACCGAATCAACAAACTCGGTCAGACCGATTTAGTAAACCTAGTGACCGTTAGGATTTTTGGTGGGACCGATATGCAACTCGGTAGGACCGATATGGTTAGGGTTAGGGCATAAAGTAATCTCAGTTAGACCGATTACACAAACTCGGTGAGACCGATTTTGGTAATAAGCTATCTAGAGAGTTGGTCAGGCAAACTCGGTTGGACCGATCACACAAACTCGGTGGGATCGATTTTGGTAATGAGTCAACCAGGAAGTTTGCATTCTAATCTCGATAGTACCAATTGCTCAAACTCGGTGAGACCGATTTTGGTAATGGACATACACAGAGAGATTACAATCCCATCTCGGTGAGACCGAGATCCCTATCGGTGAGACCGATTTGCCTAGGGTTTGTGGCAGTGGCTATGACATCTGAACTCGGTGGCGCCGGATAGAAAGAATCGGTGGGGCCGAGTTTAACTTTAGGTTTAGGTCAAATGTGTGGAAGTGGGAAAGTAGTTGAGGGTTTTGGAGCATATCACTAAGCACTGTGGAGCAAGAAACTCATTAAGCAACACCTCGTCCCTTCCTGATAGTATTGGCTTTTCCTATAGACTCAATGTGATCTTGGATCACTAAAATGAAAAATGAAGAGTCTTGAGCTTGAAGCTTGAGCCAATCCTTTGTCCTCAGCATCTTGAAGGAGTTCCCACATCCTTTAGTCCATGCCACCCCATTGTTGAACTTAGCCGAAACATACTAGATAAAAGTGTTTGTCCAACAAGAGATATGTTGACATTAATTACCAAAACCACATAGGGAGCACTTGTGCTTTCAATCTCCCCCTTTTTGGTAATTGATGACAACATACATCAAAGATTTTGATAAAGATATAAAGAATAGCAAGTAAAGCTTTGGAAAGGCATGTAACAAGCATAGGCTCCCCCTACATGCATGCAATCATGTGAATATGGAATGTAGAAGCATGTGAGAGCATAACCATGATAGAGCAGGCAATGTGTTACATGTATCTTGGCCATATGCATCAGAGCAAAGAATATCAAAGAAAATACCTTCATGCTCATGAGTCCTTCTTACAAACAGTATGTACATCAGCAAGAATCCCTCATGCACATGATTGTGATGCATATACTTACCTTGTAGTCTTGAGTTGGCTTAGGATGGAATGAACCTGCATAAACAAGGTTAGATAACACAGATACATCTACCAGCCAGAGCAAATAGAAGAAACCACAAGAATACCAAGACTGGGATGACATGTAGAGAGTGAGTACTAAGTACCACATTGGATTAGACATGTCCCCAAGAGTAAAGATATGCAATGAATTTGAATGATTTCTTTCCCTTAGATGTCTTGCTCCCCCTGAATCTAGCATGGGATACTGGAAGAAGATAGGGAATAGAAAATCAGAGCTGAAAGATGTAAATGAACTGTAACGCCCCGGATTCGATGCGCCAGGTGTCTGCCAGTTATTCGCCGTCGTTACCATGTCATGTGCTTGCGTGTTGCCTTTGCCATGTCATCATCTGCATTTCATATCATGTCATCATGTGCATCGCATTGGCATACGTGTTCGTTTCATGCATCCGAGCATTTTCCCCGTTGTCCGTTTTGCAATCCGGCACTCCGATGTCATCCGGCGTCCCCTTTTTGCCTCTTCTCTTGTGCGGGTGTTAAACTTTCTCGGAATGGCCCGAGGTTTTCCAAGCGGCCTTGGTATAGCACCGGTAGACCGCCTGTCAAGTTTCGTGCCATTTGGAGGTCGTTTGATACTCCAACGGTTAACCGGGTAACCGTAAAGCCCTCTTTGAGTTGCAGCCCAACACCCCTTCCAAAGTGGCCCAAAACCCAGAAAACTCCCCTCCAAGCTCTCGGTCGTTCGATCACGATCGCGTGGCCGAAAACCGCTCCTCATTTGGACACTCCTAGTTCCCTCAACCTATATAAACACCTCCCCCGTCCAAACCGGGTCCCAAACCCTAGCCCGCTCCCTCGTGCGCCGGACATGTCCAACCCCACGGACATGTCCAGCCTCCACGCCGCTCGACGAATCGGAGGACGCCATGTCGATAGCGCCGCCGCCTAAACCGCCGTCCGCCACGTCGTCCGCTTCAGCCACATCATACGCCATCAAGGGCCTGTCGAGCCCAGATCCAGCCCGCCGGGCCCGGCCGCACTGCCTGCCGTCGAGCTCCGGCCACCGAGCCTCGCCGAGCCCGACCCGCCGCCTGCCTCCTCGCCGCTCTCGTCTCGGCTCCACCGCAGCCCGTCGGCGCCGCCCTCCGCCACACCGCTGCCGCTGGCTCCGCCTGAGCCGCCGCCGCCCTCTCCGCCGCCTCCTCCTCGGCGCTGCCCTCCTCCGCCGCCGCGCGCCGCCCGCAACCGACCAGCGCCCTCGCCGCCCGCCCTTCGCCCACTCATGATCCGCGCCGCGCTGCCCGCCCATGGCCTCCTCCGCCGGATCTGCCGCGCCCAGCGCCGTCTCCGGCCAGATCCGGCAGCGCCGCCGGATCCGCCTCCCCCGACCTCGCCGGCATCTTCCCCGGCCACAACTCCGGCGAGCTCCGACCTGCTTCGAAAACCGTGCCAACCCGAGGTCGACCCCGTATTCCACCAAGTCCTGTAAATTTTGCATAAACATGTCATATTCATTGCATCACATCTCTGCATCCGTAGCTCCGTTTCGTGCGTATAATATGTCAAATTGTTCGTCTCGACGAGTAGATCATTTCATTCCATTGCATCATTTTCATTTGAGCTCATCTTGATGCCCGAAATGCTGTTGGAAGAGTGCATGTTGATGTTAATCTGCTGAAACTGTTATAACTTGCTCATTTATCATTTTTGCCATGATTGATGTGTGCATCCTATGAGGTTGATGTCTACATGAATGTTGATCTATGCTATGCCATCTTTCCAGGGATGCCAACCATGTATTTTTGTGAGTTGTGTGCTGAGTGTATCAAGCTTGTTAAGTAGGGTAGTTGCTGTTACTGTTTTGCTAGGCAGATTCTGTTATATTTTGTTGCTATGTTAACATGCTTCTACTAATCATTCTATGCATAATCTGGAGATGCTCTATAAACATGTTTTGATCTACATGTCATGCTCTATCCATTCATGCCCTTGGTTGCAATTATAGCCTGCTGGAACATGTTGTAATCTTGCTCTAAAGTTGCTTGAAAATGTTGCTGTCAGCCTCTTAACATTAAGTTCACTTGTTCCCATGTGTTTTCCTAGTGATCCATGCACCCTATGACCTTGCTCTTGCCATGCTTAGCTTCATAAACTTGTCTTATTGCTATTGGTTGCCTTGCCATGCCATGTATTGCTCTGTAGTGAGTGGTTCAAGCTCACGAACATGCCTACTTATTGTTGTTCCTGCCATGTTTGAATCTGTAATATAACTTGCCATGTTTACATGGGTGCCATCATATTTTCCGTGCCTTTTTGGCTCATGGTCAGTAAGGGACTTTTGATCTATGCAATTAGTAGATTCATGCCATGCCTTTGTTTGCCATGATATGTTCCTGTAACATGTTGTTTGATAGCTCTAAACATTGCAACATGATGTTATTTCTGCTAAAGTCTGAAACTGTTATTATTTGCAATATCTCCATGTCATTTTGAGCATGTTCTAGTTGTTTCTGGAGATAGCTCAGTGTTCATGTTTTGTTATGCTTTACCTGTACTTCATGCCCATGCCTTTTGTTATTATGTTGGGGTGCTATAGCATGTTGTTTTGATGCTTGTAATGTGCCTAGTTGCTGTTTTGGACAGATTGTTGTTATGACTTGTATAGTGTGCATGTGTTGCACCGTTGCTCTGTTTCGAGTGTGCTCTATATGAAACTTGCTTGTTTTTGCATGTAGTTTCATATTATCATGTTGCATCCTTGTTTTGAGGTGTTTGCTTGATGTTTGTATGCATTTTGCATCAATGTCATGCTTAACTTGTTTTGCTCATATCTTCTAGGCCGTAGCTCCGAATCTAATGAACTTTATATGTAACTTGACTAGAATTTCATGTAGATCATCTTGGTGCATCTTAACTTTCTGTTTAACAACTTCAACTCAATGATTATTCAGTTCTGGACCGATTTCGAAATTTGCATATGAGGACTTACCGGAATTGTTATATGTTGTTCCCGGCCTCATTTAAACTTGGCTTGATGTGTTGTTCTTGTTTGCATCATCTCTTGCCATGAGTAGCTTCATGTAGCTTGGTCATGCATCATGCTTGTTGTGCATCATGTCTTGTTCATGTGTGGTGTGTTTACCTATGTTGTGTGCTTCTTCTTGTTAGTTCCTGTTTCGTTGCGATCGTGAGGATTCGTTCGTCTACGGTTGGTTCGGCTTCATCCGTTCGTCTTCTTCATGGACTCGTTCTTCTTCCTTGCAGGATTTCAGGCAAGATGACCGCTACCCTCGATCTCACTACTATCATTGCTATGCTA
The DNA here is from genome assembly GCA_021437245.1 of Aegilops speltoides. Lineage (NCBI taxonomy): Eukaryota > Viridiplantae > Streptophyta > Magnoliopsida > Poales > Poaceae > Aegilops > Aegilops speltoides. The sequence goes on from CM038147.1 coordinate 238,937,580, forward strand.
GTTGCTTCGTTCTATCGCTATGTTGCGCTACCTATTACCTGTTTATCAAGCCATCCCATATTGCCATGAACCTCTAACCTTTGACACCATTCCTAGCAAACCGTTGCTTGGCTATGTTACCGCTTTGCTCAGCCCCTCTTATAGTGTTGCTAGTTGCAGGTGAAGTTGAAGATTTCTCCATGGTGGACAGGGTTTATGTTGGGATATCACAATATCTCTTATATTATTAATGCATCTATATACTTGGTAAAGGGTGGAATGCTCGGCCTTATGCCTGGTGTTTTGTTCCACTCTTGCCACCCTAGTTTCCGTCATACCGGTGTTATGTTCCCGGATTTTGCGTTCCTAACGCGGTCGGGTGATTTATGGGACCCCCCTGACAGTTCGCTTTGAATAAAACTTGTCCAGCAAGGCCCAACCTTGGTTTTACCATTTGCCTCACCACCACCTACCCTTTCCCTTTGGAGTAATTAACCCAAGGGTCATCTTTATTTTAGCCCCCCCGGGCCAGTGCTTGTCTAAGTGTTGGTCCGAAACGAGCAACCTGCGGGGCCACCACGGGGAAACTTGATGGCTGGTTTTACTCGTAGCTTGACTTATCCGGTGTTTCCCTGAGAACGAGATATGTGCAGCTCCTATCGGGATTGTCGGCGCATCGGGCGGCTTTGCTGGTCTTGTTTTACCATTGTCGAAATGTCTTGTAAACCGGGATTCCGAGACTGATCGGGTCTTCCTGGGAGAAGGTCTATTCCTTCGTTGATCGCGAGAGCTTGTCATGGGCTAAGTTGGGACACCCCTGCAGGGTTTAAACTTTTGAGAGTCGTGCCATGCGGTATGTGGCGAATGCGAATTTGTTAATGTCCGGTTGTAGATAACTTGACACTTGATCCGAATTAAAATGCATCAACCGAGTGTGTAGCCGTGATGGTCTCTTCTCGTGGAGTCCGGAAGTGAACACGGTTTCGTGTTATGTTTGACGTAAGTAGGTGTTCGTGATCACCTCTTGATCATTGCTAGTTTCACGACCGTTCCGCTTGTTTCTCTTCTCGCTCTCATTTGCGTATGTTAGCCACCATATCATGCTTAGCCGCTGCTGCAACCTCACCACTTTACCCCTTCCTTTCCCATTAAGCTTTGCTAGTCTTGATACCAATGGTAATGGGATTGCTGAGTCCTCGTGGCTCACAGGTTACTACAACAACAGTTGCAGGTACAGGTTGTGCGATGATCATGACGCGAGAGCGATGTTTGCTTGTTTGGAGTTCTTCTTCTGCTTCTTCGATCAGGGGATAGGTTCCAGGTCGGCAGCCTGGGCTAGCAGGGTGGATATTGTTTGAGTTTCTGTTTATGATTCATCCATAGTTGGATGTTGTTCTTGTATGATGTATTGTTGTATTCGTGTGGCATTGTATGCCTTATGTATGTATCCCCATCTATTATGTAATGTTGATGTAATGATATCCACCTTGCAAAAGCGCCCAATATGCGGTCTATCCTTGGTGGGACCTTCGAGTTCCTTTTGGATAGGGTCGCATATTGGGCGTGATAAGTTGGTATCGAGCCTCGACCGACCTTAGAGCCCCCTTGATTGATCGTGCAGTTTTGGCGTTGTTGAGTCTAGAAGAAAACTGTTTTGAGTCTACTTATATCGGAGAGTAGGAATTCTTTTACTCCTCGGTCCTTTCGTCGCTCGGTGAGGAATCTTGACGAGGTGTTTTGAATTACTCCTCTTCCGCTCAAATTTTTCTTTAGGATCACGTGGTTAGTTTCGTGAGTTGTCCATCCTCTTTTATCCGGTGCATTTCTCGTCAAGTTGACTCGAGTCTCTTCATCTTTGCCAAGTTCAATCCTCAGTTGTTTTCTTTTCCCACCCGCCCACCCTTCTTCCTCTCGGAACCGGAGTCCGTAATCGAGTATCCTTCCTACTCGTGCGAAGTCTTTGCTTTCTGTCCTCAATGATTTCAACCGGTGTTTTCTCTTCAAGTTATTCGTCGGTTTCCCCTTCCAGTTGCCTGTGTTTTCCCGCCCTCCCACCCTTTTCTTCCGGAGCATGAGTCTCTTTCGACCATCAATTCCATTCGTGTGGAGTCGCTTCAGTCTTTCATCAATTATTTCAACCGGTGAATTTTCGTCTCGTTCGACATTCTTCATCTCTTCTTCTTTTCCGGTGGACTCAATTCAAGTTTTTCGGGTTGATCATATTCTTTTCCTCGAAGTGTTTTCCTCGCTCGTTCGCCTCTCGCCAGTTTATCCTTCCGGAGTGCTCAAGATATCTCATGAGATTCGTCTGTGTTCCAATTAATTCGAGGTTGTCACCTCATTCAAATATTTCAATTGTTCCGGTGCTTCATCCATTGGTTCAACATCTTTCTCCAATGGTGTTTTTCTTTAGTGGGCCCTAACCCATAGGTATTTTCCCAGGATCTTACCTGACTCTTCTAATTCCCCCGGAGTGATTCTCAAATTCTTCTCAAGTATGACGTAAGTATGAATTTCATCAGTCAGATGCTTTTCCAAGATCGATTTCAAATTCTTTTCATTGTTGGCTCTACCTCTCTGCTTTTCATTCTTCCGGAGTATCTCAGTAATTTCGGTGGTGTTTCTCGTCGTCATTCTCGCCATTTGAAGACCGAAGAAGAGTTTTTCCTCTAAATCTTGTCCATTCTTCCGAAGATTCATGGTTCTAGCTTCATGTTATCCTCTCGAATTATTCCATTTGTCAGATATTCTTCCTTACCCATCCGGAGTATTTCAGGAGTTGATTTCTTTTCATTTCATCGGAGGCCATCATTCCAGCTATCGTTCTCTATTTATCCCGGTGCTTCGTTCAAGTATTCTTCAATCAGCTCATGATCTCTTTGTTCTTTTGCATCAAAATTCCCTCAAGCTTACTTGGTTTTCTAATTCTTCCCGGTGTTTCACTCTCTTTCATCAGTCATTTTGAATTCTAACGGTGGTTCTTTCAGATTCTTTTCCTTGTTTATCATTTTAATCCATTCGTTCTTTTCAATCCTACCGGTGGTTCATGAAGACTTTCTCAAGTTTGGAGCTATATTCCCCTTAATCCTTTTCTTCGGAGTTTGTTCTTGATGAATAAATTCTAGTTCCAAGTGTTTTTCATCTTTTCTTTTCCGGAGTTCAATTTCCTCGGCCATCTCGTCGTAACATCCATCTAAATCATCGCAACGCTCTTCTATTCATTCATACTTCATTTCTATCTCATCATCCTTTTGTTACCAGAGTTCTTCACGGTGGTTCTTCATGATTTATTTCATCCCTCAAGAGTTCATCAAATATCATTCCATCCTATCAAGTTCATGTTCTATTCTTTCCTTGTTCAGCTGGAGTGCTGCCTAAATCCTTTCAGTCTTATTCGTTTCTTACCTCGTTCTAAACGAGTGGTTTCATAGCCTATCTTATTCCGTGAGCTTTCGATTCTCATCATTCCGCCGTTCCTCTCTTCTTCTCGAGTGCTCTCGATTCTTTGCTTCTTCTCTTGAGTTCTTTTTCACCTCATCCTTTTTCTCTTCCGTCTCGGTCCTAAGATCTCGGGATGAGATCTCTTGTTAGTGGAGGAGTGTTGTAACGCCCCGTATTCGATGCGCCAGGTGTCTGCCAGTTATTCGCCGTCGTTACCATGTCATGTGCTTGCGTGTTGCCTTTGCCATGTCATCATCTGCATTTCATATCATGTCATCATGTGCATCGCATTGGCAAACGTGTTCGTCTCATGCATCCGAGCATTTTCCCCGTTGTCCGTTTTGCAATCCGGCACTCCGATGTCATCCGGCGTCCCTTTTTGCCTCTTCTCTTGTGCGGGTGTTAAACTTTCTCGAATGGCCGAGGTTTGCCAAGCGGCCTTGGTATAGCACCGTGAACCGCCTGTCAAGTTTCGTGCCATTTGGAGGTCGTTTGATACTCCAACGGTTAACCGGGTAACCGTAAAGCCCTCTTTGAGTTGCAGCCCAACACCCCTTCCAAAGTGGCCCAAAACCCAGCAAACTCCCCGCCATGCTCTCGGTCGTTCGATCACGATCGCGTGGCCGAAAACCGCTCCTCATTTGGACACTCCTAGCTCCCTCTACCTATATAAACACCTCCCCCGTCCAAATCCGGGTCCCGAAACCCTAGCCCCGCTCCCCTCGCGCGCCGGACATGTCCAACCCCGCCGGACATGTCCAGCCTCCACGTCGCTCCGACGAATCGGAGGACGCCACGTCAGCAGCACCGCCGCCTCGCCCAACCGCCGTCCGCCACGTCGTGCCGCCACACCACCGCAACTGTCGAGCCCAGATCCGCCCCGTGCCGCCCGCATGCCGCCGCCGCCCGCCAGCGCCGCCGCCGCCGCCGCCGCCCGTCGAGCTCCGGCCACGAGCCTCGCGAGTCCGACCCGCCGCCGCCTCCTCGCCGCTCCGTCTCGGCCGCGCGAGCTCACGCGCCGCCCGCCCGCCACTGCTGCCGCCCCCTCCTGGCGCCGACCTCCGCCGCCGCGCGCTCCAGCCGACCAGCGCCCTCGCCGCCTACCGCCCGCTTCGCCCGCCGTCCCCACTCATGATCAAGCCGCCCGCCCACAGCCTCCTCCGCCGGATCTGCCGCGCCCAGCCGTCTCCGGCCAGATCCGGCCGGCGCCGCCGGATCCGGCCTCCCCCGACCTCGCCGGCATCTTCCCCAGCCACAACTCCGGCAAGCTCCGACCTGCTTCGAAAACCATGCCAACCCGAGTTTGACCCCGTATTCCACTAAGTCCTGTAAATTTTGCATAAACATGCCATATTCATTGCATCACATGTCTGCATCCGTAGCTCCATTTCGTGCGTATAATATGTCAAATTGTTCGTCTCGACGAGTAGATCATTTCATTCCATTGCATCATTTTCATTTGAGCTCTCTTGATGCCCGAAATGCTGTTGGAAGAGTGCATGTTGATGTTAATCTCTTTGGCTGTTATAACTTGCTCATTTATCATTTTTGCCATGATTGATGTGTGCATCCTATGAGGTTGATGTCTACATGAATGTTGATCTATGCTATGCCATCTTTCCAGGGGTGCCAACCATGTATTTTTGTGAGTTGTGTGTTGAGTGTATCAAGCTTGTTAAGTAGGGTAGTTGCTGTTACTGTTTTGCTAGGCAGATTCTGTTATATTTTGTTGCTACGTTAACATGCTTCTACTAATCATTCTATGCATAATCTGGAGATGCTCTATAAACATGTTTTGATCTACATGTCATGCTCTATCCATTCATGCCCTTGGTTGCAATTATAGCCTGCTGGAACATGTTGTAATCTTGCTCTAAAGTTGCTTGAAAATGTTGCTGTCAGCCTCTTAACATTAAGTTCACTTGTTCCCATGTGTTTTCCTAGTGATCCATGCACCCTATGACCTTGCTCTTGCCATGCTTAGCTTCATAAACTTGTCTTATTGCTATTGGTTGCCTTGCCATGCCATGTATTGCTCTGTAGTGAGTGGTTCAAGCTCACGAACATGCCTACTTATTGTTGTTCCTGCCATGTTTGAATCTGTAATATAACTTGCCATGTTTACATGGGTGCCATCATATTTTCCGTGCCTTTTTGGCTCATGGTCAGTAAGGGACTTTTGATCTATGCAATTAGTAGATTCATGCCATGCCTTTGTTTGCCATGATATGTTCCTGTAACATGTTGTTTGATAGCTCTAAACATTGCAACATGATGTTATTTACGCTAAAGTCCAAACTGTTATTATTTGCAATATCTCCATGTCATTTTGAGCATGTTCTAGTTGTTTCTGGAGATAGCTCAGTGTTCATGTTTTGTTATGCTTTACCTGTACTTCATGCCCATGCCTTTTGTTATTATGTTGGGGTGCTATAGCATGTTGTTTTGATGCTTGTAATGTGCCTAGTTGCTGTTTTGGACAGATTGTTGTTATGACTTGTATAGTGTGCATGTGTTGCACCGTTGCTCTGTTTCGAGTGTGCTCTATATGAAACTTGCTTGTTTTTGCATGTAGTTTCATATTATCATGTTGCATCCTTGTTTTGAGGTGTTTGCTTGATGTTTGTATGCATTTTGCATCAATGTCATGCTTAACTTGTTTTGCTCATATCTTCTAGGCCGTAGCTCCGAATCTAATGAACTTTATATGTAACTTGACTAGAATTTCATGTAGATCATCTTGGTGCATCTTAACTTTCTGTTTAACAACTTCAACTCAATGATTATTCAGTTCTGGACCGATTTCGAAATTTGCATATGAGGACTTACCGGAATTGTTATATGTTGTTCCCGGCCTCATTTAAACTTGCCTTGATGTGTTGTTCTTGTTTGCGTCATCTCTTGCCATGAGTAGCTTCACGTAGCTTGGTCATGCATCATGCTTGTTGTGCATCATGTCTTGTTCATGTGTGGTGTGTTTACCTATGTTGTGTGCTTCTTCTTGTTAGTTCCTGTTTCGTTGCGATCGTGAGGATTCGTTCGTCTACGGTTGGTTCGGCTTCATCCGTTCGTCTTCTTCATGGACTCATTCTTCTTCCTTGCAGAATTTCAGGCAAGATGACCGCTACCCTCGATCTCACTACTATCATTGCTATGCTAGTTGCTTCGTTCTATCGCTATGCTGCGCTACCTATTACCTGTTTATCAAGCCATCCCATATTGCCATGAACCTCTAATCTTTTGACACCATTCCTAGCAAACCGTTGCTTGGCTATGTTACCGCTTTGCTCAGCCCCTCTTATAGCGTTGCTAGTTGCAGGTGAAGTTGAAGATTTCTCCATGGTGGACAGGGTTTATGTTGGGATATCACAATATCTCTTATATTATTAATGCATCTACATACTTGGTAAAAGGTGGAAGGCTCGGCCTTATGCCTGGTGTTTTGTTCCACTCTTGCCGCCCTAGTTTCCGTCATACCGGTGTTATGTTCCCGGTTTTGCGTTCCCAACGCGGTTGGGTGATTTATGGGACCCCCGACAGTTCGCTTTGAATAAAACTTGTCCAAAAGGCCCAACCTTGGTTTTACCATTTGCCTCACCACCACCTACCCTTTCCTTGGGAGTAATTAACCCAAGGGTCATCTTTATTTTAGCCCCCCGGGCGGTGCTTGTCTAAGTGTTGGTCCGAACGAGCAACTTCTTGGGGCCACCACGGGAAACTCGAGGCTGGTTTTACTCGTAGCTTGACTTATCCGGTGTTGCCACGAGAATGAAAAAACCCCCAAACCCTTTAAGGGAAAATTTAAAAATGAATGCCTTTAAATTTGGGGTCCCCAAATTGGAAAATTTGGGAAATTTTTTGGGTTTAAACTACCCGTTTTCCCCAAAATTATTTTTTCCATTTGCGGGATTTCCCCCATATTTTTTTAAAATTAAAAAAGGTTTTGGGATTAAAAAGTTTTCCCTTTAATGGGTAAAGTCCTTTTTTTGAATTCCCTTTTAGCCTTCTTACGAATTTTCTTTTTTTAAATTGGTCAATTTTTTTTCCCTTTTTCCCCCTAGAAAGTTTTTGAATTTGGAAATTTTGCGTGGGCCAAAACATATTTAAAAATTTTTTATTTGTTTTTAAAAAATAAAGGGGGGGAAAAAAACCAAGAAAAGAAACAAATAAAACCCAAAAATAAAACAACACTTAAAAAATTCTTAAACAAAAAAGGCAAATTAAAACAAATTAAAAAGGGTTTAAAACAACAAACCATTTAAACAAATCATCCCAAAAAAAATTTAAGAAAAAACTAATGCCAAGTTAACATACCCGGGAAAAATTTTTTCCCTTGAATTTTGGGGGTTCCCGGTTTACCCAAAAATGGCCGGTTTTCTTGGGTTGAAAGGGATTGTTTCCTTAAAAATATGAAAATGGGTTAAAAGGGTTTGGTTTCCCTTTAAATTGGGTTTTTAAAAGTTATTGGGGTTTCCCCTTTTTAATTTAAATTTTTAAATTTTACAAAAGGGAAACAAAACAAAAATTTGTTTTAAAATTTATTTTTCAAAAAGGGAAAAAAAAAAAATTTCATTAAAAGGTGCAAAAGGGGGAAAAAAATTTTTTTTTAAAAAAGGAAGCAAAAAAAAAAATTAAAAAAAAAGGTACAAACCCAAAATTTTAGGAAATTTTTTACAAAAAAAACCCGAAGCAAATAAAAATTTTTTTAAAAATTTAAAAAATTTCTGGAAACCCTTTTAAAATTTAATGGGAAAATAAAAAGAAAAATTTTTGCCTTTTAAAAAACCTTTCCTTTTTTAATTTAGTTATTGGGGTTTTTTTGGATGTAAAAATTTTTGAGAAAAGTAAGGAGGCTGGGAAAAAATTTGAAAGGGGAAAGCCCAAAACATAACCCAAATTTAAGCCCGGGAAAAGGAAAAATGGAGTTTAAAATTTTCCTTTCCCTTTTTGCCCAAAAAATTTGGGAAAATTTAAATAAAAGGGAAAATAAGTGGGGGAAAAAATTTAGGGGAAAATAAAGCCCCAAAAACTTTAAAAAAATAAAATTTTTTTTACTGAGTTTTAAAAAGGATTATAAAAATTTAAAATTTAATGATAATTTAAAAACCAAAAGTGCAAACTTTTTTGAAAAAGTAGTATTTTTGTTTATTAAATTTCCACCTTTAAAGAATTGAGAAAACAAAGGGAAACGGGGGGGTTTTTTTTTTTCCCGGGATAATGGAAAAAGGGTTAAAAGTTGGGCAATTTCCCGGTTTGGGCCCCAAGGGTCTTTGAAACTTAAAAAAAGAATTTTGTTCTTTTGAAAATGGGTTTTCCCAAAAAAATTTAAAAAATAAGGGTGGTTTGGGCAAAATGGAAACAAAAAAATTTTTAAAAAAGGATTGTAAAACCTGGTTTGAAAATTCAAAAATTTTAAAAAATGAAAAAAAAATGTAAAAGTCAAACACAAAAAATGTAAACAAACAAATTCCTTTTCCCTAGAATGGTTTTAAAAGGGAACCCCAAAAAATTAAACTCCCTTTTTTCTTTGGGGGTTTAAAACCCAAAATTTGGGGCTAAAATTTTGGACTTTTTTTACTTTGGAAAAAAACATGAAAATTGGGGAAGTTTGAAAAACCCATTTGGGGTTTAGGATTCCAATTTTTGAAAAAAATAAAACAAAATTTAGCCAGTTTGGATTGTTTTTTGTTGCCCCAAATGAAAAAGGGTTTAAAAGGGGAAAAGGGGAAAATTAAATATGAAAAACCTTTAAACAAGACCCGGGGAAAAATTTCCCTTTTAGATTAAAACATCCCCTTTTCAAAAAAGGGGGGCCCTAATTAGGCATTTGTTAAGGGAATAAATTTCTTTTTAAAAAATTTTCCCGGGCAAGAAGGGGGTTGTTGGTTTTTGGGGGGATGGGTTTTTGGGGGGTGGGCAAAAAATTGGGAAATTTAAAAAAACCCCCCCAACCAACATCCCAGGAAGAAAACCCAAAAGGTTTTAAAGTTTTCCCAAATTTCCCATTTTCCAATTTGGGGTCCAACTGGGCCGGGATAAAAAAGTAATTAAGGGGCCCCCGGGGTTTAAATTGCTTCTCACCCTTTTGGCCCCCGGGGTTTTAAAAATGGGAAAAAAAATTCTTTTTCAAGGGACCGGAAAAGTTTTAAAAGGAAAAGAAAAAAAGCAAAAAACAATTTTAAAAGGGAAACCGGGGGGGGAAAAAGCCGGGGGCGGAAAGGAGGGGAAAGGGGTTTAAACCAGGTTTGCCGGGGGGATGGGAGGAAAAAGGGGTTTTGGGCCCGAAAGAAAAGAAGAAAACAAGTTCCCTTGGTTTGGGGCATTAATTTTTTCTCAAAACGGAAAAAAGGTTTTGACTTAAAACGGTAAAAAGGGAAATTAAAGGAAATGCCCTTTGGGGGGAAAAATTTTTTCGGGGGGAAAAGATACTCCGGGTGAAGTCTGTTTTTGGGGGGGTTAAAAGGGATTCGGTATTTCCCCTTAAAGGGGCCCCCCGGGTTTTAAATTTGCTTTGGGAAACCATGGGGGGCTTTTCCAAATTTAAAGGGCCCCCCCGGGACCCCCCCAAAACCCAATTTGGGGTCCGGCCCCCCTTCGGATTTTCCCCCGGGTGCCCCCCCCAATGGGTTTTTCAAAGCGGTTATTTAATTCAAAACTTGAAGGAAAGGAAAAGGGGGGGGCAAAATAAAACCCCAAAACCCGGCCCCAGGGAGGTTAAACCGCCCGGGGGGGCCCCAAAACGCCCTAAAAGAAAATTTTGGGAACCCCAAAATTCAATTAAAAAATTTTCCCCGAAAGCCCCTTTCCCCCCAAATAAAGTTTTCAAAGCGTTTAATGATATCTTTTGGATGGGGCCTTTGGGGAAAAGAAAAAGGGGGTGATTTTGGGGGAAAGGGGGCCCAAAGCGAACCGGGGGATTAAACCACATTTCGAAAACCCGTTTGATTTTGGGGGGAAACCCCCTATGGGGGGTAGCTGGGGACCATAAGGGAAAGGAAATTTGGGTTTCCCTTTTTTCCCCCAAATTTGCTTGGGTTAGGAAGTCTTCTTCCAAAAGGGGGTTTAAATTAGGGGAACCTTTGATGGGGGGGGCCAACGGAAAAGATATTCCCAAAAATTAACAAACCCTTTTAGAAAATTTTGAAAATTTTTTAAATTGTTTAAAATTTAATTTAAGTTTTAAAAAATTTAAAATTAAAAAATTAATTCTTAAAGTTTTAGTTTTTCGGTTTCCCCGGGTTTGGGGGTTTCCATTTTTACATTTTGAAACAAACCAAAAGGGGTTTCCCTTTTTTAAATTTTAAAACAAAAAAATTTTTAAAATTTCCCAAACATTTTCCGTTTCATTAAATTTATAAATTTCTTTGTTAATTTTCCCCCCATTTTTGATTTTAATTTCCGTTACGTTTTCTTTTTTCCATTTTAAACAATTTTTTTTTCCCCTTTTTTTAAAGTCCCACAACCCAAAAAATTAAAAATTTGTTTGAAATTTAAAACCCATTTTTATTTTCCCTTTCAAAATCAAAAATTTGAAATTTTTTTTCTTTTTTTAGTTACAAAAACCCCCTTCCAATTAATTTTTCCAAACCCCCCTTATTTTTGGTTTAAAAACCATCCAAATTAAAAATGGAATTTTAAAAATTTTTTGTTTTCCTAAAAACTAACCTTTAACCATTTTTTTCCCCCCCGTTTTTTATTTTCCCCTTTTTTTTAAAAAATTTCCCCTTTTCCCCTTTTTAAAAGTTTCCAAAAATGTCCCCTTAACCCAAATTTTCCCATTTCCCCCCCCCCAAAACCTTTAAACCTTTTTTTAATAAACCCCCCTCCCCCCCTCGGTTTTAGGGCCCCCACATTTTCCCATCCTTCCTCTCACCTTTCCCCCTTTCCCCTTTCCTCTTTTGCATAAAAACCCCCTTAATTCCCTTTTTTCTTTTTTTCCCCCACTGATCGTTTTACCTATTTCCCCCCCCTCGCCCCCCCCCCCCCCCAAACTTCCCTTTCCCCTTTGGCTCAAACCTTAAAAAACAGAAACTCCCCATCCCATTTTTGGGCCCCCCCTTTGATGGCTCTCCCAAATTTTCTAAACACCCTTTCCCCTTACCTTTCCTTCCCCTTCCCCCCCTTTCCCCACCCTCTTTTATTAAATGGATTCCTCTTTTAAAATTATTCCCTTTTTTAATTTCACCCACCCTTTCCCCTCCCCCCTCCCCCCCCCCCCCCCCACCCCGGAAAAGGGGGTTTCCCAAACCCATTGGGGCCCCCCAAAGGTTTCCCTCATGGGCCCCCGTCCCCCCCCCCTTTAACCCCCCCCGGGGCCACTTTTTTTAAGGGCCTTTAAAACCCAAAACTTTTGTTTATTTAGATTCCCCAAAATTTTCCCCAAACCCAAAAACAACCCTTTTTTTTTGGGGGGGAAAAGGGGTTTGGCCTTTCCCCTTTTCTTTTTGGTGGGCCTACCATTTTCAAAAAAAGCCCCCAAAACCCCCCTTTCCCTTTGGTAAAAGGGTGGGTGCCAAAAAGGGGGTTTTTGGGTTAAAAGGGGGGGGGTTTTTTAAAAAAGGCCCGTTTTTGGGGTTTTTTCCCCTTTGGGAAGGGGTTTTAAAAAATTGGTTTTTGTTTTAAATTTCATTGGGCCCAAAGAAATTTAACTCCCAAATTTTCCCTTTTTAAAAAATTTTTGGGTTTTTTTTTTTTTCCCTTACCTCCCCCCTGTTTGGGTTGGGGGGAAAAAATTTTCCCTTGGCTCCCTCCCCGGGGCCCTAACTTGGCATCACACATAGTGGCGACGCATGGGGTGTCCAAGTGATGTAGATGCATCTCGTGGAGTGGTGGCGCGCGGGGCGTCCGAGTGAAGTAGACACATCCTGCGAAGTGGCGACGCGCGGGGTGGCCAAGTGATGAAGATGCGTTTCATGGAGTGACAATGCGGGGGCGTCTGAGTGATGTAGACGCGTCCCATAGAGTGGGGACACACGGGGCGTCCGAGTGATGTACACGCGTCCAGCAGAGTGGTGGCGCGCGGGGCGTCCGAGTGAAGTAGATGCATCCTGTGGAGAGGCGACGCACGGGGCATCTTAGTGATGTAGACGCATCCCACGGAGGGGCGATGCGCGGGGCGTCCGAGTGAGGTAGACGCATCCCACGAAGTGGCGACGCACGGGGCGTCCAAGTGACGTAGATGCATCCCATGGAGTGGCAACACGTCGGGCGTCTGAGTGATGTAGACGCATCCCGCGGAGCGACGACGCGTAGGTTGCCGAGTGAGCTCAGGTCCGTGGCCTAGTGAACTTGAGTCTGTATCCGAGTGGATTCATCTGTGTGAACTCTGAATGAATCGGGTTCACAGCTGTCCGAGTGAAAGATCCATTGGGTGACCCTGCAAGTCACTAGCAAGCATGACCAGGAAGTTCAAGGCCTGATGGTCAGTCATAGATGCATGCATGTATGATGTCTACTACGCGACCTTCTTATTGTAGACATTGTTGGGCCTCCAAGTGCAGAGGTTTGTAGGATAGTAGCAAATTTTCCTCAAGTGGATGACCTAAGGTTTATCAATCCGTGGGAGGCTTAGGATGAAGATGGTCTCTCTCAAACAACCCTGCAACCAAATAACAAAGAATCTCTTGTGTCCCCAACACACCCAATACAATGGAAAATTGTATAGATTCACTAGTTCGGCGAAGAGATGGTGATACAAGTGCAATATGGATGGTAGATATAGGTTTTTGTAATATAAAAATATAAAAACAGCAAGGTAACTAATGATAAAAGTGAGCACAAACGGTATTGCAATGCTTCCAAACAAGGCCTAGGGTTCATACTTTCACTAGTGCAAGTTCTCTCAACAATAATAACATAATTGGATCATATAACTATCCCTCAACGTGCAACAAAGAGTCACTCCAAAGTCACTAATAGCGGAGAACAAATGAAGAGATTATTGTAGGGTACAAAATCACCTCAAAGTTATCCTTTCTGATCGATCTATTCAAGAGTCTGTAGTAAAATAACATGAAGCTATTCTTTCCGTTCGATCTATACTAGAGTTCGTACTAGAATAACATCTTAAGACACAAATCAACCAAAACCATAATGTCACCTAGATACTCCAATGTCACCTCAAGTATCCGTGGGTATGGTTATACAATATGCATCACACAATCTCAGATTCATCTATTCAACCAACACAAAGAACTTCAAAGAGTGCCCCAAAGTTTCTACCGGAGAGTCAAGATGAAAACGTGTGCCAACCCCTATGCATAAGTTCACAAGGTCACTGAACCCGCAAGTTGATCACCAAAACATACATCAAGTAGATCACGTGAATATCCCATTGTCACCACAGATAAGCACATGCAAGACATACATCAAGTGTTCTCAAATCCTTGAAGACTCAATCCGATAAGATAACTTCAAAGGGAAAACTCAACCCATTACAAGAGAGTAGAGGGGGAGAAACATCATAAGATCCAACTATAATAGCAAAGCTCGTGCTACATCAAGATCGTGCCATATCAAGAACACGAGAGAGAGAGAGAGAGAGAGAGAGAGAGAGAGATCAAACACATAGCTACTGGTACATACCCTCAACCCCGATGGTGAACTACTCCCTTCTCGTCATGGAGAGCGCCGGGATGACGAAGATGGCCACCGGTGATGGATCCCCCCTTCGGCAGGGTGCCGGAACAGGGCCCCAATTGGTTTTTGGTGGCTACAGAGGCTTGCGGCGGTGGAACTCTCAATCTAGGTTATTTTCTGGGGGTTTCTGTATTTACAGGAACTTTTTGCGTCGGTCTCACGTCAGGGGGGTCTCCGAGTCATCCACGAGATAGGGGCGCGCCCAGGGGGTAGGGCGTGCCCTCCACCCTCATGGATGGCTCGGGACTCTTCTGGTCCATCTCCGATGCCCCGTGGGCTTCTTCTGGTCCATACAAAATCGTCAAAAATTGGCACGTCAATTGGACTCCATTTGGTATTCCTTTTCTGTAAAACTCAAAAACAAGGAAAAAATAGAAACTGGCACTGGGCTCTGGGTTAATAGGTTGGTCCCAAAAATCATATAAAACAGCATATAAATGCATATAAAACATCTAAGATGGATAATATAATAGCATGAATACTTCATAAATTATAGATATGTTGGAGACGTATCAATGTACGAATTAACTGGCGCGGAACCGTCGGAAGTAGTGGAAATAGCTGGCTTGTCCTTAACGAAGCGGTTGATCCATGCTTGACGGAATTATGAGACCGCGTTAATTAGGCATGCACTTAACGATTGCCGGTGGAGCCGCGTTACCTGCGTACGTGTGGGAGTTTTCCTTCTGTTTCTTTTTTCCTGCATGCAGTTATCGCTCGATTAGGTGGCCTACGTTATGCATGCACTTACTAGGCATTTATTCCTTCAATCCTGAATGACCATTGGTTGCGGGTCGAGGTTGTTTCATAGGTCGCCGCCGCAGTGCGCCTCTGCTATGGAGACCATCGCCGGTGACTGGCGCCAGAGGAAGGAGCGTTGCGTGCCTGCTCCTCCACCGCGGAGGTGGCCGCCGACCAACCAAGAAGGCAAGAACACGAGGCTGGAGTCGACGATGAGGCGAACGGCCCCCGCGGCCATGCGTGACGACGATGCTGGCCGTCGTGCGTGATGACGATGAGGCGGACGACACCGGTAGCCGCGCGAGGGGACTCAACGACGATGTCGCAGACAAGATGCACTTAGTTGTGCCGAGGTTGGAGACGACGATGAGGCAGACGGCGCCAGTGGCCACATGTGGCAGTGCAGTCGATCGTGCCGAGGTCGGAGACAATGATGGGGCGAACGGTGCTGACGGCCATGAGTGGAGGCGCAGTCGGTTTCCTGCTTTCACGCCGTCGTTGCTGCTATTGGCGATGTCCAGGACCCCGATTCAGGTGGTCAGCTCACGCGGATGAGAGGCCAACCAACATGAAGGTCGATGGATCTTCTTGTATGTGCTTGGATGGATGTCGGTTTCCCTTCCGTTTGCGATGCTTTGCTCGCTGCGCAGATGAACAGTACAGAAAACGTGTTAAAACATGAAGATCAAACCGAACAGAGGGCACCAGCAGGAATTGATGTGTTGCTGGTGGTTGAAGAAATAACCATCTACATCATGGCTCGATAGACGCCATGCCCCATGGTGGGCGCCAACTGTCATGGGAATGATTCCGACAATAATAAGGGATAGGGTAAAGGAGCATGATCTATCGAGATGCATATGGGTGACACAATGGTTTTTGCGAGTTTGGGCCTCTCGCGGTGGAGATAATAGCCCTATGTCTCATGCTCCGAAGAGGCTTTGTTTTATATGAGTATGTATCCAAAGATTACAATGAGAGAGAGAGAGGAGAACGGATCCCCATGCCAGAGCAAAGTCCTGAGACTAATGGCGAGAGAGTCGAGGGAGAAGAATGAGAACCTGTCGAGCTATGCGGTGGGGGTGGCTTATATAGAGTATGCCACCCCCTCACCTCTTATGTTACAAATTAGAGCATCAATGCCATAATATCAGCCCACTATGAAACCTCCACTATGAAGATGACGTTTCAACTACCTTGCTGACTGTTGGTCTTCTCACGCTCAAGTGAGTCATACAGCCGAGTGCTTCTCTGTCGTCCGAGTG
The DNA here is from genome assembly GCA_021437245.1 of Aegilops speltoides. Classification (NCBI taxonomy): domain Eukaryota; kingdom Viridiplantae; phylum Streptophyta; class Magnoliopsida; order Poales; family Poaceae; genus Aegilops; species Aegilops speltoides. Next base: position 238,953,644 of record CM038147.1, read on the forward strand.
GATGGTACGTCGATGCATCCGAGTGGATAGTATGTCTACATGAGATTTATCTGGACCCACCTGCTGTGTGGACCCCATGCTTTACGATATTTTGACCCTTCATGGGCCTACCTGTTATGTGTATCCCCAACAGTCGACCTACGAAGTTTAATAGTAACTTGATCCGAAGTTTCATGATCATCATCATCATTAGCTTCCTCTTCGGTTGGTCTAGCCATCACGGGAACTGCTTTGTGTGATGTGCTACCTTCCAATTCGAGAGAAGGTACAATTACCTCATCAAATTCTACTTTCCTCCCACTCGCTTCTTTTGAGAGAAACTCTCTATAAAGGACCCATTCTTAGCAACAAAGATCTTGCCCTCAGATCTATGGTAGGAGGTATACAAAATGGCCTCTTTAGGGTATCATATGAAGATGCATGTAACGCCCCGGACACACCCGCCGGTGGTCGTTACTCCTGGCGGGATCTCGACTGGCCCCACAGATCAATACTAGTCTTTTCTGCGCACTTTGTCCTCACTCATGCACACCCGGGAGCAACTTCCCGGTCGGTCACCCATCCCGAGACTACTCCAAGCCGAGCACGCTTAACTTTGGAGTTACGTCGAATGGGCTCCGGGAAAAGAAGGAATTCCTTATTGATATGAGTAGTCTATCATCCCTAATAAGCCGTGATATCACATACACCCACACTCGGAGGAACCGACATCCTCGTCGGGCCACGAGAACGTTCCTCTTGGCACAACCGTCATGCATCCAGTCCGGTACATGTGCCATGCCGTGTGCTCCTGACGGGTCACAAACGTCATGAACAACATGACCGCGCACCTATCCGCAACCATCCGTGTAACGCGAGGTCGGCTCGATACCAACTTGTAACGCCCGGACACACCCGCCGGTGGTCGTTACTCTGGCGGGATCTCGACCGCCCCACAGATCAATACTAGTCTTTTCAAGACTTTGTCCTCACTCATGCGCACCGGGAGCAACTTCGGCCGGTCACCCATCTGAGACTACTCCAAGCTGAGCACGCTTAACTTTGGAGTTACGTCCGAATGGGCTCCCGGAAAAGAAGAAATTCCTTATTGATATGAGTAGTCTATCATCCCTAATAAGCCAGGATATCACAATGCACTTCTCCGCTTTGGGTTCGAGCTTATCAGATTGAAGCCTCTTAACATAAGGGTCGCATCCCCAAACTTAGAGAAACGACAGATTAGGTTTCTTGCCAAACCACAACGCATATGGTGTCGTCTCAACGGATTTAGATGGTGCCCTATTTAAAGTGAATGCAGCTGTCTCTAATGCATAATCCCAAAATGATAGTGGCAAATCGGTGAGAGACATCATAGAACGCACCATATCCAATAGAGTACGATTACGACATTCGGATACGCCATTACGCTGTGGTGTTCCAGGTGGCGTGAGTTGTGAAACAATTCCACATTGTCTTAAATGCATACCAAACTCGTAACTCAAATATTCACCTCCATGATCAGATCATAGAAACTTTATTTTCTCATTACGATGATTCTCCACTTCACTTTAAAATTCCTTGAACTTCAAATGTTTAAGACTTGTGTTTCATTAGGTAAATATACCCATATCTACTCAAATCATTTGTGAAGGTAAGAAAATAACGATATCCACCGCGTGCTTCGACACTCATGGGACCGCATACATCGGTATGTAGTATTTCCAATAAGGTACTCTAGCTCGCTTCATTCTTATGGAGAACGAAGTTTTAGTCATCTTGCTCATGAGGCATGGTTCACATGTCTCAAATGATTCATAATCAAGAGATTTCAAAAGTCCATCAGCATGGAGTTTCTTCAAGCGCTTTACACCAATATGACCTAAGCGGCAATGCCACAAATATGTGGTACTATCATTATTAAATTTGCATCTTTTGGCATCAATATTATGAATTTGTGTATCACTACGATCGAGATTCAACAAGAATAAACCATTCACAAGGGGTGCATGACCATAAAAGATATTACTCATATAAATAGAACAACCATTATTCTCTGACTTAAATGAATAACCGTCTCGCAATAAACAAGATCTAGATATAATTTTTATGCTCAACGCAGGCACCAAGTAACAATTATTTAGGTTTAAAACTAATCCCGAAGGTAGATGTAGAGGTAGCATGCCGACGACGATCACATCAACCTTGGAACCATTTTCGATGCACATCGTCACCTTGTCCTTAGCCAGTCTTCGTTTATTCCATAGCTCCTGTTTCGAGTTACAAACATTAGCAACCGAAGGAAGAGAGGATTCGTGATTCCAAGAAGGTCGAAGAATGTGTTATCATGTTCATGAATCCAAACACAATGGATGAAACCGCAAGAAAATATTGGGAGCTCACTCATGGAGAGATCTTGGAAGCCTCTCTTTGGAATGTTGGTGTTAGCCGAGGGGGTGGTGGCGGTGATGGTGGTGATCGTGGTGGCCGAGGTGGTGGTGGTGTTGATGGTGGTGGCTGAGGTGGTGATGGTGGTGGCCGAGGTGGTGGTCGTGTTGATGGTGGCTGGGAGGATGGTGGCGTTGATTTATTCGCCGATGACCTTGTTTGAGTGGCGGTGGCCGAGGGGTGAGCTCACTCATGGAGAGATCTTGGAAGCCTCACTTTGGAACGTTGGTGGTGGCCGATGGGGTGGTGGCGGTGATGGTGGCGATCATGGTGGCCGAGGTGGTGGTGGTGTTGATGGTGGTGGCCGAGGGGGTGATGGCGGTGATGGTAGTGGCCGAGGTGGTGTTGATGGTGGCCGAGAGGATGGTGGCATTGATTTCTTCGCCGGCGACCTTGTTTGAGTGGTGGTGACCGGCGGGGGGTCACTACAAAAAAAGTACACTTCCATGATGATACGTGTTTGTCACAGTAGGTCGCGTTTTTTGTCATGCATGTACATCCATGACGATTTTATGACAGAATCAAGATAGTCATACCTGTGCTGTCGTAGAAGTGTTCCATGACATTACCAAAATTATCATCACGGAAGTGTCCACTTCCATGAAAATAAATCGCGCGCCACAGAAGTGCTTTCGTCAAGGGTGACCGACAGGTGGCATCCACCATAATGGAACGCCGTTAAGCTATCGGGTCGGGTTTTGGATTTGATAACCCGTTAATAGCCCCGACCAATGGGGATTTTCCACGTGTAAAATCATCATTGGCTGGAGGAAACACGTGTCGGCTCATCGTTGGGACAGATGTCATCCACTCATTGGACGGAAGGCGCCTATGATGCGTCGACACGTGGCACGGCCCAACAGAGGCCCATTCCTGTGAAAAGGATGGCCCGTTTGAATTGGTCAAAAGGTGACAGGCCGGCCCATGGAAAGCCTGTTAACGGCATGTTCGCATATAGCCCATTTACAGCCCGCTAACCCAAGGCCCGTTACGCCCTCTCCGAATTAGGCCCAGTAGCGTCATCTGGGCCATCCAATATGATTCCAGCCCGTTTTCACTTCTGGCGCATGTATGGCCCATGACGTCTTTCGGCCCATATGAGGCCCTATGTAATTCTTGGCCTATTAACGGCCCGTGGTGAAACTGGCCCGTAATGAACATGTATCACTTTACACCCATTAACGGCCCGTGGTGAAACTGGCCCGTAATGAATAGTGTATCACTTTATACCCATAAACGGCCCGTTATTCCAATGGGCCGTTTCCAGCCCATGTTATCTTTCGGCCTTCTCAGAGCCCATTTATTCTTGGTCTCATTTCCAGCATTCGTTTACTTACGGCCCGCTACTGTCATTTTCTGCTTGTTGGCCAAATTCAGCACGTGGTTACAGTCGGCCCGTTTGTGGTCCGTTAATATGTTGGGCCGTTTTCATAGCGTCATCAAATATGGCCTATTAACGATGGCTCGTTATGGTTGGCCCATGAACGAACGATTCCAACTCTAGCCCGTTTACGGCCATAATGCGGTCTGTTTGGCTCATGTTTGGCCAATCGATCATACGGCCCGTATAAGCCCATTAATGATATGACCCGCAGAAGGCCCATTGTTTCTATGGCCCGTAGGAGGCCCATTGTTTCTACGGCCCATAGAAGGCCCATCGCTTTCTCTGCCGATGGGAGGCCCAAGTCACTACAAAGAATATCCCATGGTTATTGTGGCCTAGTTTTAAAAAATAGGTTATTGCAGCCAGTAGCAAACCGCGGAAAAAGAACTGCAATGACTACAAGCAAACAAATAAACAAGACAACGGGGAAATAAATAAGCAAGCAACTAACGCTAGGCTATCACGGCTATTACACATATTACATCCACTGGGCATCAAAGTTCGCCACCAGTGCAAATATAGGGAACAAAGCAGCATATCATATACACTGGTTGTCAAAGTTGGCGACCAACACAAATAAACGCCAAGACAAAACAAATCCGAATCAAACCACTTCAGAAGATCTCAAGAAACAATATCCTGGGTACCCATAATGCTAGCAAGATGCTTAGCAAGCTTATTAACTTTCTCTTGTTTGGCGCTTAAATCCTCCAGCGCTTCCTGTTGCACCAAAAAATATGCATCTGAATTTTGCAGGGACATCCTCAGTCCTTCAGCTTCCTGTCGCGGCACATCGGATCGATGTCTTTCAACTTGAAGTTGAGACTCAAGAAGACGAACTGATTCAGGCAGCGAGTTCAAAGAGCTTGTGCCAGCAGTAGTGGCCAGTAACTCGAACACTACATCAAGACATGACTTTTAGGTTCCCTCACTGTCGTCAAGATAGTTTTTATCAGCTTTCTTGTTGACCAACAGGGATGTCTCACTATCTTGAACCTTATCTGCATTACTTCCTTTACCATTGGATAACGCGGTACTATTCTCCAATATTTTGTCCGCATTCTAAAAGAGAAACAAGCAGACACATCACATGTTTACCATGTTATATATGAAACTCATTTTGGTAAATGAGTTCAGTAGTAAAGTGGACAGGATAACAGCACGAAACAAACATATATCTATGTACCATGGTCGCTTTATGGTCTATATCATTCTAGTCTTTGTTGCCAAATCAAGATAGAGACAGAGTTCAAATAATATTTGTTCAAGACAAAGCAGAATAGACAGAATATAAGTGTGGGTAACTATAGAGCAATAACAACACTTGTAATGTGCATGACATGAGAACACAACTGTTTATTCAATTGAAACTGAAATCAACATAGAGCAGATTACAACAGCAAACCAGTTAAAGAAACAGGTTTAAAACATACCTGTTGCGCCATTGGAGTTTCAATTCCATCCTTCAAATTTGAAAATAGTTGGTATGAGTAAATACAGTAATGCAAGAGCAAAGGAGTATGAACCATAGCTACAGAAACTGACATGAGAACAAATCTTCTTCTCCTTTAAGCGTTGAGTTGGGATTCGGAGTGGTGGTCCTCGTGCTTTGGGCACTGCAGTTCCCTTACTAACTGCTCGTGTTTGGGTGCTCTGTGGTGGATACGGTGATGTGTCAACTGGAACTGGGTTACTATATGTCGGGGTGGGGGTTAGAAGGGGTGTAGCTGGTTCTCTATACAACTGGGTAGGAGTACAATCTGCGAGAGTCTGGGTTATGTGTCGTGGATCTCGTCCTTGGGCAAGTACAACCGTGGTTCTATCTGCATCAACTGGTAGCACTATCTTTTCTGAAGACCGTGTTGTTACTCCCTTAGATACTGCCATCACGCTCTCCAATTCAAATGGCTGATAAACAAGAAAAGTAATTGAAAGTATAGACATTGTATGATAGACAGGTGCAATGGATAGTGGGAAATAAAAGAGGGCATGAAATAATTCATATTTATGTTGTCTAACCAAAAAGGATAGCATGACACAATTTCACATATATGATGGCTAACTAAACAGGATAGCATGACACAATTTCACATTATGATGGCTAACTAAAAAAGATGGAAAGAAAAGGTTCAAAATATGAGATTATGTAAACAGGATGACATGACATAACTATATAATGTGTTTATTAAATAGGTTGGCATGCTATAATTCACATACATTCATGGATAGAATGCCATAATTCAAAATATGATGACTGTAAACACTAAACAGGATGAGATGATATAACTATATGATGTCTTTATTAAATGGGTTGCCATGCCATAATTCAGATAGATGATGTGTATGTACTATGTAAACATGATGGCATGATATAATTCAAATATATGATTTATATAGTAAGCAAGTAAGCAGATGGCAATCCATATATGGTGTAAAAACTAAGCAATGCAAGACAACATGCATGACATGGCTAATATAACCCTGCCAAGTTTGAGCATAGACCTCGGGGGAATAGGACTGGTCATCGGTCTCAATCCTCCTCGAGGAGCCTCTGAATCAGACAAGATGTCTGCTTGGCGAGTAGCATTGTCTGCTCTGAATACCTTGTTTTCACTCCAGATACTTCCATCACCGCTTCAAATGGTTGATGCACAGCAAGAGTAGTTGAATATACAAACGTTGTCGACAAATGGAACACGTATTACAAAATAATGATAGCATGATATAATTCACATACATGATGATTGGCTAAACAACATGGCATTGCATAATTCACATATATAATGCCTTTGCAACAAGATAGCATTGTATAATTCACATATATAATGTCTTGCAACAAGATGGCAATGCATAATTCACATATATGATAATTAGACACTAAAAAAGTGGCATTCACACAAAGCATGTCTAAACTAATCAAATGACATAGCAATGCGAGACACCATACGCATGATATGAGCAACATAACCCTGCCAAGTTAGAGCATACACCTTGGGGGGATAGGACTGGTCATCTGTCTTTGAATCCTCCTCTGAGGAGCTATCCGTAACCAGCAAGATATGCGCTTCGTCAGATAGCATAGTCTGCTCTGAAGACCTTGTTTTCACTCCAGAATTTGCCATCACCGTGTCAAATGGCTGATGCACACGAAGAGCAGTTGAATGTACTAACATTGTTGACAAATGTAATATGTAACGAAAAAAAGGATGGCCTGATATAATTTACATATAAGATGACTGGCTAAGCAAGATGGCATTGCAAAATTCACATATATGATGCCTGGCTAAACAAGATGGCATTGCATAATTCACATAAACGATGAATAAACTAAACAGATGGCATTCACACAAAGGATGTCTAAACTAAGCAGATGACATATTTGATGTATAAAGTAAGCAATGCAAGACACCATATGCATGATATAACCAACATCAGCTTGCCAAGTTAGAGCGAAGACCTCAAGGGGTAAATAGGAGTTGTCTTCTCCTTCTGAATCCCCCTTAGAACAGATATCTTCCTCTCGATTACAATCCGAAATGCATGGAGGGGGGGCTGCCTTTGCGCCT